>OX276380.1:47122004-47802004 GCA_946251855.1 Alsophila aescularia
TTCTTCAAAAACTTCTTTTTTTTTTTTTTCAAAACATCCTGAGTGATATGTCGTTCAATATCATTCAATTTACCTGATGTCCCCGACAATTTTCTTATTTCTAATTTGAGTGGCAACCAGCCAAATATTACACTTTTTTTTTCACACAACTATATTTGTTTCGTAAGTTTTTTTTGACTTATCAATAGTTCAAAGTACTCTATATGAAAACAAAATAAGTTTATCATTGAAAGAAAGAAAATAGTTTTTATTGGCGCAACCAATAAAATATACAAAGCTACTATTTATCAAAGATATTTATCGTTTTGCCAACGACGATTTAACTTTATAGATTGCAGGACTTACTTAGGTCCCGTTTGTTGGCAAATATTCTTGGAAATTTAGAACACGAACGCAATTAATAATAATAATAATCAATATATTTAAAAAGTAACTGCTAGTGAAGAACGTTTTAATTAATCAGCCGTGTATTGGTATATCTCGCTAATCCAGATACCTTTTTATATCTCAGATTTCACATTTTGTTATATCACACAACGATATTTTTTTGCAAGTTATTTTGACTGATTCCATAGTTTAAGAACTCTATAAGAAAACAAAATAAGTTTATTATAGAGAGAAAGAAAAAAACTTTTTTAGTGGCACAACAAATAACATACAAAGCTACTATTTATCTTTGCCATTGACGTTTTGACTTTATAGATTAATTAATAAGGCGTGTATTGGTATTTCTTGCTAATCCAGAGACCTTTTGATATATCAGATTTTCCACTCTCACTTACCGATACCACTTATCCAATACAATGGAGTTACTAATCCTCAAGTAAACAGATTACGCCAAACAAACAGGACAAAATATTTTGTCAATTTTTGTCACTATTGGTGGTCTTAATTTGGACTTATCCAAAATTGCTCATTGTTTATTTCTGACACTTTCTTTTTCAATAGCTATGAGGGTGGCTTGTGGATTGGTATGTCAACATGACACTTTGAAGGGATTATCCTATTATAGATGTGAAACGCCACAAAACTGTATTGTTCTGAAGAATGGGTGAAGTGTCGCTTTCATTTGAGATCTTCGATCGTTTGTTCTCTGTATTATTTGTAAATGTAATGCCGTTATATGACCACGCGCGCCTTCGCACGCGTGGTCATTTCTCTATGTTAAAAGTACTCTATGTGTTATTCCAGGACCTAAAATACCAACATACCAACATTTGATCAAAACTCCTTCAGCCGTCAAAAATATTTTTATCGATTGCTCGGTTTCTGCTCATTGGGTTGAGATACTGAGTACCCCAGTTTTTAAGTCAAAACCTAAGCTCATTCAACAGTGTAAACTGAATAGCAATCGGTCCAGTAGTTTTTGCGTGATGTGCGAACAAACATACAGACAAACAAACAAAGAATCAAACAGACAGAAACGATTTAAAAAAATGTTATATTCTTATTTTAAGTAACCTAGACCAATATTTTTTTTGCAGACTTTTTCGATCTTATTGCTTTACTAAAAGTATAGATAACAGCATTTAATAATATATTTTATAAACAGCTTTGTCAATTTTAAAATGTATTTTTTAACGGGTTTTCTATGAGCCTAGAAATACCTACGCTTATGATATTTTAATAGAATATGTCCACATTAAGGGTACAATGTATGTGATAAGCATAGTGAATTACTAAGTTTAGTTAAAATCAATCGCGTACCTAAAGTAATGTATAAAAATTGTATATCTATCTATACTTATAATAAAGCAATATGAACGAAAAGTCTGTACAACGAAGATAATTTTAAAAATGGTCTAGGTCACTTAAAATAAGCTACTGACCAAGAACAGAACATTTTTAAAAATCGTGTCTTTACTATTATCTATTTGTCTGTTAGTTTGTTAGTCTGTATGTTTGTTCGCGCATCACGTAAAAACTCCTAGACCGATTGTATTGCGGTTTTCACTATTGGTAATTGAATCCGATAATTAAATACCGAGCAATCGATAAAAAACTATTTGACGGCTGAACGAATTTTGAAGAAATGTAGTACGAGTATATTGTACTGTGTTGGTACTTTTGGTCCTGGAATATCACGTATGGGCTACTTTTAAATGAAATGACCACGCGAGCAAAGACGCGGGTACAGCTATTCGAATATATAAAATCTTGATAGTCTAATTCCAGTGCGATAATAATGAACCCGTTTGGTTGCGACATGGGAACAAGAGAAGCAGTATACCTATTAAGTCACATTAATCATAATATACTTTCCAATAGTTATCGTATACCTACAAAATAAAAACAATTTGTGTGACTATTTTGAACCATTCAATATTATAGATAGGAACCACTTTGAAGTAATCTAATGTTTCAAATTGTTTAAATACATATACATATATAATAACTAGTATAGGTACGATTGGTACTGGTTAATATAATAGTATACCTCAAAGGATAAACAAGCTAAAGTGGCAGTAGGCTGGTCACATTTTCCGAAGAACCGATAAAAGAGTTTTCGAGTGGAGATCACGTTTAGGCAAACGTAGTGTAGGACGCCCTCTGGCCAGGTGGAGTGACGACCTGCGAAAAGCGGCTGGAAGAAAATGCACGAAGAGAACTGAAGACCGAGCTCAGTGGCGTGCATTAGGACAGACCTACGTCCAGCTGTGGACAGATATGGGCTGAAGATGATGATGATGATGAATGTAATAGTCGTTCCTACAGACAAAACTGAATACTATTCGAATAACCAGGAAATAAACGGCTAATGAACACTTAAGAATATGTGTTAATTCCTTTGATGATTTTTATCGTCCTAAAATCTCAAGAATACAGAAAATCGAAGAAGTTTTTAGTTTTTTTCAACAAAGGGGAATTGTTCTTGAATTTGGATCGTGTCGACCACACATTAAGGTCCTCCATTAAATTAACGGGAACTCTTAACGATGGAGCATTTTTTAAACTTTCGTGTTAGACAACCATAACATTTCAAATCGTTACAGAATTCCAATGAAAAAAGCATCTAAAAATTATCAAAAAAAAAACTGTTAATCATTCGGTCACCTCTTGCTTATCAGACGTTGTTTGGGTCACATTGATACAAGAAAAATATATCAAACGGAGTACCTAAAGATAAATCACCAAGAGAAGGTAGTTTATTTTAACTGACTTGAGCTAACCTTGTTGTTGCACCATGTTTTAAACGTTGATTAAAAGCGCATCATATTCATGACGCAATATCTGAATGAGATAATATAATTCTTGACCTTTCATCAGCAGTTTACCGTTGAGCAGATAAATTAAAGTATGGAAAATAGTAAAGTTGTTCATGAATGCATGGAACAATAATTAATTGTTGTAACAGCTAAAGATCAATATTTGTATTCAGGATCTTGAAAATAATCTAATGAGAAATAAATATACAACCAGACAGGAATTTCTCCCTGTTTCTACAGAATCTCTATTACAGACATTTTCCTGACATTAAATTAGACATCATATTTCCTTAATTATGGTGCTCTTCACCTAAATAACCAGCCTATCTATAACCTATAGTTAATAAGTGCAACATACCCGTGGTCAAATGGACCGCAACGGCGCGGATCACACCTGTGCTCGCATCAAACGCACCGCCCCCCACCACTCTACTTCCCCCCACTGGTCATCACATGAGCCGCCTCACGGTTTATAGTCCCATGAGAACTAAAGAACCGACTGCATGGATGTAGAGGTACTGGATGCGTCTTAAAGGAGTTTCGATTCGCTTTAGGAATTAGCTGTAGGTAAACAGCAAGTCAGTTTTGTGAGTGAATAAGAAGAGATTGGAGACGGTGCGCTAAGTTGACTCGTAGACTGGATTTTTCACCCCTCACATACCAACACGCATACCGCAGGAGTATTGCAAACTAACTTGACAGCCAAGTAAGTAAATCTATAGAAAAGTAGAGTAGTTCATAATCATATAAATCGCCAACGTCACCACCCCGTTCTCATATCGTATTTTTGTGAGTACTTAAACATATCAAAAAAACTTAACAAAATTTAGCACTAGTGAAACACAAAAAAAACCGCTCCAGTACCCGATCCAGCAACTCTACATCCCTATTAATGCCCAACCAATATTATGGCTTTTTCTGATTTTATTGATTTGAAATACCTAATCTGCTGATTGATTTCTTTATTGCCCACCGACGTTCGTTTCTTGGTTGATCCTATTGACGCTTGTCTAGCAATTAATCGTTTGTTAATTGCCGGTCATTTGGTGGTTCACGCGTGTTTGACTCTCGTTTTGGCACCTAATTAAGTCCTGTGGGAATTCTATTGTATGGAAATGTTGAAATTTCGTGGGAATATAGTTATTAGAAGTTAGCAAAGTTACTGTCGTTTCTAATAAAAAAGTTGTCGAAAACTATGTGGTCGTCACCAGCGGCCTGACCTACGTGGTCCTGATAGATAGATAGATAGAAAATTCTTTATTGCACACATAAGATAGGTACATAAGCGAACTTAATGCTGGCAAACATTATCTTCCAGTTAACCTCGGTGTATTGTGATGTTTTTAATGCGGAATAGTGCCTATTTTAATTTGGGAATACTAATAGATTCCTGACAATGATATCAATACTATTACTATACTTACATAATATACGTACGTGTATAAGATAACTACTACATAATAATATAATTTCATGTACACATAGTATACCTAATGAGGATACATATCTTTAAATATATAACTACATACAGTAATAAAACAGGTAATAAGTAAGATATTCAATAATTTGCTCAGTTCGTTTATTTATTTTGTAGTGCGAGATAGTGGTACTATCGATTGCAATGAGATTTTCATAATCGGGAAGTGACAACTTTCAATTGTTCACCTATCGATTGATAACGCATAGCGGGGCAAGACAAGCGGTTTAAACGGTTTAGCTTAAACTCTATCGCTCTTAAGGCACTATGGAAGCCAATTTTTTTGTCCTGCTCTTCAAGGTGCAGGTTAAGCAGGACAGGTGAGGAGCCAATTTTAGTTTATATTTTAAATATACTTATTTATTTTTTTAATAATCTTACGATATTTCAAAACACTGATTTCACAGAAGTATTTGAATGTTTATTGGGATTACACACTTTTGTTTGTAAAATTATCTTCGATAGATGCTGAATGAAGTTGATTCATTCCATCGACGGGACGTCAAAATGTCGTTTTCTATAGAGCCAAATTTATTTAATCGTATTTCAGTGACCACAACCGGATAAAATATTTTGTGAACATTTATTATTATTATTACCAGCCCATATCGTACCACTGCTGGACAAAGGCCTATCTTCTCTCCATCCAATTTTTCCAGTCTATTGCTTTAGTTCGCCATTCTTTCTCGTACGCGTCAAGTTTGTCTCGCCACCGTCGTCTAGGCCAGCCACGCTGTCACTTGACGCCTTACGGGATCCATTCTGTGATGGATTTAGCCCACAGCTTGTCTGACATACGACAGACGTATCCAGCCCAGTCCCGTTTAAGCATGGTTGCTTTTTGGGTTTCATCGGCGATCTGGGTCTTCGAGCGCAGTATTGTATGTCTGCTACGGTCTGTCAGTTTTACTACCAAGATTCTGCGCTCTATCGCTCGCTGGCAAACCTCGAGCGTGGACCTTTGTTTAACACTCAAAGACCAAGTCTGAGCGCCATATGTGAGGACGGGGAGAATGCTCATGTCCATGAGTTTACGTTTTAGGCACATGGGTAAGTTACCCTTAATTAAGTCATTCATGGCTTAATAGCTCCTCCAAGCGTTTTCGGTGCGTCTAGCAATTTCTTTGTCTTGTCTTGCCTGGAAGGAAACTATTTGGCCAAGGTTTACGTACTCCTGGACATATTCAATTTCCACATCCTCTATGCATACCTTGCCCTTGGTACTGTTAGTTATGCTTGGTACTGTCAGCTTAGTCTTTGACATGTTCATACTGAGTCCGACCTCGAGGCTTGCTTTGGTTAGGTCTTCAAGTAGTTGTTGTAACTCTGTGTCTGTGGAAGAAAACAGGACAATATCGTCGGCAAATGGGAGGTTGGTTAACCTCTTATTGCCAACAGCAACGCCTTTTCTCTCCCAGCCAGTAGCCAGCTTTTTGAAAACTTCTTCGAGGGTGGCAGTGAAGAGTTTTGGGGAGAGTGGGTCGCTTTGCTTGACTCTTTTGCCAATACGGAAAGATGGCCCGGCCCAGTGGTTTGGATTTTTACTGACGCTGTGCTGTTACGGTAATTATTCTGAATAAGCTTGATATACTGATGTGACAATCTATGTTTTGATTATTAAGTTTCAATCTAAGTTTTGAACAATTATTACGCATAAAAATATAAAGTCAAGTAGCCGTTTTTAAAGGTCTCGTTTTAAATTGTCAAATTTGCCTTGTTAAATATTTGTTTCGCCATAAAGAAAATTTCTTAATTTCTTGTTTTTATAGGGTACGAATAAAAAAAAACCCTTATAGGATCACTCGCTCGTGTGTCTGTTCATCTGTCACAGCCAATCTGATCCGAATCTACTGGGCCGATTAAGTTGAAATTCATGTTTACGTAACACATGAATTTCTGTGACCCGAACACGGACTTGTCATGTAAATAAAATATAAAATAAGAAAATTTAAAACAAAATGATACCTGTACCGAGTGACATATCAAATGAAAGGGCTTGATGGGAAAGTCTCACATTTTTTTTAATGTTATTTGAGAAAAAAACTGAAAATTTACCGTTCCTCTTCCATTATATAAGAAAAACTGAACAAAAATTTTGAAAAAAAAATGTTATTTATTTATAGATTACAGAAAAACCTTCACGAGGTCTACAGTCTTAAAAACCATGGTTAATCTCTCCATATTGTGAGATAATATATTCATCGTAGGGAACTCTCTCCACGCAAGTTCAACTTGCACTTGTCCAGTTTTTAATACATATTAATAATGCACTCATTTTTTTTATGTAGGATGGTGAAGTGAAAAAAATATGAAATATTGATGGTATTTTGTGGTATTGATTCAATAGAATTTGACACTAACGGAATGAAACGGAATGTGTCAATTCCAAGTTTTACGAATGAACGAATCAGGAACCTTATAACATTAGGTACGGGCATTCTTAAAGAGTCGGTGGGGAGATAATGATAACCTAATTATATTATATAAAGTGTAAAACGTGTGATGTTATGACTCTAATGTGAAAGGCCACAGTATCACACTGGAGTCATTAGGCTCTTATCATACTTTTTTCTAGTCACCTCATGTCGATAACCAGACACACAGCAGCTGCATGTGACTTCGTACGCAAAAAGTCTTACAAAAAATGGCCATCAAGTGATTTTAAAATTGTTGTCAACTTAGTTGTAATCAAATTCAAAACAGTATAAAATATATGCCTATTGAACATGGAAGATTTTTTAGCTGTTACATTATGTTGATAATAACTTGTACAAAAAAATCCTTCGTATAATCATTGTTGTTTTGGACATGCTTGTATAGTAAAGAATAATAGTTGTATCTAGGCGTCGACAAATACTGTTTCACTTGTAGGAAAAGGGTTTAATGCCTTACTGCACCATATTTAGTAAATACAGTAACAGAACCGCGTAAGAAAAGGTCAAAAGTCAATGGTCTCAGATTTGACAGTTGCTCATCACAGAGATAGCCGGCCAACAGCGAAGCTAATCCATCTGTCGCAATACTCATCTTCTCAAGATGTGACAAACTTCTCACTTCCATGTTCTTATCAACCGTTTTGGCGTTAAAACTCCACAAACAAACAGACAAAATTTTACTTTTTTATATTAGTGTGGATGCATGTGCTTCCAAATGTAATTAAATATTTGTAGAGACCTAATACTGTTGGCATAGATTATTGAAATCGATTTTTCCGAAATCCCCAATTTTATTACGATGGTACTTCAAAGGATGAGAATATTTAAATAATGTTTGCGTGGCGTGTTTGTTCGGGATTATGGACGGTAGAGATCTCCGTCTCCTCCAGACTTAGAGCATAAATAAGAATTCCACGTTATTTGAAAACATGGAACATACCTACTCTGTGAAAGAATTAAATACTTCATTTGGTTTTTAATTAGTGACAAGAGGCTTCAATTACTCCACTGTCTTTTGTAATTATGTATGTTTAGGTACGCAACATAGTACGTTTCTTAATGTAATATTTTTATTTTCAGGCTCCTATATAACGAGCTGAGCAACGCGCTGTCACTCAATGCTTTCAATTCCGAAAGTCCTTCACACCGCGGTTGTCAGTCTGATACTAAGTAAGTCTATATTTAGTAACTAGCTCTCCCGCTTATGACACTTTATACCTGAAGACGAATCGATTGACAACTCGCTTGTCAAAATTGAACCAATAGGGGCGAAGCTATAGTGGAACATCCACATACCCACATACATAGATACATACATACATAGACTGTTAAACTCATTACCCTTCCCTTGCTTTGCTGTATTCGGGTAAAAAACGACTGATTGCAAAATCTCTAGTCAACATGAATTTCACTGAAAGTAGTTGGTTTAATTTGCAGTAGTAATTTTACAATCGTGTTATTTTTAGCATAAAACTACATAGTATCAAAGTAACACCACATTTCTTACTTCATTTCTACTTAACACTGACCTCACGCCCAGAACAATGTAACACAGGTTTAGTCAGCAGCCTTCGGGAGACCATAAACGTTTCCAAACCTGAACAAAGACATCAATCGGTTCACATTTCATCTCAAATTACACATGCACACTCATAACAGTTTGTCGAAGTACCGAAACCTTGCTCCAAACCCCGCTCTTGGATTTAGCATTCGCAGAAGTGCGCCGTAGGCTAACGCTAAAAACGTCTGAAATATTTTTGGGAATAAATTATTGCGTTATTCAGAGTCTGATAGCTTCATAACTTAAAGCTAAGACCTGTACTGTGATTGTTTTCTTCTTACCGTAAGATACTATTGGTACGAAGGTTGTCTTAATAATTTCTAACTGAAGCCTAAAACTGTAGATAATATAATTCATAGTAACAATGTAAAACTGTATCGTAGCGTAGCGTTAAAAAAACTATTATAGTATATCAAATTCGAGGGCCATACAACATACATTTATGGTTAGCATGCCATACGTCTCGGAAATACATAGGGACTTTTTACCCGACTACGGTGAAGCCATGGAAGGGTAATTAAGTTAACAGTTTATGTATGTATGTATATCAAGATGCATATAATTATATACTAAGCTTCTTAATGTATATATTACTATGTGGATGTTCCACCACAGCGTCGCCCCTATTGGTCCGATTTTGACAAGCAAGGTATCAATCGATTCGTCTCCATCGCAAGAGTGTCATAGGTTATTTTTATCCGACTATAGTAGGGTTCTAGTTTTTGTACTTATGTACTGTGTAGTTTGCAGGGCCTATTATTTATTATGTGGCAGAGCCTATCCTGGAACGTTATTTGCCTTTCAAACCGCCAATCTATCGGTACCCGTATCGTAGTATTATTATGTATTATGACAAAAGCGTAATATATGAATTTGGCACACAATAACAATCAGTAGATCTCGCTGAAGATGTACGGTCGCGGTCTAAATGATTATCAGTTTTCAAATTAGAATCTTTACTGTGTGCAGTTATGTCTAAAATTTTATATCTAGGTACATATTACTTTTTAGAAGTGTAGTATCGATTCTTATAAAAAGAGTATTGATTTTTGATGATGAAACTAATTTCTTAATTTTAAAGTTGACACATTAACACTCAATGGCCTGCTCGGTCAGCAGCAAAGATCTTGCTTTACGCTTACTGGCGTGAAACCCGATTGAAAATCTGTGGTGCATAATGGTTCAACGCTGGGACTGTCAGAACGAAAGAAACCCTGAAACTTTTTGATTACTTACATTTTGCACGGGTACTTGTGGGATGATATCAGGGGGACTAATTTATGCGCGCGTCTTATCGCACATTTATGCGAGATAGACTACGTGCCGTCATAGCTGCTGATGGAGACTATATTAGTTATTAACGACCGGTTGGTCTCGTGGCTAGTGATCCTAGGTACGTAATCAAACGGTCGCGGGTTCGAATCCTGCAAGGTGCAATCATTTGTGTGATGAACAGAAATGTTTGTTTCCGAGTCATGGATGTTATAATATTTGTATCTGTGTATGTTTATCCGTTATGTAGTGCCCATATTACAGGGTATCCTAGTTTGGGGTTAGGTAATTGGTGTGGAGTTGTCCCGAATATATTATTATTATATTAAAACAATAAATTATTAATAGCAAAAAATAAAGATATTTTGAAAAAAGTTTTCTATATCTATCCTGACGACTACTTGGGCGACCAATTTTCGTGTTAATGAATAAATAAAACTTAAAAACAAAATTAAAATGCTTTTCACTTTTTATATCTACGTATTTTTTCTATTTTTCTTTATTTTGTATTTTTTGCGTTGTCATCGATTTGTGAGCTACCCTGAAAGTTTCAGCAGGATAGCTAATCGAGAAGTGCTCGAAATTAGAATTGCAAGATTTCAGGACAGATAGAAATACATAGATACATAGACAGATACAAAGATAGATAAATACAAGTGAAGTTAAATAAAAGGTATTAAAATGAAAATAAACTATGCACTATACCTAATCAAATCACATATACCCATCATCGACTTTGTAACATTGATTTGTGCATTCTATTATAAACCATAAGGTGTTAAACATTCTCAGACCGCGATTGTACATAACATTATATTTCATAATAGAGTCACTGTCTGTGCATCAAATTTAACTTCTAGAATAAGTTTATCATAGACATACCTTGTTAAAAGTTTAGGTAAATATTTATTATCTTGACTGGAACTGATGCTATACATACTACACGTTCGTGAGCAATGAAACTGACTCCAGACCTCATGCGCATAATCGTTTTTTTTTCTTATTCTGATAATACGTACAAACAATAAAAACGAAAGGTACTGAAAGTTTACCATCTCACCTTTACAATTATTTGATTTTCGGGAAAATCAGTTGAGTGTCTATTGAGATACGATACTTACTTAAAATTATACGAGATTTTGTACAAATTTGATAGAAAGCTATGGGAAAACCTTTATAGAAAGACATTTATTTAAATAATGGTTATTTAATTTGAATAATGATTAAAGAAAAATAATTTATTGGAATTCCCGGCGCAAAACTGAGGAGAGCAATATTTTCATGTGTTGATTATAGCTGTACGTATTTTCAGTAAAGAATGTCAGATATTTTCATGACGACCTAATGTTCCCAATTTCCAAATAATGGATTTAATTTTTAAATTAAATAATTATAACATAGAAAAAAACACCTTTGATTTCGCGCGTGTCAATTTAACCAACCTTTGTGATGCATAAGATAGCTTAAAGTTAAAAGACTATGTTTATAAAGTGACGAAACCAACATAAATGAAAGTTCAAAACCAAAAATATTAAGAAATATGAGTTTCCTGAATATAGACTAACGATTTTATTGTAATTTGATGTTGCAACCTAAAACACATTGCAAAAAATTTACCACTTTCTTTTTGTGAAAGGTCTATGTGGTTGAAGAAAGAAAAATTTAGTTTTGTCACGACTAACCATGGATATTAACACTATGATCCCTGATACCTGATTCTCGGTGCGTGGAAAACCGATTATCCAAGCGATTTACAGAGGTCAAGCGACAGGTAGCTTACCGTTCTCTTTCAAGTCTGCTAGAAATTTCGAAAACTGAAGCGTTGCCAATTGCTTCGTAGATTCAGATTTGTACTATAAAAACAGATTTTAGCTTTGCCAAGGCGAACAAAAATATCATTCCTTTTTAAATTCATACTTATAATAAAGCAGTACGAATTAAACTGTCTGTACAAAGAATAAAATAAAAAAAGTGTAGGGGACTTAAAATAAGCTACTGAACAGAATGTAACATTCTAAACAAGATAGAGGTTCAAATCTGAAACCCGACTACGGTCAAGTAAATAAAAATATTTTTCCCAAAGCTTAAAAAAACGATATCATATTAAAATGTTCTTTTGTAAACAACCACTAAAATGAATAAAATAATTACAATATAACAAGAACAATACAATTTTTTTAAATTATTAATGTGTTAGCAACACAAAAATACCATGAAAGAGTTTTTTGAAGTCGGTGCCATAAAAGTTCGTAAAAAGCTACGAAACCAATTTTGATGAAATGTATACACTAGTACACGAGGACTAGTTTTCTAAGTAAAAATAATCATCTAATTCGGTTAAAAAAACTCGTAGATACGAGAGAACATAAACACTAAAACAAATAGATTTTCTAATAAAACTACTGAACTAATTTTGATAAAGTTACGCTGAAAGCTTATACTTTTGAATAGAATAATAATCATCAATAATATGTTAAGAAATCCTAGAGATTTGAGGCAATTTAAACATGAAACCAAAATATACATTAAAATTTATTTTTTGATGCACGCCTACATCTTTTCTCATGTACCATATGTGGATGACTGGTAGAAAATGCTTTAAGATTAAGTCCTCCTTTGTACTTTCTTAGTGCAATAAAGTATTAAATAAATAAATAAAAATTAGTATTTTTTGAAAAAGTACGGATCATAAATAAATATGGGACCTAATCGGGGTCCTACCTTTCTATTTTATTTTTTTATCAAAATTGGTTCAGTAGTTTCAGTACAAACATACAAACTAAAGCAGACTACATGAGAACCTTCTTCCTTTACAAGTCGATTAAAAATTGCCTATGACATGATATCTCGCTAGTCAAATTCGGACCCAGTTTTTAGTTTGAACATATAAGCCTTAATTTGCCTCGCCGCGCCGCAGTCGGGTAAAAAATAGCATATGACACTATATATCTGAAGACAAATCTATTGATACCTCGCTTGTCAAAATCGGGCCAATAGGGGCGATGGTGGAACATCCACATACCCACTAAAACCACTATACCCAATGAAAAGATACAAGGTTTACAATCATCTAAGTGTTGCTAAGGCCGGCCTTATCACTGACTGTTTTTTTTACAAACCTACGAAGATACGATGGAGAGAACATAAAATAATTAAGGAATAGTGTCATTTTATTATCTTTGGAATTGAATAACCTTCCGTATGACTTCTACCTATCTATTGAATTATGTTTGTACAGTAATTTATTTTGGATGTTCTATTGTACGAACCAAATTAAATAAGTATTATTAAATCAAATTAAGTTTTCTGTACCAAATTTGTTCTGTAAGTGAATTATAAGTTAACAATTTTCATTTCTTCAATACAATCGAATTAATTATTTGTAAAGATTATCTTCTCATTGATCTTGTATGTGACCGCAAACTAATTTGTTTCTACTTTCGCTGTCTATTTGAATCCATTGGCTTTCGTTCTGAGTTTCACTTTAACATTTATTTGTAATAGGTATACCTACCTAAACAAGTTTTGATTGTTTACTAATAGTTTTTTTACTATATTGGGAGCATTTCCAATCAAACCTGTTACGAGTTACATTTGGAAGTATTTATGTACAGTACCGAATGCTGTTACATGACTGCTTAAAAAAACTGAGGTTATCACAAATAGTTACGGCCTGTTTAATACAACTTCAATTATGTATTAAATGTTTATAACATTACGATAAATTATAAATGATAATTTATTTCTTTGAAAAACATGCACTGTAGGTAAAACTAACAAAAAAGGAAATAATAAGAAAAGCAAGAACATGGAAAACGTGAATAATAAATTTTAAGTTGTGGCACGAAAAATTACATTAAAAAGCACCTTCTACTGGATGGATGACATTCCTCAAAATACAATAAATATAGTCAATCTATCATTCTTGAAATAATATGTTACAATTACAGGCAATGGCTAGGAAATAGCATAGTCATAGAAGTGATTTTCCTCGTACGTTTATTAGGTCTCTACATCTATCTACTTCGATACTTTTTTTGGTTTTTGGGATAGGTACATGCGAGCCTAAAAGGGAGCTAGTGCGGTGTGTTACAAATAAAGAAAAAATAAGGCACAGTAAGATCTGGAGTAGGTCTCTCTCATTAGAAATAACTGGTATAAACTTCTTTAGCATACCCGACTACAGCAAAGCAAGAGAAGGGTAATGATTTTAACAGTTTATGTATGTATGTATGTTTATATTTATGTGGGTAGATGGATGTTCCATCATAGCTTCGCCCCTATTGGTTCGATTTTGACAAACGAGGTATCAATTGATTCGTGTTCATTGCAATAGTAACATAGGCTACATTTTACCTGACCTTATTCGGGTTTTAGATTTTGAACTTATGTCTTGTTTATTACATTATAGAAGATCGCGGGAACATTAAGTGAGGATTGTTAATGAAGATTAGATTGGTTACGTAACCAATATTCCAAAAGAAGCGAATCTCATAGCAGAAGAAGATACATTAAAACGTGATATCGTGACGTTGATAGTAGTTAATAGGTTTACTGTGTTCACTCATCTCCAGGATTCCTGGAACAATTTGGATAGTTTTTTTTTTTATTAGAACGGGTACTTACGAGTATATGTCCATTTTAGTCCCATATACATTAAATTTTTAGTTTAGTACCAATTTTTTTTGTAAATCCATTTGTTGTTGATTGCTGGTTAATAGAAGTATTTAAATTTATACATATTATAATCACCAATATCGTCATTCAATTACTATACCGCCCCGTGCATGTCTCGGTCTCTGCTTGTGTCCTTGTTGAGTGTTCATGTTAAGCTATATTTCATCAAAATTGATTCAGACAATATTAACTTCAGTTTACTTTATAAATCATCGACCAAAAACGCCAGATCAATATCAAACAACGGCAAATCAAATGCCCTTCAATCAGCTACTCAATTAATCACAATAAATTAACAGAACCGCAACACACTCAGTAATTAATAGACTATATTTAACATGGCAACATAAATACCATCATCGTGTTCTATCGCATTGAGGCACAATATAAAATACTCTAGAGACCTCCAGGTGTGAATGCATAAATATGATGCGCGGGCGACCCGCTGGCTCGCTCAAGCCCGCTGTCATATTAACTGTTACGTTAAATTACTGCTACGGAACTGATCGACCTTTCGTACCTATTATCTTAACTGCAAGCATCCAAAAATATACCTTAAGGAATTATCCAAACGTGTAATTCTCCAACGGAGATAGAAATACTGTTGTGACCTTTCGCTATACAATGATAAAGCCAGCAATGTACCGCAGCTCCGCACATTGATTTCGGCTGTTTCGAAAAGCAATATTTTTTGTCCATTTGTTTGTTTTAATAATATTTTATCCGGTGTGATGGAGAGCGCGCATTTGTCAGCTTAGTGATGTATAGGCACGTCCTGAGTGAAGCCTGGTCAATTAATTAGTTAGAATGTAAATGCTAATGAAGGGATGGACCACTAATGAGAACCTTTGTGGGCTTTGACTAAATAGGCAAATGACCTTCCTATATGAGAATTGTTTATAACAAAACTAAGAATGATACTTATTTTTCGCTTGACATTTCTTTCAACGTTTATAAAGTTAAACATAAATTGTCATTAGCTGAAATAATAACCTTATTCATAACTCTGTTTTCAGCAGCACACGGTAAACTATTTTGATTCTATGATGGATACGACATAAGTACCTCTTCTCAACCAGAGACTATATTATATGGGGCATAATTCACCACGCTGGCCAAAATTAAACAACAGGGTTAAAAAAACCTCTCCTTTTGCAAATATTGAAAAATGGTGACCGTGGCCTTGACCGCGTGAATATTTTTCTGGGAAAAAAAGTATTCTATATGTTATTCCAGGACCACAAGTACCTAAGTAAAACCATCAAATTTCGTTCAGCCTTCAAATAGTTTTTATCGATTGCTCTGCTTCTACTCGTCGGATTGAGATACCAAGTATACCAATTTTAAGCCTAAACTTACGCTATTCAACAGTGAAAACAGCATCACAATCGGTCCAGTAGTTTTAAAGTGAATCTCGAATAGACAAATAGACAAAGAGACAGACAGACACGATTATTAAAAACGTCATGAATAGCTTATTTTAAGTCCCATAGACCATTTCCTAGGGTTCCGTACCTCAAAAGGCAAAATGAACTCATATCATTAATAGCCTTATACAGACTGACGAACAAAGAAGTGACGACCACTTCGTTGTCCGTCTGCCTGTCTGTCAAGACCCTTTTTCTCACGAACATATTAGGTATCAAGTTGAAATTAATATCAAATACCTACTTAATTCTATAATTCCTAGGAGCTGTGAAAAAAAAAACTTCTATATCAACGTAATCAAAAGATACGGCCTTTTATGCCGTATATTTTGACAAGAAAATTATTCTCGCAAGGGAATCAAAACCTATAGGGTACTTCCCGTTGTCCCAGAATCATGAAATTCGGCAAGAAGCCATTTTTATAGCACAAGTAAAGGGAAATTAGAAGACAGCAAGTTTGTAGTTACAACTTATTTTTTTGCAGTTGGTAAATTGACCGTGACCTATGTCAATGTATGGGGACAACCGTTTTCCAAAGGCAAAGTTAAGTTTGTACGGAACCCTCAGTACGTGTGTCCGACTCGCACGTGGCCTTCTTTTTTTATTTATTTTCATTATACAGACGTTTTGGTACTTAGGTGTACTCGTACTGCTTTAATATAAGTATAGATTGAAGATAGATTATAAGTATGTATAGATAAAAGTAATGATAGTCCATACCAATACACAGGTGAATTTTTCAAGTGGGCGTGGTTGGCTAAATCGGAAACTATGAGGTTTAGCAAAAAGTACTCAAAGGAGTCTTGGGTCCGATTTTGATGAAAACTAAAACTGCATATTTGGATTTTTGAAAAACACAATATTCCTAGGCAGGAATCGAACACGTTGATTTTGGAAAAAAAAACACATACTTATTACACCATTCGATAGTGTCGCTAATAAGGATTGAATTCTGGGAAGAAATGACATACGGCAAACTTAAGAAAAGAGCTCATTTTTAACGAAAATAGTTAAACCATAACTGATTAATTGTTCAAAATGATGACCGTTGTTTTCAATACATCGAACCCAGCTAGGATTCGACGACTCAAGGATTGTACTGCATCTGAATGCAATAATATTTTAATACTGATATTCCGCTTAGAATATTTTCCAAAGTTCGTTTCAAGTCATCAATTGCATTATACGTGTCTTTGTAGATTTCGTTTTTACATACCACCACAGAAAATAATCTAGGGGGGTAAGATCCGTGGTAAGAAACGTGGAACAAAATCTAAATTATTGGCACCAATTTACTCTACGTTCTAATTTCAATTGTTTACATTTTTTTCTTTTACTGTGGCCTTTAACCGCGAAGACATAATCAAAATTTGAAATTAGAACATAATGTTGTGAAGATGACCGCGCTGCGGGTCTGAGTTGAGAAAAATATTGAGCATCATTTCGGACAAGGAACAGGTAATGCAGGTATGAATTAAAACAGTACTTTAAAATATGAATCAGTTTATTAAAATACAACATTTTTCTTAAGTTTGCCGTATGTCATTTCTTCCCAGAATTCAATTCTTATTAGCGACACTATCGAATGGTGTAATAATACAGTGTGTGCTTTTTTTCCAAAATCAACGTGTTCGATTCCTGCCTAGGAATATTGTTTTTTTCAAAAATCCAAAGATGCAGTTTTAGTTTTCATCAAAATCGGGCCCGAGACTCCTTTGAGTACTTTCGCTATTCCTCATAGTTTCTGATATAGCCATCCACGCCCACTTGAAAAATTCATTCTGTATAAAAGTGAAACGTTGTCTGTTTGTTTTCTGTTTGTTTGTTGTTACAAACAAAAAACGCGATAACAGAAGGACGGATTTTGATTATATTTGGAATGGACATAGCTTATACCCTGGAATAATAAACAGGATACTTTTTATCCCGGAAAATTGAAAATTTCCACGCGAAAACTGGAAAATGTTGATTACTCGCTGTATGGAACGGTTACCATGGAAACGAAAGAACAAGTCTATCAAAAAAATCAAGAGCGTTGGTGCTATACCTATTTTTGCGTTGGTTTTTAATATCCTAGAAGAACATAGGATGCTTTTTTTCGCGATAAACTGTAGTCCTCGCGGACGATTTCGCGGGCGGGATAATATAGAATACTAATTTTCCCGCCCGCGACTTCGTACGCGCAGACTACTAAAAAAGCATCCTATTTTCTTCTAGGATATTAAAAACCAATGCAAAAGTAGGTATAGTATCAATGCTCTTGATGTTTTTTGGCAGACTAATTATTTCGTTTCCATGGACAGTTTCGTTCCAACAGACCATTCTGTGGTGGCAATCATTCCTTATAGTGAGTAATCAACATTTTCCAGTTTTCACGTGGAAAATTACAATTTTCCGGGATAAAAAGTATCCTATGTTTTATTCCAGGGTATAAGCTATCTCCATTCTAAATTTCATCAAAATTCTTCCAGCCGTTATCGCGTGAAAGATCCCCAAACAAACAAACAGACAACGTTTCACTTTTATATATTGGTATGGATAGAACAGATACATTGGCAAGATTGACAACCCATAACATTAGAATGTAACGACAGCAGATACACTAATGACAATGTAACCCATCCTCTATAGGTAATGACGTTACAGCGAGGTCCAAACGCAGCATATCCAATGCTTTTGGCGACGCTTCGTTACAGCAACAACGCGTAATGAGCCGTCATTAACTGTGTTAACCCTAGTACCCCTGATACCCTGGTACTTTGGAGACTGGTGACTAGGACTGTAGAATGCAAGTCACTCACGCGGGCGTTTGACGACGGCGGCCCCTCGAGATGACGTGATGACACTTCCCGATTAGGAGACGCGATGACGGTGCTTTTGATGTCTTCTTTTTTTAGAGTTCAGTTTTCGGCGAATTTAATGAACATTAATGTTATGTGAGTTGTAATCTCGTGATGTCTCAGGGTGGAGATTAAAGGTACTTATCGTAAAATACTCACACAGATCTTCAATTTGTAATTTTGGTATACACTAGCACTTCTCCACAAATGCGTTTGAGTATAAGTCTGATAAAACCCTAAACATTTCAGAATGAAAAAACTACCAGAATATCCAATAGATGTCGCCACTTGGTACTTAAATCTGTACTCTTAGATGAATGAAGATTCATAGTTTCTAACTATGATTAGATCAACTAGGAATTCCAGATTTATGTAGTATTTACGCAGCCAACAATAGCTAGTAATCAAGAGATATTAAATTGATTGAGACGTTATTTATCGATTCGATTATAGCTTGCTTATTAAACCACTACCAGCGCGTTGTAATATAAATTATTCTAAGAATCAAATGACAAAGCAATGTTAATTTAGTTACGCGTTATTCATATACTGCGTTTATTTCATAGGTTTTGGTTGGCTATGGAAATGATTGGAGGGTTTGCCACACGCTCGATCTGCGATCGATCGATCGATGATTGATCTTTGATAAGTCAATGAAAAACATAAAAATAATATTTTATTT
Source organism: Alsophila aescularia (assembly GCA_946251855.1). Taxonomy (NCBI): domain Eukaryota; kingdom Metazoa; phylum Arthropoda; class Insecta; order Lepidoptera; family Geometridae; genus Alsophila; species Alsophila aescularia. The sequence continues at coordinate 47,141,582 of OX276380.1, forward strand.
TATTATTTATACGTTTTTATTGTAAAGAAACTAAAGAACGATGCAGTACTACAAGCTAAAAAACAAAATAAAATCGTGGAGCGAGTCAAATTTCTATTACTCAGGTTACGCTACATACGCCCGACGTACATAGCTTTTAATACATTATCGGTAGCATTCATAAAGTTTATTTACAATAAAACTCTTACAAATAAACGATAAAAAATATTTTTTACTTATATAATTTTCAAGTTCTTTTTAATCTTTTCTAAAGTATAGGTAGGTACTGTGTTTGCTCGTCAATCCCTTTCATTTGATACCCATATTGAGAAGGTTGAAAAAAAGTAATCCGTCGTTTTAGACGGCGGCCATCTTGAATTTATAATGATACTGAAATACATAATTGTTACGTCTTCAGTATTAAAGGTGTGTACAAAATTTCAGATCTGATCAACAGGAAGGGATAAAATTTCAATTACAAAATTTGACCCAAAAAAATAAACAGGGCCAGCTAAATAAAACCGTTTAATAAGAAAGAAGAATATTTGCTCCATTTATTTTTGATCTAGTTATCACTGTACCTATGTTAAATATTCAATCAAAAAGCAGTAGTATGCAAATACATTCAACTCCGGTTTCAGGGGCACTATACCGGAATAATGGGCACATCTAATGCATCAGTGACGAGCGCAGTGGAGTGCCGTGTAAGACTTCTATCCTGGTGGAAGGTAAGTAAAGCTATCAGACGATCACTTACTAAAAATGTTCTCTGAAGTATAAAAGATGGTGTTGTTCTCCATAAACAGTAAATGTCAAACCAAAAAGTGATATTTATTGTCATGCAAAAAAATAAATTGTTCAGTAAATAATTGTCGGTGGCGTTCATAATCACTGATCATTATAATCAGTGATTATCTCATTACGATCACAGTGCATTAAATCCACTGTGATCATACCGTATTTTTACATTTCGCGCGTACAATCGTGTATTTAATTGTTTAATTGTAACTTTTAATCTATAATTTCACAATAAAAGCTCTATTTGTGAAACACGATTACTTTTTGGTATAAACTATACTTAAAAAACGATAGGCAAAAACAAACAAAATCAGTATTATTATTCTGTGGGTAATATAGAATTGACAGATATATGCCTACTTAAAACATTACAGCGTCATCTGTTTTGGCAGTGTCAAGGTCAGGCCTGAAATAAAAAGAACGTGCATTTTGTGTGTAAGTAGGTGATAATTAGAGAAACACTCACAGAGAACAATTTAATCAGACAAGTTGACTACGTCAAGCACGCTCCCTATATCGCGACGGACCAGGCTCACCAGAGGCACAGAATAAATAGTACTACAGAGACTGAACAATAAGCTGCCAGAATTTAATAAATCGTTAACCAATAAAACCCAATTTCACATCAATGTACTGACTCTTTTATCAGACAAAACTTTGGCATTTCATCATAAGATAATATTTAGAAACGGCTATGGTCATTAAATTACATTTTAGGCATATTTATGTTGCGCAATAAGATGCCACTTTCCCAACAACTGACGAACTTATTGTTTCATTTTATTAATTATGATATTATATTCTATTCCAGGCGCGGGGAAGGATCATCGAACTTATCATTCAAAAATAAGTATAGTTTCCATATTCAAGGTAAAAATCTGACGAAAATGTTCAACTTTTCAAACTTCTCAATTGCAGCAACTTCATAATTATCATATTTTATCTTGCAGTTTATGATACATATATGTGCATCTGAGCATGTTACTCGCATACTTATTTTCCCGTTACAAGCTTTAGGATCAGGATGTCACGTATTTTATGACTGTGTGGGGTAAACACAGGGTTATAATGTCCAATTAGATTATTATATTCACTTTAGCGCTGTCACGAGAAGATGACACGATCCGACGTTTACAGCTAGTAAGAGAATGTTCAGTCCATTTTTGAAGGCCTATGTTTGGTACTGGATGTAATATTACAGAAAACGACCTGAGACACAACTTTGCTTCCAATTAGACATGTGTAACTCAAAAAAAAAAACCTCGAGTTAACACAGTAGCAAAGGTACCAACAACTGTGCTGAAAGACTGAGCTAACAGAATTGCGCCATATAGCACAGTGCCAGTAACACCTGCGCAAGTTCGTAGCAGGTGCGCACCGTGGAGCGCAGCCACCTGGCACGCCTGGCACGGCAGCATTGTGCTCACAGCACGCACTTCGCGTGAGCACTCATTTTCTTTCCACTCAGTTCAGTGCCTCAGGCACTTGTGTGCCGTTTTGCGCCACTGTGCCGGTTCGCATGGAGCAAAGTGTGCTGGCTGCACAGTAAAATGTGCCGGCACAGCGCATTACCCATGTCTACTTGCAATGTTGCAAGCATTTTAAATGTTCCGGTTTTTCATCTTGGGCTTCGCTTGAGCCGGTCAAAAACAGCTGCCAAATTAACGTAATATTACAACATCATGCATATTATATTATTATTGTGCAAGCATAGGCAGGCAATTTAATAGTTTTTTCTCGAAAATCGCATAGAAAATATTGTGTAATCCTATATTTGGTCGGGAAATGGGAATAATTTGAATGGCTACCTGGTTCAACTCGCCCGCATGCTGGCTGTTGGCTGACGCGTCGCACTTTTACTGCTTTTCCTTTTCCACTCGGAGATGATTTTCTAATTGGATGATGAATGTTGATTTTCATACGCGAAGACCGCAGCTGATGTTTCAATTCCGTCGGTTATGCTATTATTTTGAGGATGATACGGAGTTCTCGATTCGATTGGGGGCTGGTCCGACGTCAACTCTTTTTCCCGACTACCCCCACAGGTCAACCAAGGAATAATAAGGGAAGATTGAAGGTAGATGGAGAAAAAGGTTGAAGGGATTCGATTTAAATTAAGAAAAGTTGTGTTCATAAAATTAATATTATAATTGCGTAAGTGAGCGAGTGAGTGTGTGTCTATGTTTGTCTTCACGCTGAAACGGCTCAACTGATTTTATGAAAATATGTACATAGATACTTTAGGTCCTGGAATGTCACACATGATACTTTTCATCATCATTACCATCATCATTCACGCGGGTGAAACCGTGAAGCGCAGCTAGTATCTAATTAAAGCATTTATCAGACATAATTTACATTATTCTTATTCAAACTTTTCGGAATTACTTTGTTATTTCATTTTCTAAACTATGTCATGAAACCTTTTTAATACCATCATCATCATCATCAGCTTTTTACCCTCCCACTGCTGGGACACAGGCCTTCTCCTTTAGAGAGAGGAAGAGACGGTTCCACACGATACATTGAAATAATTGGTTTATCTACACTGCTACACCTAAATCCGTATCATCTCTTCTTCTTGGTCATTTCGCACTTGGCAGAGCGGTCGTGGTCGTCATTTAGTACTATTATCTGGGGCTGATGTTGCTTGCCTCAAGATGTCTCGTCACCTTTCCCAATTTTTTGACATTCTGGTACAATAATGCATAGGGCCGCCAAAAGCTGATTAAATCTGTTCGGTCCATCGCATGGGTGACCTACCACGTGGTTTGGTTACTTCCACTTTGCCCTGAACGACAAGATGCTCTGTAGAGTCATTATTCCGCCTCGAAACGTTTTCAAAGAACTTTAGTATGCGAGCTTGTACTAATCCCGATAGATGCTGAGTGATGCCGAGTTCTTGGATTATAGTCATTTGTCCGAAACTTGGTCCAAGATACCCCAGGCATTTTTTTCCAGCACCACATCTCCAGAGCATCTATCTTCTGGATATCTAAACCGATTTGGATGATTATTTTCAGCTTGAAATAGTTTTTTTAATTTATTTTGCGTATTATAAATTGTACCAACACTTCAGATGCAATATTAAATTATTCTGTATAGGGTGTAACAATGTAGGCATACCCCGTAACATTGTCGAGAATTCTTCAACACCAAGCAACAAGGCACAGAGAACAAGCGATAAGTTTTATAGGCGCATTGTTGCCATCGATGGAGTCCTGTTCAAAGGAACAGTGCTCAATAAGTTGTTGAAGGACTGCCTTGAAATTTACTTTTGTACTGTTTTGATATTTTTTGAAGGCAAACCAAAGAAAACATAATATTTTGTAATATAATTCGTTTCGATTTGCTTTTCACTTTAAATAGGCTAAAGCATTGTCTTTCCGCTTTGCTCTGAAAGCGGGGTTGCCAGCAAGGCTTCCTCAAAGTTCTTTCCGATGTTTTCCATATTTTTTTCAAGGTTGCTGTAAAAATAATTAAACACACTACAAGATTATTATGTTATTTTTTTGTCAATTCCTTCAAAGTTAAGACTTGCAACAATCTACTATAATGTAACGATATCAATCAAAAATATTTGAATTCTTACATACCTTAATACCAACAACAAAAAAAAACAAATTAGGAAAATTCCGATAGCTGCTAGAATATTACCACAAAATAGACCGCTATTAAAATTCACAGAATTCCGAGGACCAAAAGGAAAACCTACGATATATTGGATGAGATGAGAAATGTTATTGAATACGTTTAAAAAAGCCTCTGGCCCAAATATGTTTTAGGGGTCGAGCCACTTCTGCCCCAACGCATTACAATTTTATGCCCAATAATTGTAAAACTATTGTTGAACGAAAATTTAATATTTGGGGTTTTCAGTCGGGGTAAATTTATATTGGAGATTGATATCGGTTTTTTAAAATGAACTGAACTGAATGGCTGATCTTTTTTATTATCATTTATAGGCTCAGACTACTGTCGCGTCAGATGGTAGAATGTTTCTAGATGAAAGTGTAATGCTCACCGGATAACTCGATTTTGATGACTACCATAGAAAAGTACAGAATCCTATTTTTCAAAAGTAATTAATGAAGTTATAATAACCACTTCTGATTTTAGGAATATTTTCAGTATTTGGCAATACATAGGCCTGTTGGTCACTGAGTCGAAGGAGTGAGTATTTAAATGATTCTTGCTGATCAAGTTTGGTTTTATACTTTATCATTGTTATTTTTAGTTTATTTTTATTTTTTGTACCTTTCACTACTTCCTCAAACCCTTGAACCGTACAGTTTAAGTCAGTTTGTAGGCTATAATATGATCTTGAATCTATGACTCTTGGCATACTTATTCGTAATACAACATTTGATCCGCCATTTTGTAGCACTTTCCTAAGGACCTTAATTTGCAGCACTTTCCCTAGGACCTTATTTGAGAATTTTATCATGGCATTCTCAGGTGGAATCTATATAATGCTTATTTTATTTACAACTTGCTGTGCCCGCGGCTTTGCCCGTGTGTTCATTTCTCTAGTTTAAAAGTTACCTATGTTATTCCAGGACCAAAAAGTACAAAACATTTCATCAAAATTTATTTAGACGTAATAATTTTTTATCTATTTCTAGGTTTATACTCATTAAATTCAGATAAAAACTACACCAGATTTTTAAGTCAAAACCTAAGCAACCCATCAGTGAACACCGCTTTTCAAACGTACGTAGTATTAGTTTTTTCGTGATGTGTAAACAGACATCTAGACAGACAAACAGACAGAGAGACACCATTAAAAAAATGTTATATTCATGTTTGGTAGTTTATTTTAAGTCCCCTAGCACATGACCACTTTTTTTAATTATCTTCTTTGTACAGACTTTTCGTTACTTACTGCTTTATTATAAATACTAGCTGTATACGCGGCTTTGCCCGAGTGGTCATTTATCTGTGTTAAAAGTAACTTAAGAGATATTACAGGACCAAAAATTACAATATACTACATTGTTTTTATCGATTGCTCGGCTTCTACTTATCGGATTAAGATAAAAAGTTCACCAGATTTCTCCAAGCGGCTTTGTCCGCTTGGTCATTTTTCTGGGATCTAAAGATTCTTATTTCATTCATTCATTCATGATTATTTATTCCAGAACCATAAGTATACCACTATACCAAATTTCGCCATACTTCCTTCAGAAGTCAAATCGTTTTTATCGATTGCTCGGGTTCTACTCATCAGATTGAGATACCAAGGAATAGTTTTTAAGTCTAAGCTGTCCAACGATGACAAACAACACATCGCAATCGGTCCAGTAGTTTCTACGTGATGTGCGAACGTACATACAGACAGACAGACAGGCATATATACACCAAATTTTATAATATTATATTCATTTTCAATAGCTTATTTTAAGTATCTTCATTGTAAAGACTTAAAGTCAAAACACAAAGTACACCAAATTGTAAGTCAAAACCTAAGCTATCCATCTGTGAAACCCGCATTTTAATCGGTCCACTAGTTTTAAGTGATGCACGAACAGACAGACAAACAAACCAAGTGACCAACAGACAGACAGACCATTTTAAAAATGTTATATTCTTGTTCAGTTATTTTACAATTTTAAGTCACCTAGGCTATTATTTTAAATTATCTTCAATTTACAGACATTTTGTTATTTAATTCTATATTATAAGTATAAATATAGATAGACTATTATAAGTAGGTATACATAGATATAGAAGTATAAATAGATAGAAGAAGTTATAGATCAGTCGACATTATAGTATATTTTTTTAATGGCTAGGCAATCGTTTGACCACGATCTCACCTGATGGAAAACGATGATGTGGTCGAAGGTGTAGCACGCTTGCCTAGTAGATACCTATTCACTCTTGACTTGAACACACCTGGGTTATAATTTACCGGAAACGCTGACGAGGGCAGGGCATTCCACTCCTTTGCAGTTCTTATAATAAATGAAGAAGCGTAACGCTTCGTTCCTGTACGAGGTATTTCAACCATAATAGGGTGGCGCTTTGCTGATCGTCTAGTCGTACGGTGATGGAAAGGTGACGGAGGAATCAGGTTGTGCAGTTCTTATGCACACTCTCCATAGTGCAATCTATAGAATTTCGACAGGCTTGCTACCTCACGTCGATGCGCCAGACTTTGAAGCTTACTCTTTACTAGAGTGTCATCCCCAATGAGCCTGATAGCACGTCTCTCAATTGAATCGAGAATCGAGCTGATAGTTGGCAAAACCGTCCCAGAGGTGGCAGCAGTGCTCCATACAGGATCGGACCTGTGCTTGATAAAGATTCAAAAGCTGTTCAGGTGTGAAGTACCGCCTAACCTTACACAAAATCCCAAGTTTATTTGCAGCTACCTTGGCTTTGGATTCAATATAAGACCAAAATTCAGGTTTTATGTTAGTTCGACACCCAAAAGCTCCAGATGGTCGCCTATTGGTATTGTTACACTTTGGAAAGACGGAGATCGGTTTAGAGGACTCCCTTTAGTAGAAAAAAACTAGACGTAGACTTGTAGACTATTACAAATGAACCATGATGCAAAATACAATACACGAAACAGACAATGACTCAAACGCTTCTCTATTTCCAAAACCTGTAGTAAAAAAGATGTTGCTAAAATAGTCTGCATAAAGTTTCATCTCTGCATACAGCCAACCATTTGCAAAATGATATGCACTACTTACTCGGGTACGAAATCCAAACTTACTAATTATTTTTTTACAGACTATTTTTATTCAGCAATCGTGAATCGCAGAACCGATTGCTCCGTCATTCGAATCCGTCATTTGCAAAAAATCACTAGTTAAATCGCAAACAAAATAAAAGTAGCAACTTTCCCACGGTACAGAATGAGAATTGGAGATTTTTATTTAGCGATTCGGAATACCGTTTTCATTTCAGATCAATATCCGTTGAAAACGTTAATAATACAGAGAAGTATTATGGTTACTAGTTATTTAAAGTAATAACTAGTAACCATTTTAAATGTCTTGTTTGTCTTAAGTTTAGAAGGTAGAGCTGGCCTCTGTTGCCAGAGTTTGTCAGCTACCTGAGGGCCCCTCAGATGGCTTAACTACTGCTATTAATTAGTAACAGACGGGAAGACGTGCCCTCCGAAGCATGGGGCAATGGAAATCCAAACATAACTTAAAAAACTCGGCGGTATTTCTATAAACAATTACCATAAAGAAGCCGCTACCTACCACACCTGTTAAATTTCTAATATGGACTTATAACGACCGGTTGGTCTAGTGGCTAGAGATCCTAGGTACGAAATCGAACGGTCGCGGGTTCGAATCCTGCAAGGTGCAATCATTTGTGTGATGAGCAGAAATGTTTGTTTCCGAGTCATGGATGTAATAATCTTATCTATGTATGTTTATGCGTTATCTAGTGCCCATAGTACAGGGTATCCTAGTTTGGGGCTAGGTAATTGGTGTGGAAATGTCGCGAATATATTTATACATTTATATTTTATTTATTTATAAGTTATTTTATAAAGCCTATAGTATATTAAAAGGATGCAGAGAGGAGCGCATTCTAATAAGTAATCTTAATTCTAATAAGAAATACGTCCTGTTACACGTTGGCCAAACTCAGCCTAGTAAAGTCTTCAACTTTCAAATAAATATTAGTTCAAGAAAGCATAATGTGAAATGCAAAGTTACATACTCTGTAGTGTGTCTTTGTCAGATATACAACCACCAAGCAGTAGTCTGTGTTTCGGTTTGAAGGGACAATGTTTCCAGTAAAATTACTGGACAATGAGACTTACAAACCAAAGTCTCAGGGTGACGAGCGCAGTGCAGTGACGCACAAGATTTTGCAACCAAGGTTCTGGGTGGCACTGCAACTGTTATGGGCAGGCGTAACGCTTACCATCAGGCGAGCGACCATTACCACCTAGACCATTTTTTAAGCTACTGAATAAGAACGTTATGTTATTTTTAAGTAACCTAGTACCCTATTTAAAAAATTCGTGTCTGTCTTTTTGTCTGTATGTTTGTTCGCGCATCACGTAAAAACTACTGGACCGATTGTGATGCGGCTTTCGCTGTTGGATAGCTTAGGGTTTGAATTAAAAACTGGTGTAGGTACTTGATATCTCAATTTGACGAGTAGAAGCCGAGCAATCAACAAAAACTTTTTGACGGCTGAAGGAATTTTGATCAAATGTTGGTTTATTGGTATTTTAGGTCTTGAAATAGTGCATAGAGTAGTTTTAGCCTATAGAAATGACCACGCGTGCGAAGCCGCGGGTCTAGCTAGTTACAAGTATAGATAGATACTTAGGAGCCAACGAAGTAGGTAGCCTCAGGGTCTAAGAGAAATGTAATTTCACGGTCCCCAAAAATAAAGCATTTTTGATAGGCTGATCAATCAAAAACGAACATCTGCTAAAAATAATTTTAAAAATATAAAAAGTAAACCCATGTCTACTTAAATAGAAGTTTTCATTCAAGTTTCCAACAATAGGTGTTCCTTCATTGGCACACTGGCGGTTGATTACTGCTTATACGTTCAGCAAAAAAGTCAATCAAGTTAATAACAATTATTATGATCCGTGGCTTTACCCGCGTGGCCGTTTGGTCATACTTATGACGAATAATGTTGATAATTAAAAGTATATTTGTTGTAGTTGAATTGTTTATTTTCTGAGCATTGACGTGCCACTCTTTGATTTTTTCTAACATCATTTATTGTAGAGTTCAACGTTTCATTTTTTTTTTGTTATATTCTTTTGTATTTGACTCATAACTTAGAAATATGTTTTGTTTCGACGATTTCTTGTGACATGGGGATTTTGACAGGATTTAATTTGAGTTCTGTTAGTAAATAAAAGACTGTTAAGAATTTTCTATTTTATTAATTTGTCTTCTAGACAAATGGAAATTAAAAAATGGGTATGTTTAGAAACAATAATTCAATTTAGCGTTTAATAACTATACGCTACCATTCTTGGTTTAGCATATACTATATATATACTAGTGTCTCGCCCCGGCTTCACACTGGTGGCGCTCAAACCACGGCATTTTTCTTATTTATAAAATACGCGGCGTATTCCGCGTAAAAATTTCATGTAAAAGTAGCCATTCGTGTTATTCCAGGACCAAAAGGACCTTCGATGTACAATATTATATACTACCTTTCTTCAAAATTCGTTCAGCCGTCAAACAGTTTTTATCGATTGCTCGGCGTTTAGTCGTCAGATTAAGGTATCAAGTACCCCAGTTTTTAAATCAAACCCTAAGCTATCCAACAGTGAAAACCGAATCGCAATCGGTCCAGTATTTTTTACGTGATTCACGAACAGAAATACAGACAAATAGACAGAAACGTTTTTTTTTTATCTTATTCATTATCCTATTTTAAGTACCTTTTTTTTTAATTATCTTCTTTGTAATTAATTTTTGGTACTTACTGCTTTATTATAGATATAGATAAACGCAACGTTATTTAGAGTATAAATATCGATGTTACTTAGCATAATTTCTTTTAACTTTCTGCTACAAAGTTTTGTCATTCATACCTAAAATTGTGACAATTATGAAAGTTTATAATGGTAACTTATATTTATCTGGAGATATTTATTAATACTTCTAAATATGTATATATATTCAAAAAATCATTGTTTAATTTTCAGTGTTTCTGTCAACGCTACCTCCACGCACACATGTACAAGCTCACACACGGGCGGCAAAACTAGTTAATTTCCTTTGCGACAAAGGCGACTCGCGGCGGGATGGATGCGTGAAAATCGCGATAAGTCACGGTGATCCTCGCGAGCCGGGTGCTGACTGCAAGCCAAGGGTACCCGCGCTTTGGTATCATAGCTTTAATACTGGGTCAGAATTAAATGTGAGGGTACTCGGGCTTGGGTTACAAACTTTAATAATAATTTAGAAGAAACGCAGTAAGTATTTATAGAATTAGAATTATTTATTGGTCATATTATAACAATGAAAGTTATACAAGGAGTCACATTAATTTACAATTCAATAAATTAAAGGTATAATAGCAGTGCCCACGGTTTTGCCCCGTGGTAATATTTCTGCGATATTAGGATTCTATGTGTTATTCCACAAGCAAAAGTACGAATATACCAAATTTCATAAAACTTCGTTAATACGTTTGATAGAGATCTCTTCTGATTGAGATACCAAGTACACCAGATTTTAAGTCGAACCCTAAGCAATCCAACAGTGGAAACTGCAATGCAATCGGCCCAGTAGTTTTTACGCAATGTGCGAACAGACAGACAGACACCATTTAAAAAAATGATATATTCTTGTTCAGTAGCTTATTTTTAATACAATAGACTTTTATATTTTTAAATGTCTCCGTTGTAGTTTTTGTTACTTACTGCTTTATCTTATAACTATCTATATTTATAACAATAAAGCAATAAGAAAGAAAAAGTCTGTAAAACTTTTTTTTAATGGTCTACGGTGCTTAAAATAAGATAGATAGATAGATAAATTCTTTATTGTACACACCACAAAGAAAATTAACAAAATAAAGGAACTATTGTAGAAGAAATGTCACAATGGGCGCACTTATCGCTAAAAGCGATCTCTTCCAGGCAACCTTTGGATGGAGAGGATTTGTTATAATCGTGAGGGACGACGGGGTCCACTATGATATTAAATTACTAGAGGGAAACAGTGAGTCAAATTTCTTATTATACTAAAACTATGATATATAATATATTATAATATACATATAAATATATATTTCGAATATATATGTATATCTATCCATAAATATATACTACCTATATGAATACATAAATATCCAAATATAATTACGAGATGATAAAAAAACAAAAACATAACTGTAATATAAGCAACATGACAAACGTGTTAATAAACATAATATTAGCTAGACTTCCAAGTAAAACCACACTTGACACTTAAAAACTTCCAAAGACGGCGCACGCCGCCACAGACGAACAACTTCCACCGTGTAAGCTACTGAAAAAGTTTTTCTTTTTTTAAATCGTGTTGTCTGTTAGTCTTTAAGTTTGTATGTTTGTTCGCGCATCACGTCAAAACTACTGGACCGATTGCAATGTGGTTCTCATTTTTAGATAGCTTAGGGTTTGACTTAAAAACTGGTGCTCTTGGTATTTCAATCCAGTGAGTAACAGCCGAGCAATCGCTAAAAGTATTTTTGACGGCTGAAGGAATTTTGATCAAATGATGGTATATTGGTCTTGGATACATAAAGTACTTTTAACCTAGAGAACAACTAGTTAAATGTATGTCTGTGGTGCAGTTTGTATCAGCAAATGTAAAAAAAATATACTCTACAATTTTCTGATTGGTTCTTCCTTTTAGAAAGGATATGTGCTGTTGGTCTATAACTGACCTCTACAGCGTCACCGTGACCGTGACGCAGAAGGCGCACGCCAAAGTTAAGTTTTTGGCCACTTGCTCAAGGGCACCCAGGAGGTACGAACCTCGGCTTGGACAGTTGCCATTGATTACTTGGGTAGTATCGAACTAAACTTGGGGAGTATCGAACTAACTTGGGGAGTATCGAACTAACTTGGGGAGTATCGAACTAAGTTGGGGAGTATCGAACTAAGGCTTCTTCTTCTTGTTATGTTTGAACTGATGTAGAGGCCTGAGATGGACTGTTTTGTTTGAAACATCGTGATGACAGCTAGCTAGACTGCGATGACCAGGCTCCGAATCAAAAGGATTGAACTCAAGCAGATTCCTGTCTTGCACTCCAACGATATTTTTGACTATAAATCCTATTTTACTTGAACGTTTGAACTCTGCTTGTTATATCGGCTTGTTAAGACCGCCCCTTGTGACACTCATTGTTAGACTGTATTTTAAGATATAATTTATTGTTGTACTTCTGGTGTTCAATAAAGAGTTACTCTATCTATCTATCTATCTATCTATAACTAGATTTCCCGCCGGTGACTTCATCCACGCGGGATACAGTTTATCGTGATTAAAAACATCCTATGTTCTTCAAAGGGTATTAAAAACCAATGCAAAAGTAGAACACTAACACACTGTTTTTTGACAGACTTGTTATTATTTCGTTTCCTTGGCAACCGTTCCTTGCAGCAAATAATCAACATTATCCAGTTTTCCCGTAGAAAATTTTCCGGGATAAAAAGTATCCTTTGTTTTATTTCAGGATATAAACTATCTTTATTCCAAATTTCAACAAAATCCGTCTAGCCGTTATCGCGTGAAAGCTGCCCAACCAAACAACCAGACAACGTTTTACTCTCCTATCTATCTATCTATCTTTAGACTTAAAATAAATCAATAAGAACTAAAGAGTCAGTACAAAGAAGATAGTTTTATAAATAATGGTCTAGGGTACTTAAAATAAGCTATTGAAAAATAATATTACATTTTAAAAATTCGTGTCTGTCTGTTTGTCTATTTGTCTGTATGATTCCCAGCCCAGCCATCGATAAAAACTTTTTGACGGCTGAAGGAATTTTGATCAAATGTTGGTATAATGGTAATATAGATCTTGGGATAATACATAGAGAACTATTAACCTGGAGAAATGACCACGCGTGCGAAGCGAAGTTACGGGTACAGCTACTTTTTAATATTTATAGCAACATTTTGTTTTAAGCTATAGGTTTTTTCTAGATTGTTTTCTTTATAATCGGGAAGATAATGTACATACAAATTTTTTGACATGAGTAATTTAGCCGTCGTTTAAAATCTTTGTGTAAACTGAAAAATTTCTGGAGCTGGTAATGTGTCCGTGAGGGAAATTTCTCCCTTTGAGTTGGTAGCTTAAGAAATTAAACCAGCGAGCTGGAATTTAGGCCAACTGAAACTTTGGTGACAACAGAACTTCCACGTAAGCTCTTCAGCTGGTTAATCATAAAATTAGTTAGAGTTTGAATGTATATGTCGCCACAGTTCACTGCGTTTCAGTTGACAACACGAAATATTTGATCGATTGTAGTGTACAGTGATAGAAAATAGAAATTAGTAGACTTTTTGATGGTCTGCTGTCATCATTAAAAGTAGATATGTCGTGGCGATATCATCGAATTGATCATTTCATGAAATTGACGATAATATCTTGAAATGGTTCTATTTCATGAAATGTCCAGCTAAAACTGACCATATCGTTTAAACATCAACGTTTAATGATATTTCAATCTACGTTTGGCCTTATCATTAATAGTAACAAAGATTCAAACAGATAGGTTTCAAGGCTAAAAAAAACAAAGTCAAAAACCTTCTAACCCATCAAGACCAAGTCGGACTTCGCTCTAGTGGTGGATAATTTAACTATTTTACGATATGATCACAAATATTTGACCACATCATGAAATAGCCGTGCGTTTAGCTGTTCATATCGTCAAACGCTAGTCATTAATTTATCTGGCCAAACCATTTCATGATGTCAAAGATACTTGAATGAAATAAAAATTTATCATGATGTGCTTAAACTTTTCATGAAATGATAAATTTTACGATATCGTCTCGACAGATATAAGAGAGAATTTTGTATTATTGTGGCCCATGAGAAAATTATTTCGCTTATGTGTGGCATTCTATAATTTATTACAACACCTACACAAATAGCAATAAGAAATAATATAATCCAAATAACGTTTGATCCTACTGTATAATATCACTACTTGATTCTTGGTTCCGAAGAGTAGCCGCAAAGTCTGCGGACTCAACTCGACGTCAGACGTCGCAAAGCGTTCCCGAAATACGACCGCGATTAAAAGCGACACAAACTATTTCCGCTTAACCGAGACAAATCATAATTACTCCTTCGGGTCTACTCTTACGCACCCCCTTTGATGTTTTTATTAAAATCCCGGTTACGGCCAACTTAAAACAAATAGAACGACTCACGACCGATTATACGTTTGTGTTAAAACGATTCGAAACGGTGATAGGAAGCTTTCGTTTTTCGCCGGTGGTATTACCCCTGTGTGGTCCGGTCTCGCCCCGATTCGGGAAATTACTCCTTCAGTTTTTGTTGTTAGTTTGTCAATAATGTGACATTTGAGTAATCATACGCAACATTTTTGTTTTCACACGGATCAAAATGTTCACAAATAGGTACAAAAATTTTGGAGACGACCGATTTATTCACCATTTATCTTCAGAAGATCAAGTAGATACTAAATCTTTATTACTTGATATCTTAAAACATATTACAATTAACGTTCTTGGTTAACTAAATAGAGAAGAAGTTTAACAAATATATTGTTTAAGCGTATTTTGTTAATAAAACCAATGAGAGATATGAAACCAAAGCTACTAATAATTTATCAGTAGGTACCGACCATTATTCATTAAATCAAATTATTTACTGTATATCTGACTACCAAAGCCATGTCGCATGATTTCCCTTCACAGATCGCCGCGTATTTTGGATGCAGGCGGTACACTCGCGCAGATGCGACATCCGCCGGTCTCACGTGGAAATCGATTTTCCATGGTACGCCAGCTGTCGCGAGCGACAACTATAGCTCAACTGACATTTACCATTAATTTATAGCGCTGTAAATTCTAAAGCGCTGAGAAGAAGTTTCAATATCGTGTACACAACCTATTGTGTAGAGGAAGGTTTATGTTGGCAACTGAGTATGTACTATGAAAGTCAAAAGTTCCTTTGTTGATATTTTTAATGTTTCGCACATTGTTCGCGGACCCACCGCGTTTGATCCGATTGGAGCAGTTATTTATGATTATTAGAATAGCGTGCCGATGGCGAATAATTAATTTTTACGTTCAATTTTTATTGTTATGTCACGATGTTGATGATCCTGACGTATTAGCTACGTTTGTTTGGTTATGTGATTAAGGATTTAATGTATGGATTGCAGAAAACACTTTTTATGGCTGTAATAGCAATAGCAATTACATATATTTAATTAAATTTGCTTTGCTATGTGGCTAGATGAAATATTTAGTCATTAAATTAATAATGATAACTTATACAATTGTTTTAACATCAATTCACGTATGTGCTTTAATGGAGATTTGCCATAAACGCACATACGTAAATCAATGTATTGCCGTAAGCAATAAATAATTAATTCCATGTATTAAATTTATTTTTTTCATTAGTTTTACAACATCCTAGAACAAAATATCCATTAGCCAATCAGGTGCACGCTGTATCAATCAAACTACCTAATGGTTAGTTTGATTTTCGTCAATTCAACATTATTGGCTGATTTTATTGACACTAATTGTATCCGCAAAAACCTTGGATGGTAAGCTATGGCCTATGGGTTGACTTTTAATGTACGTACCGAAATATCAGAAACATAGATCTAGTTAAAGGGGGGCAGATACGGCTGTAATATCAAGTAAACAAAGACTAGACTAGACACAACTACATGCAAACACATCTACTTCTAATAGCTACATTCCCACCGTCGTACTTCATGTGCATCAACAACAAATATAGACTATAGCGCAAATCAGAGTCACTACTAACACGTGCTACGCAGACGCCACTCCGATTGTGGCCAAAGAAGGCCGATTGCGTGTTACACCTAATTTATGCGGCCCACGCCCGAGGAGCTGGTACCTAATCTTTCCATTTTTAATAAGATAAGTTCAGAACTAATTAATGTTTCATCAATACTAGTATCATAGCGGTAAATACCGGTATTTTCCATTTCGGTACTTGAATATCTAAGAACCAGTATTTTCCCCTCAAGGTACCGGTAGATAATTCAGGTTCTTATGCTACAATACTAGAATGCTACCATACACTCGTGCTAACGCAGCGGATGTCTACGGATTGCGACGTTGTGCCTTCACATGAACTATTTGAGTAACACAGTGTTCTATCACAGTGATAAAACTAATAATACATCATGATTCACGGGATTTCAACCTCAGATTTGACAATCACCACTACAAGCACTTTTTGTGTTGAATGATGAGATGAAAATACAAATCATGTGTATGATAATGATTAGGGAGTAGGGACTTTGTTTTATTCATCTGAAACCTCATTGTTCATTATCAGTGCTAAAATTCTAAAGTTAACCGTGGGTACTGTTTTTTTGAATACTTGACTCATCTTTCTTAACATCTAAAATTTAGTCGATATTTTGCTTTCAAATCAGTTAAGATTCTAAATTGTTTTGAAACCCAAATATTGTAGGTAGGTATTCCAATATTTGGTGTGTTTCACGGTCGGATAATAATAATTCATTTTTTTTTAATTAGGTTCCTTGTCACACTGAACTCCAGACTTTTGAAACATCAGAGATTGTAATTTATTGTATTTTGATGAAACATTATTTACTAAAAAACGCGCACAAATAGAGTTAATCGGAGACATGTATTTTTTATTGGAAACATAATTATTATTATTTTATACAAAAAAAAAATTTGATTAAAAACATGATTATATATATTTTCCGGTTTTCTCACACTTTTATTGAAAACTTCGTATAATACACGTGCGTAACAGATTATTACAAACTCATTGACCGAAGGCAAGTCAGCTTGTGCTTACCAACGATTATTAATATTTTATTCACCAAGATGCAATAATCATCATCATCATCATCATCATCATCATCAGCTTATATCTGTGCCTATAGCTAGACACTTTTCGCAGCTCGTCAGTCCACCTGACCACAGGGCGTCCTACACTACGTTTGCCTAAACGTAGTGTACACTCGAGGACTCGTCTACCCCAAAGGTTATTGGTTCTTTGGGAAATGTGACCAGCCCACTGCCACTTTAGCTTGCTTATCCTTAGAGCTGTGTCAGTTACCTTGGTTCTCCGTCGGATATCTTCATTGCGAAGCTTGTCCAGAGAATCTCCAAGCATAGCTTTCTCCATAGCTTGCTGATCGACTTTGAATTTGTGGACTAGTTTGACCGTGAGTGTCCACGTTTCGGCTCCGTAGGTTATGACCGGTAGGATGCACTGATTAAAGACTTTTGTCTTCAGGCACTGTGGTATGGACGACGAGAAGACTTGACGAAGCTTGCCGCATGCTGCCCAACCTGGCTGAGTTTTTCTGTTGGATTCCTTCTCAAAGTTGTTTTTTTGGGAAATTATTGCAATTAATTACCTTCGTAAACATACCTTGGTAAACATATTGTCAATAGATACACCATTGACTGCAATCGGTTCCGGGTCAACAAGATACGATAAACACGATCTTGGTCTTGTCTGTGTTCATTCCAAGACCAATGCGTTGAGAAGCGTCTACTGGGTTGGACAGCATACTTTGCCAGTCTTGCAGCGACTCCGCCATTAGGACGATATCATCGGCAAATTGTAAGTGTGAGATATTCTCCCAATTGATATTAATAAGATATCAAATGATTAAAAATGAATGGGCATTCCATTCCAATCCAGCATCTTAAACATATCTTCCAGGGTATTAGTGAACAGTTTTAGGGAGATAACATCTCCCTGTCAGTTGGATATGCTTAGACTGCTGGTTTTGCACTTGGACACTCATAGTTTTGGCGTCATACAGAAACCTCAGCAGTTCGATGTATCTTTGCAGCGGTGTCAAGTGGATTGACTCCAGAACCGCCCAGGTTTCAATGGAGTCAAAGGCCTTCTCATAAGCCACAAAAGCAAGACAAAGGGGCTGGTTATACTCTTCAGACTTCTGTATAACCTGCCTCCCTGGGTGTATGTGGTCTATGATGCTAAATCCTCCATCAAACCCGGCCTATTCAGGAGACTGGATCAAGTCTTCTAGCGAGACGATTTGAGATGCCCCTTGAAAACAACTTATAGACGTGGCTCAAGAGTGAAGCAGGTCATTAGTTCTTTAAAAGAGTTATATACCCTGTTTTAAAGAATAGTACTACCAAACTCCTGCTCCACAACTCTGGAGTTCTCCCACTGTTAAGAACGGTGCTAAATAACCCCAGAAGCTCCCAAAGTACGGGCTTACGCCCTACCTTTAAAAGCTCCTAAGTTATACCATCCTCACCGTGGGGGCCTTTCGATTCTTAAGTTGTTTGAGCGCCGTCTCAATCTCGTCTAGGCTGACGTTGGGCAGTTTGTCAGTGTAGTGGCGGGTCAGTATTGCGATGCCATAATATGTAAATGTATTTAGAAAATTTCTAGCCATAAGTTGGAGAGATGTATTGATATGAATTTTTGTTGTTGGCAATGATATTTCCTATCATGTGCTACAACAAAAATCAATTTGTGTCCAGAAATTTTGAAAAAAAATAAACTCCTTTTTATAATTTTACTTATTATTGCATCGGGATAGAATATTGAGAACTGTTGCTGCAATCACAGAAATGAGCCATCAAAATATTCTTCGAGAACGACTTGTTTTTTTATGTCTTCTTTTTTCCACGCTTTAAAACAATTTGCGCCTTATTAAAAATGACAGGTGATGTTAATTTTGAATTCACTACTTATTTCAACCCGTGAAGTATCTACTCACTGCTTTATTATAAGTATAGATATAAACCTCCTTGCAAGTAAAGTTGGTTGGACATGCAGAAATTAAAAAAAACTGTAAATAAATCGTACTAGCAAGGTAAGATAAAGTTTCAAGACCACAAGGCCTTAACAGTACACATTTCAAGCAACTTTATTGATAATTTTCTTTTTCATATTTACTGGAAAAGCAAAAAGAAAATTTCGTGGACTTAAAGACTCGCGTGTTACATGGGGCGAGACACTTGCGCTGTGCGCCTCTACTGGCATCATTCGCCTACTGTACTCTTTCGCTCACACTTATGAAAAGTAGGTACTACGGGAACCGGTTTTAGAACCTATATAAGATACCACTTTATTAAGTAATACTTATATGTTAGTTAAAATACCAACACAGTACCGGTACCGTCCCAAAGTCAGTGGAACGGATTTAGAAAAATAGCGGTATTTCAAGCCCTGATTCCAAGTTGACTAAAATAATTTATATCCAAGTCCATAAGTCTCAGGAATAGTGGTATGTAATAGTAGTAGATATAGTAAAAACTTATTGAGTCAATTACAATGCCAGTAATGTAAGAGAATGCGTGTTTTAAATGTGTTAAGGTATAGGTATGTACAAAAGCATGATTCATATGTGTAAAAGTAATACTACTGAACGCTATATATCGTAAACATAATAATTAGGTAGGTACTGTTCGATAGAGTATGCTATCTACAAAAGCTATGGAAGAGACTATGAAGAAGAGAAGGCTATGGAAGCGGCTGGCGTAACTTTTGTCAGGGGGCGCGGGGCCTGCGCGGGGCATTTTTATCGGTAACGCCCAATCGAGCAAGTTCAACGGCGTATATAGCGGCCTTAAGGTAATTTTGGGTCGTAGATTTCAAAAATCTATAAAAAATTGGGTAAATGTGGGTTAAGTGACATTTTTTGGTGGGAAATATAGCTCACGTTATCTGTTCTTGCGCTCACCTAAATCGTGTAAGTGGGAACTATAGCTCCTATTGTCTTGTTTTACATCGATATATTTTTACTAGCTATTTGCCTTGGCTTTACTTGTGACGAGGTTTGTACTCAAATTTGTAACTAAATATATATTTTTTTAGGAAACTAGTGTTATTATATTCACTTTCATTACCTACTTAGTGACATAACTACAAAATCAGACAATAATATTACTTAGTTATCTCAACATTAGGTGAGGCTACCTAACTACATACAAATTATTCTGTGGAAACTTTCCGGCCAAAACAACCAAAACATAGGTAGTCTTCTTTCCATCTACGTACCTTTTTTCTTCTTTAGCAAAACACAAAAAATAACAAATAGTAAGCACCGGCTTTTGTGCAAGAAATCTCAACACCAACCTTTGACGTCAAATTGAAATTTCTTAAAAGGGTGTTGCCCTTAAAAATATTATCTTTTTGTTATGTCTGCGTTCAGAAATATCTGGATTAATTGAGTGTGACCATATGAAGACAAACAACTATTTATAAGGTGGGAAGCATAGCACCCAATGTTTTAATAAGGGTTAAAATAAACATATTAATAAATAAGTTTTATTGAGAACCTTATTTTTAATAACGTTGAATAACTTTGTAAAACGCCAACTACCCGCACATTAAAATTAAATTCTCGCCTCAAAATAATTTGAAAAACTCAAAAATTTAAATATTCAAATGTGGTAAGAAATATACGTCCTACATCAGAGAGGCAATGATTGACGACGCTCGTAATCCACGGTCAAAGACTGATTGCGGGCAGTCTCTCAGAAACGTCAAACGTTTGATTGGTGGTTCCCATGTGTAATACCAGTAGTAACAAAAGAGTTACCTGAAGGAGATTTGTAATGAAGTTAAGTAAGATCTATCAATGTCTGGACAAAGCTGTGGAGACAATGGCGTTCGGGGAAGTTTCAATGCGAAATAGCTATTTTCATATTGAGCCTTCGGTTCCGTATTTAAATCTAATAGGTGTTGATAGTGACTACAGCGACAGACTCTAAATGATTTGATTTAAATTAGGCAATAACGTGTTAAGTCAAAAACGTACCTACTTAAAAATATATTATATAAACAATAATATATATATATATATATATACTGCATTTTTTCACATAGCTCAGTCGCGTGCATTAGGAGAGGCCTACGTCCAGCAGTGGACAAGTATAGCCTGCTGATTATGATGAAATTTATTTTACGCATCAAACAAAAATGTCGAAAAGACAATTTAGCTGTTAGATGTGCTATAGATACTTATATATCAGTGTGCTAGCTAAAATAATGGCCTGTATTTTGTTTGAAAAATTATATAATTGTGAGTTATAAATGCTGTTGTCTTGTTTTGTTTAACACTAGCTGATGCTCGCGGCTTCGCAAATGTGGTCATTTTAATAAGTAGCATACGACACTCACAAATAACGTGGCTTTCTATGTGAAATAATTTTCAAAATCGGTTCAGTACATCCAGAGATTACCCCTTAAAACCTTACCAACTCACAAACTTTACCTCTTTATAATATTAGTTTAACATATTTTTCATGCACCCCTCTTCCTCACACATTGTTTGGTTGATTGGTAGATAAGTATTTTAGTGTTAAGTCCACTATTTGTATCTTAAATAGTGCAATAAATTATTAGTAATAATAAAATAAACAGCGACAATGGCCATAATAAAAAAATGAAGCCCAACGTAAACATCCTTCTCCAAAAAAAGTACAGCGTCACTAACCAAGCGTCAAACCAAACCAAACTTCTCACAAACTAAATCCGATTGGCCGCATCCATCGATTGAACACACCCGAAATTAGCCATGTTATAATTAGGCATATGACATGAATTCAACGGTTATCACAATGGAACAAACGAGCCTTAAAATCGTGATATGACGCCGTATTCACCACGCTCTAGGAGCAGAGATGTGACCACTCAATAGTCGCCGGGACGACTAAATACCTGGAGCTAATCAGCATTTCTACACTCATTTTTAACAGTTCATTTTACACGTATCTTAGTGTTGTATGTTCGATTTTAAGCGTGGCCCTGACTGATACGGTTTTGTATAGTAATGGGTGAGACGAGGAGTTATAAGTGAGAGTGGTTTAGACATAAGTACTAAGTTATTAGATCATTACAGCAAAAATGCAAGCTGCTGTATAATTTAATTTATATATTATGTAAAAAGAGTTTTTTTTTATTAATTAGAATGTGTAATGTTGATTACGTTAATAATAAATAACAAACGTTTTTATGATCATCACCATCAGACTGCGTTCGTCTACTGCTGGACATATGCTTTTCCCAAGGCACGCCATTTGGCCCGATCTTCTGGGGACATAAAGATATTATTATAATTATTATTTAATACTTAAGCTCAAAAAGTTTTAATATGAAGGACTTCATGCTAGGAAGCATTAAGCATACTATTTATTATTATTTTAGCATCATAAGTATTTATACCTAAGTAAAAAATATTAAAAAAAGAGTCGTTTTTGAGCGGGAAAAAGAAGACTGATTGCTCCATAGATTTTTTAGTACTATGAAGCGGCCAAAGACGGCCCAAAGAGACTTGTGAAGTCACATCACATAATGAGGTGCGAGTTATTTTGCTTTTGAAAAGGCTGCAGCAAAATTGGAATAACTTCGTAATATTTCAAGATATTTAAACAATTATTTAACCGCTGTTAATGTAATTGTATTATCTATCGATGTATACAAAAACAAATGGTTTTTATTCTCATGAAATCCCCCCATTATGCAACGTAGGCTGTCATTTTGAAATGTTATGGCCATATTTATAGTAGCTCTGTGCCATTATTTAAATGTTGGATGTTCTACCAAAAACAAGAAACAATTTAATATGGGTTCAATAGAAATTGACAATACATCTAACTGATAAAGGGCTGTATTTTTTGTGAGGCTGATGAGAACGTTGCAGGAAGGGACGTGTTCCATAGCGTAGCCTATTTAGAAAAGTAACTAAAAAAGAATGCAAATAAAAGAACGAGCCTTTTTATTAACAGTAGTTAATTATAATAATAAGCATAGCATAGTTTAACCGTGAGTGTTTAACGTTTGGGCTCCGTAGGTCATGACTGGTATGATGCACTGATTGAAGATTTTTGTCTTCAGGCAATGTGGTATGGATGACGAGAAAAGACTTGAAGAAGCTTGCCGAATACTTCCCAAGCCATACTTCATTCCGAAACCGATGCGTCGAGAAGCATCATATGGGTTGGTCATCATACTTTGCAAGTCTTGCAGCAACTCCGCCATTAGGACGATATCTTCGGTAAATCGTAAGTGTGAGATATTCTTGCCATTGATATTAATGCCCATTCCTTTCCAATCCAGCTTCTTAAACATATATTCCAGGGCATTAGTGAACAGTTTCGGGGATATCACATCGGCCTGTCTCAGTCCCCTGCGCAGTTGGATATGTTTAGACTGCTGGTTTTGTACTTGGACACTCATAGTCGCGGCGTCATACAGAAACCTCAGCACTTCGATGTATCGACAGTCCACTTGACAACGCTACAAAGACTCCAGAACCACCCAGATTTCAACGGAGTCAAAGGCCTTCTCATAGCTGGTATACTCTTCAGACTTCTGTATAACTTGCCTCACTGTGTTTGTGTGTGGTCTCTGGTGCTAAATCCTCCACAAAACCCGGCCTGTTTATGAGGCTGGAATTTGTCATGTCTTCTTGCGAATCGATTTAAGATGACCCTCGAAAACAACTTTTAAACGTGTCTCAAGAGGTCAAATAGGTCGCTGCTTACAACAAAATATAAAAAAAAAGAAAAAAGTTTTTGGAAGATCAAGCTAATGTATAAATTTTTGTTTTTTGACCAAATCTAACTTCGTGTTACAGGAGTCAAGGTTCCATTTCGCAATACAAAGTTACTTTTATCATGAAACACACCGTTTCGCTTTAACTTTGACGACTTTACGCAATATCAAATGCGTAAAGTGGTCGAAGTTCAGTCGAGGATTTACTCAAAATATTCATTCTATCTTCTGTACTTATACTGCAAAAAGAATGTAATATAGAAAAAATGGTCAAGTGGACTAAAATAAGCTATTGAACATATAAAAAAACAGTGTCTGTCTGTCCGTTTGATTGTTTAGTTTTCACTGGTGCATAGGTTTTGACTTAAAACCTAGTGTTCTTTGTATTTCAATCCGATGGGTAAAAGCCGTGGAATAGATAAAAAACTATTTGACGGCTGAACGAATTTTGATAAAAGGTAGCTGGTATTTTGTACTTTAAAGGTTCTTTTGTTCTTGAAATAACATACACACGGTCACTTTTAATCCAGAGAAATGGCCACCCAAGTGAAGTCGCGGGCACAGCTAGTTAAATAATAAAATTAACAACGGCAACGCATTTGTTTTTAATTCTTTTTTTTACGCCACTTAAGCAAAAATTTATGATTTGGGCCCGTAGTGCTAACTCAAATGTCCAAGAGATAAGCTACAACTAAGTTATTATCGACTTTAAAGCACCAAGAAAAGTTACTGTTGTGATCGTTGTAATACGCGAGCCTATTACAAGTACAACAGACCTGCTTCTATAAACTTGTAAATACATCGACAGGACAAGGATCACGTACATTTCATTATATTTTATAATGATGTCGTACCTACACGTGCATAAGCTGAAAAATAGGTAATAAGTACATCTTTATCTACACTTATGTCGTAAAATCCGGATTATGAACTCAAAAATGGAGGCATAATGATATACATTACGCACGGCACGTCTCTAATAAGAAAAAAATAATATAGCACTGTTTATTGAACTAAACGATGTTATAATATATTTTTTCCATATAAGGACCGGTTGGCTCCACACCTACGAGGGTTTTCGTCATTTATTATCTATGGCGGCGCGTGCTAGACCGTAGGCGCGCGAATTCGCTGGACTGGATTTTGGTGCCATTACTTTACATTAATAGGTTCCTAACCAATATAATGAGTTTTTGTTGATCAAAAGTTGAATCCTGATTACAAATGTCCGCAGCAGTGTTAGTGATGAGAATTTGACTCCACCTGACATCACGGAAACAGCAACGAGCATGACGAACGAGCTTTTACCAGAAAAATTAAGAAAATATTGCGACTTTTTTTTTCATTAGATGTAAGTTCCTTTTGCATGAGCTTAGATAAAGTAGTGTATGCAACGGCACATAACTAGTTATTAAAACACTCGAGTGATACTATTAAAAAAATCACCTATATTCGGCTCATTTTTAAGCTCACTCTCATGTTTAACTACCCCTTATTATGGAACCGTTTCATATACTACTATTATTTTACTTTAAGTAAGTACCACGCTCAGTTACATAGAGAACTTGTTAGATTTCGGTTGTGATTCGCATATAAATTGCCAGACTCATTTGACCGGATAGAAAGATGGGGATTTAGGAAAGTCAGTGGTAGAAATTTATGATGCCACATATAATTTCTTGGTGCTGCATACTAGATCATACACTTAGCTTGCTTCTCATGTCATACGAATTCCAAAAAAATGCCGTCAAATTTCAAATTTCATGCCGTCAAATAACATGGCAAATGTTTTTGTTTTAAACTCACGTAAGTACACAAAGCCTATAGCGCATCGACGTGAGGTCGCATGCCTGTCGGTATTGTACTAATTGCACTATGGAGAGTGTGCACAATCAGATTCCCGCATCACCTTTCCATCACTGTATGACCAGACAATCGGCAAAGCACCCCCCTTTTATGGTTGAAACTAGCC
The DNA here is from genome assembly GCA_946251855.1 of Alsophila aescularia. Taxonomy (NCBI): domain Eukaryota; kingdom Metazoa; phylum Arthropoda; class Insecta; order Lepidoptera; family Geometridae; genus Alsophila; species Alsophila aescularia. The sequence goes on from OX276380.1 coordinate 47,167,563, forward strand.
GTCCCCGCGGCTTTACCCGCATGGCCATTTCTCTGCGATATGATTACCCTAAATTCCTTCAGATGTCAAATGGGTTTACATCGATTGCTCAATTCTGCTCATCAGATTGAGATACCAAACCAAGTGCAACAGGTATTAAATCAAGCCCTATAAGCTATCTAACAATGAAAACCGCAACGCAATCGGTTCAGTAGTTTTTACGTGATACGCGAACAAACAAACATACAAACAAACGGGCAGAGAACATTTAAAAAGAGAAAAGTTGTTCAGTAGCTTATTTAACCTGGACCATTTTTTTTTAATTAGCTTCGTTGTACAGACTTTTTGGTACTTACTGCTGTAATATAAGTAAAATAAAATATAGATAGACACCACGAACAAGAACGAAGCGTTACGCTTCTTCATTTAAAAGAACGGCAAAGGAGTGGAATGCTCTGGAGTGTTGTAAATTATACCGCAGGTACGAGTATGTTCAAGTCTAGAGTGAATAGGAATCTACTAGGCAAGCGTGTGACACCTTCGACCACATCATCATTTTCCATCAGTTGGTTATCGTAGTCAAACGATTGCTTAATCCGTATTAAAAAAAAAACATGTTCGGTGTAGGTCCGTGATTACCCACTGCGGTATATTAGCCTTCTTCCTTTCGTGCCAATATTAGCAGTCAGCTCTTGTGATTAATAATGCAGTCGTCTATGGTCTGCTCTCATCCGAACATTTCACTTGATCTTCTTAATATCGTCGATACATCTAGCTGTTGATCTCCTTAAATACCGCTATCAGCAATTATTCTAGACACGTAAATAAAATAGCTGAAACCATCCCAATTTAACCCCACTGTGGCTTCATTAACCCCAACACCCGCATATTCTGTTATCTGCTCGCGCCAAACCACACAACAGCCTAACGAGGTTTCACTGCCAAATAGGGGTAGGCTTAAGGTTTACAATTGCACTGTTTTATTTCCAGATAGTGTTTGTAGTTTATGAGAGGAGATGTTCGAAGTGGAAAAAATACTATTGTAGTCAAAATAACAGAAAGAGAATGGACATTTATTGGATATGTCCAACATATCCAACATGAAGGTCATCGCATCTTCATTTTAAAAGCTTTTGTTTAAATTCACTTGTATGTAGGTATGTATGTATCGATGTATCTATGTATTTTGTCCTGGAATCTTGCAATTCAAATTTCTCTTCTCGATTAGCTATCCGGCTGAAACTTTCTGGGTAGCTGACAAACCGAAGACAAAGCAAAAAAAAACATTCAATAAAAAAAAGGTCGTAATAACTTTTTATCCTTAATTAAATTTCTTAAATTATACTTATTTTCATTTAGTTTTATTTGTGTCAGTTTATGCCCTTATTGGGGGCTGGTGAAATTACTAAGGCATTTATATGCCATAAATGATTTTAAAATATTTTTTTGAATAAAATCTATAACATTATTACGCAATTAATTAATCAAAATTAAGCCTTTGTCTCAATTAACCAGCTCTAAAAAAGATAAACAAAGGTCCTGAATAAACAAAAATAAGTTTATCGTTAAAATTAATCCGGGTCGACGTAACCATTCGATTCCCAGGACGGCGAGCAAATACGTGAGCGATACCGGTACAATGTAGAATATTTGCAGTACATAATCTTGTGAAGGTAATGGGAATCCATACCAATATATAAAAGTAAAACGTTGTCTGTCTGTTTGTGTGTTTGTTTGGGGAGCTTTCACGCTATAACGGCTCGACGGATTTTGATGAAATTTGAAATAGAGATATCTTATACCCGGGAATAAAACATGGGATTCATTTTATCCCAGAAAATTGAAAGTTTCTACGGGAAAGCTGGAAAATATTGATAACTCGCTGTGAGGAATGGTTGTCATGGAAACGAAACAACAAGTCTGTCAAAAAACATCAATATCATTGGTACTATACCTACTTTTGCATTGGTTTTTAATATCCTAGAAGAACATAGGATGTTTTTTTTGCTTATCGCAAAAAAAAAACCGTAGTCCGCGCGGACGAAGCGGAATACTAATAAGAGATAAGCGGTTGGAGAAAATTCTAGTGCACAGATACAAGAGCTTTAAATCCATCAGTAGCCTACATTGGGACTGGCCTATTGGCACTGCTGGACAGTGGACTGACACGGACTGATGATCATGAAAATCCATCATCCGTCAGTTGCAACCAGATGCGTTTGTATATCAGCCTTCTTATTCATTTTATAGAATTACTAGCTGTGCCCCGCGGTTTCACCCACGGTTGGATTATGATAATGGATGATGATGATGATGATGATGATGATGATGATGATGAAATGTAGCCTATGTATTAATATAAGGCAGAACTTTGGTTACTGCCTTATATTTTGAATCGGAGCCAGCGGATAAGAATAACAAAATCAGTCGAGTACCTCTCTTCCTAACAACAACGGATATATTGAAAAGAAAGAAAACAGGAAAATATGACCAAATCTTGAGATCCATACCTATATTGGTATGGATCTCAAGATCATGAAGACCCCTATCCCGCAGGAACCATTTATTTTAGATATTTATTATAGATGATAGATGACGTTGGGTGGACACAAGAGAATACTTTTTTTTTTATTATTATTTACACACAATCATCCATACCAATATAAACGTTGTCTGTTTGTTTGTATCTTTGTTTGGGGAGCTTTCACGCGACAATGGCTGGACGGATTGTAATGAAGTTTGGAATGGAGATAGCTTATACCATAGAATAAAACATAGGATACTTTTTATCCCGTAAAATTGTAAGTTTCATGGGAAAACTAGGAAATGTTGGTTACTCGCTGTGAGGAACGGTTGCCATGGAAACGATTATTTCGTTTCCATGGCAACCGTTCCTTCTTCCTTCAAGTCTATCAAAAAACATCAAGAGCCTTGGTGCTATACCTACTTTTGCATTGGTTTTTGATATTTTATAAGAATATAGGTGCTCTTTTTCGTTATACAGCGTTATACAGTAGTACGCGAGAACGAAGTCACGGGCGGGAAAGATAGTACATAATAATTATTATGCCTGCAAATAATTATTATGTACTAAAAAATGATAATATGATGATAAATATAATATAAAAAATATGGTTTTGCAAGTCTTATTCAAGCATATAATAACTATAATAAAGTCAAAGTCAAAGATTTTATTGTAAATAGGCAAAATAACAGCACTTTTACATGTCAAAATTAATATCTCATGAACAAGGAGACATACATAAAATATTCTAATAAGATCAAATCAATAAAATTTTGGTAAACTAAGTATGCTTTGAGTTTGAAAAGGAAATTTCCCTTTCAAGTGCCAACAGAGTTAAATCTCTCACAGGAAAAGGAAATGCCCTTCTGACTCTACCCACGCTTTGGAAATACGCCCGTTAGAGAAGAGAGCACCAATAAACTCTTCGGGGATTTCATTTTTTCCATATTTGTTAATGTTTTTTTTTTTCAGATGTAAAGTTTCTGTAATTATAAGCATTCACATTAATATTTATATGCAGTAGGCAACATGTATCCAGATGTCACTGTAAAAGCCAGTTCATTGGTTAATCTTGAAATTTAACGGCATGAGTTGGTATAACGTTTTCTTCGGGCTTTTAACATTAGAATTTCAACTAGTTAAAAATAATATTTATTTATTTATTTATTTAATAAGGCATACACAACAGGATACAGTCATATTCATGAAATGGCTTATGTGATATTACAGGATTCGAGCTAGACCATATCCCTAAACATGTTTACACATCATGGCCAATGTTTAGCAGTAGATATATTATATTACACATATACAATTAAAGTTACTAAGAATACGAAATATTTAGGTATATTTGGGTTTTGAAAACAACAGAGACAGAGAACAATATAAAAAACAGAGTGCCTTTGCAAGTCTCATTCAAGCATAGAATAACTATAATAAAGCTGCTGTAATGATAAGCATTCACGTGAATATTTACAGTAGGTAACATGTACCTAGATGTCACGGTAACAGCCCGTTCATTGGTTAATCTTATGTTCGACATGATTCAATAAAACGTTTTTTTCGGGCTTTTGTTTAGAATTCAGTTAATGCAGGTAAATGTTGGTTTTATTAGATTAAGTTCAGTTAGGTCAGGTATTTTTTTTCGTTATTTTTTTCGCCTGGTTTCGGGAAATCCTCTTGGATGTTAAAGGTTATGTAAAGGTATTGTAAGGTTATGTTATGTGAGGTTAGATCTTTTTCAATATTTACCGTGTCTCTGAGGTAAATCTTAAGATTAACTAAGTAAATGGTAAAGGTTTGAAATGAACGACTTGGACTTAACTTTTTGGGCTTTTACCATTATGAGTTATGGTTATAAGGGTAGATCTTAGTATTTACCGTAGTTCGGGCTTATACTACTGTAAAAGCCCGAACTAAGACTACTTGTAGTACCTAACACCATAGTGTGCGTGTGTGATTGTGGGAATATGAAAGAGGCTCAAACACCACCAAACTTAGTTACGCGAACTAATACAAAAGATGTTTTTTTTTTTTTAGCTTTGCTCGTAAACTATTATTTTGAGTTGGAAACTCTGTTGTATTCATTCATAAATATGCACAAAAGGATGACACATCCAGTCGATGATTGGTGAACGTAGATATTGATAAAATGTTAATATAATGTATACACACATATGTATACACATTTTATTAGTTACTACCTGCGCCCCGCGGCTTTGCCCGCGTACAATCTTCAAATCTATACTATAATAAAACTGTAACTGGGCTAAATCTGTACATTAAATATTTTTTGAAAATTATAATTGATTTAAATTCAAAATCGATATAGAGTGCAAAAAGGATATTTTTTTAATTTTTGTCTGTCTGTCTGTCTGTCTGTCTGTCTGTCTGTCTGTCTCTTTGAACACGCATCACGCTGAAACTACCAGATGGATTTTGATGCAACTTGGCACAATCATAGCTTATGTTATAGATTAACATTTAGAATACTTTTTATCCCCAAAAAATATAGGGTTCCTGCGGGATAGGTATTCAAAGTTATGGTAATTTGAATGTAATATAAATAAAACATTAAAATGGTATCATAATTTCGACCCTCTCGCCACTATACTATCTGGTTTAGCGGGAGTATTTCTGCCTGCCAACCCAGACTTGCGTGGACATACATTTACATATTTTATGCGTTATTTTTACAATTTGAATGCTTTTTTTTTTCTTGAATTAAACCGTCAAATTGTTACAACCGAATAGGTCACAATAATTGAAATTCAGATAATTTAGAAAAAACTCAAAAACAGAAAATAATTCTGTCAGTTTACTTTGTTTTTTTTTTACTTTGTAAATTTGTTAGTTTTACCTGAACTGCATGTTTAAAAAAGAAATAAAATATCATATATAATTTAGATTCCCTCATAAAAAAGTGACCTCTTGCGGCTTTTTTTATTGTTAACTAAACTGCTTACTGTTTTAACCCCCGAACAAAGAGACGGGTGTTATAAGTTTAGGGTGTGTATCACTGTGTGAGAGGGTTTGTGTGTGTGTGTGTGTGTGTGTGTGTGTGTCTGTTTGTGGCATCCTCATAAAAAAGCTCCCAAACAAATGGACCGATTTTGATGCGGGTTTTTTGTTTGAAAGCTAATGTGATCGAGATGGTTCTTAGCTTAGCTATATGGGGTGGGGGGGGCGAGAAAAAGGGGTGAGAATCGTAGCGTCCAAACGAATGGTCCGATTTAGCTGCGAGTTTTTTATATCTGTAAGCTGAGGTAAACGAGATGGTTCTTTGCTATAATGGGAGGGAGGAGGGGGGATGGGGATGGGGGTTAGGATCGTTGATCTCCAACAAATGGACCGATTTTGATTCGGTTTTTTATGTTTGAAACTGATGTGATCGAGATGGTTCTTAACTATATGGGGTGGGAGGGGGGAGAAAAGGGGGGAGTTTCGAGAATAAAGGGTGAGAATCGTACCTTTCAAACGAATCGACCAATTTAGCTGCGGGTTTTTATGTTTCAAAGCTGAGGTAAACAATATGGTTCTTAGCTATAATGGGGCTTTATGCTCGCTACGCTTCGCTCCCGCCTTCGTCTTCTAACCTATCACGACCATGTCGGATCGCCACTGAAGGTTGCTAACACAGGTAGGTAGGTACCTATATTGGTACTTTTGGTACTGGAATAATTCATAGGATCATTATATCCCAGAAAAACTACCACGCGAGCAACGCTGCGGGCATAGCTATAGGCAATAATAACATACAAGTCTGTACAAAGAAGATAATTTTAAAAAATTGGTCTGAGCTACTGAACAAGAATAAAACATTTTTTAAATTCATGTCTGTCTGTCTGTTTGTTTGTCTGTATGTTTGTTCGCGCATCACGTAAAAACTATTAGACCGATTGCGATGCAGTTTTCAGTGTTGGATAGCTTAGGGTTTGACCAAGACCTAGCGTACTTGGTATCGTAATCCAATGATTAGATGCCGAGCAATCGATAAAAAACTTTTAAACGGCTGAAGGAATTTTGATCAAATGTTTATTGTAGGTCTTGGAATAGCACATAGAGTACTTTTAACCTAGAGAAATGACCACGCGAGCGAAGCCGCGGTCACAGCTAGTATGACAATAAAGGTAAGCAGTTTTTTTGGCACTAAAGCTTCGTGGGCTTCTTTAGAAGTACCTACCTCTTTGAGTCCTTTCACTTTGTCAAAAATATCGAATTTTTCGATATTTTTTCTTAATTGTGATGATATTTTTAGCCATAAACCATCCCGGGCGTCATCAGGAGACGCTGCCAAAGTTTCGTCACAGTCCGTTCAAAGGTTTAGGAGCGCATCGCGCACACACAAACACACATCTACACTAATATTATAAACAGGAAAGATTTGATTGTTTGTTTGTTTGTAATGGATAAACTTAAAAAATACAGACCCGATTTTCAAAATTCTTTCACATAAAGAAAGCTAAATTATCAGCGAGTTAAATTATCTAGCAGGACTTTATTTTTCAAAAAATTAGAGTTCCCTTCGAAAATTGCAATAATGAAACCCGAGGTATTAAATTTTGCAAAAAAACTCGATTACTTTGTATCACAAACCAAAGAGTATATAAATAATACGTAAGATCACAAACTAAGAAGGAGATACGGGTCTTTGTATATGGAACGTTGCCATTAGAACATCTAATAATCATTGACGTAGGAAATGGTCTATGCTAATAATACACGAAATAGTAACCGTAATTCAACCTCTTTACGTTGAACAGAATAATACTATTGACAAAATGGTACGTGAGTAGGTATAAACCTTTTGTGTAAGAAATTGTTGTTGTTCTATTTGGCAAAATTTGCAAAAATAACCTCATATATCCCGTACGGGATACCGATAGCCGACAGGATAATGTTTACGCACAATCATAATTATATATTTTTGTAAACATTAATGTCTACTAAGTACAATGTAAGTAAATTTGTAATTTTAAATAAGTATTGACATTTGTTTCTGATTTTTTATTTTATTCATTTACGAATGTATGTAATAAATAACTGATTATGTTATGTTAAAAGTGGTGTACCAAGTGGTTTTAATCATGTAGGTTTGTCAATCATGTGAGTTCATGTAAGTTCACGGATTTATGTCCTACTTATTTATTGTTCCATGTTACTGTATGTTACTATACATTGTACAATGATATTTCAACAATATACCATGTTACTATACATTGTACAACGATATTTCAACAATAATAGCCCATCTGAGGACACAACTGGCGAACATTGTTTTTTTAGATACAAAATCGTCGCTCACTAATTCAAAATTGTAACTTTTCAACTTACCCCATAAACTCACGTCAAGTTTAATCTAAAACTGTTCAATAGTCCTGAACACCCCACTTACAAAACTGTAACCGATTCCCAACAATGGTGCCTCGCCAACGAGCCGTGACCGAATGTTACATTTACAACCCCTGACGAAACCACCCCTAGTATAAATCGCAAAAAGTAAATAAACGACGACCATTACTGCCCTGATTATTTCGACCCCTAAACCAACGCCGCCATTTTGGTTTTGTTATTTTTTTAAATAATAATAATGATGGATCGGAGGGGATGAAGATCTAAACTGTATTTTGCATACTTTCCTGTAAATATTTTCTACTATGATTTGGTATCAGTAAATATAGCTATCACTACAATAATGTACAATAAGTGTAGCATACGGCTTCATTTTAATTTTAATTAAGTTTTTAGTTTACTTTTAATGGGATAATGTTGCCATGCCTGCATTTTGGGTAGGCTATCAACTGGTAGTGGGCTAATTAGAACACTTAGGTTATCCTAAAATTAAATGATATGTGCTCCTCCCCGACTAAGCTTTTCCCTAATTATTTTCACTATTATTATTATTATTTATTCTGTGACATGACTTATTAAAAGTACCATTGTAAACGTAAAAAACATTTAGTCAAATTGATATTGGTAATATCTCCTTATTTGAGTTCTAAATCTCTTTTCCCATGTATCGCTCGTTTTCGTGCAGTTACTTAAAAAACTAGGGTAATTGATCTCGAAAATAAATTCTCCCATACAAATTCAATTATTATCTGGTGTCTACAAAACTCAATAATCAAAATAGAGCCTGTGTCCAAGTAATTTAACACCGTATTTTTAGGTGCACTTTATCAAACACTGGAGAAGTATTTTATCCTCTGCCTTTCAATTACCTTACAAGATGTATGGGAAAATATCAATACATAGAGAAACTTAGTGGGAATTTAATCGACTATTCAAAGGAGGAGGTTCGCAAATCTATAGTATTTTTATATATACTTTGGTCGCACAAAGTCGTGCAGGCTGCTGCCCTAGCCTCGTTCTTATGGCCACGCCCAGGACTGACAGAATGTTTTTTTAATAAATTTAACTAACAATTTTGTCAAAGGTACTTACTGGCATTAAGTATTAATTCAAAATCGAAATGGTTCAAAAGCGACGGTGGTTGAGCGAAGAGCGATTCGTTGTTGTGGATTTACATTAATCCATGCTTCGGAGGGCGTCGGTCCCAGCTATTATTAATTTTAATAGCCGTCGTCGTTAAGCCATGTCAGACTCGGGCTGTGTGACAAACTCTTACAGCAGAGGCCAGCATTACCTCGTACGACAAGCAAGCGAGCATCCCGTAGTTGATATAATTTTGGTATATATTTATCCCACTTGGGAAACATAATGACACAGTCACAAAAAGCTGCAAACGGCGGCTATTTCCGTGACAAAAGCCCGCTTCATCCGCTTTTTGTTAAGCCTAATTCACCCCCTTTGTGCTAACATTTGGCATTGACATTGAGAAGGCTTAGGTGCGATCGATATCGTATTGTTTGTTTGGTAATGGTACGTTTTGTGAATGGTATGTATAATGTGTAAAAATGTACCGTTACTCGAAGTGTTACCAACTTCATACTGCTGCAACATTTAGATTATTAATGACGGCGCGGCAAAATTAGTCTGAACCACAGACTTCTAATCCAACTTCACACTGCTGCAACATTTAGATTATTAATGACGGCGCGGCAAAATTAGTCAGAGCCACAGACTTCTAATCCCACTTCATACTGCTGCAACATTTAGATTATTAATGACGGCGCGGCAAAATTACTGTGGTTCTGACTAAATTTGCTGCGCCGTCATCAATAATCTAAATGTTGCAGCAGTGTGAAGTTGGTAACACAAGACGCACGATTTATTTCTTGTTTGCAACCTGGCAGAAAGAGCGGGAGAAAAAAATATAACGAAAATATATCAATAAGGGCCTCTTTCACGAACTACAAGTAAAGCAATAATCACTTACTTGCTAAATTACGTTGCTCGGCAAGTAACGAGTATCTCTTACCATTAATTCTTGGTTAGTTTACTCAGGCGTGGTGGATTCATACGTACAGTTACTGGGGAGTTTAACTGGCGATGAGCCTACTTAAAACCATACTTGTAGGTCGTGAAATATAAGGCTGTCTAGCAAACACAGTAATGTTTGCTTGGATTTGCTGGAAAATCAAAAGCATCTATTTTTCGATAGCTCCAGCGCTTGCAGGTGAACAATATGAAAGTGGGGATACGATGAAAGGCCCTTCGTCGGTAATGGGGCCGAATTCCACCCCGACCAGCGTGCGTTGCTTTTGTCGAAAGACTTGATGTCATTATGCATGTCAAAGAAGGTCATATTGAAGTAAGTATAATTAAAAAAAAAAAACTAATTTTCAAACGTTTTTTTTTTTCAATATTTCTTCATCGATTCATGATCTACCCTGAAAGTTTCAGCCGGATAGCTAATCGGGAAGTGCTCGAAATTTGAATTTCACATTCTAGGACTGACAGAAATACATTGTAAAATGTCCAATATAAATAAGAAACACATAAAAGTCTCTGAGCAGATTCCACCCTTTATCCCGAACCTTGAGTGTAGCAGTGTCTCGAAAACATTCCAAACCTTCAAAGCAAAACATATAAACTGAAAACAACTTTCAGAAAGTTTCCAAGGATATTTTCAGCAACCAGTTTGGGAAACACTGAAGAATGGCAATTTCTCAATTCGGATTGTATGTGAACAATTTCATGTGAGCATTGATTTGCTGATGAAATGTAATGAAAAGATCCATTGTATTAGACTTTGTATTGGGTAAAACAAAGGTAAGTTTATAAAATTGAATTACAACTAGCTGTACCCGCGGCTTTGCCGGCGTAGTTATTTATCTGTGTTAACAGAAACTGTTTTGTTATTTCAGGAATTAAAGTACAATATAATTTTTTCAGCCGTCAGATAGTTTTTTATCGTTTCTTTGGCTTTTATATATATACTCATCGGATTGAGAAATCAAGTACGCCAGCTTTTCAGTCAAACACTAAGCTATCCATCAGTGAAAACCACGTCCTGTTTTTACGTGATGCGCGAACAGACAGACAGACAAACAGACAGACGGACACCATTTAAAAAATATTATATTCTATTAATATAGGTAGCTTATTTTAAGTCCCCTAGTTTTTTTTTATCAGACTATAAGTTACTCAATGAAATATTGTTAGATACCTATACATAGATAAAAAATAATTCCACAAATTATTAAAGTCAATCAAAATTACCACGAAAATAATGTGTTTGTGCATTTTAATTGCTTTTAGGTTTTTTTATAATTCGATACCATTTTTATTAAGCGGAAAATATAGTTAATCAGTTTTAGACACTTTTATGAACATATTTTTTTACGGAACAAATACATAATACTAGTTTCCCGCCCGCGACTTCGAACGCGTGTACTACTTACTGTTTATCGCGAAAAAAAGCATCCTATGTTCTTCTAGGACATTAAAAATCAATGCAAAAGTAGGTATAGCAGCAACGCTCTTGATGTTTTTTGACAGACTTGTTATTTTGTTTCCATGGCAACCACAGACCATTATGTGACGGCAACCGTTCTTTACAGTGAGTAGTCAACATTTTCCAGTTTTCCCGTGGAAACTTACAATTTTCCGGGATAAAAAGTATCGTATGTTTTATTCCAGGGTATAAGGTATCTACATTCTAAATTTCATCAAAATCCGTTCAGCCGTTATCGCGTGAAAGTTCCCCAAACAAACAAACAAACAAACTGACAACGTTTCACTTTTATATATTATTGGTATGGACTAGCTTCGCCCGGCGGTTTCACCGGCGTGCGAAGCTAGTCCATACCGGCTATGAGCTATTCCAAGACCTAAATTACCAATTTATATACCAAATGTGATCATCATACGTTCGGCCCTTTCAGTGCTGACAAACTTTAGCATTTTAGTACCTATCAAACTATGAAATAGGTAGATGTTATTGTACTAGTGTTTCCATCATATTTTTGCACTACCAATAGCACCGCCCGTATTCAAAGACGGGTCTCGCAAATGGCGGTCTCGTACCTGTTTGAAAAAGACAACAATGGCCGCGCACTTCACACCTATTACTGCTCACCCGACTCCATTCAGTTCTGACGCCACACACAATGACGTTAGCATAAATGTCAATGTCAATATACCTACCTCCGAAAACGAGCAGTCTTCATTCTGTACTTTGATGTATTAGCCTTGAATTAGGCGGCTGGTCCTTTCAAGCGAAGGTACAGATTCCTTTGACGCTGTTTGTGAATTCACGATGTGACAAAGTAGGAACGCCCATCTTCTGTGTGGTAGAACTTGGGTGGCTCGAGGGTTCTTCTTTGGTGGGAATGTTTTATGATCCGAACAGCTATAAGTTCTAACTGAAAAAATATTAGTATTATGGTTAGTGACTCGGATGTAAGATATGTTGCAACTCTGTAGTTATCAATCACAGAACAGCGTGAGCATGAGCATAAAATATCAGGCAGGCATGAGCAGCTGCACAAAGCTATTTGGTGGATACGTATATTAATTAGTTGTGGTGATAATCATTACTCCCTAATTAATGTCTGTGTTGAGGTCAGCAGAGGAATCAAATATGCAAATGTAATACCAAAATCTGTTGCAATTGAACCATATTTTCTACTAGATTTCGCCCGCGAATTAGTCCGCGCGGACTACAGTTTATCGCGAAAACATGCATCCTATTTTCATATAGGATATTAAAAACTAATGCAAAAGTATAGCACCAATGCTCATGATGCTTTTTGATAGACTTGTTATTATTTCGTTTCCACGGCAACGTCATTACGTTCGCGAGTAAACGTCATTTTCCAGTTTTCCCGTGGCAACTTGCCAATTTTTGGGATAATAAGTACCCTATGTTGGTATCTATATTGTACAGTACCTATTTACAAAGTTTCATCAAAATAGGTACAGCCGTTTTAGCGTGAAAACTCCCCAAACAAACAGACAACGTTTCACTTTTATATATTGGTGTGGATAGCTTGGAGCAAAGATAAATACTATCCGAATCCGAATAATAGCACATAGCATAACATGGTGGAAATATGCTTCAAATACAAATGATTTTGGTATTAAGTCTGTATGGGCAATTCATTATCCGCCTCTTAATTCTACTTCCCTTTTTTGAGATTAATAACATAGGTAGTAACGTAGTAACATACATATATCTCAATGAGTAGTAAATGGTCTTGCATTAAGAGCACTCGAACTAAATTAAATATGCATTAAAATAATAATGCTTATATTAATATGCATTCGATGACATTATGTTTAGAATATAATTTCGGGCCAACCGCCACCGCGCCTTTAGGTGGCGCATCCTGGTGGACCAATTTTGGATGACATCTTCACAAAAATGAGGCAATTTCATGAAGAACGCGAGTTATGTTAGCTTTCAGGACGGCAGTCGTCTGTGCTTAGACCAGAGATTTCACGTAGCCCCTCAGAAAATAGTCGAGCGGCGTTAAGCGATGATCCCGACGGACCAAAATCCACACCAAATAGTGACTTTTACGGGGTATAGAGGCACCAGATGATTCTCCCGTCGATTTTAGTTTCAAATTCGGCTTTTTGCTTGTTTACGAAGCCAACTGAAGACCATAAATTGGACGCAATGAACGGAACGTTAGGCGAAGATCACTATTTTTACAAGAATGCCCATAAAAAGGAGTGTTATGTTATTATCATTCATGTATGTTTGTATGTTTTTATAATAGGTGCATTTTAACAATTTTAACGCGTTGTTGAATCGTTTAGCGTTGAATGGATAAATGTCAAGACATAAGTATTCCCGCCAAATTTCACAGCTGTAGTTTAAGCAAGTTGGCCGCTATAGCCTCTCAAACTTCGAGCGTACCTATTGAAAAAAACCTTTAATATGAAAAAAAAACTTGTGTTAGGCTATGCAATTTATTTATTGTAAATATTAATAAATATTGTATTCTACTGTTATTGTACTCCATTGTACTATTATGTGGTTTATGTTCTTCTGGTATATTTTGTTTAGCAAATATTAATTATGAACGTATAAATAGTCGAAGTTTATTAATTAATAAAGGTGTAATTAATTTTATACCTTCTATAAGTTTATGATAATTTTTATTATTATCATCCACTATCTAGCTATTACTATCTATCTATTATCTACGATTGCCTAGTAAGTAATAAAAAATAAATAAAAAAAAAGTTCTCAACCTGGACTGTTTTTTTTTTTTTTATGTTTTTGCTATATATTTTTATTCCAGATAAGAGCGATGGTAGCCTAGCGGTACACTAGTGTGAATCAGAATCCAACGATACCGGGTTCGATCCCTCCGCTCCAATTATTTTTTAAGTTATGTGCTGTGGTCCATCGCTCCTTACTTTGCAGGGCAAGTTAAGCTGTCGTGTCAATCCCGGCTAGTAGTCTATGTGCCATGTTAGTGGCCTTCGGGCGGCGGCCTGACAATCTCTAACATCAGAGGCCAGCACTACCTCACACCATCACAAACAAACATACAAACATTCTAGATACTCAAAAATGTATGTACTTAATTTTAACGTTTATGATACCTGCGTATTATCTTCCTTTGCACTTTCACGTACATTTTTACAACTCACTTTTACTGAAGGCAAAAATACTAGTTTCTAGTTTTAACGGACAAAAACATTAGACATTGTGCCCAGACGCATTCATTGTTGGATGATTATGACGAGATATACATAGTTTGAAGTTTGAAGTACCGTAAGCAAATTAAAATTGTATCAGCAATTTTCAAAGCCTTGTTTAATTTTGTTTTGTCCAATTTATTTCGCACTGCTACTCACATCTGACCTTTTTGAATATGGCTCTATCAAATTTTAATTTAAGATGATAAATTAACCAACTTAAGAACGGAACTTAGAAGACTCGTTAGTCATTTTCATTGTAACAAGGAATGTCTTAAAACTTGTACACGGCTTCAATTTATTAAAAGCTTTTAAGTTCAGGCAACTTGATCGTAAATACTTAGCGTTATAATAAATGTAGATGTTAAATGTATGTGATACATTTTTCAGTCCGAACCACATAGCCATACATCACATTAATTATTCGTGTTCCAGACAAATAGCACAATACATATTAAACACCTACACCATTAACATGGGTACACTACCTTTTGGTAGTAATTCAATGTACCTACACATTTGCCTTTTCGAGAAGATGTTATCAGATCCCATCGAATGTCACGTTCAAAAGTTCAATTAGGGGATTTCTGCGGGAAAAATAATCGAGACGTAGTATTGCTTTGAATTATTTTCTCAAACTTGTATTTCTTGGAGTGTCAATATGTATTATTTGTGTAAAAGTAACCATTAGGTTTTCTTTAACATGCACAAGTAGGCAAATGAAACAAATACAAAAAAAACGTGTCATGTGTTCGTGTTCGTGCTCTCTCCAAAAATCCCTAGGAAGTTTCAGTAAATGTTACACCTTACTGAATCGTGACTTTGACTAACTGACTCGTCATTTTGACTATTATGTGAAAAAACAGACAACTTGTAATATATCTTTACGTGACGCTGGCTAAATGCACTGGTCGCTTGGAACCAAACAAGATAATAATTAAAAAAGTTCAAATACGTCTCTCAATATGCTCCGGATTCATTTAAAATGGCAAGCCGTTCATCGCGAAACAAATATCAGACTTCAAACAAACACGTCATCCGCAGCATTTCCTCGCCAATGGTGCATTGTTCAGGAAGCAATCAATAACAAGTGACGATCTGTCACCAGGTAAGCAAAACCACGCGGAGAATGCACCACCCACCGGTAGCATTACAGTCTGGGTCACTACAATACTTTTCCAAACCAAGACAAAAGTATCGACAGCACAAGACGTCCGCTATGTTTCTTGAATAGTGTTGTTTGTGGTTTTTGATCCAGCAAAGACAGCTTCGCAGGGGTCTCCGGCTACTGAACAGTAGTTGGACGTTCTTTGTTCTTGAGGCTACGTGAGGTCCTAATTGTGCGGTTGCCCATACATTAGAGGATATTTCTACTCGTAACTAATTGAGACGTCTCATGACGTCTGCTTTGCAAAGCTCTTTTTGGGATGCTTCAATAGATTGACTTGTGGTTGCCTCTATTATTACATCGTAAATAACTAACCCCAATGAAGTAATTACAATTGGGTGTTTTTTGTAAGTAATCTAATAAAGACAACGGGAAGTGATACTTTATTAGCCATATTGAAATTTGTTATCTGTTTAATCCATACCAATATATAAAGTGAAACGTTGTCTGTTTGTTTGTTTGTTCGTTTGTTTGGGGAGCTTTCACGCGATAACGGCTGGACGGATGTTGATGAAATTTAGAATGAAGACAGCTTATACCCTGGAATAATATATAGGATACTTTTTATGCCGGAAAATTGAAAGTTTCCGCTGGAAAACTGGAAAATGTTGATTACTCACTGTAAGGAACGGTTGTCATCACAGAATGGTCTGTGGTTGCCATGGAAACGAAATAACAATTCTGTCAGAAAACATCAAGAGCATTGCTATTATACCTACTATTGCATTGGTTTTTAATATCCTAGAAGAAAATAGGAAGCTTTTTTTCGCGACTTTGTACGCGCGGGCGGGAAAACTAGTACTACTTAAAGAAAAAGAGACGCCGGAAAGTCAAATAAAAAAAACCGTCACGCCACTAGGAATGGTAAAACAGCCGGGGGCAATAAATGGACTAGTTCAGTGACTCGTCCCACAACGCAGTCGTCCAAAAGGGACGAGTAACTGAATTAAAAAAAAAAAAAAACGGTTCAGTAATTCGTCCCTTACATTTTATCCTCCGTTAAACTTACGATTATTTACCGATCCAGACATGTGCAGTAGTTGGTAAGTTCTTAAATTTTCAATATAAATAACAAATCATGTTTACAACTATTTATTTATTTAAGCTTCATTGAATTAAGTTAATATCTAAAGGAAAAGCAGATTTTACAGTTAATAAAATGAATCAGCTACAGGCTGCTTGCTAACTGAAAGCTGGGTTAATTGTTTATTTTAACGACATCTAAGCTCAGTTTAATAGAAACCAGCTTGGAAGTAAATTGAAATAGATTGTTTTAAACGTCAGAAAATGAAACAAGTCAGTTATCACCTCTAAAGTAGTAATATGCGGAAATTCACCTCTGTTACAAACGTAGTGAGGGCGGTAACATGTCCATTAAAAAAATACAAGTTAGATCTAAAGAAAACGTATAACAAAAGAAAACAAAAGATTATATCATGTAGTTACCTATTCATATTTAAAACCCAGTTGCAGCATTTCATAATTAGATAATTTCCTGAGTATCAAAGTAATTGCTTTATGAATTATCAGTCAGATACCTATAGTAGAAACCTATAAAATATACAAATACCAGTACTACAAATACCAGTAATACCAGTACTACAGTAGACTATATTAACTGTAAAGTATAAACCTATAAGTGTACACATACAAGTAGTAAAACGACTGTGTGAAAGAAAATATTCTAGTCACATCTCCGCATCTAAAAACAATAAAGCAATCATGGTCATAAATATTCTACTTTTCCCCATATAAAACGCCTCCATAATTTGACTGCACAAACAACAGCGGCCGATCATCACAAATTCGTCATGAGAAGAAACGTCGTCACTTCACAATTTTCTGGGAAACTCATAAACGGTTGTAAATCTATTTCATTGCCCGTATTTTTAACGTCTTCTCAATATTTTAGGGTGCTACCTCCTGCGGCTACAGAAGCTGAGCAGTGCAGGCAGTAAAACAATAAAAATTGTCCTGTTTTACTGTTACACCTTTTGTGAAGGGCAACAATAGATGACTTTGGCCTAATCGCCTGCCTATTGTTTCCGGTTGACAAATGAAGGCGTTGGACAACGTGGATTTTAAGAAAGTGACTACAAGCGGACGTCGCTCTTTATATTGTTTTGCGTCAAAATCATCTCCTCGTATAAAAATAATAATTATTAACTTGAGGATCATAGAATATAGGGCTAAGACAAATACGCAAAATGGCTGGCAGCAGTTGGAAGAGAAGAGCCGAATATCGGGCACATTGGCGTGCTTTGGGAGAGGCCTAGATTTCCTGTAGTGTACTGACACGTATTGATGATGGAACGCAAGTTATTATGTCAGGGCTACAAAGAATACCTAAAATAAACTGTTACGGGAAACAAGTGAATAAATTCAAAAGTTAAAACCTGAGTGCGCGGTATTGAATGAACTTATTACTTTTTGAAGTACCACAGAAAAATTGCTAATGTTATTTAGTGATCCACACCTTAAAACCCGTCCAATAGGAGAGACTACGTTGGAACATCTATACAAAACATACCGTTTCAGCAACATACCGTTTCACCACCTTGCTGGTGGCGATGGTAAACTTTATCGTCACAAAGAATAACAATCCATTATATTGCAATGCATAGGTAGTTATTTTTGCTGTTGTATACAGATACCTACCATATTTTTTATTATTATGTATATACTAGCTGTGCTCGCGGCTTTGCCCACGTGGTCATTTCTCGGGGCTAAAACCTGTGTTATACCAGGACCAAATTACCCATTATGTACATAATACCAAATGCTGTTGAGCCGTCAGATAGTTTTTTCGATTGCTCAGCTTCTAATCATTGGGTTGAGATACCAAGTACACTAGTTTTTTAGTCTAACCCTAAGCTATCCAAAACCACATCGCAATCGGTTTACGTGATGTGCGAATAAATAGATAAAAAGACAACATTTAAATAAATTTGTTCTTGCTTATTTAAGTCCCCTATACCAATTCTTTATTTAATTATCTTTATTATGCAGACTTTTTGGTACTTACTGCTTTATTATAAGTATAGATTACCATCCAAACGACGAAAAAAAAGAAACAGTTTAAACGTATTGTTCTTAAATTATTCTTCTTGCATAAACAAAATAATGGCCAAAATATTTGTAAGGAATCGAGTAGGTACATAAACGCCTGAAATTTCATTGAACATGACCACAGTACATATACAGGATGTAACAAAATTACCTTTTAAGTACTGTGATGGGGTATTCCACATGTCATGGCAAACAAATTTAGTTGTTGTTGAGATTTCGAAATTTTTCATTCAAGTATTTATTTAAAAATATTCCTCTAGGAACATTCTAATCATAATTATAATAATCATAACCATAATCGAATGTCACAGTGAAAATCTGTCGAATCGATTTTAATTTATTATTTTGTAAATACTAATCACAAATGTAAATGATATCTTAAACTTTGTGATTAGTTTCAAGTTTAACATAACATTGTCGTTATTTCAGCTATAAGTAACACTTCTTACTCGAATTATATGCGTGCAGAGAGATAATAGGCTGGCTCGCCCCACATCTGCTCAGATTGGTGAACCGTCTCCACTCAACGGGGTCTTTCCACTAGCGCGCAAGCGAGTAGAGGCTTAGCAACTTGAACCCGTAGATGGAGTAGTATGTAAGTACATGATATGTGTTAGTAAACAAAAATTTAGGATTGTCGCAAATTTTTAAGTTAAAAATAATTTTACATTTGAAATACGATGTATTCAGCCATTGCACACGTAAACGAATTGACATGCGTGATCGAAACAAACCTGCTGCGTACTAATAAGGATGTTCAGTCACACGTTGTACAGTCCTATATCCTAACGGACTAATAATGTAGTGTGACATGACAGACAAAATTAAAGTAGGTAAGTACTATTGATCTTAATGAACCCGAGCGTCATGACTTTACATAAATTAGTAGGCAAAGTAAATAAATCTAGATCCAAACAAACAATGCGTGTCTTTTGAAAGTTACACATTTTTAAACCTGATTGTGTACGATCCATAAAGATTTGCTACCAAAAGTAGTTGGGTAACTGAAAGTTAACAAGTTGTTAGGTTATACCTATGTAATGGTTATAGCTACATTGTCAATTAAAAGTGAAGTGCTGTTAAGAAATCAACAGTCAAAAACAACTGTAGCGAATCTCATTGTTTGATTCCAATCACTAACACCTACGCTCAATCATTGTCAACGGAACAATAAAGTCCACCTTCTAAAGAAGCCATTTAACATAACACCTCTATAAAATGTTTGTAAACACGCAAAGCCTTCCAGCTGAGAGGACGCTCGCTCTAAACTTAAGACTCAGTAAGACAATATGCTCGACTAATAGCTACCGATGAGTCACATACTATAAATAAATCATTGTTATCATCTAACACTGTAGTCACTAACAGGAATCACGAGCGTTTGTTCTCCTCTCTATGCTAAACCAGACTAATAATTTGTTCAAAACAAGGCATGTTACATTACTCTGAAGGGTCACAGTATGAGGTCTGAGCGACCGTCGAAAGTCTTCCTCTATTGTTGATTAGAAAACAAAACGCCGTGTCGACACCCTCGTTCCTTTTAATACCGATACAGAATTACAATTCCTTGCAGACTGACAGTGAAACAAAAACACGGAACGAATGTCTGCTGCTTTGTTGCACATCTCAGCAATAATAAACGCCGTTATTTTATAATACTTTTATTTATTGACATAACAACAGGCTCTATTAAACGAAACTTGAATTTGCGCAGCGGGTGAGTATGGAAAATGATAAGCATTTACAATGTCTAATTAAACAAAATTGCTTGTCGTTTCTCAATAGGAGCTTGTGTGACAAAAAGTTGGAAACGATCCGTTGACTTTTTGGTCGGACGATCAATGGACATGCACGACTTTCGCGTTCGATAGAGAATTTTGTGGACATTTTGGTTGGAATGCCGCCGAAACATTTCTCGTGAGAACCGATAATAGAAACTTCGTGGAGTCAAGTGCCGTAGTCAAATATTGTAGGGTGATTGTGAATTTTTGCTTTGCAAATGCTTTCGATATGCTACTAAATAGCTTTCTTGAAAGGCAATTTCGACTATTGGAATGTTTTCTGGTATTTAATAAATGTCGTTTCGCGTTTGACTTAGGTCCTGAGAATTGTGTCAGTGTTTCTCTGTTTGACTTTTCACAGATCTTTGATTTAATTTTATGTATTAAAGCTTTTTATTTAATTATAACTTATGTTTTCTCGTTAAATATTATGACGCTCGTGAAAGAAACTTATCCTATTCAAATAAACATGAACTGAAAAAAAACTGTTTTTTGTGAGCAAACACTAAAAATAATATTAATTGTACCAGAGCAATATCACCTTTTCAAAATTAAAAATGTAAAAAGTATACAAAAATACAACATTAAATAAGAGTTTTTGTAGTAAGTGTAAGCCGTTTTTTAGAGTAATATTTTTATTTCTTGATTTTGATTGTGTTTTTTTTAAAGCATCAACTTGAAGAGGTTTCATCATTAATTGTATGTTGGGTTCCTGTGACTTCTTTTCGGCTCCATCATCAGACTCCGGATACGATACATGACCAGACTGGATAAGCTTAGTCTGCTGGTTCTGTACTTAAACGGACACAGTTGCGGCGGCGTCTCAGAAGCATCTCATCACTCCGATGTATAGCCAGACCACCTGGAATCGCTGCAGAGACTCGAGAACAGCCCAGGTTTCGATGGAGTCAAAGGCTTCCTCATAGTGTAAGAAAGCAAGGCACAGGGGCTGGTTACATAATCTGCCGCACCGTGTGGATTTGGTCTATGGTGCCAAATCTTCTGCAAAAGCCAGCCTGTTCAGGAGGCTGGAATTCGTCAAGTCTTCTTGCGAGACGATTTGAGATGACCCTCGAAACTTACAGACGTGGCTTAAGAGTGAAATAGGTCAGCAGTTCATTAAAAGGGTTTTATCCCCTTTTTTAAAGAAGAATACTACCAACCCACCCCCCCTTAAACCCGGCCTGCTCGGGAGTTTGAAACTCATCATCATCAAGTATTCACGCTAGACAATTCGACAGTACCCTCGAATACCTCCTGCTTGCCTCCTGCAGCTTTCAAAAGCTCCAAAGTACCTCGGTCTTCTCCTGGAGATTTTCCGTATTTATGCTGTTTGAGGGCTATCTCAATCTCGCAAACAAAACTCATAGAAATTACTTTAGTTAGACAAAAACAATTGGAAGTTTTATTTTTTTCATAAGTTTTAAGTAGCATAAAATGATACGATACGATACGATACGAAATACTTTATTGTATACCAAAACAAAGAACAAACAATATCAAAACTTAAATAAGGTAATACAATTGGCGGTCTTATTGTCTTTTATGATGTATCCAGTTTTAAATTAATTAGACCTGTTCTCATAAAATCGACAAACAACCTGTCGCGGCCCAGTTAAGTATCGCTCAGTCGGCCCAAGCGACAGTGTGTCCAATCTATGTCGTGTCGGATCAAGACACGTGCGTGCATTATCCGCTGTGAAAATCGATCAACCACCGACTTTTCCGAAAAACCGAAGTCGTCGACCGATTATCGCCGATTTTCGACGCCCCCAACGGCAACGCAACGCCGACAGTCAGACACCTGCGATCGCCACTCCCGTCCCGCTATTATTGTCGCTGCCATTTTTAAATGTTTAATTGGTAAACAGTTAGGCCGTTTTGTGATTTGACGTTCTCACGCGCTGTGGGAACAATCGTGTAGAGAGTTTTACATGTTTTAGTAGTCGTTAGACACGATTACAATTGTCCGATACGCAAATACTAAAATGAGAGATTTGGTGCTATTAAAAGTATTCGTCTGTGAGTCAGAGGGACATTAAAATAATCGTTTATTGAAGTTTTAACGACTGAGGCGTCCGGCTGTCTAGCGAAGCAACAGATCTAGAGATGAGTTTGGTTTATAGCTTTAATAATTAAATTTTATTATCGTTGATAGAGTACTAGGAGGACAATTATGCGTGCGCATTATGGTTGCCCACATGTAATAGTATTTATAATTCAACCGATTTTAAGCTTGGACTTCCTCTCCTTTGTAATATTCAATTTTTTATAATAAAGATCTCGACATGTCGCATCGTCTTAAATACTTAATGATTTGGTTTTTAACATTTAGCTCTCCATTTTGAAATACGCCATCAGGAAAAGCCTGTACCATAAACAGCATAAACTCAAAACAAGGATTGAAATCTTCAAACAAAAGTTGCCAATATACATCTCCAAAAGTATCCACGTATTATACTGCCTCTACATGATTGCCTTGCAACGCCGAACATCAACACGAAAGTATTTTCAATCTCGCAAAGGAACAAGTTCAAAAACTAAAACAGCCAGTTCAGTCCGCCCTGCGCCTCTTCCTACCAGTCGTTGACCTGGAGCTGGTGCAAGTTCTTTCCGACTTTATCTATTCATCGAATAACTGCTAAAACAATTTTCATGAAATGTATATGGCATAACCTCGAAACTCTATTCTTTCAAATAAACAAGACATAAGTTGAAAAACTAAAGCCCGACTACAGTCTGGTAAAAAATAGCCTATGACACCCTTGCGATGAAGATGAATTGATTGATACCTCGCTTGTCAACATCGGACTAAGTTTTTAGTTTGAACACATAACTCTTCCTTTGCTTCGCCGTAGTAGGGTAAAAAAAATAGCCTATGACACTCTATAGCTGAAGACGACTTGATTGATAACTCGCTTGTCAAAATCGGACCAATAGGGGCGACGCTGTGGTCTATGTATGTATGTGGGTAATATGTGGATGCTACATATTACCACATACATACGTAGACTGTTAAACTCATTACCTTTTCCTTGCTTCGTCGTACTCGGGTAAAAATAAACCTTTTTTCGAGTCTGTGCTGTACTGTAACCTGTAGTCATTCGTAATAGTGTAACTAATGAGAGTATATTTGTTTAAGTACACAATAAATAATCCACTAACACTACCAGAAAAACCCTGTCACATGAGCAGCTAACCTGTAATATGCGGCAAAACTTGTCACATCCGCCTCCGTAAACAGTCCCCGCCCAGTTTTTCCAGCAAACTTGATTCGTCATGTCCAATTAAAATGGTGGCACGACTTTTCTTGGATGTCTTGGAGTCGTATAATTTTGGATAAGGTTCTGAAAGGGAGAAGTTAATTTATGTTATAGTTAATTTAAACGAATAGAAAATACGTAATAATATAAATATTATAGTGGGACATATTGAAAGATTATGAATGCTTGCCACGACGCGCACGCGCAGTATGCGCGCGGTAGTGCGCAATGTTAGATATATAACCACCCGATGATCGAATGACAACTTATTTTATACAGAGTTATGCCTGTTTCTATGTGTCAAGGGTTTTAAGTTTTTCCAAATTTAAAAAGCATTATCACCACATAGATCTATAAAAATAAATTTAAGCATTTTGATATTATTTGTGTCACATCGAATGTATGTATGTCAACAGGTTATTACTAAAATCCAGTATCCATATCCTTAGAAATAGTACCTTAAGTTCTTATCCGCTGGTTCTACAATCTTCGTGCCTAGGTACCTCGTCGCTAGCCTTCGCCCGCCATCCGTTCCCACGCGTGTGCCTTACCGAATACTTTTTATCTCCTACAATCCGTTTTTACGGAAAAAACTTGACTCGATCACGTTTTCCGCACTAAAGTACGCACAGATACGCCTCCGATGACGACTGGTTGGAGCTATGGAATTTTCATCGTGATTAATGTTTTGCTCAGGATTTTATGATTAAACTTTATTCTGTGTCGGTAATCGTTTGTGAATAATGAATATTTATATCCATCTATCATTAATAGCAATTATTTGTATGGGAAGATTATACTGTTTGACTTTTTGTCGTCTTCTTCTTCGTGTCAAGTTTCAACCGTACGTGTCTTGAGACGAAACTTCGGATGAAACATCTTGGTGACAGGATTAGCCAGCTAGAATGCATAACCTAGGGAGCGCTGGATGATAATTTATGATACTAAAGAATTACTTATGACAATATACCTTAATATACCTCCAGAACAGAACACCAGAGTCTCAAAGACAAGCAAGGGAAGGGTTATATGTTCATACTAAAAACTTGGTCAGATTTTGACAAGCCATGTATCAATCGATTCGTCTTTATCGCAAAAGTGTCATAGACTATTTTTTACCCGACCTTAGTCAGGTTTTAGCTTTAGAACTTATGTCTTCTTTTATTTTAAAGGTAAAGTTTCGAGGTGATTTTCATTTCATGAAAATTGGTTAAGTAGTTTTTCGATGAATAGATGAAGTCGGAAAGAACTTGCACCAGCTCCAGGTCAAGGACTGGTAAGAAGTAGCGCAAGACAGATTAAAGGGCTCTTATTATCAGAAGCAAAGACTCATTTTGGTTAATTTGCGCCATACTAGCAGTGAAATGTTTCATTATAGAGTCTACTGCTGTACCATATATGCACCAATTCAAAATTATGATACCATACCATACTTACCAAAGCAGTATGAAAAAACTATTAGCTTTGAAAATACACTGCAAAGATCGTAAAATTAATGTACTTGGGTATTTAAAAGCACTATGCATAGACTAGCACTAAGTATCTATAACACAGAACTGCCACAGAGGTAGATTCTTATTAAGTGCTCACTCACTAGGTGAACTTGCGTTTGACTGCCTAATTATCTCCCATAATATGGCGAACGCTGAAACCTACGATGCGGGCTATTGTTGAAATGGAAGATGAATTAAAATGAATTCTCGGCAAGGCAGCTTGATTTGATGCTAACTAATTAGAAAAAGGGAAAACCTGCACCATTTGTTGTACAAGAAATTACTTATGTGTTCGCGAGAGTTGCGAGTTTGACACCTACATTTTGAACATCTTACCTAAGTTTAGTAAATTCACCGTAAACTCCTTGATTTATTCTTCAAATTTCAAAAAACTGGTAAAATACAGTGGCCGCTTGTTCCTATTCATAACCATCTGGTAGGATTATCAAACGAAAACCTTATCTGAAGGTGAAAATTTTGTTGAATGCAAAAATCTTACAAATGAAACCAATCTTTCAATTTGTCTGTATGTATATTTATTTATTTTTATTATTTGTATAAATACACCTAATTCTCCATAAATACACAAATACAAAAACAAAATTTCGTTTATTAAACAAAATTCAATTTGACAATATAAAGAATTTCCAGTGGCCCCCGCACTAGGTCAAGCCCGTATCGCGGGAGACATGTAAGTATGTTATGTAGAAGTATGTAGTGTTCGTTTGGATTATAACAGGGGTGTGTAGATGTTTAATTGTTTTGCATGTGTGTTTATATTTACTATGCTATTTTTGAACGATTAGAAATATCTCAGTTTCATCATAATCCAAAGTGAGGAGCCATTTCCTCACTTGTTCCTTGACGCCGTAAAGCGAGTAATATTGCAGATCTTCATTATGCGTCTATATAAGAATTAAAGAATATAATAACTAAAACGTTTAACGTAAGTAGATTTGACACTAGGAACATCTATTTTTATTCTATGTTTTATTGTTTATTTGTTTTATGGAATTTTAAAACAGCATTTTGAATGTAAAAATTCCGAACAGACAACGTTTGAGTTTTCTTGTATAGTGTCTTAATTGGATAACTAAAAGGTTTACGAAACATTACTTTAAGGATTGATCGCTGAGCTCTTTCGACCTTTATCATGAAGGTCTTGTCACGAGGCGGTCCCAGGCTTTGGGCAAGCCCCCCTACTAACCCTACCTTGGTCCCTATAAAGCCTCAGTGGACAACATAAAAAGTAGGAACAATTAGAAGCACAGGAACAGGAGGAGATGATCATAAACAGCGGCTTACGAAGGTATTATCATATATATTTAAAATCTCAAGTTGTAATAAACTTAATTATTTATAACATATTATTTTGTGAAAATTCGGTTTTGCTAAAATCAATGTCGGAAAGAAAGGTTATTTGAATTTAGAATTAATAATGACAATCTATCAAATGGAATGAAATGGATTATGAAATAATTAAGAGATCAAATGAGTATTATTACGAAAGAGGTTTGACCTCGTCACAGTCTTTGCAGCTTTACCCCAGGCTAGAATATAGTAACTCAGAATCAATTTACAGAGTGCTGCATAGACCAAGATGAGAGGCTCTCTATCAGCCCCTTGTCGCAGCAACTTTATTACAGGGATTAGTTTTCTAACACGTCCAGAAAGAGAAAGTAGGTGTGGCTTGAAAGTGAGCCTCTCATCAAGAGTAATTCCAAGGTATTGAGCTAACACGTTCAAGTATCGGCAAGAGCAAGATTGAGTTTGCATGGGGTTTGACCTTTTACACTTTGTATTGTGAATTCCAATATCAAGGGTCAAAGAGGGATTAGAAATGGTTGTCTTTTGAAAACACAAGTAGATTAAAGTTGTTTTATTCAAAAAGGTAGACTTTCAGTGTAGTTCCATACAAACTTCATTAAAATAGGTTCCGTTTTTTAAAAGCTTTTATTTAACTTCACTTGTATGTATCTATGTATTTTGTCTGTCCTGGAATCTTGCAATTCAAATTTCGAGCACTTCTCGATTAGCTATCTGGCTGAAATTTTCAGGGTCACAAACCGATGACAAAGAAATAATAAAAAAACGAAAAAAAAAAAATGCAAAAAAAAAATAAGAAGAATATCGTAAAAAGTGAAAACGCAATATTATAAAACAAGCAAAACAGAAAAGAAAAGATAAAACATAAAAGTGACATCCATTAAAAAAATATGGAAAAAGCTTAATTTTAAATATATTTTTTAATTATACTTTTATTTTAGTTGCTATTAATCCATTTGAAGTCGATTATTTGTACCATGGTATGTTGTACAGTACTTGTATTGTTTGACATGGTTATTATTACTCAAGCTGCTTCCAGACCGCGCATCCTCGTTCAAAATAAAGTAGTATCCTAAGCGACAACATTGACGAGTATGCCTGAGGCTAATCTGTTTTCGACAAGTATGTAAACAACAGTCCTAAACGCTGGATCTAATCATTACTAAGAATAGATAGTGACACCTGTACGTGACATTAGTTGAATTGCTATTGGCATTAATATTAATAACCCTTTTGCGACTGTTGTAATGTAAAACTAGTTAGGTAAATAATTGTGCTTATGTAAATAACACAAGTAGACTCTTTATTGATAGCTATAACAATATATTACATTTAAAGAAAATTCAACAAATACCTTCGTAAAATCTAACATAGTTTATCTATTTTGATCTCAGAGGAATCACTAAAGTTTTTTTTATGAATGTAGCTTTTTCCAGGAAAATTATTAAAAAATTATTATTAATTATTTAAAAATATCATGTGGGGTCATGCCCCCACATGATATTGTTATCAAATACTTGATGTTTAATTTTAGCTTATAAAGACAAGCAAAAGGATAGCTGTTTTTGAAAATGGTAAGAAATTACGTACGCTGTTTAACGTGGCAGTCGCAGGACAAATCTGCAATGAAAAGCGCTGTTGAAGCTGTCATAAAAAGAGAAATGGGATTCAAAAAAGCGTCCAAGAGTTTTAATGTGCCCACTCTTAGAGACAGAGTCAAAAAAAGGAACCAAAGGGCTTGGGAACTTCAAAACCGTTTTCACAAGTGATCAAGAAAAAAAAATAGTTGAACACGTTCTGAAGCTTGAAAACCGCCTTTTTCCCATTGCGGTCAAAGATTTTCGTGAGATTGCATTTAACTTAGCAGAAAAAAAAACATAAAACATGTTTTTGATAAAGAAACTGGAATGTCTGGATACAAATGGGTTGAAAACTTTTTGAAAAGGAATCCACTCATAAGCCTCCGTAAACCAGAAGGAACTACAGGAGCCAGGGCAATGGGCTTCAACAGGGTATCAGTTGGTACATTTTTTAATTTACTTACTGAAACAATGGACAAATATAAGTTTTCTCTTGAGCAAATGTATAATGTTAACGAGACTGGAGAAACAAACGGTCAAAAAAATTTATCAAAAGTCCTTGCTAGAAGAGGAAAAGCTCAGGTTGGCTCCCTAACATCAGCTGAACGTGGTAAGATAATGGTAGCGATTTGGACAAACCCTAAACTAAATTTAATTTCTTTAAATGTAATTTAAACCAGCCAACAAGGTTTAAATTACCTTACATTATCGTAACAAGGTATTTTTACCCCTGGCACCTATGCCTCACTCACTGAACTATCACTAAAGCCTGTAAGCGTAAAATCAACTTTCTCCAAATGGTCTATGTTTTGGAGTATGTGTGTGATTTTTGCAAAGGACTTCTGAAATAACGGTTGTGCCCCCATTGAAATTGGCTGGGTCAGTTGTGCCCTACTTTAGAGGCAAAACGGTATTTCTGTATTTTTTCAATTCTATCCCTATAACTGCTAACTATGATATTGTTGCGTATTAAAACTATTTTGAACTTGAAAACTATTAGTTTTATTACCTGATAAAATAATTCATATTGCTAAATTGATTATTTTTTCTATATATTTTTACACGGTGAACGTTATGGGGGCGGTTGTGCCCCTACTTCCCCTACATTTGGAGCCGGGCCGACCGCCTGGTGACTGAATTGACCCTGGCCACATAATGGAAGTTATAATTGACACAAGTCCCATCTCACGCGCCCCAGAACCATTATCCCCCAGGCAAAGAAAAAATACACCCCCAGGCCCGGTGCCGGATGTATCTACACGGCACGTGTGCACCTACCGTGTTACATTAACACAGTGACAGGAATGGCAAAGTTTTACACACTGGGAAAGCACAGGGCGCAGCTACTATTTTTAGAAATACTCTTTTCTGTCTACGAAAGTTTATTTGGAGCTGTAAACTGAAAACCTGTCATTTTTATGAAACGTTCAAATCTGGGATAATGTACAACGTTTTTTTCAGGTACAAGGTTTAAATTGGGACTTGAGAGAATTTTATATCTAAAATCTATCTATAACTAACGCGCCCTGCGGTTTCACCCGCGTGGACGATAATGATTATCAAAAGTGTCCTGTGTCCAGGGTATAAGCCATCTCCATACCAAATTTCATCAAGATCCGATGAGATGTTTCAGCGTGAAGAAGTAACAAACATACAATGATACATTTACACACAAACACAAGCTAACTCCTGGTACAATTCAATAAAAACCAAAATCCGTACAAAAAAAACGTTAAAGCCATTCTCGAGTTTTTACGAGACTTATGCACGGCAGGTAGATAGATAGATAGAAGATAGTTACTCGTATATAGATAGATAGAATAAAGATTATAATAAATCAGTAAGTTACAAAAACTCCGTAAAAAGGAAATTAAAAAATAAACTCTCTACTTTACTGTCTGTTTATATCAATTAAACATTACTGGATACTGATTATCGGGATAAAAAGTATCCCATATGACTCATAGTGAATCGTAGTATGAACTTAAATCATACCAAGTTTCATTTGAATTCATTCTGTAGTTTCGGCGTGATGCGCGGCCAAGATACAGACAGAAAGATAGACAAAAATGAAAAAAAAAAACAGTTTTGGCTTCAGTATGGAATATAGAGAACCCTCCAAAAAAAAAACATTCAAAATATCTTCAACGTACAGAATTGGACCTGTTACAGTTTTATTATAAATATAGATAGATTAAAATGACATATAATATCACATAGACTATTTTTTCCAAACCAGCTATGAGGGCAAAGCCATGGGCATAGCAAGTAAGAAAATAATTTGAAAAATTATCCTTGGAAATCAGGTTATAATGGTTTTTATTCGAAAACAACTGTATATTATTTCAAGTAGCTTTCATTTATTTTGGGTAAAGGTACTATTATTTTACAAAGTGCTTACATTTATTTTCTATGCTAAATTAGAGTAAATAATATTAAATAAATATACTATTTATAAAATCACAACTTCATTTTAAGGCAATTTATTTTTCAAACTAAAAATTTACACGAAAATCAGCTGTAGTTATTGAAAACGGAGATCTAATTTTTAAGATATCAGTACTCATTTCATACTGATTCTTTTTGACAGTGTTTCAAGTTCTTTAACTAATTTTCGTGTTATGATGTATGACATTTAAGTTAGGTACATATATACACTTTGCGATGACCATACCTTAAAACACAATAACATTTTATACAATATAATAACTTTCTTTAATCTAAGGAGACAATAGTAATAAAAAATTACAAAGCTTAGAAAATTAAGGTTATCGAAGTGCAAAATTAGCTTTAAGTGT
This sequence comes from Alsophila aescularia, assembly GCA_946251855.1. Taxonomy (NCBI): domain Eukaryota; kingdom Metazoa; phylum Arthropoda; class Insecta; order Lepidoptera; family Geometridae; genus Alsophila; species Alsophila aescularia. The sequence continues at coordinate 47,198,607 of OX276380.1, forward strand.
AATAATTTTAGGAACCGAAAATAATACAATCAAGATATACGTTTATAATTAAATTAATAAAGCTATATTATACAAGTGAAAGTAAGACATCAGTCTCGCAAGAATTAATTATCTACAGTGACTTTTTCACAATATATAATCTAATTAGGTAATTATTATACAGTAAAAGAAAATATGAGTGTATATTGTAATAAAATCTTAATTTTGAAGGCACGTTGATATGTTAAGACAATATTGAATCTGGTCAGTAAAATAGTTTGTATATAAAATTATTAAAACTTTCACAAATTTTGTGTTTTTAAGACACATTCAAAAGCTCGTATGAGCTTTCTAAAACAGTTCATATCTGTTTTTACATGTCATTTAATTGTCGTATACTAACAATACGCTTCCAATTATTCAGGAAAATAATGTTTATTTCACAGTCACACAATACAAATAAAATATATTTGAGTACATAGATATAACATACAATATAATATATTTAAAAACTAATCTAGCGACTAATGAACTCTACCCATGTCCATTCCGGCAAGCTGTCCTATATAGGGGTAACCAGACTTGGCTTCGGTAGGCGAATGAGCGTGAGAGGAGTAGTGTGCTGCGTTGGTACCAAAGAATGAACTGTAACAAAGAAGAATGAACATTAGTTTATTGTTTTGGAATATTGGAGCGATAACTCTTTTATGCACTAACGATCAGTCAACGTGAACCTAACCGGAAGTGTAGTTTTTGTATGAAAATTGCTATAACCATCGCCATTTCAAAAAAAAACTTAAACTTTCTTGAAGTTCAGCCAAAGGTGCTTTCACAGACGACATTTGAAGATATAAGTGGATGAAAGTGGTATGATACGAGTACAAAAACATAAGTTTTAGTAAATTGCAGTTAAGGTTAAGGTAAAGTTTTTTAGTTGTAGAAATGGTATTACAAAAAATAAGATTTTAATACTTCTATTAAACTATAGCTATTAAGTATTTACACAAGTTTTAGGAAATGGCAGTTAAGGTTAAGGTAAAGTTTTTTAGTTGTAGAAATGGTATTACAAAAAATAAGATTTTAATACTTCTATTAAACTACAGCTATTAAGTATTTACACAAGTTTTAGGTTATTAGAAACATAATAATTACACACGTGTTTTTTTTATAAAAAATATACATGTCAACTTCATTCACAAATATGTCAGTTATGTAAATAAAACAAGTATGAAGTAAGGTGTTGATTGTAAGAAAATAAGTGATAACCGAGCTATTTTTTTCAAAAAATTACCTATATTAATTCTCTATTAAAAAGTAAATAATGATTTCCAAGTTTTTTTAGAAAAAAATACCCATAATCAAGTTTCACGAATTTAAAGATGTTCTGATCACAACATGGCCCTTTCAATCAAATCAAAAGACCAAATTGTCCATTCTGGTGAATTTAGCCGCAGATGAAGGAGCTGTGTATGTACATAATACTTTCCATAACTAAGGTAAGTTTTATGTGGACGTATGCTCTTCTTGCATAACTAAAGTAAGTTTTATGTGTATATAGGCTTTATTACTATCTATTATTTAAATCACTATTTCCACTTTAATACATGACTACTGAAGGTATCATGATCTTTAAAACTACTTAAAACCTTCATTCATGTAAAAAAAGTAGAAAATCGAAAAATGTGACATAACGCCTTCATCCACTCATGTCTTCATTCTATTATTGTAAGAAAGGTATGTACCTACTCAACAAGATGAAAAAAAGTTTCCTTGTTTCATTTTTGTATCTGTAGCTTACGTAGTTACATATTTCAAACTGAAGTATCCCTGTCTTTCAAAACACTCATGTAATTACCACTTTATTATTGACTGTGCCAGCGCAAAGCGCGAGCGAAGCGTCTCCGTTTCAGCTTGGGCAAAAATGTTTTCGTATGTCCGGATGTCTGTCCGGTTGGATCTCTGTTCTCCTCTACAGGTCGCATTTCTCAACCGATCTAAATGAAACTTGGTATACAAGTTTAACAATTTTTTTTAGTAGACGGGGATTTTTGATTGGGGGGGTACTTCCCCCAAAAAAGGCTAAAAAGGGGGCTACTGAATTTCTCCGCCCTTTTTTATTTGAATGATACTAACTTTAAGTTAGTCTCATACAAAATTGGTGAAGATCTGATGAGGATCTTGGGCGTGATGAGCAGAATAGCTCCTCAAAATGCAGTAAATTTTTCACTTTTAGGTTTCTACCAGTGGAATCAGCCCTTTACCTACTTAGGCAGGGATTAATGGAGCACCTTGGTTATTAATGTTATATGTACTATAATGTAACTAGATGGCGCTACTGTGCACCGCTACATTGTTTGCAAAAAAGTTTATACGCGCGAGGTCTACAGAGCTCACAGAGCCACTAGTTTTACGTTAGTTCAATTTGGGTATGGTTAGCGTGGGTTTTTATATATTTAATTTTGTTTTCTTTTTTCATTTGTCTGACATACAGTTTGGCGGAAGTAAGATAGATATATTTACTTCGTTAATTTTAAATATAGATTTCTGCAAAGTAAAGTCTGAGCTATCAACTATCAACTATTCCCAGTTGACGAAATAATGGTATTTTTATATGAAATTGACAATAAATCATAACAATTCAGGAAAAATCTCTGTATTTATTGCATTTAATTTTAAATACTGTGTGATAATACACGTGTATTCTAACTTTTTAAGCATGATTTAATAATAAGTAATAAAAATATTAATGAACGGGTGGATTGCTGCTGTTGCGGTCGACGCGTAGCTCAATTCTTCAAAACCGTCCATCGCAGTCGCAATATCTTGCGTCACTGCTGCAACGCTCCATCAAAGCAGAAAGTCAGCAAAACGCCTAAGAGATTATCGTAATGGGAGGGAAGATCAGATAAGTCATCTTTGTATGTATATTATAAAGAACCTAAACTTTATAAATCGCAGTAGTAATCTAAGTAATCTTTGTAAAGATTTGGTTGAAAAAAATGGAGGTTAAAATCAATGGGACGAATCATTGAAGAGAAAAAAAAAACGAGTCACTGGACTAGCCGCTAATACCTAATTTTTAATATACTTCAGATTAGGTATTTAAAAGGTACTTGACGTGCTAGTTTAAATTAAATTTCAATAAAATATGTATTAAAGTAATCTTCTATATTTATAATAAAGCAATAGGAACGAAAAAGTCTGTACAAAGAAGGTAATTTATGATAACACATATGTAATGTATGTACACAAATATTAAGTTATATAGTTGTTTTTATTTATCTATTAACTTTTTTGTTCCAAAGTAAGTCTCCATCACTGACCGCAATGTTTATTTTATATTCCTGTCCATCCAAAGGTTGCCTGTAAGAAATTGCAAATAGCGATAAGGCCGCCTATTGTACAACATTAGATTTTATGTATCATTACTGTTATGTTGTTTTTTTATTGTAATGTGTTCAATAAAGAGTTATTGTATTGTAATTAAAAAATAAATGGTCTAGGGTACATAAAATAAGCTACTGAACAAAAATATAACATTTTAAAAATTCATGTCTGTCTGTTTGTCTGTCTGTATGTTTGTTCGCGCATCACGTAAAAACTACTAGATTGCGATGCGGTTTTCACTGTTGGATAACTTGTTTTGACTTAAAACTGGGGTACTTTATATCTCAATCCGATGAGTAGAAGCCGAGCAATCGATACAAATATTTTTAACGGCTAAAGGAATTTTGATCAATATTGGTATTTTACTATTTTAGGTCCTGGAATAGCACAAAGAGTACTTCTAACATACAGACATGACCACGCGTACGAAGCCGTTTGCATCAGCTAGTTATATATAAAACTCTATCATTTGCTAGTTTGCTATATACATGTCTATCAGCTTTTGACTTGTGAAAGTTTACTATCCGTTCGTATTGTTTTATTATCAGAATTAAATAAATGTCCAAAATTTCATCTGCACTGGACCGGGCATTGGTCGTGAGGTGGAACGTCGTTAAGAAGTTCAAAATTCACTTACAAGATTTGTCCCATAAACATACCATAGTGCATTTAATAAAAGCTTGTTATAAACTACTAACCCAGTATTGAAGAATTTATGCAGAACACATGTAGGTTTATTCTCCAAAGTAAAAAATAATCATTTAAATCTGTTCCGAAATCTCGAAAATATAGGAGAACATTAACACCAAAACGAATCGATTTAGCAATAAAAAAACTAAACCCATTTTGATAAAATTGATATGGGCCTATATTGAAACTCAATCCTTTTAAATAAAATCAGAATCATTCAAATAGATTCAAAAATCCTCCATCCTTATCCTCCCAATAAAAAACTAATAAACCAATGTTGATAAAATAAATGCCTCCTACTCTTTGAAATTAAATGAGTTTTATCAAAATTGGTTCAGAAATTTTAGAGATATTAGGTAAAAAGCATACAAAAAAAACAGTCGATTTGAGAAGCTCCTCCCTTTTATAAAGTTGTTTGACTACGGAACCCTAAAAAGTTAAGTATTTAGGCATATATTTTTTATCCGAATACGGCGAAGCCAAGGATGGGATATGTATTCAACCTAAAAACTTGGTCAAATTTTGAAAAGCGAGGCATCAAACGATTCGTATTCATCGCAAGAGTGTCAAGCAATTTTTTACCCGACCGTTGTAGGGTTTTAGTTTTTGAACTTATGTCCCCTTGACAAGTTTTTTAACTATCTTCATTGTACAGACTTTTCGTTACTTACTGATTTATTATAAGTTAAAAAACTATATATACAAGATAGATGAGTAGCTTTTGATATCATAACAATTACATCATAAAAGTAAGAGAAAAAAACACGACTGCCTTGTCAAAAACGAACTTTTCAATATTTTGTATAGCCTGTGTCACTCGGGATGATGTAAGGATTCTAACAATACCTCATACATCAAAATCTGTTCAGGCATTTAAAAGTTATGTCGGAACAGATAAACTCAGTTATATACATGATAGTTCCAGTTGTTTCCAGTTGTTTCAATTGCAAAATAAAGTTCTATATCTATATAATCACGCGTGGGATCCCAACAAACGGCCACAAAAATATATGAACCGGAAAACCGAACGTACCCAACTATGGCCATTACTCTCTCAACTTCGAGAGCAGCAGAACAAATAATCACAGAGCGGTGCCTTTAATTGCTGTAATAGCTACCTATTAGGTACTTATTTTGTCTATCACAGCTACATAATTACGTAAAGGTCACTAGAAGTTATTGAAAACGAACATTTTCGGAAGCGCATCGTGATCATTCGTGCCATAAAATTCTTAATGCCACTAATACTACGTGTAGCGTCGGATTCGAATGCCAAATAGCACAAACAAAGCAGAAAACAAAGTAACAAAGCCTCTTGGAAATAAACTGAATAATTTTGGACTCGAAACGTTACTTAATATTTTCTGCGACCTCATTTCCGATAAGCTTAAGCTTTATGAAGTTATTTGAACGCCAAAATTCATCTCTAATTTTATTTATTGCGCAGGAAAATCCTGTTTGCCATTATTTTAATAAATGAATGAGCTTTAAAAGCAGGTGTATTAATATATTCGTATAATCGTGTCTGGTTTTAGGCCTTCATTACGAAATAGAGATAACGGCAACGGATCACGCAACGGGAATTAACGGAAGCAATCCAGTTTTCTGATGAAGTGATTATCATTCTTAATTATGAATCACTAATTATAGAGAAACTAATTATAATGATATCTATTGAATTGCAAATAACAGTATTGAGGCACACAGGAACGTAACTTTTTTAGAAATATTGTTATTCTTAGAAAAGGGTTGCATTAATATGTATATCTTAAGTCTGATTCAGAATTGAAATATAGACGTTTAATAATAAAAATTCAAACTAAAAAATTGCATAAGGACCAAATTCAAACAATTTCCAAAATAATAATTTTGTGAATAGTTAATAGTTTTTGGTTGACGACATAGGTCTCGGTAGCCGAATTGGTAAAGGCATGCGCTGCGCTGAGGTACAGTATGCGAGATCGAATCTCGTCCGTGATCCAAATTTTTCCATTAGATATTTATTATATATATTTACGCTAAGCAGGCGTTAACAGTGAGTTAAGGCCCATTCATCACCACTTTAATTATCTACTTTTACCTTTTCTTTGTTTTCCTTTTCTATTTTACCTACTTCATTTTTCTAATTATTTGTATCTTTTATTTTTGTGTGTGTTGAAATAATGTATTTTCTTTCTTTTTTTTCTTTCTTTCTTTCTTTCTAACAGCTATAAAAACTATGTTTGGGAGGCGTTATCTTTCAGACACGAAGTTTGGTTGATTAGTTCGTAATACTACCAATAGATAGCGTTACCGTCCCCAAAAGAGGAGTTCAAAGAAGCTAGTGGAAAGATTTGGATGACAACGCATAAGTCTCGGTAGCCGAATTGGTAAAGGCATATGCCGCGCTGAGGCACAGTATGCGAGTTCGAATCTCGTCCGTGATCCAACTTTTTCCATTAGTTTTTTTTTTATATACATTTACGCTAAGCAGGCGTTAATTGCTATAAAAAATCATAAAATATTTCCAAAATCTTTGTCTTCCTCAAGTAGCCTTAACTCAATCACAAATATTAAACTTTTGCAAGGTACAACACAGCATACATGAGAAGCTGCAGAATGCTTCTACTTTTAACCTTATGATCCGGGCATAGAGCAGAAAGTTGCAGAAGAGCTCCTTTCTTCCTGAACTATGCACGCTAACACTCAGGAAGTATTGCATACTTACTGCAGATAAGTTTTAATACCAGGTCTGCGTCAGTAATATGCGGGTTCAGTGCTCTAATGTCACGTTCGGCCTTTCATTAATCGCTACAGACGAAACCATACGTTGTTTTATCTGTGGTTAGTCATAAACCGCCGCTCGCTTCAATTTTAAAGTACAAACGAGAGTCGAGAATTGATTGTTTCATAGAATTCACAGATATAGTAAGTATTTAAAAAGTATAAAAATCTCTTTTCTCTCGAAAGATCTCCTTTAAGATAAGTATTTTCAACAACGTTTTCTTCCCTACTTTTCTGGATTCGGATCCTTAAGAAAACAATTTGGACCTAGTTTTTTAAATGATCACTTTCTTCCAAAAACCTTGAATAAACAGATCGAATGCACGTTCAAATTACAATATCAAACCATATTATTTACTTGATAAAGGGTTTCACTAGATTGCCAAAATTAACGGTGTTCATAATTCGAAGAGAGCGCGTTTTACAAAGACAGATGGAACATAGGGCTTGTCCGTGGTGGATAACGATACTTTAATAGTGAAATATTTCACAATCAGAGTCAAATTGATCTAAACTGACAATCTAGCAAAGCTATTTCTAGCCAATGACTGTCACTTTTAATTAGAGAGGGAGCAAACCAGTTATTAATAGATGGCTGATATAAATTAGCACCGTTGACGCAAATTACTGACAAGGTAGTACTTAATTGAAAAAGGTTTTATTCTAACTAATCTTTAAATTCATACTAAAGCCGGATTCAAGGCGCAGATGCAAGAAAATAAAGCGTTGGTCATTTCACGTTTACGAGATGTTTTTGGCAGACAACATGAAATGGAGTCGAGGCAAGTGGTTACGTCAATCAAGCGTGCGCAAAGGACTAGATAAGACAGACCGACACATGCGGCTAACCCATATATTATTAGTTTGTCCGTCATTGTAAAAAGAGTGGATATTGTGTGTGGTCCATCGAGGTTTATAGACGTGCTTTGTCTAGATAACACAGATAAATGTCGTCGCCGTATACAGCACAATGCGACAATGTATTTGTCACATTCACTAGACAAATTCACTGTGGAAGTTACACATTTTATTCAACCGACACGAGTGAAATGTTGTCTGTGACCCTCTTTAATTTCCGAAAAAAAACACGAGACATTAAATAACGTTATACATTTTAAAAATAACTAAAAATTTAATTGAAAACCGATCCGAATCTGCTATAAAATTCGCAGCCCTATTGCGTTCACGATCGGATCGGCATATTACCGAGCGCAGGCTGTAATAACCACCCGTGCGCCGTATAATGGCCAACTTCTTACACTCTTAATTGATTAGCGGCCGCTTCGGCTAATGATAAAGCAAGGTGAAAAGAAATAAAACATCCATGCAAAGATTTCCGATCGATGCCCACGCCGCTGCGCCCTGCGAGAGCCACCGGATCCATTACCTACAGCTACAGATAGTCCTTGCATCATCCATCTACATATACACATCATAAGTCCTAACAAAATGAGTAACTAAAAATGATGTCATTGCATTTAAACAACGTAAACGTACTATTATCGTAACAGCCGGGTACACCAAGCATTCGCTTAATTGATAGTTATTTAAACCACCGCCAGCAAAGGTCATTTTATGATTGCATATTCAACTGTTCAATCCAAGTCAGAACATGAGTAGCTGGATACATCAATAATTCATGAGGCTACTTAGTCGCGTCAGGGATTATTGAGATGTTATGAATGTTTGCTTTACATTAAATCAAAATAATATAAACACGAATTGAATTTATCTTACCCGTAATTTTCCGGCCACGCGCCGACTTCGGCCAATTTGTTCTGGGGATGGCCGCTCAGCTGTCTCGAGGCCCAATGGTTGTGGGCGGACATAGCGTGCTCTTGTTTCGAGTAGTCGCCGTATCCATACGGGTGAGAGATGGCGTCGCTCGGGCTTGCATACGTCGGGTGTTGATACGTGATTGCACTAGTATGGTTCACTGAAGGACTGCTTGTGACGGGACTCGAACTGGGAGGAGTTGTATCGGTCGATGGTTGTAAAGGAGGAGGAAGTTCAGAAGAATGTGAGAGGGGAGTTAAGTTTCCAGATGAGAAGGCAGAAGAAGTAGGAGGATGCAAAGACGATGCAAGTGCCGATTGGCAGACAGAAGGAGCGGTAAGACTTGACTGGTGGAGAGATGGTGCAAGAGCCGAGTTTAGCACTGAGCTCGAGCCGAGGGCAGAAGAATAAGATTGTTGCCAAGATGCGCATTGTGCGTTAAAGCTCGATGGTGGTTCGTATTGTTGATGGACGGAGGGGAAGGCGGATTGCAAAGACATTGTGTTGAAGGCACTCAGTTGTTGAGAGTTAAGTTGCTTCCGAAGACGAGCTCTTCGGTTTGAAAACCAAACCTAAACAAAACATATACGCCATTAATTGCAGTGTTCAAGTAGCAGTTACTACGCTAACTGCAAATTGAATTAGTAACTACTCTTGAGACATAAACCAATCAAGAAATTGCCCTTGCGAGAGCTCTCGGGTTAATCCTCCGGTTTTCAATCAATTATGCATTCAAACGTATTTTTAATACCTTGAATTGATTTCCTTCGATAGTGTAATCCTCTGAAGGAACGGTTTGTTTAATTTAACCAAAGTGAAATATGTTTTGACATAATGATGGGTTGTGCTCAATTACACATTACTTTGAACCCTATAATTTATGCGTTAAATTAATCGAAAGAAACTGGTAAAACAACGGTAGCTGCGGCATATGGTAGCTTACTTAGCATTGGTATAATTAATTACAAAGGCAATTTAAGTTATTTTTTCACGCCCTGCCTTTGTGAGGGCGGGAAGTCGAAGTGATCCAACAATGGGATAGTTTAATTGCGTTCATCTATCATTGCCGCGCTTGACTGGTTTTAGGACAGTAGCTGTAGCAGATGCTCACCTGAACTCTAGCTTCGGTCAGCTTGGTCTTCTGCGCTAGTTCTTCTCTAGTGTAAACATCGGGATATTGAGTTCTAGTAAAGGCACGTTCTAAAGCTTCAAGTTGGTCTCCAGAAAAAGTAGTTCTGGATCTTCTTTGTTTCCTCTTCAGAGTGATTCCTGGTTCTGACTCGGTATCTGAATCTTCACCAGACGATGGTCCTTTTAAATAAAAAATATTTTGTTGATACATGGCGGAAGTAGATACCACATTGTTAGAGGAATGACATTTATCATTCAATTTTATTGTAGTCATCACAAAATGTAGGTAAAGTAAAATGCCAGTAGCAACCTACAATAATCATTCATGCTAGGTAAGCAAATTACGTGACGAATTATGGCCATCACGAGCTTTGGGTGCGAATAGTAATGTTATATAAAAAGTTGTCATCGTAATCTTTATAGCGACTTTCTAGCGACTCGACTTATTTTGTTTCACGTTGATTATTATAGTCGGGCTACCGCAGAGACCACACGCGGCCTCGATTAAATTAAACGTAACCACATTACATTATGTTAGTGGCTTCAAATGAATTCGGGCCTCAATAAATATTGCTTTACGCTAGTTGATAATGAAAGCGCCGTGCAGCGGTTTGATTTGATGTCGTTCTTATCTTATTTTAAGAGTGCATTTTAAGTCATTTTTCGATTTACTTGTCTGATCACTACTTATTATTTTAAGTAGTTAGAAATTAAATTGAATTATCTAAGGAAAGCATTATCAGAATATAGTTTTTAAACAGTCCTCGGTGAGTGAACTTTTAAAATTTCGCCAGCTGACGACGCGAGTATGCAAATATTTCCGCGAAAAACTCTGCGCCGAAAATGACCGTTACCCGACGACGGCGAGTGGGCACGAACAGGAAATTTCCAATACGAGTCGCGGGCTCAAAGGCTTTTCCAGTGTAGATATTATTTAGCCGCGCACAACTTAATATGCATAATCTTATCGGCGCGCAGAATCTTGCCGGCACCGCTCCGTCACTGAACCGGGATATTAGGAGCGCCATTTTATATTGGATAGCTATACGGCACAATACGTGCAGTACGGACAGATTGTCGTAATGCAAGCCCCGCGGCCAAACGCGATGGGATAATAACACCTTTGGATACTAATTTCATTTTTATAACCTACAATTTGGACGCCGACACAAGGGGCGCTGCCGTAGCGTGCGCGCGCTGCGCTGCACTTTTACGTGGATTATTAACTTTATTCGCCATTTTGTAAAGTTTGCAAACGTCCCGACGGCCTCATTATGGGAATGAATTTATAATAATAGTCCACTTTGTACTAAATTAAGTGATTATGAGCCTCGAATTGGCGTTAAGGACTACGATGACACGGCTGGTTATTCACGCATAGTTGTGTCAATTGTACTTTTTTCTACGACAAAACGTTTAATTGCGTTCTTTTGCACCAAAGCTCACATAAATGAATATTGAATAAGTCACGATATGCATTATTTAACAAGCTAGAAACAAACCAGAAAACTAGAGCAATATAAAGTTTAGTGCAAACACACAGTTCGGATTTTCTCTTGAAGCGGTTAAATGTTTTAGCTGCGCACCCGGCTTTGAACATATCCAACTTTCTAGTCTGACCAAGTACACAGCTTTTGACTTTCATTATAAATGAGGGATCAAAACTCATGGTTTCAGAAAAGTCTACGAAAAGGGAAGAACCTAAGGTAAGTATTGACACTTACCTAGAATACCATCAATGCTGTGGTTTCTTCTAGGATCTGATTCGTCCCTTTTGCCTCCTCTTATTAGTCGCGATATGGAACTGACTGAGGGCGCGGTATTTTTATCACAGATGCCTTCTTTTATAAGTTTATCTCTAATTTCCCAGGAAAATATACCTGGGTTTTGTCTCTTCAGTTCCTCGATCCTGTTTTCTACTTCTGGTGTTGCTACTCTTGGTTTCGATCCTCCAATCACTCCTGGACGGATAGACCCAGTCTCCTGTAGAACAAAAGAGTTTGGTTAATTTATGTGAAAGTATTACAAAACTATTCAATGGATCAAAGTTATTTGACCTGCATTCAAAACCAATGTCAAAATTTCCAATGTTTTAGACACTTAAATTGCCAAAAGTTAAAAGTAGAACGACCTTGAAATAATTAGAGTTAAAAAGTTATTTCTCGTACCTGGTATCTATTGAGGATCTTGGAAACGCATCCGTGCGAAACGCGCAGCTGTCGCGAGATGACGCAGGGACGGACTCCCGCTGCCGCCATCTCCACTATCTTCAGCCTAATGTGGTTCGGCAGCGGTCGACCGTTTATGAACACCCCACCGAGTTGGTTCATTCGACCCTGACCTGAAAAACAATGGATTTTAAATACCTAATATACGAAATATATAATCACAGGTTATTCGTTATTTACAAAGGACCCTACCATAACACTAACTTTTTTTTTTACTTTCTGTAATCTGGCTAATGTGTTGTTTAGCTTGATAATGCTGCTTTTATTGTATTTAAAAATCAGACTATAAACTTATAACGTAAAATAGCTAGTTAGCCTAACCTTTATCAGCATGAAATAATTAAATACCTAAAAATGGCTTGGATAAGAATACTGCAAATCGACATAGTCATTATATATTTTTATTGCGATGCCAGTCATACAATAGATTTAGATCCCTGAGCATCCTATCATACAATTAACAATTCAGAAGCCTGTTAATATGAATTCAATGGCCAAGGATCACGTTATGATGAATGAAATGGAAATAAAAACGATTATGAAATAGTGAAAGAATTCAATAGCAAAAAGGTAAGTAGGCCAAACCAGTAGCCGTATTAAAAGCAAATAAAGCGTGAAAGATCAATAGCAACAATACGTGAAGAGCACAATACAGAGAGCTACTTTTAAAACACGTCCCGCTACATCCACACCGCTTCGTGAGTGAAGCAATGAAATAATGAAGCAATGAAAATCATCGGTAGGCTTCGATCACTTAGTAATTTTACGTTCCATTGCCAGTGTTCTCAAGCAAGCGAGTATCCAATTTCTTTAACACAAGTGCGGTCAAGCAGAAACGATAACACTTAAACTATTTCTGGCTGTTGTTGATCTCGATTTCTTACATTCGTGGATACAAAAAAAATAAGTTGATGTAATAGATTCTGTAACTTTATGAAAGACAGATGGCTGAGTCATCGTTTTGATCGTTGAAAAGAAAATCATCAAAAATTAATTACGTTTTATCGTGAGGTGCATCGCGATCGATAATTAAGTTTTGCGACTGGATGATGGCTGAAGTACCCCGGGAATATAATGTTTCTGGATTTATTGATACGTGTGTGAGTCAGTGTCCCTATTATAATCACATCATTGGGTGTGGTGGACCACCTAACAACAAAGGGAGCCGACGGTAGTGCATTTTTGCAACGGCTTTGTGAACATCTTTCGACTTCTATTGAATATAAGACGGCGTAAAAATGTTACGAGCCTTCATTAAATTAATGAGGAGGAAACATGTTCATATGTGATATGTTTTACATGCACGTTTAACAAAATTGGGGGTTCACAATTGAAAAAACTAAGAGACTAAAAATCTGTAAGGACCTAAACCTGAACCATTTTAAATTAGATACTTAAAAAAAACATGATGGGTCACATTAGTAATAGTATCTCAGATTAATTTAATCTCTTCTATAGTGAGAAAACGGACAACAAACACATTCCTAAACCTAAAAAAGCTCATAAATCTTAAAACGAATCTAGCATCCCTCCATATGATTGACACAATTTAATTTCCAAAAAACTCTAACAGTGGCATCTACTACTTGTGAAGGCATTTATAGTTTATCAATTTCATATAATTCCTCAAAGGTTCCGCTACATGTAAACCCCTAGACCCCTGCTGTGAAACACCAATCAATTAGACAACATGTCAACAAGTATGTCCTTTGATAATAATGAAAAACCGAAGCGGTAGAAGACAAGACAATCAAAACTGAACCGTAACATTAATATGGTATGGTTAATAATTGTGGTCAACCAAAATATGTAAGGAATCAACAAGAAAGTTACAGTTGATATTCAAAATTCAGTCTTAACTTCTAAATCTTAAGGGGCTTCTTAGATTTATGATAATTTTGTTCTTTTTGAGTCTTCGTGGTGGTTTCTGCAAGCGATCCCTATATTTTTTGTTACGGCCCGTAGACTTCGCGGTGCCTCAAGAGCCCATGTTTTTGAGTGTTAATTTTATGTTCCCGAAATATTTATGACGCATAACGCGTCTATAATAACTCGGCTATACAAATGTGGGTGGCTTTTAGAAACGTATCACTTCATTACCTGTGCCCTCTATGTTGTACTGTTTGAATTTATAGCATTGCATTATAGTGATCTAGTTAGTAGATAGAAATAGAGAATAGAATATAGTTTTAAACCTAAAATTTCTAAAGAAAAAAAAATTAAGAAAATTTTAATTTTATAATTTAAATATTAAAAATGAATATTTTCTCCAACTTGAAGAATTAAAATTACTCTCAATTCTCCTCCATTTTCATAGTGAAACAAGATCAGTCAAGAGCACAATCGATAAAAGGCTCACACAACAAACGCACAAAAACGACCTCGACTCAACAAAGCGTAATAGAATTCGCAAACATTGTAACAATATTAACGCAAAAGGAGGCGAACTTAACAACAAGTTCCAACATTCATTGGAAACTAATCGTCCGGAAGCACTTTTGGATCATGCACAAGTAATTTTCTACAATACCGGCTACCAGGGTGGCATACGGGAGCTACAACGCCAATAAAAGCAAAAAAACTCTTAAGCCAATATTCGGTAATTGACAGATATACTCGGCGTTTCTTCGATGGAACTTCAGGCTACTTACGTGTTTTATTCATGGCTAACGCAAGAGTCTTCTCTGCAGACCATAATCACACACTAAACTTAGATACGGACAGTATTGCACTATAACGCATACAAATTTTCTCACAATCACATAATCGTGTACCGATTCGTTCAACCCACGCATTCGTGTTATACGGAATTGAAACAGAGTCGATCATTTAAAGCTAAACGTAAGAGCCAATCCGTGACCGTATAAATGAAGATTTTTGTATTCACCATTCGCATTTCTGTGTCAACTTTAATTAGCAATCACATTTTCATCAACCTTAGTTGTACTTTCCAGTTATCAGTGCCATTGTCGGACAATGATTGGATTTCTTAACCTTCTTTGCATTGATGGCTCTCATTTTCAATTTGAGTAACTTCTATTGAGCAATCTTTGTTCTGTCTCTGTTTCGCGCTAATCTGTTTTGATAGTAATGGTTTACCTCGATAGTCGATTTTGTTCAAATGTATTGGAAACTGGAACACAGTTTTATGGTATGTCGTGTTTGTGATAATTTCACCTGACATTCTGGATCACCTGTATGATTTGTAGACGATAAAACTGACGATCGCAATATACGTAAAGAAACGCTCTCCGCACGCATCTAAGCTGCATTCGATTAAATGGATGGCAATAATAAACCAATTAAATGCGTCGTTAATACACTGCTTCGCACTGCATCATTTCTTCAGCCGGTTAATTTCTAAGCGATTGTAACTGATGTTAATGGCAAATCCATTAGATATGTTTGCACGTTAAACATGACTTATGTTTTTCATAATTAATTCATTTGGGTTAGGTTAGGTTAGGCTGTTTTTTCACATGCACTCACTTGCACATTGGAGTGATAGATTTTAATGTTTGAAGTCGATATCGTATTGTGTAAATAAATCGTAAACCCCGTTTTCACAATCATAATATGTTTCTGGCTGCAAATCAATTTCACGTCGCGACATTAATGTGCCTATAGTAAAATTTATATGAGGCTTTACGTCACACGCCGCTCTGCGCCGCTTTCCTGCACATAATATGAGGTGCCTGCGATAACCACGCGTACCGAGCAATACAGAGGTTATGCGAAACACGGTCAGAGTTCATGGAACGCAATTAATGTGTTGGCTCTGGGATTGCAACTTATCAACTGCACTGCAACTAATAGTCGACTATAATATCATTATGACTACGAGGTTTCTAAAATTTTAATTGCACATTACATCTATAAATTTTTAGCGTGTAGCAGATGTGTAATTTTCCTCAAACCAATCACCTTTACCACGAAGAGAAAAAAAGCAATCCCAGAAACATGTTTTTTAAAAAGCTAATCGGAAAGTATACAAAGGTTATCTTGGTCATAAAGAGCATATAAAATCTATTCGCTCGACAAGTGAACGTATTAAAAGCACCATGTTGTTGTTAAGTACAAAATCGGTTTCATTACTTGACCAACAATGAGTTGTCAGGTTGGAGATTTCTTTGGAAATCGTAATAAGACTATTACTATCAGAAATGAAGCAACAAAGAGGTGAAATGCCATGTGAATAGGCATTAGAATTGGGCGGCGTTCACAAAGCCCGTGTCATTCCATTAGGCCTTCTTCACACTGCACTGTGTGGTCGTGGTCGCGTGGCGGACGACGCAATCGAACATCAAATCAATTCTATTATACTTTCATACGAGCTGCGACCGAGCTGGGATTATACTCATTTGAGTAATAGCTCCACATATCTTTGATATTTACTCCAACTTTCAACAAAATGTTATTGCTCGGTTCAAATTTGAAATGCTTTCAGACGATTAAGATATCTTTTATCCTGAAATATTGGTGACAGTTGCATTTATGTGATTTATTTTAATATTATATCAATTTACAAGTTGTTATTGTGAGTTTCAGACCGAAGTATTTGTCATTGGTTTTGGACTTTCCTAATGTTTATTTAAAGTTACCTGATTAGGTATTAGGAAATTAATGACCGATTTTGTTATGTTAATTTACAAGAGGTGAAAATTTGAGATTACCTAACTTTTTTTCCTAATAGGGAAAACTGTAGAAAGATAGATTATCTCATATTGAATCGTTCGCCTGGCCTACGATGCTCTATGAATACCTATGTAGATTTAACTTACGGAAGTCCCTTAAATAAACGTTTCACAGCCAGTATTCAGTCTCATACCACATGCCCTCATAGAAAGCGGCAATAGAAAAGACAAAAAAACATTCTTTTTAATTTGTTTTTAACACTCTCCAGCATTGGCTGTGCTGCCAACTGTACAAACTGAAGCAACGCCTTTCGGCTTGTCACCGAAACGTGTACCTACATAAGTAATGAATGGGCTAGAATATTTTATTTCAATATAATAGAGTGCCCTATTTGACCTCATTCCGTATGCATAGCATGTTATGTACTAATTTGACGGATTCTTTTCACAATATAGTCTTTGACGTCGACGTTGCCGACGACGGACAATGGACTTTCGAGTTTGGAATTCAGGAACTCAGTCGAGTTGACCTAAAATGGTTTATTTATAATTTGTAATTTATATGTAGTGGACCAGGCAGATTGTGCAATAATAGGTGTTAGGTTGGATATTCCAATCAACAATAACAGTATTTTTTTTAATTAATCTGTTTTGTTGTAAAGAAACTTAGGAATGGTGCTAAAAAATAAAATAAAATCGTGGAGCGAGTCAAGTTTCTATTACCCTGGTTACGCTACGCTCTTCTTTCAACATGTTTTAATGTCATTTTTTAGGTTTTTTATTTAGTTATTTCTAAAGTGTAGGCTACTTGTGTTGATAAATAAGTAATCCGTCATTTTGTGGTTGCAGCCATCTTGAATTTGGAATTTTAATGGTATACTTTATTCTACTAGTTAAGCCCTTTTATTTCATACCCATATTGAGAGGGTTGAGAAAATATATGTAATCCGCCATTTCGTGGCGGCGCCGGATTTACATTTACAATAATTCTGAGTATAAATAATTGTATTATCAAAATTTGACACAAACAAAATACAACATATAGGGCAAGATAAATAAATCCGTTTAAAAAACAAATATAACTTTTAAAAAAAGCGCTTTTACGTGCATCTTTCTTTTCAACCATTATCGTCGAGTTGTAAGCTACTCTGAAAGTTTCAGCCGGATAGCTAATCGGGAAGTGCTTTAAATTTGAGTCGACAGATTCCAGGACAGACAGAAATACTAGATGTATATTAGCTATCCAGCTCAAACTTTCAGGGTAGCTCACAACTCGACGATAATGGTTAAAAAAAAGATGCATATTCAATGTATTTTTGCAGACAGAAATACATTGATAGATAGATACGTCTAGTATTTCTGTCTGCACACATAGAAGATAAGTTAAATAAAAGGTTTTAAAAAAATAGAAGTAATATCTATTAATTTTATAGACTTCCAAAAAAAATATTTTGTGCATTTTCTATTATATCTCCAGGATTTATGAAATCTCCGGGATAATAATAAATAGTTCCATATAAATTTCATCAAAATTGGTTTAGTAGAAATTAATGTATATTTTTTTCTCCAATTATGTATTTATGTTAAGGCGCTATGGGAGCCAAAATTTTTGTCCTGCTCTTCAAAGTGCAGGTTAAGCAGGACAGGTGATGCTTCTCAGGATCCGATTATAGTTAATATCATCAAAAAAATGACATCGTAATTTAACTTTTCTTAATAATCATACGATTTTTCAAAAAACTGATTTCACAGAAGTATTTGAATTCTTGTTGAGTTTCTTGGGACACACTTTTTTTTTGTAAAATTATCTTCGATAGATACTGAATGAAGTTGATTCATTCCATGATGGGAACGTCAAAACGGGTGTTTTTTAGGTTTTTTTCTTTCGAGACAAATTTATTTAATCGTATTTCGGTGACCACATCCAGATAAAGATTTTTGTGAACATTTATTACACATAAAAAAACAAAGTCAATTAACTGTTTTCAAAAGTCTAGTTTTAAATATTCGTGAGTACGAATCGTCAAATTTGGAGCCATTTCGCCTTAAGCCTAGCGCTTGACCACTATCTCATTTGGTGTTAAGTGATGATTGAACACGCTTACCTGAAAGTAGATAGTAGTATTAACTCATGAATAGGTTATCTCTCGAATAGGTACTCCTAGATTAAAATTATCTGCAAAATTCATCACTAGATGGCGCTAATGACAATGTTTGAATAATTATTTTTTGTGCCGTAACTTGCAATAAGGTTAGATTTAAAATTGTATTCGCGGTTTAAACACTATAATTTCAATATTTTAGCAATAGTTTTATTTTCAAATTAATATTTTAACCATAGGTATTCGTTCCCAGAAAATCTGGATTCAAATCTTGACTCAAGGTCTGAAACCAATTTATACATTTATGGTTCAAATATTAGATTTACAATTGAAACTTAAGATAAAATAGGTA
Organism: Alsophila aescularia; assembly: GCA_946251855.1. NCBI lineage: Eukaryota > Metazoa > Arthropoda > Insecta > Lepidoptera > Geometridae > Alsophila > Alsophila aescularia. Next base: position 47,217,649 of record OX276380.1, read on the forward strand.
TAATTATAACATGGTTCGTAATAGTTCGTAATAACATGGTTCCTGATAGCAATTTAAAGACTCAATACGTGCGGTACCAGTGGTAGCCAAAACTCAGTACAAAAACAGGTATAAGCGTACGCGCAAGTACTGAGCTTTGGCCCAAAAATATATGCAAATATAGTCATTAGCGCCATCTAGTGAAAATCATGTCATGGACCGTTTCGCACCACTCCTCGATCGTGCGAATTAATGCCTAGAATGGACTACTGCCAGCTATGTAGGATGTCTAACAATGTACGAGTATAGTGATATGAGAGAAAACAAAAACAATGATGTCAAAAGCGCAGTAAATTGATTTCATTGTATTATTATACAATTAACTTTTCTAGACATCACAAAGAATAAAAATTTCTTGTATGCAATTAGGAATCTTATACAGACTCAATTTTATATTAAAAATCAGACGTCGTACATTTTATTGTTTACCCATATTGGAACTATTTTATTATAAATTAGTAAATCAAAAACATATTTATTAGAAAAGCTTTATGCTGTAGCCATGTCTTGATCAAACTTAGAACGGGCTATCACAATTAAATACGTAAATAATTTTTCGTGTCCGTGCTGTTAACCGTTGTGGAGATCCCTAATCAGAACCCAACCCTGAGTGCAGCAACCATGTCATGGTAAAACTTAAAACCAGCTATCATAATTAAATGTATACACAAAACTTTCTGTCTGTGCTGTTGACCGTTGACGAGTTCCTTTATCTGGAGCTAATCCTGGATGTAGATTCAGGTCGTGCTTGCCATAAAAATGCATTATAATTGGAACTGAACCAACATGTAACAATTCAACTCCGTTGGATAAGAGGAAGTGGTTCTAATTGCGCTGCAAGATTTACAGAAGACATGCAAACATTGCAAGATAAAATAATGGCTCAGTGAGTACAAACTTATTGCAAACAATCTAGTGGTGCACAGTAGCGCCATCTAGTTACCTTATAGTACAACTAACATTAATAATCAACGTGCTCCATCAATCCTTACCTAGTAGGTAAAGGGCTGATTCCACTGGTAGAAACCTAAAAGTGAGCAATTTACTGCATTTTGAGGAGCTATTCTGCTCATTACGCCGTTTAACCTGTATAACAAATTAAGTCTTGATTGGTTGAGAAATGCAACCTGTAAATGAGAACAGAGATCAGGGCTCCGGACATACGAAAGCAAATTTGCACAAGCTGAAACGAAGTCGCTACGCTCGCGCTTCGCGCTCGCTCGGTCAATAAAAGCTTTTAAAAGGAAATTATGAATTTTAATGTGTCCGACTTAGAAACAATAGACTCTTAATAACGGTAATGGGATACAAAAGAATTTTCTAGATTACTTATACTACTAATTACTAAAAATTACTATTAAAAATGTATGTCCAATTTAGGGTTCCATATCCAAAGGTTGCGGACGAAACCCTATTGCTGTGGAATGGGTACTTCCCCACAACGGATCCATAACCCAAAAAGGAAAATCATATTAAAAATTATAGAAATGTGGTATACATTCAAGGAGCTAAAGGGGACCAATATTTGTTCGTTTCCAATGCTTGTGGCTTAGTAATTTTCTTTGAATGTGTTTATTTTAACCTTATTTTTTATTTAATGTTCGTTTGCAAAAGTTTTCTAACAAAGTGATTTCTCGATACTTTGACTTATTATCTTATATAAAAGTAACATACGTTTACTAATATACCTACCTACACTAAGCAAATAACTATCAAGAGTTTTTATTTTATTATTATGTGCCGCCCAGAACTTTGGTTGTAAACTCTTTTGCATCACTGCACTGCGACCGTCACCCTAAGACATTGGTTGTTATGTCTCATTGTCCAGTAATAATTACGAGACATATTTGATAATACATTATCTATGGCTCTATCTCAAAGAACAGTTTATATTAGAAACTGAAGACTTATAGATGTGTTGATGTCACAGCAGATGGCTTAATCCGCCGTTTAATTAACTGCCTAGGCTTTTTATTTAATGGCGCCATTCAAGTAACGGCCTAAATGGTATTCAGCCGTATAACATTTAATGAACTAGCAGATTGCTTAGGCCAATCATACAATAGTGTGAAACCATGTGAAAAAAAGAGGCACTTGTATCAAACATAGTAGTTCGCAAACATGCAAATGTTTATAGACAATTTTCAACTAATCTACCTAGTTTTTTAGGCGCAATTCTATTAAACATAGTAGTTTGCAAACAGACAAGTCACGCTAAATTCAAATTAACTTTGTCACAACACTCTTCCACTGTCATTCGAATTTCATTTAATTTCAAACACAATGTTTAGTCAGCAAGTAGGTACTTATTTATTTTTACTTAATATTAAAAGTTTACATTAGAAACTCAAGGCCTATAGATGTGTTCATGTCGCAGCAGATAGCTTAATCCGCCGTTTAATTAACTGCCTAGGCTTTTGATTGAATGGCGCCATTCAACTAACGATCTAAGTGGTATTCAGCCGTATAACATTTAATGAACTGGCAGGCTGAATAAAACTACACTGTCTAATTTTTCTTTGTTTTATTTTATTTCATTTTGAGTTCTGAATTATCGGTTGGCTGCAAAATGTTATTAATTAAAAAAAAAAAAACCTTATGCCAAACTAATACTTTGCTATACATTTAACGTCCACCAGGGTTTCCTAGCTTATTCTATACTTCCAAAGAACCGACTAAACGCGCAATAATAGAGAAAGCCTCGAGGCTTTGTCGCGAAAGGCACGTACGTCGCTTGCGGTTATTTAGATTTCGATCTCGGGTGCCCAATAAATCTGATAATCTTTTCTAAAGATTTCAACGCGTGATTTATACTCCTTTTATCGAAGATCGCTCCGTAATCAGATAGGAATAATCGTTGCGCTTATGAATACAGAGATTCAAAGTACCTTCATTTTAATTGTACGAGTAAAAGGTATATTATTCGTTGAATGATTACAATGTATCCTTATTTTTTTTTTATTTAATTCAGATTACATTTTCCTTAACTCGCAAATTGCATCATAAAGTTTTGAAATCAAATTGAATATGCCGTTAGGATGAAAAAAAAAACATCCATAACCCATTTTTTATTAGGTATCAAAGTATCCGCTAAAAATATCCATTATATCAATTTGTTTATGAATAGATCGGCTCGGCATAAGTAATGGCAAGTAAGCGCCCTGGAGGTTGATCGAGGCATTTCGCCGGCCGCAAGCGGGGGCGGGGGGCGCGTCATATTATGCGGCTAAAAGAGCCTGTCGGTGCCTTTGATCTGCGAGAGCGCTCGTCTCGCGTTTGTGTGCGTGCGCCGATGTGCACCGCTTGTCGGCCGGTGATATGAATGTGACTAAACCTTGATTATGGTACTGAACTCCTTATAAAGGTCAGGAAACGATGTAGGTAGACATCCCTTTCATAATTGGCTTGATATAAACTCTAATTGAGGCCGAAATTTACTATACGAGTAATTAAGAAACAAGAGTTATGTGTTACATGTGTAATATAAATCCGGGGAGGATTTTAATTTTTATAGCAAAATATGTGATATGAGATGCAAAATGCAGTCTCATTCGCGCAGCAAATTACAAGGTGCGCGAATTGATGGGTATCGGTTTCATCGCGGCCGTCACCTAGCCGCAGGCGCATCTGATCACGACGGCTCTCATCGACCACATTATGCGAACCAATATCGACATTAACTTAACTTCCATATTTAAGGTTTACGTAAGTTGCTCTCTACTTTGTCATGGTTTAATATGCATATTTATTAGAAAACCATGTCCAGCAATTTCAACAAGCTATTCGTTCAAGTTTGGCTATTCTTCCAAGTTTATGTCCCTTGAGTAAATGTAATAAAACTAAAACAAAGATCATTTCATTTTACAAATCGTTAAAAACTCGCATAAATAATCTGCTATCATCTTAAAGCATTAAACAAATGTTTTGTGATGTTCATGTGCACATCAGAGATCGGGTTATGACACTAATCCCGACTTATGATACAGAAAGTCGTATAATTTGGAGTCGAATTAAGAATCCAAAGTATTTTTACAATTCAAAAAGGTTGCTGGTTTTTAAACGATCGGCTTGCTTTGCTTAGTTGCGCACGAGTGACGTGACTCACACAAGAAAAATAATAACTTGTCATTTGTTTTTGTTTTATTATGATAACTAAAGTCTTTTGTTAGATGTTATCTTTTTATTTTTAAATTCATCATTATGCAACAGTTTAAATGATTCTAAGTGAAATTAATGTGAGTAATCTTTATCAGTCTTAATTCCTTTGAATATGAAACAGGTCAGCGCATAATGAATAGCTTTCCAATAGTTGTACTTGTAAAGAAAAAAAGTTGAGAACCAATGTCTTCGTCGGCATCTTTAAAGTTAACGCTCTCATTCCCGCCTAACCCTTCTAAATATATTCCTCTTTCTTCTTTTTAATTTAGCTTAGACGAAACAGGTCATAAGTCGAAGTGACATTTTTAACAATGCAGTCGAAATGTTTTCGTATGCTAATGATTTATGTGTAAAACCGTCAGTGCAAGAGCTTTTAGGAATACATATTATTCGTTGTTATTTATACCTACACGGGCTTTTAGAACCGTTATATATCCGTAGAATGTATGAATCAAGAGACAGCAGTCAGTTAATTCTTAAATGAAGAACTTAGGTAAAACTGTAGTACCGGTGTAATAATTATGTCATCACATTATGTAGCAACAAAAATAGTATAAGCTGAGATACATTATTGAAGTAGACAACAAAATTATTGTTAAAAATAGGATATGACAAAAGTTAACGACTGTCAAATGTCTAAAAACGGTTGTCCGTGAAACTGTATTTGGGCAAAAAAAACTGTCGCCCGCCTGTAATAAAATACTAACAAAAACGAACACTATTATATCTGGAGACAAAAGAAATGTAATTTTGTAATTTTATGATGGGATTGTTTATTTCATTATTCAAGCAGAATAGGTATAATTATATATTTCAGAAAACTTCGGTTCTGATCAAATTGTTAAAACAAATGAACAGTTAACTACTAATGGAAAAGATTTTAGAAGTATCTGCATTTTTGTAAATGTCTGGTATTGAAATATTTGCAATGTGTTGATTTGTAATAAAATTGTTGTCAATGCTAAATTAATATCTAAATGTGCATTAAAATAGCTACAATCATTATCTTGACCATTCTTCTTCAATTAAGATCAAGATCGTTCAGAGAACGACTTCAATGCGACAATAGAGAGTCGTGACAGAAAATGCTTTATTGAAACAGAGACAAATCGCTTTCTATAGCTTACGGTCCTTGACCATTCCAGAAAGTGTGAACTAAACAAGGTCCAGTTATAAACGAAAAAAGTTAGCTTTTAATAATGGTCTTTCTTAAGGCCGAAGTCCCTGCGCGCGACGATGAAATATTGTTATATTGGTAGCTATAAAAGGGTACTTTGTAATTTCGTCGTAAGTTTATAGCTTTATGATCGTCTCTGGCCCTTTGGTTCCGAAAAGTGGTTATTAGACTTTATTATGATATATAGAAAAAATCCGATGATTGATCTTTAATCAGCTGCTAAATAGCTAATTATTGGTGTTACAACACGTTTTTTAATGATACAAATTTATGATAACCTGTTAGGGTTATATGACGGACGCAGGATGGGTCATATCATGATGACGATAGGTGCTATAAAATGTAAACTGCTTAAAACAAATCAAATGATCCAAAATTATTAAATCAAATTTACCAATGACACCATTTTTTGTTTAATCTGTTCAATCAAACCAATCGTTTTTTTTTTAAATTCAGATGTAAACATTTTTTTTTAATGTATTTACATATTTATAAACATAATTAAACATAAAATAATATAGTAACCTGAATATGAAATGCTTAAAATATCAAGTCATAGAAAGAACCTAGATAAGCAGTGTAATCAATTGAATAAATAAACACTCACTTTTTGAGGAGAGAAAACAAAAAAGACATTGGTAAACATAGAAGATTGGTAGTGAAAAATATATCTGAAACTTACCTTGAAAGGAGTATCCTGTAAAGTACGGCGTCATGTTCAGAGTTGATACAGCCATGGACGCAGACGATAGAACTGAACCAGGAAAAGTCTCTAAAAACACCAAATCAGTTCGCGCACATGCAAAAATCCCGAATATCACTGTTTCAGTCTCTCACTATCACAGCTTGAGCGCAGACATCATGTCGTAGAAGAAACTGCGTGTGTCTAATCCGTGTTACTTTGAAGACAGCTCAGTGCCCACTGACGTGTGATGTAAAGATGTATTTCGACTCTCAAGTGTAATCTTTCACAATCAACGGTCCAACAAAAAATGGTCAAACTGGCCGCCTCCACAGCCTTCGAAGCCGTTTCACCTGATCGTTTGTCTCTTTCTACCATCTGGCTGTTGTCATCGGATATCGTATCGCCGGCTACAAAATCTTAACATAAATCAATAAATTTTATATCACGTTATTCTTTTCCCAAAGCTTCATTCATTTTTAGCTTCGATAATTTTGCTACATTTTGTTTAAAAATGCTTATATCGAAGCTTTGAAAGCTTTTTACGATCGACGTAGGTTCTTGTTAATCCGGTGTGGAAACGAGACAGCATGCAAGCCTGGATCCGGTATCTTCAAAGCAAGGAGTGCTTGTATTAACAATGTGTGAGTCGCGCCTGAGTCGACGTTCCGTGACGAAAAATATGAGGCGTGTTAGCACAGCGATCTATGCCTGCGCCGACCGCCGATTGGTCAAAATTTGTTTGGGGCGGAGTTTGTCGGCACACCAACAAACTAAAGTTGTGTATTTGTGTGTGTTAATTGCAATGTCGTTCTGTGTTCGTGTACCAACACATTCAGTACTGAATTTGAAATATTTTTTCTTAACATATAAAATATTGTTGTATGGACATAATTCATCACATGCTCGAAGTATGGTATTATATTATTTCGCTGAGTTAAATTGACCGATTTTATTATTGTAAAATGTCGGACAATGATTGTGAAATAGTAAAATAAGTTTTGATTTTGAAATCACGATGCAAGGATACAATGAAAATACCACCTTATTTGCCTAAACCATATGAATGGAACAAAATAGATAGTAAATTATTGAAGCTTAGTGAGTTCAGATTTATTTTGATTATTATCTAAATTAAATGTTTTAGAAACATTTCATGAATTGATCGATTGTAATGTAGTTTTTTATTAGTCTTTGTTATTTAACGTGGCTACGGAACCTTAAGTCCATGCGTATCCGTCACGCACTTGGCAAAGTTGGCTGATTTTTTAACTGACTTCACAAAAGGAGAAGGTTATATGTTCGATTGAATGTATGTTTTTTTAATGTATGTTATGTTAAAAGAAGGTTAGTAGGTATTATAATAGTTCTAACTAATACATAATGTAGGTACCTACTTACTAATGGTACTATAATAATTTTTATATGAAAAAATAGATGGTCTTATGATATAAAGTTATTTCTTCTATACAACTTTTTGAACAATAAAAAAAAAGCATCCTTTGTTCTTCTAGGATACCTATTAAAAACAAATTCGAAAGTATAGCACCAATGCTCTTGATGTTTTTTGACAGACTTGTTATTATTTCGTTTCCATGGCAACCGTTCCTTACAGTCAGTAATCAACATTTTCCAGTTTTCCCGTAGAAACTTACAATTTTCTGGGATAAAAAGTATCCTATGTTTTATTCCAGGGTATAAGCTATCTCCGTTTCAGATTTCATCAAAAGCCGTCCGCCGTTATCGCGTGAAAGCTCACCAAACAAACAAACAAACAAACAGACAACGTTTCAATTTTATATATTGGTATGGATAGACACCCATAATTAATGTATTAATTTATTTAGTATCACAGTTTATCTTTCGAAACTTTTCACAGATTGTCTGAAACTGAATAGTTCAAGTGACAAGATCACCCAAAAATAAAGGTTAATTTTTAACCTCCGACTGGAAAAACAAAGGTCACGCATTTGACTTGAAGTTCGTTTATGTGTGTGTTTGTCCGTTCCTATTCATGACAGGTTTTTTTTCTTGAGGTGGTATTAGGTCTACCAAATAGATAGATAGATAGATAGATAGATAACTCTTTATTGTACACCACATAGAACAAAAAATACAATAATAACTAAAACATTTATACAAAATAAATGGGACAATGGGCGGTCTTATCGCTAAAAAGCGATCTCTTCCAGACAACCTTTGGATGGAAAGGAATTAATATACGGCAAAGACGGTGGTGCATTATAATCTAACAAATATATAATAAAAACTGAATACAATGAATAAACATATATACACATATATTCCAATATATATAGAGTTATTGATAATGATTAGCAAAAAAGACAGAAGAAAATTTTGGGGTACGCATATAAACATAAACGTAACATCGCCCACGTACTAGAAACCAAAACTTTTTCACGTAAAAACTACAAAACCAATTGCGATGCGGTTTTCACGGTTAGGTATCTTAGGTTTCGACTTTAAAGTGGGTTACTCTGATCTCAATCCGATGATTTTCTAATCATCGGATTGAGATCAGACTAACCAACTTCTTCACTGGCTTCTGCCTAACAGTATATAAAAAACATTTTGACGGCTAAACGTAATTTGATATAATCCATTCATTAAAACATTATTTAGAAAAAAACTGTTTAAGATATAATCAAAGTTTTTATTCAGGAACATAATTAAGTTATTTCTTAACGTTATGGCACTTAGTAATTTGAGCAATCTCATAAAATATAGGACTTACTATAAAAAAAATACCTTAGGTGGGGCGTTTTATATAATGACCATTGGATAATATGCCCCAACCTGTATTATAAAATGCCCCAGTGTAATAATAACTTTTCAGAACCAATTAGAACAACAAATTATAAACAAATAACACAAAAATTAATCTATAACAATATGAGGTCAGCGTCAGCGTCTTTAAGTAAAATTTTCACCTTAGTAATAGCAATATTTGTATAAGACACTTTGGATTATAAGAAAGTTTTAATGTTTTCATTGAGATCAACATACTTAATACTCTTAAAATACTGAAACAACTTCTGGGAGAAGTTGACAGATTATCACCTAACATTTACCTAATAGATTCTCTCTTGGCTTTTCGTCCACAACGATTACACAAAAAACTGGGTTGCGACCAAGAGAGACATTGGATCTGCCTGTTATCAGATGTCTTCTCCATGTTCTAGATGGTATTATCTTGTAGTGATTTGCTGCTTGATTGGCTCCCATTGATTTATCTCGTACAGACCGCATAGCTTCTTCTAAGTCTTTCGCGGTCCATGATCCTCGTAGTGTTTTCTGTTCGTATTTATGGGCCATGTTCTGCAATAACTTGTCATTATCAAAATAAAACAGCAGAAACAGAACGCCTGAAATCACTCATTGCCTTTACTGACTTTCAGTTGTCATGTCCCTGCTCATCATTAGGCTTTTATGAAAAGAATCCGCCAAGAAACCCTTCTCAGCATCAGACCCTCATGGGATGAATCCGAGAAGTACAAACCTACCTAAGCCTTAATATTATTTGAGTAAAACCCCCATATTCCTAGTTACTACCATTACTAATATTCGGTCGCCATATTCCTGCTCATCATCTCTTGAAATGGATGGACTCTTAAATTGGATCCAAAAAGCGATACTTGAAGCGTTAGTCTATAGGTCGAACATATGTATTCCTATCACAATTATTACTAAAATCAAAAGCGTCACCCTAAAGCTAACTTAATACCCAGTGAAAACTTTTTATTGTCGATTAGATACCCGGAGCATTTTATACAACAGCAAGTGGGGCATATTGTTAATTTTGATTTATAAAATGCCCCACTGCATTCCTGCCGACAGGTTAAGATTACAACGCACGAAATACATCAAAAGACAAAGGTGATTTCAAACGTTTTACTACAGTGCGGATTATTTTGGTATGAAAAATATAGCAATATAGAAATACAATATAGTCTGAAACTCATCACAAATTGTACGGACGCCAATAAACCAAATTTCTTAGTTTTTTTTTATTTAACAGCAAAAATCGCTCGTGAGCGTCAGCCATGTTGCCGGGTGACTGACGAGTGCACGCACACGTGTAAGTGAGCTGCGTAGCTTTGTTTGTTTGAGTGCTAGGCCAGTGAGGCGTTTTGTCAAGTGGGGCGTATTACCTAGTTTTACCCTATAGGTATTTCTGGTCCTGAAATACCACCAGGATACTTTTCTCCCGGAAATATGTCCACGCGGGTAAACTCGCGGGCACAGCTAGTTAACAATAAGATTTACTTAATGAACTAAATTTGTTTGTTTGTCGTATGAGGTTCCTAGTGTCAGAGTTTGTCAGGCCATCCGAGGGCCTATGACGTGGCTTCGGAGAGTACGTTAAGCTGATTAATAGCCGTTGGTAAGCCATGTCAGATGAACGAAAATAACTATAAATGTAGGTTACTTCCGCCAAACTGTAAGTCAAACTAATGACTATAATTGGCTCTGTGAGCTATAGACCTCGCGCGTACAAAATTTTTTGCGAACAATCTAGCGGTGCACAGTAGCGCCATCTAGTTACCTTATTGTAAAACTAACATCAATAACCAAGGTGCTCCATCAATCTCTACCTAGTAGGTAAAGGGCTGACTCCACTGGTAGAAAACTAAAAGTGAGATATGTACTGCATTTTGAGGAGCTATTCTGCTCATCACTCACGCCGAAGATCCTCATCAGATGTTTACCAAATTTTGATGACATTAATTTAAAATTACGACCTTCCAAATAAAAAATAGAACCATCGATTTCGGATTTAATAATGTGGAGATATTTAGTAGCCCCCTTTTTGCCCTTTTTTGAGGGAAGTACCCCAATCAAAAATCCCCGACAACTAAAAATTCTAAAAATTTGCTTTACCCGTGTACCAAGTTTCGTTTAGATCAGTTGAGAAATGTGACCTGTAGAAGAGAACAGAGATCCGGACTGACAACCGGACATACGAAAGCAATTTTGCCCGCGCTGAAACGGAGACGCTTCGCGCTCGCTCGTTCAATAAATGAAAAAATAAAATATGATATGATATATAAACAACCCACGTAAACCAATCCTGTATAGAACTAACGTATAAAAAGACATGGCCAACAGGTCTCAATCAGCATCATCTAAATTTTAAAGCATGGGATCCTTCATCGTGTAGGTCGACTCTACCCTACAGAGTATTAATAGATCGAGCAAATATCCAACTCTGTTATAGACCCCAAGTTTATTTATCACTAGCTGTACCCCACGGTTTTGCACGTGCACAAATTTTGCCCCCCGCCTCTCCTCTTCTCCCCTTCCAGGCTCCCTCCCCCTTCCCACCCTTCCCCCCTACCCCTCCTTACCCCGTCCCTCTAAAACCCCTACCAACAACCCCCGACCCGAACTAAAAATGAGACTGACTACATCATGACGGACAATAAGCACATATTCAGGGATGTCTCATTGAGCAACAGGTTTAATACCGATAGTGATCACCGACTTATCCGAAGTAACTTGAATATCGACCAAAAGCTTGAAAGATGCCGTTTGGTGAAGCCTACGCTCCGACCCAACCTGCTCCAGGGCACTGTTGGTTCAGAACAGTTCCAACTAAAGTTGGAAAATTGATTCGCTGCCTTGGAAACCAAAAATCAGGGGTCAAAAATCTTCGCCCAGCAATTGAGTAGATCCCATCTGACGAATCTCTCGACAAAAAAAACGGTCAAAGACAACGGTTGTGCCATTAATGGGTCTTTCTGAGATTGAAAACTTCTATGGCCGAATGTACGACTCGCATGGTTCTAGACCCAAACCCAGCACAGAGGATTCCTGCGCAATACTGACCTGCCACTACACTAACGAAATGCCCACGTCAGCCTAGACGAGATTGAGAAGACGCTCAAATAACTTAAGAGGATAGAAAGGCCCTCGATGAGGATAGTATAACTTCGGAGCTCTTGAAAGCATGGGGGAAACCCGTACATCAGGCATTATTTAACACCATTTATAACAATGGGAGAACTCCAAAGGCTTGGAGCAGGAATTTGGTAGTACTCTTTATAAAAAAAGGGGATAAGCCCCTTTTAAAGAACTACTGATCTACTTCACTCTTGAGCCACGTCTATAAGTTGTTTTCAAAGGTCATCACAAATCATCTCCCAAGAAGACTTGAAGAATTCCAGCCTCTTGAACAGGTCGGCTTTCATGGAGGATTTAGTACTATAGACCACATACACACAGTGAGGTAGGTTATACAGAAGTCTGAAGAGTATAACCAGCCCCTGTATCTTGTTTTTTGTGGACTATAAGAAGGGCTTTGACTCTATTGAAACCTGGGCGGTTCTGGAGTCTTTGCAGCTTTGTCAAGTGAACTGGCGATACATCGAAGTGCTAAGGTTTCTGTATGACGCCGCGACTATGAGTGTCCTAGTACAAAACCAGCAGTCTAAACATATCGAACTGCGCAGGGGAGTGAGACAGGGGGATATAATATCCCCAAAACTATTCACTAATGCCCTGGAAGAATATCGTTTAAGACACTGGATTGGAACGGAATGGGCATTAATATCGATTGCAAGGATGTCCTTGCAATCGATATTAATGCCGTAAGTAAGAGATATCTCTTACTTACGATTTACTGTTGATATAGTCCTAATGGCAGAGTCGCTGCAAGATTTGCAAAGTATGCTGACCAACCTAGATGATGCTTCTCGACGGATCGGTCTCGGAATGAACATAGATAATACCAAGATCATGTTTAATGATCTTATTGACCCGGAACCGATTGCAGTTAATGGTGTGCCACTTGAAGTTGTCCAACAATATGTTTCCCTTGGGCAAATACTGTAATTGGGTAAGAACACAACTTTGAGAAGGAAGCCAACAGAAGAATTCAGCTGGGTTGAGCAGTATTCGGCAAGCTTCGTCAAGTTTTCTCGTCATCCATACCACAATGCCTGATGACAAAAGTCTTCAAACAGTGCGTCCTACCAGTCTTGACCTAAGGAGCCAAAAAGTGGACACTCCGACAGAGAACCAAGGTAACTGACATACGAATAGCTCTAGGGATAAGCAAGCTAAAGTGGCAGTGGGCTGATCAAATTTCCAGAAGAACCGATAACCGTTGAGGTAGACGAGTTTTCGAGTGGAGACCACGTCTGGGCAAACGTAGTTTAGGACGGCCTTTGGCTATGTGGAGTGACGACCTGCGAAAAGCGGCTGGCAGAAAAATTATGAGGAGAGATGAAGACCGAGCTCGGTGGTGTGCATTAGGAGAGGCCTACGTCCAGCAGTGGATAGATATAGGCTGATGATGAAAGCATATCTTGGTCTTTTACTTATTTTTATATAAACTACTAATCCGATTCAGTTAACAGTGTTTCTGTCAGAAAGCTATATTATAAACAAGATTTAGTTTTAAAACTAAAACCCGACTACGAGCCTATTATACTCCAGCGATGAAGACGAATCGATTGACACCTCGCTTGTCAAAATCGGACCAATAGGGGCGACGTTATGGTGGAACATCGACATACCCACATACATAATATATACATACATACATAGACTATTAAACTCATTACCCTTCCCTTGCTTCGCCGTAGTCGGATAAAAATGTGTAGGCTTTATTTATTCTGTAAAGTACTGTTAGACAAAACAAAGAATGTATAAAAACAACACCTCGAAACTCGAAAATGAGCGTAATCAAGAGTAGGTATTGTTAATTTTTATTTAATATATCATTATTTTATTCTGTTTGAATTACTGTTACAATTCTATTCCAATCCCAAATAAAATATCCAGTCCCAGTCATTTTACAATAGTTAATGGAAGAAGCCAATAAAAAGTATATGGAATATTTGCTTATATTGTACAAATATTTTTTGTGCGACAACTACAAACAATATTTGCAATTGTACTGTTTTTACATTGATTTTATGAAATGTGACCCTTCAAAGAGCAGGCCAGAAACAATGCAGTTTCGAAACTGGCCAGAAATCGGCTCATTAACGTCAACCTTGGCTCAAGTTACCAACATTTTAATTAAAAGCCAACGCTTCGACGGTCTTGCGGTGTACAAATCCCTTTAATTCAGAAGCTAGTCCTACTGAGAAATAGCAAATTGACTGACGTTTTTTGCCGACTATTTTTGTTAGCCAGTTCGATTGGGGCTTTATAAATAATGAGTTTTATAATTTAGGGCTCAGAAATCAAAGTACCTAGGCCTAATTTTTACTGCACCAAAATGTATAACTCCCTCATTTCCCCCATTTCCTCTTCTTACTTTTTTCCTGATAACTTTTTAGTTGTTTAAAGAAATGATAAGTAAACGCAATTTTCATAAAATACTGATGATTAACAGAATCTGTTTATACTAGAAACAAATAAAAATACACATTTTATAATAGCAAACTAAAAACCTTCTCACATAATTTGTTTAAAATTTGTGATATAATTACACATTAGAACTTTTGTGACATTAGAGACAACTGGTCTCTAATGTTAGTAATTAGTCTTGATATTAAATAATATTCTGAGTTAGATATGAATCATTCACACCTAACCTCAACATATTATTCACACCTAACCTCGACATATTATTCACACCTAACCTCAACATATTATTCACACCTAACCTCAACATATTATTCACCCCTAACCTCAACATATTATTCACACCTAACGTCAGCATATTATTTACACCTAACCTCAACATATTATTCACACCTAACCTCAACATAGTATTCACACCTAACCTCAACATATTATTTAATACTATGACCATAGAAGTACACTATGACTAAGTACTACAATTATTTATTCTGTGACATATAAACGTCATAACCCAGTGCCTAAAATAAACTCTACCATGTAAATCAATAGTCGAACAACCTAAAATTGTCTAAGTATAAAAGAATGAAAATAATAACTAGCATAAAAGCTAAAAAACACGCCTGCCCTTGCAAACAAGAACTTATGCCAATAAATTATATACTTTCGGAATGTGCTTATCAAGGTCTTTGATACCCATATCGTAAAATTCGAACTTTTATTCGCATTTGAAAATAGAGCCATACTGCCGCCTAATTGATTTTTTTCGATACAAATATACCGTATATTACTTCGGAGGGATGTAAGGATTCTAACGATACCCGTCTAAAACTGTTTAGGCATTTAAAAGTTATGGTGGAATAAAGAATCTCATATACATATAAACATACATACATCCATACAAACATACATACATCCATACAAACATACATACATGAATCCTAAAAACATAAAATTTATTTGATTGGGCAGTTGTATAAAATCACGTGACTATGCGTGGTTTCTGAGTAGCTCCCAGCTTACCTTCATATCTTTGCCAAAAGGAAAACTTCTACTTATCCACTAAACGAGGATTTTGTAATGGTTAAATAATAATTAATTGCTAAGATTTCCATTAGTCTAAACAAATAATTAATCTATCCTCTTACCCTTGGTTGCTAAATTAGAATTGTGAAAGAGAGGGTTGTTGTCTGATCGCCTTGATATCAAGGTATCGATTTATTTTTGGACTGCTGGATTTAGTAAATGGAGACAATCTCGAGAAACTCCTATTTACTGGCAAAGTAGACGGTATGAGATAACAAGGCCGCAGTTGCTTTGGTCCGACCAGATCTGCTGCACTCTCAAGAGCTGTGCCAACACAGTGTGTACGATGCACTCAAAGACAGAAGGTAACATCGTGTGGATTAGGATGAAGTAAAGAAGAGGAGATTATGACCCTCAGTCAAGTGGCACACGATGTAGTAAGGCGAATTTCATTGAAGGTACCGTAGTCCAATTATCAAATGTTTTTGGTTAGGTAAGCAGTCTATCTATTGTTTTCCTATAGCAATCGCCACTGAGGCCAATCATCGGCTCTTCTCGTCCTGTTTCCACGGGCTGCCTTCCGCAGGTCGTTAACTTCACCTGGCCGACTAAGATGTGGAGAGACGCGAAAGTTCACCATTTCATACAAAAGTAGTTACCTAAACCTATACCTACATATCATGTTTATTCAACAATCAAAGCAGATAGTGTAAAAGCTATCCTAATATCAAAGCTTTCAATATTCGACCGCCAAGCAGTAGTGTGTAAACATTTCTTTCTATCGGTTTGAGGGGCAATGTTTCCAGCGAAATTACTGGACAATGAGACTTAACAATCAATGTATCAGGATGACAAGCGCAGTGCAGTGACGCGCAAGAGTTTGGAACCAAAGTTCTGGGTGGCACTTCAACTGTTATGGGCAGACGCGAAGCTTACTACCAAGCGAGCGACCTGCACGTCTCGTCACACACGGTAATACAAAAATATAAAAAAGAGCGCAAACGACAATTAAGTTTTGAAATAAGCAATCAGAAAAAAGGTTACAGCTGCTTTAAGTTAAGTACTTCAGTACTTACTGAAAATTCAAATTTGCTCTAATTTAGTGCCTAAAAAGCCTTGTGGTTTCGGCCAGACGTTATTGTCCACTATTCTCATTTCATGGTTGCTGTCAGAACCAGCATAGGTAAATCAGGAAATGGGAAGCATTCCTTGCTACTGCGAACACCAAGATTCCTGCCAACCGTGCTGATAGGGAAAACTCCCTTTTTACAGGGGAGGCCCATGTTCAGCAGTGGACGTCTTCGGGCCCATGATGTGAAGTGTGTTGTGAGCACCTAAATAATTTCTAAAAACCTCGGGAGTCCGCAAATCATCTAGCTAGGCTGTATGGCATAACCGGCATAACCAAATCTACATACAAAACTTAATTTTGATTAGAATTGCTCTTTTTCAATTAGAACTTAGTACGCTTATTTCAGCAGGAGCTCCCCTAGTACCTACATATTAAAATCAATGTTTTCAAGTACCTAAGTTGATAAATAAAACGACGATACTGGCTTAAACCAATTAAACACCAGCTGAACACCAGTACAGGATAGCTTGCGACTAAAATGCTTTATTAAATTTTACGACAAACGAGATCTTTATTTCTCGGGATAGCAAAAGTTTTGTATAAATGTTCTGGATTGTATTATTGTAACGCAGATGGTGAGGTTTCCTGCAATCCTATTCATTGCTTTATAACTTTTAAATAATGAATATTGCCAAGCCTATTGCAAATATCTTTATCGCTTAGCAACCTCACTAAAAGCTACCTACATTTCTATTTAATTCGACAGAAACATCAGAAAGCAACAGAATCAGTGTGCTACAAAAAGCGAAAACTACGTTGTACTGCAATTAGTGCTACAGTTGACACTTCACGCGTCATTTATAAGTGTTCACACAGAGGGTGCGTCGCCGCCGCGGCAGGCGTGAAACGCGATGAAATCGCGCCAGCGACGCTTCAGGCCTCATCGCACGTAAAAGACGCCGCTGAAACTATGCGGTGATGGGCCGCACACGTCGCTGTCTGTTTGTTTGTGGGTTTTTTGTTTTGATTGCTTTGTGAATACGGGTCATAGCGTTCATGAGGCGATATAATTGAAACGTAAGATGAGAAAACATAATACCTGTTATTTATTCCGTAATCTTAGGGCGATTCAAGTGATTCCGTTTGGAGTGTGCGATAAATACTTTTAGCTTATTCTGATACTATTTATTTTAGCTTTGATGATAATAAGTAGCCACTGTAATTTGTACAGAAATAAAGCGTATTCAGTTTTCTCATCTAAACAAAACATCTCAGCTACTTTTTCTACTGCAACTAATTAGGTATGCTGTTGATACAAAAGAGGGAATTATTTAATTATTAAGATTTTCTTTAGTTTTTAGTTAGTGTGTCGCCCAATAATTAGCCTAGGTTAGATAAACAGCGACAAGAACTTCAAATCACCACATACGTAGGTTTACCAAGAAATATGTCATTTCTAGGCTTATTTCGCCTACAAGAACGTATACTTCAACATTGTCTCAGGTTCCTTTCAGTTTTGGGACCTAGGATCCTGAAGAAGTACACTCCTCTTTAGGAAAGGACTTTCCAATATTTCCAAGTAATAAAAGGATTAGGGAGAGGGGGGGTCAGAGATACCCCTTAGAATGGGGGATTGCGATAAAAGTTTTATTATAATGTTATGGTCGAAAAATGGATAAAAAATACACAGAGAGGGATGGGGGAGGATGAAAAACCTCGCATCAATATCCTTACGGTTGCGCCCTTAAAGTAATTACAAATGATGAAGTAGAATGGAAATTCGTCTCCGGTATGGTCTGTCACCAGAACTCTCGCGAGGTCGCCCCTGAACGTCGCTTCGCCCACTCATGACCTTCTGCGCAAGCTTCTGGCTCCGCGCTTTTTATATACACTTTAAGGGTAGAACACAAACAGAAGAACACAAAAGAAGAAGAAAGAAGAAGGGTATCACAAGAACAGGTGGCATCGAGGAGCTCTGTTGGTTCTGTGACTCATTTAGAACCTAACCTACTCATTTCGGGGTACTCTGTGTCAAATTATTACTGTCACTTATAAGTTAAAATCAAGATTTAAAAAATGTAACATGTTGTCAGCATAGAAACTGAGTCCAGAATCGATTCAATAATTTTACGTTCTAAAATCGCATTTCGCGACATTACAGACTGCAGAAGAAAACCCAAGGAAATTCAATAATCTTACTTTTATTTAAATCGCATTTATTATTTACTCAAAAAACTTTCACTGTTTAGAAATAGTTCAAGGGTGGATAACAACTTTCTCTTAAACTATTATTTTACCTCCTTTGTAACCTCTCAACCTTTGTAATCTGATTCAATTTCATTACAAACCTAAAGAAGAAAGAATTAGAAATTCGTTCACAAATGAAATCTAAATCACTGCTTTGATACACCTGCGATCTCGCACTATAAACCGGTCTAGGCACAATCAATGTCATTATTTCGAATCGAATATCGTCAGAGTGAGTCATAGTGCGAAAATAAAAACGGTCGCGGCTTTTTTGCCTCACTAATGAGGGGCGGTCGGTGGTCTGGCCGAGCGAGCGATAAATTATAACGCGGATGCGTCGCCACGCGACTACGTGATAATTGCTGGAGCAGACAAAAAGCGACAATGTGAAAGCAAGAAAAAGTGTAAACAAGTTGATTTGCGAAGTGTGGAATAACTTCTCTTGTAGCTCAGGTGACTTATTAGCTATTTTTTAAATTTCATTCTGGTTTTGGTTGTTTTCCTAATATGTAGTGCAATTAGGTGGTTGGCCTAGTGGCTAGAGATCCTACTACGAAATCAAACGGTCGTGGGTTCGAATCCTGCAAGGTGCAATTCTTTGTGTGATCAGCAGAAATGATTGTTTCCTAGTCATGGATGTAATATTCGTATCCATGCATGTATCCGTTATTTATCTAGTACCCATAGTACAGGATATCCTAGTTTGGGGCTAGGTAATTGATGTTAATTGTCTCGTTATTCGTCGTAAGTTATTGTGACAATAGGTTTTACAACTATTTTGGTTAAAAGATAAGATGTATTACGTTGGCTTATAAAGGAACTGGCAGGTAAACATTTCGGTACATTAATGTACCTATGTAAGAGAATCGAGGTTCGCCCCGAACCCTACCGAAATAAATGTAGGTATGCCGCGAGGTGATTTTTCATACTCGTGATTGCCTTATAACTCAAAAAACAAGTTTGAACAAAGTATAGTTTTAAATATACAAATCCTTTCACGTGACACTTCTTTACTTGATTTCATTGAGACAAATAAATCAAGTGAAGAAGTGCTTTGTAATTTTCTCTCACCCAATATCTCAACAACTCAACCGATTATATTCTAGCTCATATAAAAACTTAAAAATTCAGTATAATCAGGTAAGTGAGTCACGCAGCGTTTGATCATTCAAGCTTTTGTGTAAATAACTATATTGCGTCTGGATCTCATCTTATTACCTAGGCGGGCTAAGCCCCGAAATCAGCAAAAATACGATTAGCAAAACGGCGAAAACGAAGTAATGAAACAAGTTTATGCGATCCAAAAAATACTGTAGATAGAAAAGTATCTGTACTACTTAAAAAAATACCGCACAGAAATTTCAGAAATAGCTTGGTATCCTTGGAAAAAAACACGAACACAAAACATGAAAATAATTTGTTGCATCGCTGTTCTCGTTCTTTTCAGCGACAGCATATTATTTTTAGTAAATGTATTGCTACCCTATTCAACTAAACAAATAACCGAACGCTTTTTTTAATTGAGTTGCATATATTGAGATCTCGATAGTAAAGCACAAAATTTACCTAATATCGTCACCCGAGCCGCATCGCCTCTCCCGCTCACACTGCACCTAGACGAGCAGGATAAACATTTGCAAACCTCTTAAAGATCGTTCAATATCAATCATCCTAAGAACCATCATTTTGAGAGTTATCATCGAACAATTAATTGGTACAATAAATAAACTACTTTACCACATTATACTTTACTTTACATTTACGAAAACATATAGTTGCACTTCAGTCGTCACAGCTCATTTCCTGCCCTAAGATCAAATTTGCTACCTCATAGTAAAAATAGTAAAAAATAGTGTGTTTTTAAAAATTACTATTTTGTTAGTGTGACGTGTACCACATGTCACAAGCCCGTCCTGTAATTAGTCCAATTGGATACGCACCTTGCTACGTATAAGCATTAGTAGCATCCTACCTGTGAGACATAAATAGATAGGGAGATTAATCACTAGTGTTTCTCCATGAATGAGGCCTGAGACCTCTGGAAATAGGTACGTTATTTTTCACCTTTAGTTCATTGTCTACTCAAAAACGACGAATCCTAAAAATAAAAATAGCTTTGCTCGCTTCGCTCGACCAATTACTGAAGGAAATTCTACTATTTAGTGCTTTTCCATATTATTTTGTACTACACTGAACTTCAAAACTTAGTGGCAAACTTTTAATGTCTGCATGTTCGCGAATCACGTTAAAACTACTGGACGGATTGCGATACGATTTTCACTGTTGGATAGCTTAGGTTTTGAATTAAAAACTGGTGTACTTGATATCTCAATCCGATGAGCAGGAACCAAGCAATTTATGTACTCGAGCATAAAATCCGGTTAAAACCGCTTTCCCAGTTCAATTTTAACGCTTTAGTGTTGTATACACTATTCTATTAATTTTAAAAGTGTTGGTACTAAGTTTTCAATAAAAGTACTAGACCGATTGCGGTGCGATTTCCACTGTTGGATAGCTTAAGTTTTGACTTAAAAACTGGTGTTTTTTGAATCTCAATCCGATGAGTAGGAGCTATGCAATTTAATAAAAATATATGTTAATCATAAAAGTGTGGTAGGACCAATTGCAATGCGATTTTCAGTGATACATAGCTTAGGTTTGACTTAAAAACTGGTGTACTTGGTATCTCAATCTGATGAGTAGAAGGTAAAAAAACAATATGGCGACTGAAGGAAATTTTAGAGGTAAATATGGTCCTGGAATCCCAATGATGAAAAATGAATGAAAGCTATCCCAAAATGATAACCCATAGCAATTTCTCCAGCAGTTTTTACGTGATGCGCAAACAAACAGATAAACAGACAGACAGCATTTTTTTAAATGGTATATTCTTGTTTAGTAGCTTATTTATTATATCCCTAGACCATTGTTTTTTATTGTTTGTTTGTCGTGTGAGGTAGTGCTAGTCGCAAATGTCAGAGTTTGACAGGCTGCCCGAGGTCCTCTGATGATAGCAGTCGAAATCGACAGTTTAACAGCTGGAAATCCGCACGTTAGTTACGTGCGGATTTCAAGTGTGTGTGTCGGTGCGAGCCGAGGATCAAACTCGGTATCGTTGGATTCTAATGCAAACGTTAAAAGGAGGGTTTATAGCAAAACTTCAGTTTTTCACAAATGCTCAGTCAAGCATATATAGATATCCATCCATACTAATATTAAAGCGAAAGTAACTTTGTCTCTCTGTCTGCTACCTTTTCACGACTAATCGGCTGAGCCGATCTTGATGGAATTTGATATGGAAATAGTTTAAACCATGGGAAATAACATGGAATACTTTTTATCGCGATAAACTGTAGTCCTCGAGGACCAAATCGGCAGCAAAAGGTAGTCGTTCTTTTTTATACCTTTTTTATCGATGATTGGGTTTCTGGAACACGAGTACCTAAGTCTATTGCTGTCACATTTAAATAGAATGGGCAACAGTTTGGAAAATGTTGGCAATAAATGACAAAAATGGTTTATTAAATAGAAACGTAGTCAGTCCTGGATTTAATATCCGTCCCTATTTTGGTAACAAAGGTTTTCCGTCTGTGTGGGTTTTCTTTATTACAGATGGCTAGTTGATAGTGAAATACTTGGCATATAAAAGTCCCTCCTTCAAATGAATAAAGCAAATAAAAAATAAAATAAAGTCTACTATTAATACTTGTACCTCTAGTGCATAATACGAAATTAAGACCAGGCTCTGCTTTTCGATATTCAACCTTGTTATGCAGGCACTTCAGTGCTTATTGCGAGTGGCGGGTGGCAGAGTGTAGGGGAGGTGGCAGGGGAGTGGGGAGGTGGCAGGGGAGTGGGGAGGTGGCAGGGGAGTGGGGAGTGGGAAAATGTTACCTTGGAGCCTGGCCTTAACAAGTAAATAAAATTGTATTATTATAAAATTACAAAAACCCGACTGCGAACAAAATAATTAAATACGAGCTGACCGGGCGGCAAAAACAATCACACTAATATTATAAAGGTGAAAGTTTGTATGTTTGTAAAGGTTTGTATGTGTGTGTGTATGTGTTTGTGTGTGTGTGTGTGTGTGTGTGTGTGTGTGTGTGTGTGTGTGTGT
This sequence comes from Alsophila aescularia, assembly GCA_946251855.1. Lineage (NCBI taxonomy): Eukaryota > Metazoa > Arthropoda > Insecta > Lepidoptera > Geometridae > Alsophila > Alsophila aescularia. The sequence goes on from OX276380.1 coordinate 47,240,504, forward strand.
GTGTGTGTGTGTGTGTTTGTTACTTCTTCACGCTTAAAAGGCTGAACGGGTTTGGATGAAATTTGGCATGGATGTAGCTTATATCCTGATTTAACACATAGGACTTGTACTATTATTTATTCTGTGACATAGGCTACTTTTTATCCCGGAAACATGCAAGTTTCCTGAGGGACGCGGGTGATACCACGGAGCCCAGCTATTATTTATGGAAATTTTAATGATTTTTATAAATGTAACTTTACTTTAATAGTTCAATTCATCATGTCAGCCTTTAGAAGTCCACTGCCAACATGGAGGCCTACCCCAAAAGAGCGCCATGACGAGCGATCTTGTGCCACCTCCATCCACCGACTTCCTGCGATGGCTACAATGTCGTCGGTCCATCGTGTGGGGGGGTCTCCCCACACTTCGCTTGCTTGTTCGTGGTCGCCATTTGAGAACCTTTATTCCCCAGCGGTTGTCGGTTCTGCGAACTATATGGCCTGCCCATTGCCACTTCAACTTGCAAACTCTAAGAGCTATGTCGGTAACCTTCGTTCTTCTACGGATTTTCTCATTTCTGATTCTATCACGTAGTGAAACACCGAGCATAGCTCTCTCCATTGCACGCTGCGCAACTCTGAGCTTTTGTATGAGACCAATAGTTAGCGACCACGTCTCAGTGCCGTACGTCACACGCACTGATTATAAACTTTCGTCTTGAGGCTCTGAATATCTGGCTCTGGATATCTTCTCGTCGCAGATACTAATCTGCGACGAGAAGATATGGCGTAATTTCCCGAACGCTGCCCATCCGAGTTGGCTTCGTCGGTTAACCTCTTTGTCGAAGTTGGATTTACCCAGTTCAATTACAACATAACATTATTTAAGGTATCTTATATACCATAAAATTTTGTAAGAAGCTTATTAGACAATTGTTACTGTTTAGTTATAAGAATTGTATATATTTGAAACTAGCTTTCCCGCCCGCGACTTCGTCCACGCGGAACTGTTTATCGCGAAAAAAAGCATCCTATGTTCTTCTAGGATATTAAAAACAAACAGTAGGTATAGCACCACTCTTGATGTTTTTGTAGATATAGCATCACTCTTGATGTTTTTTGACATAGGTACTTGTTATTTCGTTTCCATGGCAACCGTTTCTTAAATCTTAAATCACCTAACCTCAGGTGACACAAAAGTACAGGAACAATTGGAGCACACGGAGATGTTGATAAACAGAGATCTTGCACTCGACTTCTATTCAGTCTTCTCTCAATTTAATACATTTGGTAAGAGTGTACCCTTAGGGGTCTAGTATTGTTATTATCACAGGCTTTTCGTACTTCAACGATATGGATTAAAACTACCACGAACGAAAGTACTAACATTTATATTTAAAGGACTCCAGATGTAATAAACTTATTTAGGTATTTTATAACATATTATTTCGTAAAATTGCAGTTTTTGCTAATCCCATGACAATATGGGAATCACTACCAGTTTTTCTAGGTTTCCAGTGGAAACTTAAAAAAAAAAAAAAAAAAAAAAAAAAAAAAAGTCTTATTCTAATCCTTACATCCCCCAAGTAACATACTTGGGGGATGTAAGGATGTTCTAACGATACCCCAAACGTGTTGAGGGATACATTTCCAATACTCAAGACAGCTGCGACGCTGTCCAGCTTCAGAGAGAGGCTATGGTGGACCGTTTGAATTTAGCCATAGATAGAAGCCGGGTCCGATTGGGGCGATTCTAACCTGGTTCACTTTAATACTACTAAAACGCAGGCGTGTTTGTTTTCTGCTAATAATATTCCTCTAATCCAATTTCCGCCTGTCCGTAGTGTAATACCAATAGGCGACTATGTGGATTTTTTTGGTGTCGAACTCACATCGAGCCTGAATTTTGGGTCTTACATTGAATCCAAAGCCAAGGTAGCTGCAAAGAAACTTGGTATTTTGTCTGGGGTTAGGCGGTACTTCACGCTGGGACAGCTTTTAAATCTTTATCAAGCACAGGTCCGATCTTGTATGTAGTACTGCTGCCACCAGAACGTCCCAGTGGTTCTGCCAAGTATCAGCTCGAGGCTTTGTATTCTATTGAGAGACGTGCTATGAGGCTCACTGGGGATTACACTTTGGTAAAGAGTAAGCTTCTAAGTCTGGTGCATAGACTTGAGGTCGCAAGCCTGTCGGTATTCTATATTGCACTATGGAGAGTGTGCACAAGAACTGCACAACCTGATTCCCCCATCACCTTTTCCATTACCGTACGACTAGACGTTCGGCAAAGCGCCACACTTTTATGGTTAAAATACCTCGCACAAGAACGAAGCGGTACTAAGAACTGCAAAGGAGTGGAATGGCCTGCCCTCGTCAGTGTTTCCGGTAAAATATAACCCACTGTATGCTACACTTTTGACCACATCATCGCTTTCCGTCAGGTGAGATCGTGGTCAAACGACAGTCAAACCTGCACTAAAAAAAAAAACAAAAAAATATGGAATACAGCTAGAACCGTTAGCTAAACGAACGGATTTTGACTTTCGGAGAAGCCGATTGACGGATACTATAAAGCAATTGTCAATGTTTTTGTAAATAACCACTAAAAAGAATAAAATAATTACAATTGAGCCAAACAGGATCACTTTTTCGAAATTACCAACGTAATAATAATGCATAAATTCAACATAAGATAAGAAAGAGTTTTTTGAAGGCGGTACCAAGCCGAGCCATAATTATTAATAAGGTGGAGCTTACTCATAAGATAATGTCTTAAACGGCTTGACATGCTACATAAAATAATAAGCTTTTAAAGTAATAACAACCAAACTTTTGAATAAACTAACAACCATCTAAATCGGTTCAGAAATCTTAGAGATAAATACAAAATCAAGGCAATATAAACACAAAATCTAATGTATTTACTCAAAAACCTATTTGTTCTCGAAAAACTGCTGAACCAATTTTGACACAATTTATATGGGACCACCTGGAGAGTATACCATACAAAAAAAACGGAGTTGACGGAGATATCGACTGACATACATAAAAAAAACATTTATACAGCCGAACATATAAATTTATATATATATATATATATATATATATAATATAATATATATTTCAGTATATATATATATATATATAATATAATAGATAATTCCACACCAATTACTTAGCCCCATACTAGGATACCCTGTAATATGGGCACTAGATAACGGATAAACATACATAGATAATAATATTACATCCAAGACTCGGAAATAAACATTTCTGCTCATTACACAAATGATTGCACCTTGCAGGATTCAAACCCGCGACCGTTCGATTTCGTTCCTAGGGTCACTAGCCACTAGACCAACCGGCCGTCAATATGACCGTCTCCTTTTCTGAAGTCGCTTAAAAACAAACAGACAACATTTCACTTTTATATATTTGTGTAAATTATGATCCTTTGCACCTAAAATATATACTTCGAAATGATGAAGAAAATAATTCAATAATAAAAAAAGTCAGTCAATAATAATAAAATAAAATTAATGTCAACGGATGACCACCACTACTACTCCTTGTCGGTGTGTTTATACTCAAAAGCATATCCGTTGAAGTCAAGAACGCCCCCTCGTTGAGAACCCTTAATCAAAGAACACTAGTAAGCCCCTCCTAGCCGACTTGCCTATTAACCAAGATTAAAATCAACCGAATACTAAATGAGCTGAAACGTTCAGCGAATGGTCTTATAACGTGGCGTGTGAAAAGGGCCCGCCCTGTAAAAACAAACTGCACTAAAAACACGTCCAAATGACATGTTGAATTTTTCTATGTCACTATGAGATATTGTAATGATGCGTTACAAAACACGTAATGGAGTTCCATGGGCCTTGGGCATATGTGACGATGGATTTAATTCTATTAGGTTGTGATAGTTTAAGCTCGCGGGTTCACTTGTTGTCATCTGTGTTTGACGATTTCGAGGTGGAATAACAATACAATACAATAACTCTTTATTGAACATATCACAATAAAAAACAAAATAACAGTAATTATACATAAAATCCAATGTTGTACATCAGGCGGCCTTATCGCTGTTAGCAATTTCTTACAGGCAACCTTTGGATGGACAGGTATATAAAATAAACAATGCGGTCAGTTATGGAGACTTACTTTGGAAGAAATAAGTAAATAGATAAATAAACAACGATATAACTTCAAACGTCGTTCGAAGAAGATTCATGAACCAAAAAATTAGTTAAATAACTAGCTAATTAAAAGCTAAAAAAACACACCTGCCCTGCCAGAAATAAACTTATGCCAATATACTGTTGGAATGTGCTTTTCAAGGCCTTCAATTTGATACCCATATTGTAAAATTCTAAGAATCAGGCACTTACAAGTTATGGTGGATTAAAAAAACTCACATACATACAAACATACATGAATCCTAAAAACATTTCACTCCATTTTTAGGCAGTCGTGTAAAAACATGTCCATGTGTGTGTTTAAAGTACAAATCGTGAGAAATAATTCTCACTTATTTTGTTTTTCCTTCCGAATCACTGCTGCAAAAAATACAGCTTGTTACTGAATTTGATAGAAATTTGCTCTACTTGCTCTATTGAATTGAAATTATTATTATTTCCTGTAAAACATAGAATGGCCAAATTTTTCGTTGCAATATACTGACAGACATAAGTACAGACTAACTCATAACAGATTCATGTAATACTAAGTAGGTATGATTACGCGAAGGAAAACCCAATTCAATCATGGTTCTGTGTAAATTGAATAAGATAATGGGCCGTACACAGATCAAAAGCGATGGAAGCGACACCAAAATGCTAATTTTAATAACTCCCCAGTTCTCAATGAACCATGTGCAACTATAAACGATACCGCCTAGAAGTGCCGATCTCTCTGCCAATTTACGATTATCAACCAATAGGCATACAATAACTCCTTTTACGACGACGAATTTAAAATTAGAAACCAGTAGTTAGGTGCAATATAACGACCGTTACAGCTGTGGAGAAAGCCGTGGGATCCGATGAGGTATACCTGTGTGAACAGGAAGCCTGCCAAGTGACTCGTGGCATCAATTAAGCAAAATGCAAAATTTTCATTAAGAGAAATTCCATTGAAGAAAGTTATTGATTTTAAGCAAATACTAACGAACAATTACGTGCGACTTCTCATAGTTCCCATACAAACCATTTGATTCAAGCAATGTAGGTTGGTGTGGTGTGATGTCCAACCTTTGATATTGTTTACAAAATAAATGGATACTATCCAACCATAAATTATGTAGTACCTAGAGTATCAAACAATCAACCCTGCGGTTTTGCCTGCGTGGTCTTTTTTCTAAGTTAAAAGTTCCTATGTAATATTCCAGGACCTAAAATACCAATAGCCACACCAATATAATATAAGTGAAACGTTGTCTATTTGTTTGTTTGTTTGGGGAGCTTTCACGCCAAAACGGCTGATCCGATTTTAATGAAACTTTGTAAATAGTTACTGTACAATATAGAGATATTTTTCATCTTAGGATACTTTTTGTCCCAGAAAATGGTAAATTTTCACGGGAAAACTGGAAATTGTAAATTACTCGCTGTAAGGAACGGTTGCCATGGAAACGAAATATACATATATATATATACATATATATATATATATAATAGCATAAACTTCGCCCGCGACTTCGTCCGCGCGATCTGAAGTCCGCGCTCGCTTTTAAGTCGCTGGTGAAAGCTAGTTCCAAATGAAATCAAAATTCCTTCAAAAAGATTTTCAACGATTTGTCGGCTTCTACTCATTGAATTGAGATACAAAGTAAACCAGATTTTAAGTTAAAATCTAAGCTATCTAACAACAAAAGCTACATTTCAATCGGTCCACTAGTTTTTACATGCTGCGTGAACAAACAACAAGACAGACAGACAGATAAGATTTCTAAAAACATTATATTCTTGTTCAGTAGCTTATTTTATGACCCCTAGATCATTTTTATGTTCCTATATTCATTGTACACTTTTCGTTACTTACTACTTTATTATAAGAAGGTACTAGCTGTGCCCGCGGCTTTGCCCGAGTGGTAATTTATCTGGGATAAAAGTTACCTATGTGTTATTCCAGGACCAAAAAGACCTATAAAGTACAATATATCAAATTTCATTGATATGTCAATTAAACATCAGACAGACAAAACAGAAAGGATTTAAAAAAAACTTTTTCAGTAGCTTATTTTAATGACCCTGTTTTTTTTTATTATCTTCATTGTACACTCATTTTGGTACTCACTGCTTTATTATAAGTAGGTATATTTTGGTCCTAGAAAATCACATAGGTTACTTTTATTATAACTCAGATAAATTACCACGCGGGCAAAGCTGTGCCCGCTCAGCTTTTATTCCATAAAATTTTGAAAGTATTGCATTGCATTTGAGTCAACATAATTATTTGGTACTTCCCACTGCATTATTGGACCACTTTTTGAAAATGTTCGTCTTCAAACTGACAAAAGGCACCTTGTCGAAACTGTGACCTTTCTAGAAGACATATTACCTCCACGTCTCGCCCCGCCGTCCCATATTTAACACATTTGACTTGTATCCACAAACACGCGCGGTCGCGGGCGGCACATAGCGGCTCGATCACACACACACATTTCTTGCTTTCTTTTTTCTTCCTTTTTTCTGTCGGCATCCTCTTAACTTGTGTCTTGGCTAATGACAGAAATTAACATTCTCATATTTCGTTAATTCTCTCTCGACTTAGGAAGGCCGAAGTGAAAGGATACAATTAGATGTTTTGACGTCGATAAAACTAGCAGTCAATTTAGGAAGAGAAGAGAATGATGTATAAAAAGAAAGGGATGTTATTTAATAAAATGATTATCGTTCTCACCTACCACAGAGCCATAAGGTACAAATAAAACTGCTATAGAGCAGATTTTTAGACATTATTTGTCTATTGAACATGATAATTAAGTACAACTGATCTTTCTTTTGTAATAATAGTCTACTTACAACAACAGTTGAAAGCAAAATCTTGCTTTTCTATTTATATAAACCCTCACCACTGCAAGCAATGACCAAGGCGGTGCGTCGCTTTGTGAACATTAGTATAAATAAACCTGTCTAACCTTAATGTTATGTACAGGTCTGTACTAATGTTCACACTTAGAAACTCATCCCGATCTAGGTCAGGGAATATTGCGTTTGCAAGATAAATGCTATACAATACTCGTTTGTATCCCTTTGGAGATCAAAATAGAAAATGGGAATCTACAAGTTGCATTACAAAATACATTTCAATAATTATTTAAGGTAATGCACATGACTATGTACGCTTATTACGTCATCGTGACACCTTATTTTTTTAAACCTTTTACTTAGTTGGTTTGAGTGTTGTGTGGGTCAAATCTTGCAAGCTTAAGAACCACTTCCTCTTATCCTACGAATTTGAATTTTTACATGTTGGTTCAGCTCCGATGACAATGCATTTTTATGGTAAGCATGACCTAAACCGACATCCAGGATTAAGCTCCAGATAAAGGAACTCTTCTTTGAGTGTTGTGTGGGTCAAATCTTGCAAGCTGAATTAGAACCACTTCTATGTTTCACCATGTCATGGCTGCTGCATCAAAGTTTTTTTTTTTAATTAACTTGTTTTCCTTGACAAGCAACTAACAAGAAAGCTTTTGATGGAAAGGAAGAGATAAGAAGAGAAAAATGACTTCAAAAACGACTGTAGTCTTACTCACACCATATAGCTTATGCCAAGGCAAGCAATGTGAGGAAAAATTGCATTACTGTGACAAAAAGTATATTGTACAACGAAAGCCCATTAGGTAAGCTTTGTATAGTAACAAGCCTATTTACAGTGGAACTAAGCCTCTATTTACTCCGTGGTGACAACGAGGCCCGTTCTGCATGTGATCCGGTGAAAGTGGTCCCAGCTTTCAAGAGAGAACAATGCTGGTCAGCTTGTATAGAACTCACGTACCTACACTATTCTAAGGTAGAGTCCGGCGTGGTACCTTCGTAAGTAACTGAGCACTAGGTACACCTATGAACGAATACAGTAGTTGTTGACACTTTTACTCTGGTAGTTTTATTTGAAAAAAATGACTGGTCAGTTTGCACAAGTAAATTCTACCGTAACTCTAACATGTATAAAGAGATGTAAGATAGTCGTACATTTCTATTTATATCCCAGAAAATATGAAGAAAAAACTGATTTTGCTGATGTATCTTTTTCGACCTTTGTAATTTCCTCGTAATCTTGTATTTATAAGTATTTCCGAGAAAACTGATGTATCTTTTCCCAAAACATTAAGAAGAAATGTAGAGCGAGCTTTATCGCTTAGAGATATTCTTGTAGACTGCATGATTTCTGTATGTTATCTTGTATAAGTTGCAATATCTCAAGTGTTGGATGATGTGAATCAAGTTGGATGGTGAGACTCAAATCGAAATCAACATCAAATTTTACGAATGAACTATGATAAAAAAAACGCTAGAAATATTTAAACATAGATCTATCATAAAAGCTCAAGTGGTATCTACGATTGTGACATTCTCTGCATTATCCACTACACAGTTGGCGACTTCCATCACAATTGCCACTCGAATCGATACAAAATCGATACTAATCCCAAGACACCACTCGATTTTGTTTTGACACATAACAACGTGTCAAATCAAACCGTTAAGCCACTGGTCTTGTAAGCAAAGATCATTGAATGTTTTTTGACGCCGAGATATGAATGAAAAGTCATATAATAACTAAACATGACTCAGCAATTTTACGTACTCAAGAATGTGTACCCTTGCATTCGATTAAAAGGGTAGTGATTGATGTGGGTAGTTTTCGTCGTAAGTGATACCCTTGTGATACCTGTTGCTTTCTCTGCATACATTCCAACTGAGTCGGCACTTTTTAACCTAGACTACTAAAAAACTGTAAAAGAGTCATAGATATATATGGAAGACTACAAGTAGGTAGTTCATACCCGCAGCGTTGTCTACTCTGTATCGTGATAAAAATTATACTATATCCTTCCTCAGGGTTAAAACAATCTCCACTCCAAATTTCAGCTAGCTCGGTTGAGAAGAATGGTCGTGAAAAGTAACAAGCAGGCTGGGAGACAGAGACAGAGGTAAGGTTAGAGCACACAGATCACCCACGCCCAGTGTTGGATTTAGGTAAATAGAAAACGATAGCACAAAAAAAAATTATTTGTAAAAAATATTGTACGCTTTATTATTTTTAATTTAACATAGTCAACACCAGCTTAGACAAAAAACCTCTTCTACGAGTAGGTTTATCATTTTTTTAATATTAGTTTTATCCTAAGAATTTAAACTTATAACATAATTATTACATAGAGTGCAATATTATTCATGTGTAATACTGAAAAGTAATGGATAGACGAACTGAGAAAAAAAAAAACCGTCCACCTTCAAACATTTTTCACAAGACTGTGAAAAATGTTTGAATGCATACAATTTCAATCATTTAATATTTTTTCCGCATCCATAGGTATATATAAAATATTTCGCTTATAATGGGCTAATTATGCGAAAACGAGAGGCATATAACACGTAAGAGTGAGTGAGATACAATATAATGCGATGTATTTTTCTCACTTCGTGTATGCTTTTTCACTTTGAAATCCTACTGAGGCACTGTTGGTCACAAATATATTTCTCTTAGTAAAGCATAAACAGCTGCACTATTACTCAGTGTAGTAGAAACACTCATGGACCGTTAACATTTATTTTTTATTATCTATTTTATCTTTAGGTTAAAGTTAAATAAATAAATAAATAGTTCTGCCACTTATTACGAAACGAAAAATAAAACGCTATTCCTGTGCAATACAGTAATAGCCTTTCATTTTTCGTTACGTACCACGCAGTTTGTAAAATAATGGAATACACGACTCCCAAAAATTATTTCCATTATTTTTGGGAGTCGTATATTCCATAATCTTACAAAAGGAAGGATAGAGTATATCATCGGGAGATCGGGAGATTTACGGAATAATCGGGAGAATCCTGTAAAATCGGGAGAGCTGGCAATACTTTACATCACACGCCCGTATTTGGGTTACAGAAATATATGTGTACCAAATTTCAAATTAATCGGTCCAGTAGATTCGGAGCATATTGGCTGTAACAGACGGACAGACAGGCACACTAATGATCTTATAAGGGTTTCGTTTTTTATTCGGACGCCGGACGAATGGAACCCTAAAAAAAAGGATAGGTACTACTTAGTTCACGACAATAATGTCGAAAATCATCTGAAACCTTTAAATTATTGGGGCTTTGTACAAATATTAACATTAAAAAATACTAATCGGATGAACAATGCGCAAAAAGATGAAAGATAATTTTTCTATGCGTGTCCGACATGCACTGAGTTCCTTGTCACATAGACGTCAATCCACCGCCCGCCAAGCTGTAAGCGCGACAACTAACTGGAATCGACTATTTACTGAACTATGGTCTGAACTTTGAACCAAACTTCTAAAATGTTAAGGCAAACTTTTGATAGTGCCCGTATTTGTGGTCACAAGATATATGATATCGCGCTTCAAGGATAACATTAACCTTAACGTTAGTATATCACTAATAAATAAACAACAATGTAGATAATAACAAGCTTTTTAATGAAAAATAACCATTAATTTGACGATGATGTAGAACGTATTACGTGCAGCGATACGAAATAGGTAGATAGTTCAACCAAAATCGTTTTATTTGTTAGAAACGGAAATAACTTGCTAGCTCCAGACCAGATTTTGACAAGACCTGATGATAAATTAGAAAATATGTTGGTTTAGCTTAACGCTTCATGAGCCCATATAGCATAGCATCACAGACAGCTGCCAGTGTTACATGAGGCACTCCCAAAAAACGCTACATTTTGCAGGACAGTCGCTCACGATCCATCGCACAATGAAACGATAGATCGGATACAAAAGCTGATAATTTGCATGACGACTTTTTATCGGCGCCGGTGTAGGCGCGATACTGACAGCTGCGACTTTGTGTGCACCGTCAATGGATTTTGATAACGGCATACCGTAGTAAAGTACGTTTAAAATCATAAAAGTCGTTTTTCTGACGTTCTCGTACGTACCAAACACCCAAATTATTCAGAACGTTGTGTCCAAATTTTAGACATACTTACGCTTTTACAACACAAAACCAAACATTACCTAGTTTATATGGAGCGATGGTGGCCTAACGGTTCTATAGTGCAATTTAGAATCCAATGATACAGGGTTCAAAACCAAGGCTCGCACCAATGACTTTTCTGAGTTATGTGCGGTTTTCCAACGCTCCGTGCTTCGGAGGGCACGTAGGTAAAACTGTCGGTCCCGGCTGTTATTGATTAATAGCAGTCGTTAAGCCATGTCAGAGGCCTTCGGGCGGCTTGACACCAGAGGCCAGCACTACCTCATTCGACATAACAAAAAACCTAGTGTAATAGTAGATTAATGGTGAGGATATGGATCTAATTTCAAAAGTATTGTACTTATGTAGGTGAAGGTGCCTACAAAAAATCACAATTAATAGCCAATTTTTAAGACAAGCAAAGCCCGATTTCTGCTACATTGATGTTCAAGCAATTTCTAAATGTTCCAAAACACGTGATTGAAAAATAAAAGTCTTCGAACACTTGCAAGACCGTAAGCTCAATTCAACTAAAGTCAGTAATAAAGAATAGTATGCCATACTACTTACAATATCGTCTATAAAAATTCAACACCAGAATAATTAAACTACGCAGTGTCAAGGAAATAAGATAAACTCTTTTAACGATCATTTCATGCAGACGGCCGTCAATACTTCAAAACTGCAGTAAAATGTTAGTACATATATTTACACCCTTTTTATACGTGAGCCCTTGGACGTTAGCACATACGAGTCATGCGACTGTTCCCAGTGATTTACTATTATTACTAGTAAATAAAACGTGGTAGGGGAGAGAGGTGGAGCGAAGCCATTGTATGCTCACGAGGGTCCGAAAAATAATGTTACTAACGCCATGGACTTTGTAATTGATTCACTTATGTCCCCGCATGAAGCTTTCATCTGTTGCTCCTATGTTTTTACGTTAAATTCATTTTTTGCTACAGTTCGTACGGAATCAGCAGTCATTTGTTTCATACAAAAAAAACACGTGAGTGGTGTTCAAAGTGATCTCAAAGTGCAATAAAATGGAAATAAAAAGTTCAGTGATAGTCCAAGCTATAAAATATTTAGTAGTCAGGTACACGTAAATTCGAGTGTGCAGTGAATCTCCGGATAGTAATTAAAGACATAAAATGGATTACTCAACAGGAACTACGTCTTCTATGAACAATATGAGACCAATTTTCGGCGCATACGCCTTTCAAGGTGAGTCTCAGATTATTATGGTCGATAGACACGAAAGGATCAAGAGAGATGAGAAAAAAGACCCGATATGGTTAATTACAATATTCCCAGGTACCAATAAAACAAGCAATAATACGTCGGAATCAAAGAACCGAAATCAATATCGGCTATTGCCTAAACAATAAAAAATTGGGCATAGTGCATTACGTTTATTTTCCATGAACGGTTCCGTGAAGAATTGTTACGACATTCCGATGGCAAAATGGACACAATTTGTTAGCGATCATCTCCACAAATGGGACTAGGCCTAATATTGACAACAACATATTAAGTGATATGTTCCAGATCGACTATCTGGATTATAGAGATCGGGATTGTCTCGATTATTACGACCTATAACATTTTTAACGAGTTGTAAAAGTAAATGAAATAAAAGGAAAGAATCGTACAATGCCGATACTAAAATCGTCCTGTGATCATCGTAATTATCGAAACCACGTGCAACCCTAATAAAATCACAACAACGAAACCACAGTCATATTCCTATTAGGTACCTATTAACGCGGAACTCTAAAAAAAGAAGATACCTTTCAAAGTGCCGCTTATTAACCTCTCATCGAATCCGACCGTAAAATGTAAACTCGATAAAGCCACCAATTAAAACTAAATATGAGAATATCGACAATCAAAGCTCGAGCCGCTACATCTGACACCGAAAAACTTTTCTCCAAAAAATAAATCGCGTTTTTTGTTAAGAGACGCAAGGTCGCAAGCGCAGCATGATTTTCGCCTTTCGACTGCCGCAATTACGAACCTCGATCGATACAAACTCGCTTTTACTGAACTCTAAACCTTAAATCGAGTCGTTAACGAACGATCGCACTTTTCGATGAATGTCGAAAAGTTTGTCGAAACGTACAAGACGGGGTAGGTGGTGATAATAACAATGCTTTATGAAAAGGTTTAGCCAGCTAATTTGTTTTTTCTTGGCTACTGTCGATCTCGGTAGCGATGGAGGGTTTTTTGTTGGTGGAGATCAATCAGTCAAAATAACAGTGTGATACCGCCTTTGATAGGATCCGGCAGACCTGTTTTAATCTCGTCCCATACATGATTAGATCCCCGATGATGCAGCAAAGGCGAGCTACCGAGTAACCGATCTGGAATTGGACGAGCCCAACACTACTCTTGTAGATTAGCCGATGGAAAATGTAATGTCGTACAACGGTTCAATTATAGCTATCCAATTGTTGTTTTTTTGGGTGATGTAACGGATAGGCTTGAGGACGTCTTACGTTTGTGGATTTCGTATTGTTACGTTTAAGTAATAATGTAATATTCCTGTTAGAGCATGTATAATGTGTCCACGAAAACATATTTAATACACATGTCATACTCTTTTACAAACGAGTGGCTTCCATAATATACACCCTTTATCCATTAGTAACTTTTGTGATGCGATAAAATTTGCGCCGATCTTCAGAGGACAAAGATAATAAATAAGTAATGAAAATGTCTAGAAAGATAAGGTAAAGTTATGTCAGTTATTACGTCGCTCTAAGAACAAAATCCAAAGGATTTTGCACTCTGACTTCTAAGTTTTCCATGCTTATGGTTTCTTTTAAATATATTTAAAAAAATCTGATGATGTTAATCGTGCAATGTGATATTGATCCAGAAAACATTTATTTATTTATTGATTAACGGTACACTTGCAGTAACAGGTCCATCTAAAGATGCAAGAAAACTACTAAAATATAACATAAATATACCAAAACTATATAAATTTTAATACCGCCCAACAACTTGCACAACTTTGTGGTTCGTGTGGTTAATAGAATAGACCATGTTTACAAAACAGGTATTTTTTAACAATTACAAGTGTAACATTTTATTACGTCAGCACATGCCGTCTCACCACTTCAATAAATGACATACAATACCTGTTTCCCTTCCAAGGCATTGAAACAAATCGGATTTACTCCACAGCACCCAGAAGCAACAAAAACGGTAACATCATGTTTCTCCCATTAAACTGAAACATTCATTAAATCGGCCGTAATGAGTGTAATACAACACAAGTAAAATAAGAAAGGATTGTGATTTGAAATTAAATCGGGAGCCGGCATCATCAGGGGTCCGAGAAACACAATAGTAATCAGAGGTGCAGAAGCAGACATGATTAATTACATAAAACTTGAAGCTTTAGACTGCACGGCGATCTAATGAGTAGACGCCTGTTGGTATGGCTCGAGTGTATTTTGAAGATAGGTCTCATTTATGACGTAAAACACGATTAGCATGTATTCACATTCAGTAAAGGTCCAAACAGACCAAGGTTCACCACCATAGTCGTATCTTATATTCTCAAGAAGGTATGATATATAATATGCTTGCGAGCCCCAATATAAATACTTCTTTTAAATGAAAAGCTTTTACATAATAGTAATAAGCTAGAAACAACTTATTTATAAGTGTCACATAATTAAGTGTCTTACTTATAAATAAGTTGTTTCTAGCTTATTACTATTATGTAAAAGCTTTTCATTTAAAAGAAGTATTTATATTGGGGCTCGCAAGCATATTACGCCAGCAAAACCATCAAACATCGCAAACTCGTATGTATCTACTTTTGTATAATTATATGTTGTTAGAACCCTTGAGAGTAATTTATACCCAATTTTGCAACACTAAAAACTTCTATAGTGTTCGAAATTCTGGAACTTGTATCAGATTAGTTTTTCCAGTATGTATCTTGGAAATTATCTTACCGATAATTTTTCACTTTTGGAAATATTGCCCATCTTTGAATAGCTGGATCTCCAGAACCAATAAACCTCGGAGTTGAGAGAGAGCTCGGGTTGAGCTCAATTATACCATAGATTGCTTAAAAAAACGCTTCTTTAAGGTATTTTTCTCGAAAAAATAATGATTAAGTGATAGAATTTTAAGCAGCACGGGAGTAGCACAGGGTTTTCAGTTTTGCAAACTATGACTTGGGTATAAACAACGCACAAGGGTCCTTTCATGATTAAAAAAATCGTAGAAACATTCGAATTTGCGATGTTTGCTGCTGTAGATATTGACTGGCCTATATTGTAGTAGGTGTTTTCATACCTATCCAAAGAAATAACGTTTTTTTTATTTTTACTTTCCAATAAGTTCTGCCCGTCATTAAGTTAGTGACACTATAATTAGAACAAGTAAAATTCAAGTCAGCGGCATACCTCACAACTTTTGAACAACTTCACGCTTTTGATGAATTCTTGGGATCATTGTTAGCCTGTCGAAAACTTTAGTTCAAATTCCTATGGTCTTCAAAGTTATGTCATAACAGCTAAGACTTGAGTAGCCACTGTGAAGGACAAATTCTGTATTAACTCTTACAAGTCAAAGTCATTACAATCTATAAGTGGAAAATACCGGTGTATCTATCTAAAAACACGTTAAAGAATGTCTGGAATTTCTCATCACGTCAATCTGCTGTGTTTTCTATAGAACAAGCACAGGGCTTGTCAAAGGACTTAGGTGGGCGTACGACAGTTTTTGGCTTTCGAGAGTGCCAAGCAAATAATTGAATAAATTCATTAAGGCTTTAAAAAAATTGTAATTTTGCTTTACGACATAGGATGTTTTATACTACGTATGTACTTATGTTTTATTTATCAACTTATAGCATTAAATATGTTTGCAATCAAGGCATGCCTTTAATGCCAAGTTTTCAAGTTTAAACAAACATCGTATTGACAATCGAAAACGTTGGGCTACGGCTACAGGCTCACTGGATGTTGGATCCGAAATCAATGATTTAGTTTTTTATAAAATAACTTATTGTCTTTTTAAAAACACATTTAATTCAATTTACCTGTTATTATTTAGAAACAACTGTTAGATTTTATGTGAAAAATATATAAAAACAGTAAAAAGGAATTGTAAAATATGATGCACGTCGAGCAGCGGACCTTGATGTAACTTGGGGCAAGCTTAAACAAGACAATCTGAACTCAGCAAAACATATAAACATTAATTAAAATCCCTACTTGAAAAACTTAGGTGTGTTTTATAAGTAAACTCTTTTCTTTCTGATTGACGTTGCCCATACAGCTCACGCCCTGCCTTCGTCTGCCAAGACGTCGAGCGACATCGGAATTTGTCACACTGGGAATGTAGATGATGATAATGGATGTAAAAGTATAAAATTCCTATCTCCACAACGTATAAGACACCACTGATTAAGTTATAAACCAGGAATAATAGCGATACGGTACTATTCTGTTTTGCGATGTTTTTCACTGGAACCAAACACATATTTATTTAGATACTAGCTGTGCCAGTGGCTTTGCCCGCACGGTGATTATTCTGATTGAAAGTAACCTACGCGTTATCCCACGACCAAATGTACATATAGAGAAGTTAAAATAATACTACATTTCATCAAAATTCAATCAGTCGTCAAAAAGTTTTTACCCGACTGCGGAGGGCTATGTTTTTGGACGCCAAAAAAACTTACAAACATAATAATAATAAATTCGGGACAATTTACACCAATTACCTAGCCTCTAACTAGGATACCCTGTACTATGGGTACTAGACAACGGATAAACATAAATAGACGAATATAACATCCATGACTCGGAAACAATCATTTCTGCTCATCACACAAATGATTGCACCTGGCGGGATTCGAACCCGCGACCGTACGATTTCGCAGTAGGGTCTTTAGCCACTAGACCAACCGGCCGTCAAACATGCATACATGTTAGTACGAGTGTGTTCCTTTGGCGCGTTCTACAGCCAAAGAGGCTATAGGGATTTTGATAAATGAGGTATCATTGGATTTATCTAAATCACGAGAGTAACATAGGATATATTAAGTGTCAAGTAAACTAATATGGCGGCTTACGTGGTATGGAGGGGTAGATCGCTAGGTTCTAGCTGATTCGGTCACAGGAGAAAAGTTTGTTTACCTCTTTTTAGTTTTGTTCCCTGTCGTATTTTTTATATTTTATTTTTGTTTATCTATTGCTCGGCTTCTATCTGTAAGAGAACCTACCTTGAGATACAAAGTGCACCAGATTTTAAGTAAAACCTGAGCTATCTAATAGTGAAAACCGCATTTCAGTCGGTACTGTAGTTTTTACGTGATGCGCGTATACAGACAGACAGGCAGGGTTAAAATAACCTATGTAATATTCCAGAACCAAAACCACCTCTATAGTACAATAAAACAAATTTTGTTCACCCATCAGATTGTTTTTTTTATCCATTGCTCGGATTCTAATCATCGGATTAAAAATACCAAGTACCCCAGTTTGTAAGTGAAAACTTAAGCTATCCAGTGAAACCCACATCGCAATTGACCCAGTAGTTTTTACGTGATGTTCGAACAGACAGACATAAATGATTTAAAAAATGATATATTCGTGTTTAGTAGCTTATTACCCTAAACCAATTTATTTTTAACACGTTCACAGTCCACAGCCCACCGCTATATCATGGGCTGCTTATCTTCTTTGTACAGACTTTTTGTTACTTACTGCTTTATTAGAAGTATAGATAGATATATGTATAGATATATAGATGTATGTCGATGGATGGATATTTATTTGTATAAATGTAGATGCGTTAGAAAGCGTCTATTCTCACGTATCTTTATTGCTAAAACGCTTGTCCTTTTTTTAATAACAAAAAGGATTTGTCGAATCCTTTTTGTTATTATCTGAAACCTGTTATTAAGGTTGACTATTGAGGTGATCATGATTACATTGCTTTGCGTTGGAAATCTTATTCAGATAGTAGAAATTCTGTTTAGATGAATTAATTTCATCTGTCAATTTCACTTTATTAGTCTAGGAAATGTTGGTGTATTACCTAACTCGATTTACTTTTAGTCTTGTTGCTTGAATTCTCGTGTCGCACAACTTTCGGTTAAAATTGATATGTTTAGATATTGAATTTGTTGGGCAATAAAGTTGTAAGTCCAAAAAAATGAGTAGGTAATATGTATCATGTCTGTTATTCTTTGTTTTATTTGGCTCCTCATTATCACAAAATTGGCAGATGACAAAATCCGCAACATTGAATAAAAAAAACTCCTCTCGGAAATTGCTGGTTAGTCGAGAAACAACGCTTTAACGTTATACAATATCCCAATCTGACTTTAATGATCATGCTCATACAACAAACGCCTAATATCGTCATACAAAAAACATATCAGAGAGACAGGCCGTCGCCGTCGCCAGCCAACTTTACAATTTTGGAACCATACTACGTTGGCATAAGGTTGATTTTCGCACGTTTTTGTAGTGTCAGATAAATATAAGGGACAAAGCCGGGTAGCCGTGTTATAATCGAGAGTGCCTCTGGTTTGATAGTTAATTAAAGAACTGAATAACGTTCGTAATGCAAGTCAGCTGCAATCTTCGACATAGCGTTGGAGGGAGGGACATTGAGAGGTTAATACCAGTGAAGGATTCTAGAGTAGAATCCCGAGCGAAGCGAGTTTTCTAGGTTTCTTATGTAGAATCCAGAACGTAGCGAGGGTTTCAACATACGTCGCCGAGGAAAAATAATTTTGCGTCCGAGTGACAGACATATATACACTCTACTTTTCATCCCCCTATGTGAAAATAAATAAAACGCGCTTTTAGATACTTTATAACTCATATATTTATTTAAAAGAGTTTAAATAGACTAAAAATAAATAATTTAAAATAAACTAGGTACTAATAATAATTTATGAGGACTTCTTTGATTTATGTCCATCAGATAGCCTTCAGACAATCTCTTCAGATATTGTGTTTTAAATCTTGTGTAGATCTCGATTTTAATGTCATTATTGGTACTGACCTCCAATTTGTGAAGGTTGTGCTTACATTTGGGTAATTCTTGAAAATAGGTACAAGTTTCCGAAAAAGACTTCACTTCTTTTACATTTTACCAGTCGATAAAAGAATGCCGTACATTCACATGATTCTTTTTTCAAATACAGATAGCGCGCCTTGCGACCCAATGAACAAAATTCCATTGTACCTAGGAAATGTCTTAGCAAAATTCACGTACCAAATTCAAAACTCATTACTGCCCTCTCTGAAAGTCTTGTACAGAAAAACCTACTTTGCTCCTACTTTTCGAAGAACCAATCAGTTTTTTTCGAATAGATTGGTTGAAAATTATCTTTCCCCAGTTTTTATCCACTTCTTACGTGTGAGAAAGGGATAAAATAGGGGAAAAGATAATTTGTCCATGCTAGGAATTAAAAAAACTCTTGTTAATAACTGGACTAAACTAGATTCAATTTAAGTTTGGTCCTTTCAAACTGATTCTCTTGTTACAAACTTGACTAAATTAGACTTGATTTAAACTAAATCATAAATTATTTTAGTTTAGTCAGTAGAATAAGAAAATCGACAAAAATATTATAAAACTAAAACTTTTTCCGGCACACAAGCCCTTTTTTAATTATTATTATTAGTGTATACTTTTGAAGATAATGATCGATGTATTAGGTACCTCAAGATTAATTATTTTAAGATTTTCTAGATGCATACTTTTCCTATAATAAAACAAAATAAGAAGTTTTTTATGCATATTAATTTCATGTATATACTTAAACTGTTTTTAATACTCAAAGTTGCAAATTCTGTTCAATAGTGATAAAAAAAATGGACTAGGGTAGTTAAATTAAGCAAGTGTGAATAAGAATATAACATGTTTTAATAATAACTGGCTGTCTGTTTGTAACACATGGGATCCTTATATCCCAGAATAATAACCGTGCGGGCAAAGCTACAGCCATAGCTAGTTTACGTTTAGTTTAGAATTTGTGGTTTTCTTTTTCAATGACACTGGTAGAGCACTCATAGTAATGTGTCATAGATTTTGCTTGTGCACCAATGGGTGTTCTATCAGCTCTATATTCAACCCTTTGCACTATATCTATGGTGTTGCCTGAGAAAATTACTCTATATATGTATACGAAAAGACACCTTGTAAGCTGCTCTACTATAACTAATCCACTTTCTGTTCATTATTGCCTAACAATATTTGATACGTTCCAGCTTAATGCCAGTATTTTGTACTAGCTGTTTCTCACGGTTTTACCTGTGTGGTCATTTTTCTGGGATAAAAGTATCCTATATTGTTAATCCAGGACCAAAATTTCCTATCAAGTACAGTAGGCCAAACATCAAAATTCGTTTAGCGTCAAATATTTTTTATCGATTGCTCGGTTTTTTCTCAAAGTATTAAAATTGAAAGTACATTGAATTTAAGTCAAATCCTAAGATACCCAAAAGTGAAAAACGCATTTCAATATGTATATTAGTTTAAACGTGATACGAGAAAAGACAGACAGACACCATATAAGACAATGTTATTCTAAGTTCAGTAGCTTATTTTATGTCACCCAGACCTGATCAATTTGTTTATTAATTATCATCATTGTACAGACTTTTTAGTACTTCTTGCTCTATTGTATGTATAAAAGAAGATTGATAATAGAATATATATATATATCGTACCGAATAAACAGATTTTTCTGTGCTTTACAGCTTTATTTCGATCTGCACAAATCCACACAACATTGGCCTATTAATATGTGATTTGTTTATGCATTACACATCTATGCAATGATTTTTAAGTATATTTGGATAGTACTTACAAGCACCATGCATTATGCTGAAAACCGGTGATCTAATGCCAAAAAATTAAAAAAACAAATGAATATTTGTAATTGTGCCTATTGCTTCTTCGTTATCTTGACATAGTACGAATTGATATTGTAACTTAAATTTTACAAGACAACCCTTACAGTAGCAGATTGATTACAAAAACTACATATAACATTATCAAAGGTAAATAATTTGCATAATATTTAAAAACTAAGTTTAGCATCGGCCCCACAAATAGGTAATATTTGAAGCTATAAAAATCGTTATCGCAGGCGTTATCGGCGCGCAACGGAGCGCATTTTGCATGCTCCTAATGAAAGCCTTATGAAACAGGTAATTTATCATATACTGCCTTATCACAATGCACTGATAAATAAAAAAATACGAAAAGAAAATGCCACTAACTACTTCACGTGTGCTAAATACTTAATATAAATATTCTACATAGATTAAGTTAACTAAGTAACTATTAGTAGTGATAATGTCATGCTTCAGGTATTTTTAATCCCGTTATGACGAAACGTATTGGAACTTATAGCGTTTAGTTTTATATTATAATACACTCTCTCGGGGAACTCTGTATTTTGTTTACATTTTGGGCTTTACAATATAATTATAAATACGATGGTTGCATTTCCATCATAACAGCCACGAAAAAAAGCAGTAGTTTTTTTTAGTTGAAGATTTCAAGTGGCTGGTGGTCGTTAGAACTTACCTAGGCTGATATGCTAACACCCGTAGCTGCAAATACCTTACCCGTTTTCCTGTGAAGATAAAATTTTCTTGTATTAATAGTACAGATGTTATCCTTGGATATGCACCAATATTCTACTAATTTTCGTTTTAAATAACTTTGTTAGTAAGGAATTAACGTCCAACCGTCAATTTTATTTATTCCTCTCTCTCTCTCTCTCTGTTTTGTGCTATAAAGAACGATTCCTTCTTAGGAGTCCGTCTCGGCCTGCCATGCACCATCTGTGTTTGGGCCTGCCACGAGGGGCCGGATTTGCCAGGCCAAGTAGGCCCGAGTCTAGCAGCAGATTTTATGCGAGCAATCATTTAGATGAAGTTCTGATACAAATTACTTAATGTTACTACGTCTAAAGAAATACAGGACAAATTTATCATCCCGATTAAGCTTTCGGACATAGTAACAAGCTAGTAAACTCATATAGGTCCTCTCAGTATTGGAGCTGAGAAGGGGCGGCTGGTGCTATACGGCCTAGGGCGGCAAAAAAACCGCTTTTGGCTGCCACGTTGTTGCTTGATATCGTGCGGGTGCCATTCATAATGTATATCTTTTGCCCACCACTCGTCCGACATTCTGCAGACGCAGAAGGTCCAGTTCCATTTCAGCTTAGCAGCTTTTTTCCTAACGTCGTCGATCTGAGTTTGGGGCAAAGTATAGGAACTGTTACAGATACGATATGATCCGTCACTTTTACACCTAAAAAACTATATTTAGGTCCCTACTCTCACTTAATTTATGTATAGCTTACTGGCAAACACCGCGTACGGGATCTGCGGATTTGTGTGTGCCGTATGTGGGAATGATATATAGGTCCATGAGTTCACGTTTGGGAATAATAGGAATGCTACTCTTCATCAAACTATTAAAAACTGTCATTTAACTCTTTTTCGATATATATGTATTTGTGGTTTGCATAAATATGTTGTAGTTCGATTTGAGTGAAATTACACATAATTGTATAGAAATAGGTGTTTTATTAACATATCAACATGTCTCATGCAACTTAGAGCGAATGCTCCAAGATAAACAGTTCAGCAGCAAAAATTCCTACCTATATAAAAAGTTACGATTTACTATTTCATCCAACAAGAAATATTCTTACCGTTTCAGTATTATTGAAAATGTAATCTCGAAGACTTATCTTGGTTATTTTTGGACCAAAGGAAGAAGTAGATCCCCAGTTCAAAATATTTTAGAGCGCTTTCAGCTGTTTTGTTTGCCTGCTCAATTAAGATAAGTGTAACTTGAATAAGGTTAGCCCCGGTTTCCCCACTTTAATATCTTTCGTGATTTTCACCTAAAAGGCTGATTTAATATTTTAAATTTAGACATTTTACTAGAATGAATTCTGGTTTCAGTTACACGCAAAACTAACATTAAACTTAGTTAAATATTTAAACGGGACTTAATCGCGCTGAAAACTTAATATTTATTTACCTCGACGTTTCGATCAAGTTGCATTGATCGTGGTCACAAGAAGACTGAAGTAGCGGGTGTCAGCGTCGAGAAGGGCGAGCGTTGTCTCCAACTACCCGCATTTGGTTTTGTCAGAAGATATCTGCAGATGTTGTTAGTGTAGTGTGTCGTGACAATTCTGAATTTTTACAAAACCAAATGCGGGTAGTTGGAGACAATGCTCGCCCTTCTCGACGCTGACACCCGCTACTTCAGTCTTCTCGTGACCACGATCAATGGATCGAAACGTCGAGGTAAATAAATATTAAGTTTTCAGCGCGATTAAGTCCCGTTTAAATATTTAACTATGTGTTCGAATCGCGAAAGTTTAAAAGTTACAACATTAAACTTATTTAAATTAAATTAGAATAGTGATCCATATAAACATAAAGGTACGATATAATTTTCTAGATACGTACTCAAAAATCTGTAACTGCTTGTCCTGGTTATGACCTGCCACAGCCATGACATTCCCGGTTCCACGTATCCTCGTGTTAGGTACGAGTATTTTGATGGTTGACATATCTTTTAGAGTTTCAGTTCCATCCCTGCAGACTTCGAAACCTAAAGTAACAAATCCTTAAAACTATGTTGCCATGTGAAATGTTAGCCGTTGAAGAGTCTAACGAGCGCCAGTTACAAATGAGCACATTCCTAATACCCTATTTGTTTTCAAATTCTTCTATCCCTTTAAACAAATGTTCAGTTTCACTTTAGGTAGCAAAGTACGTGACTCTTTATTTTGTAAATTTTTTCATAAAACTCTCATTACCAATTCGAATAAGATGTTTCAAAAGGACCGAGTCGGCGGCGCCTTGTGTCTTATGTGTGACCATGAATAAATCAATGAAAACAAATAGTATTCGGCTACTAGTGTTCCTAAACGCTTTTTTTTCAATGATGTATGTATGATCTTCTATTGTTTCAAGTCCAGTTTTGTTAGCAGCCTCATGTATGTTAATTTATTCGTCTTGAAATAATAGGTAGAGCATATTTTTCTGCCAAGATCGAATGCGCCGTACATATAGATAGGTTGGAGGCGTAATTTGGTAGACACCGAAACTAATTTATTTAACAAAGGACGGACCGACCGATAGAGCACTTTTTGTGCGTATACAAACATATTATTAGCTCGTAGATAATATGGATATGGATAAGAATACATACCACCACTATATTTAGAAGGTTATGTTTGCATGCTTGTCATTTACAAAATACGGTTTTATTTCTGCTGGTAGCCAACCAAAATATTTTTAAGCTTTACACTAGAGATAAATGGATAAGTCAAGTCTCTATTTTTCTTTTGACTTACCTACATATATTAAATCATAATACTGACGCCACGTTCATTATTGTTCATTTATCACTCAACTAACACATTATTTGACACTGTTTTGTATCAAAATAACATGCTATTTGGCTTTTAACAAAACAGAAGACCTTCTTAAAATAAAGATTGTCGTGCCGTCAACTCTAATACCTCAAAATACCGTTCAAGTCGACTGAATTTCATAGATAGTAAAATTAGACACTGATTCGGAGAAGTATAGAAACGAATTGTGGAACACCGGAAATTAAACATTCTTGTAACGGGGACAAAAACCACAACTCCATCTTATAATATTAATTTATTGTTTAATATATTTCTTAATTCAATTCATTTCAGATAATAATTATGAACTTGAATAATTATGCTTATCTGTGTAGTAGATAGTATGATTCCCAGCTAAATAAGACAAATTGAACCTTGTCAGGTACCTTTAAAAAGTTGATCAGAACTTTAAGATATATTGTCTAATTTTAATTAAGCTAATCGTACTTTATTACACTCCAAGGAGAAACTTTAATAAAGGCCCTCATTTTGTCAACATCCACGAGTAAATCTGTGAGAAACAACAGGGGTCCAAAGGCTAAATGAGATTTAAAATTCCGAATGAAAAAATTGAGGAAATGAGTCAAGAATGACGGTAGCTCGTGTCGCTCCAGTGACCATACTGGGCTTCCGGTGGAGACTCTCACAGGAACACCTGCTTTGATGTTTTAACGAGCTTTTACTTTACTACCTTCAAGAAGAAAAACCTTCACACAATATTCAACTGTAATGTTAAACAAGTAGAATCTAAAATTTCCTTAGAAAAGATTCAAAAGTCCCGACAATTAGATTTCAGACAGTTGGAACGTAAGGTTTGGAGTTTCACCACATTGGACAATGAAAGTAGTATATTAGTTTAATACTGTGTTTTCTGGAATTTGCTGCAATTACTGAAGTTAGATTAAGTTAGATTATTTAATTAAACTAGAAAAAGACCCCAATAACATAAAGCTTGATATTGAATTACGACAGCTAAAGCTCTACCTGTGATCTACGCTATTTTCGAAGAGAGTATTATAAGATGGCAATTAAAAATTCTTCCTAAAATAACAAATTTTAGGTTTCACTATCTATAGTTATTTTTTACGATTATTTCATAGAATAAACTCACTTAATTTTATGTACGTGTAGCATTTAATCACCTAATTTGTTAGGCTGTACAAAACACAAAAACGCGCCACAGGAGCAAACACCGACGATTACTAATGACTTTACCAAAACGAGGAAGCAAATTGAACATCCCAGGATACCAAGGAGCATTTAATAAAAAAACTCAAAATGCCTTCGGTCTTCGCCTCATTTTTGTTTTCCAAACGCATCCCAAAAAGTAACGAGTAAAAAATTCGGCGCTAAAAAGAATAACACCGTGAGTCTATTACTCGTATAGCATGTCATCGACGGTTCATTAAAATGCGATGACTATACATAAACATCATAGTGGACTTCATTGATAGCCTCTGACGTAGGTTTGGTCACAAAAACTGCATATCTTTCCTAGACAAAGTCAACCTTATTACTTCGTATTAGGGGTTGCCGTATCATTGCAATGATTGTCTGGTTCGTTTTGGAATGAGATCGTTTACAATAGCATTTGATTCCGTGGAGTCCATTGATAAGTCCGATGCTACCAGTGTTACAAGAAGCTGATCTCACGCAAGAACAAGAAAGCGTCACTTCCGAATGCCAGCGTCAACGCCAACCGTTTCAATCAGGAAGGGAATGTTAATGGAAATCCTGGAAATGTATATGAAAAAACTCGGTCCTTGTGTTAACTTATAACACTATGTCAGTACTACATGCAAAGCAACTTACTCCTTGGCCAGCGTGCTTGAATATATTCATTCAGTGAAGTAGCCAAGTAATCTATATGTCCATAACTTTTTTTTATTAAGCCTACTGCGACTCCATTTTCTTAATTATACGCTAAAAAGTAGTCTAGCATTTCCCACGGTTTGCAATTTTGTTAAAAAACTAGTTGTTTGCTTTTTTTTAAAAGTGTCTTTAGACTATCCTAGTCTCCAAAAAGGAAAGCTAGATTAACTTTTTAATTTGCACACCGTGAGAACAGATTTCAAGTTGACTTTCAGAGGTTTCAAGGGGCAAAAAACAGTAACCGAACAGTTACAAATTATTGTGCCGTGGAAATTACGGATTCAATGCAAAATTGAATGCTTTGATGGCAGTTTGTGATGCCGATTCTGTTTGGAATAAATTAATTATAGCAATTTAAGCCGATGTTCCGTCTTCAGTAGCAGCCGACACCGTTTCAAATTACAATTTTGAACTGTGATTGTTTATCGTTATGCCGCTTAGAGCAAACCTGTATGTTTACCCGTCTGTCCATTTGTTCGTCTGTCCGTCTGTCACAGCATCATAACTCATGGAGTTATTAAACGAAATGAATGAAATAGGATGGGGACAAGCCATACAAGGCTACTTTGAAATAAAATATAAACTTTAAAAAAAAATGCTCTTGATAGGAATGAAAACTAAACTTGGAATGAAAACTTTTTGACCTAGATACTTTCCCATTATCCATTCTAGTGGAAGCAGTTGAAATCTCGAATTAAAAAAAATCGAGAAAGTTGGTTAGTTGAAATTTCTTGTATTCTGTGAAGAAAACTTTTCGAGAAGTAATTGAAGAAAATTGTGACCACGGAACCCTACACTATGTGTGGTCCGATACGCACTTGGCGATTTATTAATTTGATGACAAAGGGAAGTATTTTTTTTTTAAGTTTTTTATTTAATTTTCCTACTTCTTCCTTACATAGGTGGAATGAACTAATAGATATAGATGCCTGCAAGTTATCCATACCAATATATAAAAGTGAAAAGTTGTCTTTTTGTTTGTTTGTTTGGGGAGCTTTCACGCGATAACGGCTTGACGGATTTTGATGAAATTTGGAATAGAGATAGCTTATACCATGGAATAAAACATGGGATTTTTATCCCGGAAAACTGTAAGTTTCCACGGGAAAACTGGAAAATGTTGATTACTCGCTGTAAGGAACGGTTGCCATCACAGAATGGTCTGAGGTTGCCATGGAAACAAAATAACAAGTATGTCAATAAACATAAAGAGTGGTACTATACCTACTTTTGCATTGGTAATATCCTAGAAGAAAATAGGATGCTTTTTTCGCGATAAATAGTAGTCCGCGAAAAGTCGTGGGCGGGAAAACTAGTTTACAATAAAGCTCATTTTTAAATATCGGATGTAAGTAGGTATGAATGACCGATATGTAGGTATACCGATAAAACTCGAATCACTTAGTTCTAAACAAATCTACTTAGGCACAAAAGATATAATGTTAAATTCTATTTCATTATTTATAAAAGTAATATGAAAAAGCTTACATTAAAACCTCAAAATCATTTTCGGCCGGCTTCGCACGGGTAGCGCTCACACCGCGGCATTTTTCTTACTTTTTGTATTTGTATAACAGTCGAAACTTCTAAAAATACGCCAGTAATCGTGATTCAAAATCTTTGGCTGCAACGCTCCTGGTG
This sequence comes from Alsophila aescularia, assembly GCA_946251855.1. Lineage (NCBI taxonomy): Eukaryota > Metazoa > Arthropoda > Insecta > Lepidoptera > Geometridae > Alsophila > Alsophila aescularia. The sequence continues at coordinate 47,268,646 of OX276380.1, forward strand.
CTTTTTGAGAGACTTGTTATGATTTTGTTTCCATGGCAACATGTCATTCCGTATCTTAAAACGAGTATCGTCATGTTTGCATTTTTTTATACCTTGGGTTACATTATTGCAGTTTTCGTAGCGATCTCTAATTTTTTGAAAAATAAAATTTAGCGAACAAAAGCTTAAAAAGCTACATTATCAGCAACTTGTCGATAATGTAGCTTTTAAAAAAAAACCTTTTCTATCAAACTTGCAAACACACAAAAAAACAAATTTTAACTCTTTTCTTGTGAGTGTAGATGTAGTGTTGATTTCAAATACGTAACCACCTATTATTACGCGACTAACCAAAAACGGAATGTAATATTTTAGGGTTCATGTATGTATGTTTGTATGTAGTTACGTGAGTTTCTTTAGTCCACCATAACTTTTAAATTCCTTAACAGATTTAGATGTATGTGGTGTCGTTAGAAATATCATCCCGAGTAACATAGGATAAAATAATTAATTCAATATGGCGGCAGTATTTTCAAATGCGAAAAAAAACTGCGAGTTTTATAATATGGGTATCTAATTGAAGGCTCTCTCTAACTGATGAGCACATTCCAACAATATACAATTTATTCCCATAAAAACTTTTTAGTTCGTTTTTGGCAGGGTAGTTGTGTTTTTTAGCTTATAAGTCAGTTAGTGTTAAATTTTGAATTAACTATAAGATAAGTTACTTACTCTGAATTAAATTATTGCTCATTTGCATAACATACTTAGTTTAGCAAACAAAATTGCAAAAGCTCCGAATGACAAATAGTAACACTTGACAATGTTTGACATTTCTATCAGTATCACCAAAATACAACACTGGCCATCGCGAATGAAAAGCTGAAACAATTCGTGAAAATATTTAATACAAAAACCAAGCCGGCTGAATAACAGAAATGCTTTGTGAGACAAGGACAGATATATTTCTATGGTTACGGCTCGCGCGAGTGGGTTGAGCTCTACCCCTCTATCGGCGCAAGCGCCTGTTTTGGTACTACACCAGGGTGACAAGCAATTATCAGTAGCAGTTGCGCGCGGCCAAATAATTGATAGGTAATTAATAAGTTAGCACTTTTAAAATGTAGTTTTTAATCATCTGGTACGAGTATTTTTTTTATTTTCCGACAAGTGCAACACTTTTTCCTTTCTATTAAGGCGTGCTACTATTTTTGGCTAAAACAAAATTAAAAAAAAGTATATTCTGAAATAATTTAATTCGCGTTTGAGTTCGGTACAAATAAAATATGTTATAGAACGAGAAACATTCTGAAAATGCCAAGCCATGGCTCCTCTATCGTTTCTCACACTTGCACAGTGGGAGTGTACCATGCAATCACGCACACAGGCGCAGGAGGGCCCTCAAACACAGCCTCCCGAGCGCCTCACGCACACCACCAAACTTTACCCTGTCTGTACGAACACAACGGCACTCTCAGTTCACAACACAACCTCCTCTACTGCACTCACGCGCAGTAAAAAAAGATAACGCGATCTGTCGATCTTTTTTCAAATCCAAAAAACGTCGGTGTCCACTAGGATAGTCGCATAGACCTGATGTCTACTACCGAACGCGTCGCCACAACCAAAACGATTATTCTTTAACAATTATTTATGACACCGTTATTAATTTAACATGTCATTTTAATTATGTTAATACAAATGGGTGATAATCAATTTGTGTTTCGATCTCGTTCGGTTAATTCAATGTAAACAGATATTAATCATTATTCGTGACGTTATACTGTGTTGATTAGTTGTAGCTCGCCGGAATGTTTTTTGTCGGATAGTTGTGTTTACTATGGTTGGACTTTGGCTTAAAGCGCTGTTTTGTGAATCGCCTTTGATGGGGACTGCGTAATCCCACATACCATTATGGAAAGACACCAGAATGGTATGGATGTGTGGGTAGGTAAGGGTATACATATACATTTTTAATTCTTATCTTTATCTACTGTTCTTATCTGAAACTTTAGCAAGTCTTGTAAGTTAACAGCTACAATCTAATAAGATAATGTACTAGTATCTCTACTTGTGTTGTAGTATTGTTTATTTTGACAGTTACGAAATCAAGTGAGGAACCAATGAAAGCTTTATGTTTAACAATATTGTTTTCATGTTTTCGCATGTTTTTAGTAACATTGTGTGCCTGTAATTTATATATCCTAATTATTCTTAAGTGCTCATAAGTACAAACCTCTTTCAATGATAAAATCTGATCCATATCTTTCTAGCAGGCCTATTTCTTCTTTAACATATAATAAACTCTTTTAGTTTATATTTTAAAATACTTTATATACCATATATACAAGTTATACAAAGAAAACTTAATAAACCCAAAGATTTCAATGTTAACAATATAACAAAATTTCATTTTAGATCTGTCTGATGGCCAAAATGGAACTCTACATCTTGGTAATTATAACATTGTTGTTAATAGTTAGGTACATTTATTATAATACTTATCTGTATAAAATCAAAGTTATATATATTTATAGTCTCCGTTTAGTAATGAACTCCTTGTTTTTTTATATTTGCACTCAATTTTCTAGGAAACTAGAATTTGTGGATAGGTTTAATTGGACATTATCTGATCTACTTTATTCGTATTTTTATCATCACAATTTTCAATAACAACCTAATAAAAATTAAAAAAAAAGTTTTTGTGTACTATATTTTTTAACATTAATTTTTCTGTGGTTTACAGCGTTATATTACTGAGATCAGCATTGTCAGCTAATATGCCTACATATTTCTGTTTTCCCGGGACAATCCATATTACTAGATACAGACATTTCATAATTATCTAGTTATAATTTTATACCTATAATAAAGTAGTAAGTTTGAAAAAAACTGTGTATAAGATACTGAACCAGTTTTTTATATGATTTCTGCCTGACTGTTCGTTTATCTGTTTGTTCGCGCATCACGTAAAATCTACAACACTGATTGCGATGCGGTTTTCACTATTGGATAGCTTAGGCTTAGACTTAAAACGTGTAGTTGGTATCACAATCCGATGATTATAATCCCAGCAATCGATTAAAACTAAATGACGGCTGAACGAAATGTGGTATTATGTACTTTAAACGTACTTTTGGTCCTGGAATAACACTTAGGTTACTTTTAACATCAGTTATTCACAGAAATGACCACGCAAGCAAAGTCACGGGCACAGCTAGCATATTATTAAGTAATGCATATTATTAAGAACATATTTGTTAGTGGTTCTTTGGAGAAAGAAAATGCTAATCAGCATTAAATTTGCTACCTCTCATGTTCTTTTATGATGTTCTATCTAGTGGTAGCTTATGTTACAATATGTAGAAGTCTGCAGAGAGCAATATGCTCTGAGTGTAGATACATACATAACATCAATTTCAATAAAATTGGCTTATCTTATTATGTTATAATTATTGTTCCAGCCTTATTATTTTGACATTGATAAAGTGTTGAAGTTGTGTTGAATTTCTTCCTCTTTTTCTATTTCCTATCTACATAAGGTCGATCGATTCGTTCACGGTGCGCAAGCGGTCAACAAGTGTCAGTGGGGAGTAAACAAGGAAGCTTTTACCGTCCCTGTATCGAATAAAATATACACTCCGTACTCTTCTCAACACACTCCCATGCACTTGTTGTCGAAATACCGCCAACGAACCTGACGGGGACTCTCAGTCTTACCCTCTATCCCCCACAGGTCAAGGGCGAGTCAACCAGCTCGGTGGCCTCTTCATCAACGGCAGGCCTTTGCCCAACCACATCCGGCTGAAGATCGTTGAAATGGCGGCAGCAGGAGTGAGGCCCTGTGTCATCTCGAGGCAGCTGCGAGTCTCGCATGGATGTGTCTCCAAGATCCTCAATAGATACCAGGTAAGATCTCTGCAGGTTCGATCTCAAACAGACCTATTTAATTACCTTTTTTTAAACTAGAAACATGCTTTTAAATTTGTGTTACGATACAACTGAAAAATTACTTACAATTACAAAATAAGCAGATGCACACCTTAATAAACACTAACACACAATATACACAATATACTCGTGGAACTATTACTTTCCTTATTAGTTATACCTACCCATATGTAACATAATGTTATAAACAACATATGTAACATAATTATGTACAAGCACACACACAAATCCGTTTGCACATTATATATTCTTCATAAGCTTTTAAAAACTTGATATGTCAAATTTCTTTGTTAATTATCTAAGATGCTGTTACTGTTATATCAGCTGTAGAGAACTAATGAATCTGATCATACAAGTTTTTCCTAGTTTCGGATTCAGTGGTCTCACTTTACGCATTGTTACAGCCTCATTTTGTTTGACTACAATTTACGTCATAATTTTAAGTAGTTATAAGCTAACAATACTGTGGCTTGAAATAAAAATTTATTATTATTATTTACACCAGGTTAGCTTCATACATACGTAAGTTTTGTCTGTGTCTCATCGGAAGACAAACACTATCCATAAACAAGCGTTTTTTTTTTTTTAAATATGACTGCCCTGCCAAAAACGAACTTGTGTCAATAAATTATATATTATTGGAATGTGCTCATCAAGGCCTTCAATTTGATATCCATATTGTAAAATTCAAAGTTTTTTTGAATTGGAAACGGAACCGTACTACACCTCCATATTGATTTAAAAAATATATACCAATAGCTTATTTTACTCGGTATGATGTAAAAAATCTAATGATACCCCATGCATCGAAATCTGTTCAGGCATTTAAAAGTTATGGTGGAATAAAGAAACTCACATATAAACATACATGAACCCTGAAAACATTATGTGGGCAGTCGTGTAATTAAACGCTAGTCTTGCGTTGCGATAAACTAACTTCAGGTGCAAAAGGGAATAACCGCATCATGTTTAATTTCCACTACCTAGGTACGTCTGATGTTTAAATCGTACCCATAGAACCTATTAGTCTAAATCGTATTTAATAATAATGTAAATCAGTTCAAGTGGAAATAGGTCATTATTAAAATGATTATTTAGGGATGGTACCTGCAGTAGTATTTTCAACTACTAACGATTTTGAAGATAATACTGGACTCTGGTACCATAAGAGCCATGTTTTAATTTAAACATCAGACAGTCACAAAATATTTAACCGACACTAAAGGTAACTTTAAAATCCGAACCATAAATAGACCATTCATCGGAACGAGGCTTTTATGGCATCGTTCATTAAAGCACGTGTATCAAGCCTACGGGCTTTATAAACTATACTATTTCCATATCATCAATAAGCCTTTTACAATATAAAACATGCGTGTATGGATTCGCCCACGCGTAGGAGATCAATTGGCGAACAGTGGACAATCGCCATTGAGACCTGCCCAGCGAAGCCTGAAGGTCCGTTTTCACCAGACTCATGGTTCACAATAAGCGATTGTTTAACTCAGGAAGCGTTTCTCCACGGTAGGAACGGGGCCGGCGCTGGAAACGCCTAGCTACCTAGTTTATGAGCCAGGCGCGTATCCAGGGTCATCTTAAAGATCTTCAGAATACTTTTATCAGTTATGATTAAGGAAGTGCGAGCATTGCGAGGGTAAAACCTACAGGTGACTTCAGGGGGGGGACTTTATGTGATGTGGAGATTTGATGACTTTCAAAAGTTAACCTAGTTCCACTATTTTATTAAGTTAGCTTACGGTACAATATGGGTCGTGACCTGTCCACCCACTGGCTTCACCCACTAGTGGGTGCACGGGTAATTCGTATTTACCCCTCCACCCACTGCACTAGAGTTGGAAACTAATGAAAAAATAATCAACATTTATCAAAATATATAGCTTGTATAAAAGTATTTGTTTTATGACTGAGTCATTCGCGTTTCGACCGAAATGTTTTCGCCCGAATCGATCGAAACACTGAATGTTAAAAATGTATTTATTTATTAGAAATATTATAAATATTCAGAGATTCGGCCGACAACATTTTTATCGTCAATACTAACTTGCATCGGTAACAGACTAAAACTGTTTGAAAAAATAATATTATAGTGAAAGACTGGTTTTTGTTTATAAAATATAATCAAATCAAGACAATATAGGCATATATTAAAATATGCACTATTACATTACAGAAAATGACACGGTAATTAAAATTTATCTATCTATACTTATAATAAAACTGTAACGGGTCCAATTCTGTACATTGAAGATATTTTGAAATTTTCTTTTGGAGGATACTGTATATTCGATACTGAAGCCAAAACTGTTTTTTTTTTCATTTTTGTCTGTCTGTCTGTCTGTATGTCTGTCTGTCTGTATCTTGGCTAGGCATCACGCTGAAACTACTGAATGAATTTAAATGAAACTTGGTATGATTTGAGTTCATACTACGAGGTAGGTTATAGGATACTTTTAATCCCGAAAAATTAAAGGGTTCCCGCAGGATAGGCGTTGAAAGTTATTTAAAAGAACACGTATCACGCTGAAACTACTGGACGGATTTTGTTGCAACTTGGCACAGTCATAGTTTATATAATGGGTAAAAACTGAAAATACTTTTTATCCCGACAAAATAAAGAGTTCCTGCGGGATAATGTCCCAAATTTTGTAAATTGAAGATATTTTGTAAATTTTTTTGAAGGCCGTTTTATATTCAATACTAAAGCCAAACCTGTATCTTTGTAATTTTAGTCTATCTTTCCGTCTGTCCATCTGTCTGTGTGTATCTTGGCAGCGCAACACGCTGAAAATACTCACTGAATTCAAATTAAATTTGGTATTATTTGAGTTCATACTTCGAGGTAGGACATTGGACACTTTTCAGCCCGAAAAATTAAAGAGTTCCTGCAGGATAGGGGTTGAAACTTGTTTAAAAGTACACGTACCACGCTGAAACTAATAGGCGAGTTTTGATGTAACTTGGCACCATCTTAATTTATGTGATGGGTTAAAATTGAGGACACGTTTTATCCCGAAAAATTAAAGGGCTTCTGCGGGATATGGGTCCAAAGTTTTGGTAATATTTAAGTAAAGAATAATATTTTTTGCATGGTTCTCTATATTCGATACTAATGCTAAAACTGTTTCACTTTTTATTTTTGTTTGTATGTCTGTCTGCTTGTCTGTACCTTGACCGCGCATCGCACATGAACTACTGAATGAATTCAAATGAAACTTGTTATGATTTCAGTTCATACTACGAGGTAGGACATAGGAAACTTAAATCCCGAAAAATTAAAGGGTTTCCGCAATATAGGGGTTGAAAGTTATTAAAAAGAACAAGTATCACGCTGAAACTACTAGACGGATTTTTTTATGCAAATTGACACAGTCATATATCTATCTACACTTATAATAAAGCAATAGGTATGAAAAAGGCTGTAAAAAAAGGAGATAAATAAAAAATGCTCTTGGGTGCTTAACACGTTTTTTTATCGTGTCTGTCTGTCTGTTTGTCTGTATGTTTTTTTGTTCACGCATCACGTAAAAACTATTGGACCGATTGCAATGCGGTTTTCATTGCTAGGTAGCTTAGGGTTTGATTTAAAAACTGGTGTAATTGGTATCTCAATCTGGTGAGTTAGAAGCAGGCAGAGCAGTGTAAAAAAGTATTTTTCAAGGCAAAAAAAAATTGATCAAATGTTGGTATATTGGTCCTGGAATAGCACATTATGGTGCTTTGAACCTAAAGAAAATACCACGCGTGCGAAGCCGCGGGTACAGCTAGTACCATAATAAAACTGTAACTGGGCCAAATCTGTACAATAAATATAAATAAATATATTTTGAAAATTATTATTTATATAAACTTCATTACCGATATGGAAGCCAAAAGAAAAAATATTTTTGATATGAATAGAAGCGAAAATACTGTCGGCCAAATCACTTAATGTTTTTTTTTTATTATTTTCAGTGATTCTACCGATTTGGGCGAAACTATTTCGGTCGAAACGTGAATGACTCCTTTGACTTCTATGTACCCTGGAAACTTAAATGATGTCCTTTTTTTGTATTGACCGGCCATTTTATTTATTTTATGAAGTAGCAGTCATACAAGCCTGAAATATTTTCAATCGCGTTGTATAATTTAAAATCTTCTACTTTCTATCGGATATATATATATATATGTATAAATCAATTGCCGTACATTAGTCTCGCAAAAGCTCGAGAATGGCTCGAGCGAATTGTTTTTATTTTGCGTTTTTATTTTACAGATTAGGTTTAAAATTAAAATAAAACCTCAATTTGAACATTTAGGTATTGAAAAGTACCAGCAACAACAAAAAAGTTTTTATATTGGAATTTTTAATTATTAGAGGGGGAAGGGGGGAAAAGGGAGGTGAGGGGACAAAATTTGTACGCGTGCCAAGCTGCGGGGCGCAGTTACTAAACAATAACATAGAATGCATGCATGATAATATATTTAGGCATTGAAAAGTACCAGGAGAAAGCAACAAAAAAATTATATTTATTGGAGGTGGGGAGGGGACGCGTCATGGGAGAAGGGGGAAAGGGAGATGAGAGGGCAAAATTTGTATGAGTGCCAAGCCGTGGGGCGCAGTTACTAAACAATAACATAGAATGCACACAAAATAATACCACAGTACATATAATAACATTTCCTCTACTAAAAATGTGTGCACTGTGATAAAATACCCGAATATTTAAATCTTCGGACCAAAAACACAAAATAAACAATGATTTGAATTCAGAATTGCCTCCAATTGTTTCGGTATGAAATCTTTTAAAAGGCAATTTCTTTTCCATTTGCTACTGTTTGTTCAGTGAGGAAAGAATTTATATAAAGGACAAAGTATTCCCAATGCTTGAATTGCTTTTAAATATCATTATATTAGCTTCAAAATCATTTTAATACCAACATAAATTCTTTCAAGTCAAAACATTAATGATCTTTTTGAAATTGACCTATTTACTCTATCGTATATTGCCTTTTCTAGGCCCAAAAAATTGCCTGTACCCCTTGAATTATATCTCTATGCCTGTACTTAAGCCTACAGTCATATTTGTTATACCCATAGATTCACATTTTTTTATTATAATTAGTTTCTTAGATTGAAAGCTAGGTACCAATTTTCAGTGGTATTACGAAATGTTACATACGATACATAATAATAATTGTGACAAGTTTATTTTGGCCAAATTTGCGCGACGCGTCATTTTGCAAGTTTTCTACGGTTTCTATCTCGTTTGATAACAGATGTATATTCTAATAAGACTTTCTTTTGTATAGGAGACAGGATCGATCAGGCCTGGGGTGATAGGCGGTTCGAAGCCAAGAGTCGCAACTCCTGAGGTGGAGGCGAGGATTGAGGAGCTCAAACGGCAGAACCCTGGGATATTCTCTTGGGAGATCCGCGAAAAGTTAATCAAGGTAAATTTTACCTTACTAATAAACCTGTAACAACTTTTTTAGTTTGTTTCAAAATAATATTAATATTTGACATTTGGGCTCCCTGATTTTAATAGGCCTTATAAGGCTTTTCATGATATTGAAAACGTATATGTAAGCATAGATTTTAACAACTTTTTTGTATTAGAATTTAGTTATAAATATCACCACAATCATTAATAAACAAATCACAAGTTGCTCGGTACAAAGTAAACGCTGTTCATAGGTAAACTGCTTCGATATTCTATTACTAAAAGTTTACAAGAAATATTTACCAACTGGCCCCGAAAGCAAAGTTCTTTTAAATTCAACATATAGGTAACCCTTGTCGTCTATGGAACGTAATTTACTTTGAGAAAGAAAATGCTAATATAAAAGTGGTACGGAGCGGGTGCCAAACGCCTAGTGTTATATAATTTAAAACACTTATGTACGAAAAGGCTAGGATGTCCAACTGTTCCTGGTACGATCATCTCAAGAAAATTAATACAAAATTACAACGTAAAACCTGTTGCTTACAATTTTCCTGTAGTTCATCGACTAATCATCCGTCATCAACTTTCGCAATACGCTTGCGATATGTAGTCAGCAGTGAACATGGGAAACAGATTAAACAAGTTTTTAAGGCAATATTCAAAATGTTGTTTAACTTCTACTGCGGTATTGTTAGAGTAGGCGTTGTTTTTAGTTTATAGAAAATCTTTGTCGTCACTTATCATATGGAACCGAAATAGATATATATATAATACTTTATTGTACACCAGTTTCCAAAAATTTACAACAAATAGGAACAATCTTATAACAAAAGTACAACGGGCGGACTTATCGCTAAAAGCGATCTCTTCCGTAAAGAGGATGGCGATGTAAACAAATAAAACAAATATAAATATATATATATATATATATATATATATATATATATATATATATATATATGTGTGTATATATAAATGTATGAATAAAAATAAATAAACATATACATACATGCCATTAAATACAAATACACATAGGTACAATAATAAAATTAAACAAATATAAATAAAAATAATAATAATATATATAGATTCCAACACATAGATGCCTCTAAAATTTTAGGAGATCCTAGTTACAATGACTGAGAAAGATACAAAGATTTTTACATACATTTAGAATTATACAGCTTTGTAACAGTCAAATATATGTTGGGTTCTTGCTTGCTTGTCGTGTGAGGTAGTGCTGGCCTCTGGTATCAGAGTTTGTCAGGTGGCCCGACGGCCTCTGACATGGCTTAACGACTGCTATTAATCAATAACAGCCGGGACCGACAGTTTAGCGTGCCCTCCAAAGCACGGAGCGAGATAACTGCACATAACTTAGAAAAGTCACTGCTGAGGTGCAGAGCCTAGGACCGAACCCGGTATCGTTGGATTCTAACTCGCACTAGTATACCGCTAGGCTACCACCGCTGCTTTGGACTCTATTGCTTGCTTTTGCTTGTCGAAAAATGCATTCTGATGGCCTTTGGTTTCAGAGCTATATTTAGTAGTATCTGTAAAAATGACCAAGATAACATTGCAGTTGGGGCCATAGAACATCATCGTTGCGGCGGAGCGTTTTTGCGCTCGCCCCACCGTCCGGTGACGCTGTAGAGGTCAGCTATAGACCAACAGCACATATCCTTTATAAAAAATATAAAAAAAATATAACATCATGGAAAATTATAAAAACTAGCTCAGTTGATAAATAGAAAGTCAATTTTTCCCATTGTTAGTATTCTTAGAACTACTAGAACAATATCTTACACATAGCAATGCGTGCCTCTCATTTCATTACAAAAAGTTGCTCACACACATTGAAAGAATTGGTTTGAACCAGCCGGGGTTGTCCACACTAGCACACCACTACACCCATGAGGAAATATTTCTTCTTTTCGTACAGAATTGTGAAGAACTACGACAATATATTAAAATATAAAATATACATATACTTATCATCTCCGTACGTTGGTAGACATGCACTCAATCTGTGTTTCTATTATACCTACGGTACCTATCCTTACCACTTATTACCTATACCCAAATACCGTAACCATGCAATCCATTTATTACTAGTGGCTCTGTGAGCTGTATTAGACCTCACAAACTTTTTTGCCAACCAATCTAGCGGTGCACAGTAGCGCCATCTAGTCACCTTATGGTAATACAAATATTAATAACCAAGGTGCTCCATTAATCCCTACCCTACCTAGTAGGTAAGGGCTGATTCCACTGGAAGAAACCTAAAGTGAGCAATTTACTGCATTTTGAGCAGCTATTCTGCTCAACACGCCGAAGATCCTCATCATATCTTAACAATTTTTTTATGAGACCAACTTTACTACCTTTCAAATAAAAAAAAGAATCCATTGAAATTGGATCTAATAAGGCGGAGATATTCAGTAGACCCCGTTTTGCCCCTTTTTGGGGGAAGTATTAGGGAGCCAATCAAAAATCTTCAAAACAAAAATCTCAAAAATCTCGATCGTCTAAATCGGTTGAGGAATTCGACCTGTTGAGGAGAACAGAGATCCGGACGGACATCCGGACATACGAAAGCATTTTTGCCCAAGCTGAAACGAAGACGCTTCGCTCGCGCTTTGCGCTAGCTCGGTCAATTATCATCGTGTTACCTGTACCCCACACACACACACACACACACACACACACACAAACACACACACACACACACACACACACACACACACACACACACACACACACACACCTAGACGGCACACTGACACTTCCAACTTGTCCACGCGCTCTGCATCCATGCTTCAAGACCAACGATGCTTAAATATAACATTATTTTTCAAGGCTCGATAATCTATTTTTTTAAGATTACCCTCTATTATTTTCTAATAATAACTGATTACCTTTACCTACTCTGGAAAGTGAAATAAAAATGTATTTGTTTTACACACACTGTCTGTGGTCTGTATATATTTTGATATAAACACAAATATATCATAACTCAAATTATGGTAGCCACATTATAACACTTTTAATAAACTTACCTATACTTATGATAAATCAGTAAGTACCAAAATGACTGAAAAAAATATATGGCAAAGTAAGTTTTTTTTTAATTTTTGACTTTCTGTTCACGCGTAACGTAAAAACTACTTAACCAGTTGCTATGCGGTTTTCACAGTTAGATTTGCTTCTGACTTAAAAACTGGGGCACTTGGTATCTTAATCCAATGATTAGAAGCCGAGCAATCGACCAAAAAACTATCTGAAAGCTGTCTGAAATTTGGTATTATGTACTTTTGGCACTTTTGGCCCTGAAATAACACACAATACTTTTAATCCAGAGAAATGACCACGCGGGCAAAGCCATGGGCACAGCTAGTTCAAAATACAGATGTACCTACATAAACAATTTTCAAAGAGTAACGTCTACCTATTATTAACCGACTTCAAAAAAATGAAGGTTCTAAAGTTGATATGTATGATTTAATATGGTTGAAAATGCGTAATATTCATATATTTTAGTCTATAATTATGGGTGACAATGCATATGTACCTTCCGAATTTTGTGTATGTATGTCAAAAATGCCTAATATTTATTATATGTTAGTAGGTAAATATGAGTATCTGAATAAACATACAAAATTTCGCGATTATATGTATGTATGTATGTTTGTCCACGTATTTCTCGGAAACTACAAGTGTGATTGCAATAATTCTTTTTGAAATAGTTTTACTATCTTTCAACTTAGGGAATAGGTAAAGTTTCATCATAATCGGTTCAGTAGATTAAAAGATATCGAGTGTTAACTGTTTCCAGTATTGCTTATTTCTTAGCAATCAGAATAAGTACCTCATTTCTTAGGCCTACTTTAACGAAACCTAAAGTATGAAAAAAAATTTTTTTTTTAATCTACTTCAAATCTTACAAAAGATACAAATAATTCAATATTTTTGAGGCCAATTTTAGGGGTTATTTTACACATTTTCCTCTATTTCTTGTTGATGATGATCATTTCTGTATTTCATTGAGATTTTGATGATGATTAATAAACAATGAAACACAGAAGCGATCATCAGTTCCTGTATAACCGTCTCAGAAAAAGTATCTGTCAAGCAATAAAATACTAAAACCCCGTTAAAGACCTAGGTAGTGTGTTTGGTTACACACGTGCAAATTCCATGACCCCGGTTAATCGAAGGTTAACTAGTTGTAGAAATTATTACAAATTACAATATTTGTATTAATTTCTACAACTAGTTAACCTTTACATTGCAAATTAATACAATGCCGCTGAACGTTTCATAACGCACTTCATACTCAGGTTCATCATCATCATCATCAACCTATATTAGTCCACTGCTGGACAAAGGCCTTTCCCAAGGCGCGCCAACGAGCCCGTTATTCTCATCCAATGACTGCCAACTTTTTTGCGCCGGTCGTTGCTCCATCTAGCCGGAGGGCATCCTACACTACTACACTACACGTCTCCGTCTTCCCCAACTGCCATCGTTTCTATACCCAGGTTACTCAGCACATAATATCTACGCCCTTGCCATTCCCATAAACATAGCAGAACCCGAACTAATTAGTCAAATTTCTATAACCGGTTGGCATAGATATAGATCGATGGTAGCCTAACGGTTCAATAGTGCAACTTAGAATCCAAAGATACCGTGTTCGGTTCGGTCCTAGGCTCCGCACCAATGACTTTTGTAAATTATGTGCGGTTTACCATCGCTCCGTGCTTCAGAGGGCACGTTAAATTGTCAGTCCTGTCTGTTATTGATTAATAGCAGTCGTTAAACCATGTCAGAGGCCCTAGGGCGGCCTGACTAACTCTGACACCAGAGGCCAGCACTACCTCATACGACAAACAAACAACATATATACGAATATCAATCCATAAAATACACCTATCTGTAATCGTCCTACATGCTTTCTCTTTAATCTTTATTGACTAGAACATAGTCCAATTGAATACTGAACGAGGCACAATACCATCTGATTGCAGGAAGGCGTGTCGGACCCGCCCAGCATTTCGTCCATTTCTCGTCTGCTCCGAGGTGGTGCGAGAGACCCTGATGGGAAGAAGGACTACAGTATTGACGGGATTCTTGGAGGTGAGATAATTATAATATTTCTACAAGTATTTTATTGTTTGCTACAAGTAGGTATATATATATATATATGGTGGCTTTAGACAAATTGTTTTAATCCGAGACAATATATTTTAAATGTGCCTCCAGAGGAAATGCAGTGATTGACCAATTATAATATAACTACTTAAGTACCTAACTACTAAACTATAACAAAGTACCTACTCTGACTAGCAAAGTGTTGTTTGTGTGTGTAATTCACACCAATATATAAAAGTGAAACGTTGTTTTTTTGTTTGGGGAGCTTACATACCAAAACTCCTGATCCGATTTTGATGAAACTTTGTAAATAGGTGCAGTACAATATAGAGATCCATATAGGAAACCTTTTTGTCCCGAAAAATGGTAAGCTGCCAAGGGAAAACTGGAAAATATCGATTACGGAATGACGTGCCGTTGCCGTGAAAACGAAATAATAACAAGTCTGTCAAAAAGCATAAAGAGCGTTGGTACTATACTTTTGCATTTGTTTTTAATATCCTATGAACATGTGATGCTTTTTTGCGACGAAGTCGCGGGCGAAACCTTGTATCTACTAAATATGAAAGACGTAGTCGATAAAATCAGTCTAGCGACATTCATTTTATACTACAACTGGTAACAAATTATTTACAAAGTATATTTTACACGACTGCCCAAAAAAAGGAGGGTATTGTTTTTAGCATTCATGTATGTATGTATGTTTGTTGTGTTTCTTTATTCCACCATAACTTTTAAATGCATGAACAGATTTAGACGCATGGGGTATCGTTAGAATCCTTACATCCCCCGAGTAACATGGGCAATTTTTTTAAAACATTAAATATGACGCCAGTATGGCATCATATTCAAAATAGAAAAAATACGAAATTTACAATATTGGTATCAAATTGAATGCCTTGATAAGCACATTCCAACAGTGTATAGTGTATTGGCCAAAGCTCTTTTTTTGGCAGGGCAGGCATATTTTTTAGCTTTGAAGCTAGTTATTTTTGCTATGATTCTTTTTATTCTCCCTTAATATTGACACCACAATCTCCAAATGTCGGCATCAATTATAAAAACTTCCTCACTTCCGACACAAACACGCCGCATCCAAAATGTTGCACAATAACTTCCCTCTCTCAAAAGGTTTCGCCAGCGGCAACCTGTCAAAGCTTTCTCACGAGGGCACAGAATAACTAACAGTATGAAGGGTCAAAAAATCAATTTCCGCACACAAATCTTACATCGTCATTGTTGCCATTTGAAATATTGAGGTTTGTCGGTACTTTGATTAGTAGAGTCAACGGTCGCCGACAAAGTTGCCGCGGTCGCCTGCAGAGCCCTCGAATGCCCTCGATGGTGCTGAAAACATCGACAATTGACGTAAACATGTATTGTTTGCTCTCATTGTGGTATTATACTATTGACGCACTTTGTCACTAACTTTGATTGTGCTTTGTCGGCTGTACCTGTCGGGTTTCCTTGCTCTGAAGTCCGGTTCAATGTAATTCGTTGTTGTATTTTAATTGTTTTGTAGTCTGGACCATACAAAACAATTAAAATACAACAACACATAGAATACACATATACATATATAGTTCATACTCGAACTTAAGAATATTTAGGAAACATAGGAAAGCACTTTTACCAGGGTGTGCCGATAAATTATATGATTTTATATTTACTTCGATATAACTGTACATTCATTGATATTTATCGATAACTAGCTTTCCTGCCCGAGATTACGTCCGCGCGGACTACTGTTTATCGCGAAAAAAAAGCATCCTATGTTCTTCTAGGATATTAAAAACCAATGCAAAAGTAGGTATAGCACCAATGCTCTTGATGTTTTTTGACAGACTTGTTATTACGTTTCCATGGCAACCGTTCCTTACAGCGAGTTATCAACATTTTTCAGTTTTCCCGTGGAAAATTACAATATTGCGGGATAAAAAGTATTCTATGTTTTATTCCAGGGTATAAGCTATCTCCAAATTTCATCAAAATCCATGTAGCCGTTATCGCGTGAAAGCTCCCCAAATAAACAAACAAACAAACAGATAACGTTTCACTATTATATATACGAGTATATTGGTATGGATTATGTCAGATACCCGCAAATACTTAACAATAAATAAAATTTCAATTACTTTTACTGACGTGGCTATCCTAATATTATAGATTTTGGAATTAACTCTAATAACAGTAGGGTTCTGTAATTATGTATGTAAATAAAATCTTAAAAAATATTTTTATATTATTTAAAGACAAATTTCCTAATTTAACAAAATGGATTTTTGTGTGTATAAAAAACAATAGTAAATGAACATTGTAATAAATCGAAAAACGGACGAACAGTTTTTTTTAACTTCCTTTGCTTCGCCGTAGTCGGGTAAAAAGAAGCATCGTCAAACTAGATTAGTTTTTAGTTTTAGTTTATAGTTCGTTTAATTTACATAATTGTTTTTATCGTCAAACGAATCAAATATTTAAAATATTTATTAACTGTATTGAAACCATTGTTTTGATTTCAATTGCATCTTCTGTAGCTAAGCATCCAGTTTTTGTATCGTTAGTCTCACAAATGACATAATTCTATTTAAATGTTAGCAATTTTAGTGCTTACACCTAAATATAATTCAATCACATATTAAATCCACATATTCGATAACATTAAATAGAGACAAGAACCTATATAACATCTACTTCAATTACATACAGTACAAAGTTAATAAAAAAACCTTTCATAACTTCGCGAAGCTTCACTACATCACAACTTTAAACAAAACGACAATTTCTCAAGCCGCCGCGACCATTACGTGTAATCTGCTTTCACACATGCCCGAGTATGGAGCAAAACAAAGAGTGGACGATAAAATCTCGCATTTGTTTAATAACATCTGTCGTTAGAATCAACTAATGTCGCTTGGTGGCGGCACAGAATATATACACTAACGCGAAGTGGCGGCGCGATTAGAACCACGGCGTTGCAATCACGCTGGGAGGCGGGTGTGGAACTTGTGGAGAGCTTACATGATGTCGTATTTTAAAAATCATTTTTCCACTCATGGGGTCAGAACCTTTTCTACTCTCTCTGTTTTGAGCTCGCGCTACCTAATCTTTTTGAGATGAA
Organism: Alsophila aescularia; assembly: GCA_946251855.1. Lineage (NCBI taxonomy): Eukaryota > Metazoa > Arthropoda > Insecta > Lepidoptera > Geometridae > Alsophila > Alsophila aescularia. The sequence goes on from OX276380.1 coordinate 47,286,292, forward strand.
CTGAGGTTTTCGCGCTACCGTTTTTGAGGGTTACATCTGAAAAAATATGAGATGCAGAGGTTTTAACTATTGTTTAAACTGCTTGGTTAGGGTCACAAAATGTGGTACAAAATTTAAAAAGAACAGAATTATTAAGCGAAAAACGTTTGTCAAGCATATAACATAGTCAAGTTTGCCAAAAAAGTACTTGTTATTCAAACGCGGCATAAGCAGCTTTTTTATAAAATACCATTGTCCCATGCTTGTCTTTACCCATGTACGCTGAAATTATCACAAATTAAGTAGTTACTTCAGTACTTATTACCAACCAATAATTAATCGTTTAAGTGCATTTTTATAGCACCTTCACCTACTGAATTTTGCATCTCTATGTAAGCCTCATGCACACCTCCATGTAAGCCGGACGGGCACACACACAAAACCTCAAAGTATTTAGGGGCCATCTATTACGGCGCATTGTATTGTAGACAATTTTGTCTCATCAGCTCATCACATTATTCAATGAAGGCCCTCCCAGGCCGGCACGAAGCGACTCTGTGTTAAGGTGTGATGTAGGCCTATTAGGTCAACTTTAGCACTGCCATGTAGTCACTGTTTGGCTAAACCAGAAATACTAATCTGTGGCTGTACTCTAGAGTTGACACGAAGATACTTAAGCGCGTCACAGACGGCTAAGATACGATAATATTTTATCTTAAGATACAATATCGCTCGCTATACAATTTATATGAACCATCACAAACGGCGAAGATAATATATATTTGCATCTTAAAATATCTTAAGATATCGAGCGATATGGAATTTATTAAAAGATGTCATCTTAAGATACGAAATATATCGCAAAAGATACAAAATATATCGTAATATGCTCTACAGGTTGCTCTGTTTTGTATTCGTGACGGTTTTTTTTAACCCCTGAACAAAGAGACACAATATATAAGTTTAGGGTGTGTACACTGTGTGTATATATGTGCCTGTGTGTGCACACACACACGCACACAAATACACACAGTGATGTTAACAAATATGTGATGTTCTTTTTTGTGTGTGTGTCACATACACACACACACACATGTGTGTGTCTGTGGCATCGTAGCTCCCAAACGAATGGACCGATTTTGATGCGGTTTTTTTCTGTTGAAAGCTGATATGATCGAGATGGTTCTTAGATATATGGGGAGAGGGAGGGGGAGGTGAGAAAGAAAAGGGGGGTGAAAATAGTAGCTTCCAAACAAATGGACCTATTTAGCTGTGGTTTTTTAATGATTGAAAGCTGGGGTAAACAAGATGATTCATAGCTATAATTTGAGGATGGAAGGGGGAGGGAGTGGTGCGAATCGTAGCTTTTGAACGAATGGACCGATTTAGCTGCGGTTTTTTATGTTTGAAAGCTGAGGTAATTAACGAGATGGTTCTTAGCATACTGCAAGTCGTTGTTCTGTACAAATGCTCTCGCGCATGTTCGTATTTTGTTTCACTAAATCTTTCTTAATCAAATTATGAATTTCGAGAAAAGTTTCCTTCGACTTATTAAAATAAGTTTTGTTTTTGTAGAAGCATCCGCGTAAAGATTAAATTCAGCGCGGCTTTTTCTAAATTTAATGTGATTTTCTATCCAAATTGATCACCCTTTACAGTGCGCTAATGCAATTTGCATAAATCAGAATCGTAGTCTGATGAGCTATCTAATAAATCTAATAGTGAAACCGTACTAATCATATTTTATTATCCTGTATATAGAAAGCGGTCAAGAAATACGTGTGGCACCTAGGACGGCCTGCGAGCGAATGAATAATTTCAATATATGATCGTATCTTAGCCGTGTGTGATACCCTAAGATGCTATAATATTTTATATACAGATATCGTAACATCAAATATTATAGTATCTTAATTGTCTGTGACGCCCTTTATAGTTGTATACTTAATCGCGCTAAAAACGTAATTTTTATTTATCTCGACCAAGACCGTGTATACCCCTTTAGCCAAGTTAGCAAGGCATGTCAGAACACCGAAAGCTGACATTTATTTTCAAACTCCTGGCGTATATAAGATAAATTGCAGCTGCGGTAGTTTCTACATTGGACTAACCAAGCGTACTATAGAAACACATTGCAGCTGTAAAGAACCGCCAGATAAATAAATCTGCAGTCGCTGAGTATTTGCTAGAATCGGACCTTATCACTGGATTGAACTACACGACCCGAAGATCCTCTCCACAGAACTTCACTACTACTCCAGGATTGTACGTGAAGCGGTTGAAATTAAAATGTATCCCAATTTCAACCGGGAGGATGGTTTCAAGTTGGCTGCGTCCTGGAATCCTGTTATAAGCAAGTGTTCGCGTCGCGGTTTATGTCAGAAGAAATCTGCAGATGTCGTTAGTGTTGTGTGTCGTGACAATTTAGAATTTTTACAAAACCAAATGCGGGTAGTTGGAGACAACGCTCGCCCTTCTCGACGCTGACACCCGCTATTTCAGTCTTCTCGTGACCACGATCAATGCAACTTGATCGAAACGTCGAGGTTAATAAAAAATAAGTTTTCAGCGCGATTAAGTACTATGTGTTCGAATCGCGAAAGTTTAAAAGTTACAAAGATACTTATTTGTACTTAGTCTGGCACTTGCATGATGAAAGTAAAAGAAAGAAAAAATGATTGATGAGATTAACGCGTCAGTTTCGCGCCTTCTACAGAACGATCTGTTTTATCAACATTTCGAAGCCTCTAAAACACATATTTATCTGTCTGTGCCCATATCGTGAGTAAATAAATACAAACATAGACGATAACTACCAATATCCTTTCCTATAGGATGTTTACCACTCCTTCAACGACACAACTATATAATTATATTTGCAGAACTTTCGATTTGGGGCAATTCCTAGCAATAATACAATACAAAGCCTTTTCGATTAACCCAACTGCTTAGGGATTAACCAAAGTTCAGATAATTTAACGCATTGTGCATTTAATTCATTTAGCTTACTCCGCCCTTACCCTCCCACTCGAGCTAAATACTAAACGTTAATCTTTTAACAACAGGCTAAAAATAGCATTTAAAATCGGCGGGTGTTTACGTGATTCGAGAAACCAGGCAAAGGTCAGAGTCAACTTTTTCTACATTTAGAAAGCGTCGTCGAGTCTTAGTAAAGTCTAGATAGTAAAAAATGTTATCAAGAAATTGAGTTATAGAACAGTTTTTTAATAGAGCTGAGCAGGAAGGACTGGGTAAAAGCCACGATAAAACTAGATTGGTATCGGCGTGGCGGTGACGTGTTCTTTAGTACAATATGTATGTAAGTACTAAGCAGTACTAATACTAAGTAAGTAGGTAGGCCTACGCCACAACAAGCAGCGCTAGCTTTGCGGAGAGGGGGGGGGGGGTCTCAAAATCACCACACTTGGGTCACAAACCCAGCACTATCACTAAGCCTGGCACCGCTGAAGTTTGACTACGTAGCTTAAAATATAACATCTCGTTACATATCTAGGGGCAAACAAAATAAATATTTTTGCTTGAAGTAGTTCATACTTTAACTTACACTTGTTTCATACTTTAATAGACACATCTATTAAAGTATGAAACAAGTCGTTAAATACCACATTTTCAAATTGAAATACCTAATTCACAATCAAAAGGAGCTTTATCAGTGCCCGCTTCAGAAAACACGAAGAAACACGCAACTACGCCCCCAAACGGCGAGACGTGCTAATCCGGCCATCTGTTACCATCAGAACGAACTGCTGAAACAAAGGCCGACCCGCGTTTTAATGAACCCAGATTATGAAGGTGTTAAACCGCCGCCGCTCTTTCAACTTCCAAATTATGAGTTCTGAGCCGACCGCCGTCTTCACGGGGTCACATTTCGGCAAAACTCCCCTTCCTACTCTTGCGCACAGCCTTCCCCACCAAACGTCTCGCTCGATCATAAAACCTGGAGGGTTCTTCGTCTCGCCTTAATACCTCGCTGTAATGAACTTTACGACCACGGTTTAAAGCTCCGATTCTTAAAGTTTTAATATTTTCGATTTGTGTTTAGCCTCATACGTTATGATCAGTATAAAAAAGACTAAATAAATCTGTCCCTGTCTCGCTGCCAGCGGAGAATTTGAGCAATGTAAATCATTTTATTACAATACGTTGCTTTTTATTTTGTGTCGCTGCCTTTGTGGTCGGATATGTTGCTCGTGGCTTAATGATTCTGCCTAAGCCGCTTGTGATATACAATTTCCGTGACTTTAGAGAGGAAGAAACTGTAACTTTTTTATTGTTACTGTTTTAAAGTTAGGCTCCTCTGAAACTTCCATTTTTTTCTGTACTTACGCACAAAAAAATATTTTTCTTGTGGTTATTAGCATTAAAATACGGTTAAACTTTACGAAGCAATTAAACCTTCCTGCAGTATGTGTAAACACAATCTAATATAGATTAAAATGAAAACTAAAACCGATATAGCAGCCGCTGTAGGTAACGAGTTACAAAATTATTTCTAAGCCCGCGTTAACATTGCATTTAACTCGCGCTTTCGTTTTTGCCATAAATCCAGATCGCGACACCAAAATATTGAATGGTGCCAAAATGTCACCGAAGAGCAAAGGCGCCGACAAAGGCACCGCCACGCTGGGTGTTCTTATTCTGCTCCACGCTGAGCCTCTATTTTTTCATCTCATTCAATTTTGACTTCTTTCAAAAGGCTATTAATATAAGGCACATTTTTTAAGATCAGTTTTAAGGCCACGCTGTGCATTGTTGCGTCAGTATTTAATCTGTTTCCGTAGGATCCGCTACCGATTTATATAAATGAGATCAGGCCCCGCCGTCGGATCTTGATTTAGCCGAATTAAAACATGATGTGGGTTTTCACAAAAAACATACGGTTAATAAATAACGCGTGTTTCAAAAAAAGAGATGAAGACAAATTGCTGCAATATATTGTCAAATAAATTATGATTCTGAGCGGCGAGAGAGACAGTTTATTGATACCACCTTCGGAGATTAGATTTTTAATATTAATTAATGTGTTTTGCTTATTGATCGCTGGTCTACCTGTGTCTAAATAACAGTTTTTATAATTCCACGTGTCATGAGTCATACCATATTTGAAATATTGAATACCTACTATCTTAGTAGGTATTCAATAGTGTCTCAATAATACATTAAACATTAACATTCTTATCCATACCAATATATTAAAGTGAAACTGTTTGTTTGTATAACTGTTAGCTTTCACGCAATATCGGCTGGACGGATTTTGATGAAATTTGGAATAGAGATACGTTATGCCCTGGAATAAAACATAGGATACTTTTTAACCTGGATAGTTGTAAGTTTGCACGGGAAAAGCACCTAGGATATGCCAATCAGCTAGTACAAGCCTCATGCACACATTTACACCTTGTTAAGCCGATCAACTGGCACATCGCAGTAAGATCTCAACCTTGGTCGTGTTAATTCTGTCAATTTCTCACGGAAAATAAAAAACAGTGCAGTCTTTTGTCATGAAATTGTACTCACAAATTATCCACTCACGCACACAACGCAGCTGCCTTTTGGTATGCTTCAATCGTTTGTATGGCGGTGTAACTCTATCTTTTTTCAAACCTTCTTAATTTATACCTACCTACTTTTTTCAACACATTCCGCTCTTTTCAAGTTTCCTAAGGGAACTCTACATCGAATATAAAGCGCTGATGCTCTCAGCATCATAGGTAGGTCTCTTTTTTATTGCGCAAGATTTTCCAGTCCTGAGCTTTTCACCCACATGTATGACCCAGTATTCGTAAAATATCATCTGCATATCTGATCGTCTTGTATACCACTAAGACCACTGCAAAACATAATATTAGTAGGTGTTGCAAGATTCGCCTTATAGAATACAAACCTATGTTTATGTTTTTCCTGGGGAAGTATCACGGATTTTTCTCTTCCTTTCATTGTATCATATTATACTTAGATAAATAAATAGATGAACACTTGAAAGTAAATTCTCATAGCAAGCGCTCGTGCACAACCGTTTTTTATGTATAGTGTAACGGTAACCAGAGCTACTGCTCGCAAGGTTTCTAATAAACATACAGAAGACATGACAAGATGATCATCTTCAACTTCTTACAAGCCCATTTTATATAATTTTAGGTCGAGGATCCGACTCGTCAGACATAGAATCGGAACCAGGGCTGACGCTGAAGCGAAAACAGCGTCGCTCCCGCACTACCTTCACGGGGGAACAGCTAGATGCCCTGGAGAGAGCGTTCCACCGGACTCAGTACCCTGATGTGTACACCAGGGAAGAGTTGGCGCTGCAAACTGGATTAACAGAAGCCAGGATACAGGTATTAAGATTTCTCGGTGATATTTTACCTTGCTAAGAGACATCAATGAGCTGGGTATCATATAGCATCATTAAAACCAAGCAGAAATTAAAAAAATATATAACCCTCGACCCGGAGGTGGGGACCCCCCATTATGACTAAGAAGCATCTCGACCTCGGCAGCTTTCAAACATAAAAAACTGCATCAAAATGGGTCCATTTGTTTAGGAGCTACGATACCGACCCCCCCCCCCCCCCCCCCTCCCCAAAGCTAAGAACCATCTCGATCACATCAGCTTTCAAACAGAAAATAAAAACGCATCAAAAGCGGTCTATTCGTTTGGGAGCTACGATGCCACAGACAGACATACGGATACATACATACACACCCTAAACTTATAACACCCCTCTCTTTTAGAGCTCGTGGGTTAATAACTGCAAAAGTGGGTTAATATCATCAGATCTTCACCAAATTTTTATGAGACCAATTTTATGTTCAAATAAAAAAAGAACTATCGAAATCGGATCTAAAAAGGCGGAGATATTCAGTAGCCCCCTTTAAGCCCCTTTTTGGGGGAAGTACCCCAATCAAAAATCCCCGAAGACTAAAAAATTCCAAAAATTCGTTTAACCAAGTTTCGCGCGATGCGCCATCAGAAGCATCTCCGTTTCAGCTTAGGCTAAAATGCGTTCCTATGTCTGGATGTCAGTACGGATCTCTGTTCTCCTCTACAGGTCGCATTTCTCTACCGATCTAGACGAAACTTGGTGTAGAGGTTAAACAAATTTTAAGAATTTTTTAGTCGTCAGGGATTTTTCATTGGGGTGGTACTTCACCCAAAAAGAGGCAAAAAGGGGGCTACTGAATATCTCCGCCTAATTAGATTGGATTTCAATGGTTCTTTTTTTATTTGAAGGGTAGTAACTTTAAATTTGTCTCATAAAAAAATTGTGCAGATCTGATGAGGGTCTTCGGCGTGATGAGCAGAATAGCTCTCTCTCTCTAGTAAATTTCTCACTTTTAGGTTTCTACCAGTGAAATCAGCCCTTTAAACCTACTAGGTAGGGTTTGATGGAGCACCTTGGTTATTAATGTTAGTTTTACAATAAGGTATTTTTTATCGATTGCTTGGCATCTTATCATCGGATTAATTTATTAAGTATCCCAGATTTTAAGTCAAACCCTAATCTATCCAACAGTGAAAACCGCATCGCAATCGGTCCGGCAGTTTTTACGTGATACGCAAACAAACATACATACAAACTAACAAACAAACAGACAGGCACGATTCAAAAAAAATATTTTATTCTTGTTCAGTAGCTTATTTTAAGTTAACTAGACCATTTTTTTTAATTATCTTGTATGTACAGTAGTCGCAGCGAAAGTATGTCTTGGCAGCCCGATTCCATAACTTGGCTTCAATCGAATTCTCAGTATCGCAACCACTAATGCCTTGCGATAGAGTCGAATTTTCTATGAAAAAAGTGATAATCCGATTGTAACCAAGTTATGTAATTGGGCCACAGAAGTTGTCTGCTAGTCGCTGCGCAAACTGCTATTTTTCAGGCGCAATCCCAATGTTGTAGGTGAAGACACATTGTTTAACTGCCTCGCTCATTCGCTTGCGTTTTTCGCATATTCTATCTCGCTCTTACTTGATGCTGTTTTATTCCCACAGAAGCACCTGCGCAATTGTTCACAGAGCCTAGCTTCACAAATATATAGATTGGCTGCGCCTACTATACAGACTATTTCGTTCCTATCGTTTTATTATAAGTATCGATAGATAACAGTATGATTTTGATGTCTCGTAAGAATGTCAATCACTACTGGACTACCAACATAGGTACAACAAAAACATCTTAATATGTATGTTAGTTTGGTCAAAATTATTAACTTTGCGTCGAAATCTTGAAAGGAAGTTTGTGAAAAAAAACAAAGATGGTATCACTACGAAAACATCAAAAATCGCGTAACTTACAGGGCGTTTAAATCGATAGGCATTGAGGTCCCCCATCGCCCTGCCACCGATGAGATGATCCACCCTTCCAGTTACATCGTGTACATTTAACTAATTTAAATTACCGCAATAATATTCTTTCACATACGAGTATATCTGTTATAACAAATTAAAACAACATAAAAGACGCAAATTCTAATGCGTGTTTAAATAGAGTCAACACTCACATTGTCATATTGTTTATTTTAGCTAGTCAAAATAAATGTTTCTAACATTTTATCAGTATACTGTTACACTGATAATTTTTTTAACGTGACATGTTCTAAACTATACAGACAAGCAAGAAAACATTTCATAGAAGAAAAAAACTTCTAAATTGCAAAATTGAGGTTAAAATTACAAAAATGCAAATAAGCGGCGGCGATATTTATTCAACCGCCACTCTGCAAACGTAGAGTAGGGCGCCCTCTGGCAAGGTGGAGCGACGATAATAAGCAAAATGGTTGGCAGTAGTTTGAAACCAAGAGCCGAAGATCGGGCTCGGTGGTGTGCTTTAGGAGATACCTATATCCAGTCACTGACCAGTCCATTGACACGGACTGATGACGATGATGCTAAATCAGTAATACGAATCGTTTTGCAGAGTTTTCTACAGTCAATTAAAATCTATAAAACATTTGACACCAGCATCCCAATTCTAATCAATTATTGAATGAACGTTAACTGAATCGATAATGAATTGTGTATTGAATAAAATGGCATTTTGAATCAAGTTAGAGTAATAGAGTCTAAAATGATTATATTCAAGCCTACAGACAATAAAAATTAAACAAGACATAAGTTCAAAAACTTAAACCTGATTACGGTCGGGTAAAATATAGCCTATGAAACTCTTGCGATGCAATGAAGACGTATCGATTAATACCTCGGTTGTCAAAATTGAGTGTTTTTTTAGTGTGAACACATAATCCTTGCTTTGCCTTGCCGTAGTCGGGTAAAAAGCCTCAAGAATACCTTAAAGGATACCTTGCTTATAAAAAATCTGACCAAGTTTTTAGTATGAACACATAGCCCTTCTTTTGGTTCGCAGTAATCGGGTAAAAATATTGCTTATATCACACTATACCTAAAAATACAAATCGATTGACACCTCGCTTGTCAAAATCGGACCAAAAGGGGCGACGCTATGGTGGAACATCCACATACATACATACATACATACATACATACATACATACATACATACATACATACATACATAGACTGTTAACTTCTTTACCCTTTCCTTGCTTTGCCGTAGTCGGGTAAAAAACATGTGTAAGCAAACATAGTTAATGCTAATGCATCGTTAATGTGGCATACATTTTGAATGAGCCACGAAAAAACTACCCGACCGTCTGACTGATCGTCCAACCTTCGATGTGTGGAATGCCCGTTCCAGCGAGCTCAAAGTAACACGAAATGTGAATGTTATTGTGATGTCACCGAGAGTTGAGCTTGGCCCGAGATCGTAGCTTGACACACCTAATCAAAAGAGTTTAAACAGTTTTCAAAACTTTTGTCTATGTGATATCACAATAACATTAGCATTTCGAGCAACTTTTGAGGTTTATTTCATGAGATTTATGGTAGGTAGATCGGAACTGTAATTTGAATATATTTTATTAGAGAATTAGGAATCAGATTATGGGTTGAACATGGATGAGCACAACACGGAAACTAGATGGCGGTGTACGAAAAGAGAGGCCTGTTAGTCAGCAGTGGACTAGGGCTGAAAGTGAATTAATTTGACATTGAATTCTTAATGATTATCACGATTTCGATTCTTATATGACAAAAAAGAACCCATTTATGTTTCAGGTGTGGTTCTCTAATCGACGAGCCCGTCTACGAAAGCAGACTGGATCAAATTCCTCCCCGAGCATCGCCAGCTACTCATCGCTACCTATGCCTCAAATACCCTGCCCCTACCCCGCAGGAGAAATACCGTTACCTCAACATCATCCACAGCACCCCGACTCCTGGCATCATCAAAAGTATGCCAATTACACCAACCAACTAATGGCTCAGTCTCAACATTTGAACCAAGCTTTCCAAAATGCGGCCTTTCCCAGCACTTCTGCATCAACATTTAGCCATTTGGTACCCAGTTCGAACGGAACGCACAGCCAATTACTAGAGCCAGGCATTCCGAGAAATGATTACGCTAGATACCCAGTTGCCGATATCTATGGCAAACCTGTCAGCTACATGCCAAAAGAAACCGAAGACAAAGTTCCCAGTGATGAGGCTATAGAACCGAGAGAAGATACTTACGTAAAATCGCCGGGAGACGACTACGCTAAAACTCTCCCGGAAAATGAATACCCTAAAGTTCCTGCTGATTACTCCAAAGTTTCTGTCGACCCTTCGGCCAGTTCTAACTGGAGTCCGTCTCACAACTCCTTGAATATGAGTCTAGCTGGAATATCCAGTGAATATAAGTACATGAATGACCCTTACACGTTTCCTAATGTAGCCGATCCTTTAGCTCATCATAACTATCCAAATCCGACTAATTCATCCAACAAATACTGGATTTGACAGGACGTTCACTTAATTGTAGTGTTATTAGATTATATTATAGATATAGTTTTATTGTTAACTTTATTTAATTTATATTTAGTATTATTTGTGTACCTTCATAGAGTCGAATGTGAAAAAATACCTCGTTATTGCATTCCATTTAACTTTACCAAACATTTGTATAAAGTTACTAAGAGAGTCATTAGAATAAAATTAGTCAATAATTTAATTAGTCTTGTTTTATTCTAGATATACATTTCATGCCTACCGTGTACTTACTGATTGACTGACAGACAACCCACAGCCTAGTGTAAACTAGTGGGCCTATGTATATTGCAGCTAATTTCATTAAAAGTATTCATATTCAAGAATATTAAGGATGGTAATTAAAGAAATAAATATTTTTTAAATTGCTCAATTTATTATTCTAACTAAATACGACACATCTACAAATTTACAATACATACGTTAAAATCTAGTAGTTAAATTAAATCACTGTGTTGTTACATCTACAACCGTCGCGCCTGGTTCATTCGGTGTCAAGACATTGACTGGATCGACTGCACTGGTAGCACTAGTTGTTTCTTGGGCTACGGTTGTTTCAGTTTGGATATCGGCAGGTAAAGGAGCTGCTTCTGTGACAGCCGGAGATGCGTCTGTAACGATGGGAGCAAGTGGTGTTGCGTTTGCCTCGGTGACGACTGGAGCAGCAGACGTTGCATCTGTAGTAACGGGTGCTGCTTCTGTGGCAACAGGAGTTGCTTCTGTGGCTTCGGGAGCAATAGGTTCTGCAACTGTAGTAATGGGAGCCGCTTCTGTGGATATAGGAGCAACCGATGCTGCAACTACAGTAACGGGAGATGCCTCTGTTGCAGCTGAAACTACGTCTGTGGCAACGGGAGCTGTGTCTGTGGAAACAGGAGCTGCTTCTGTGGCAACAGGTGCTGAGTCTGAGACGATAGGAGTGGCATCAGTGACAACTGGCGATACGTCTGTGGCAACAGGCGCTGCGTCTGAGACGACAGGAGTTGCATCAGTGACAACTGGCGCTACGTCTGTGGTAACAGGCGCTGCGTCTGAGACGATAGGAGTGGCATCAGTGACAACTGGCACTACGTCTGTGGTAACAGGTGCTGCGTCTGAGACGATAGGAGTGGTATCAGTGGCATTTGGAATTTCATCTGTGGCAACAGGTGCTGCGCTAATAGTAACGGGAGCTGCTTCTGTGGCAATAGGATCAATCGGTGCTGCATCTGTAGCAACGGGAGCTGTTGCAGCTGGAATTACTTCTGTGGCAACGGGAGCTGTATCTGAGACGATAGGAGTTGCATCTGTGACAACTGGTGCTACGTCTGTGGCAACAGGTACTGCTTCTGTGACAACAGGTACTGCATCTGTAACAACGGAAGATGCATCGGCAACCAAAGTTGTATCTGTAGCTACAACAGATGCTGAGCTTGTAGCAATGGGAGCTCCTTCTGTAGAGACAGGCGTTTCAGGTACAACAGGTGCGTCGGTACTTTGTGGAGGCGCAGAAGGCACTTCAGTTGTAGGTTCTACGACAGATGTCACTGCGTCTACAACGGTATCAGTTGAGCCAACAGGTGCTTCAGTGGCCAGTGCAGCTGCAGCTTCAGTAGCCACTGGATCGACTGGAGCAGCGCTTGACGCTTCTGCAGGTACTGCCTCAGTTGCGATTGGTGCACTTGTAACTGCAATGTCAGTAGAGCTGGCAGTAGATGGGTCAGTTGAGCCAGCGGCAGCAGCATCTGTTAAGCCAGTGGCAGGGGAGCCAGTGGGAGTACCAGTGGTGCCATCAGGGACAGAGCTTTGAGCACCAGCAGCGGAGCCAGAGGCAGAGCTAGGGTCAGATCCTTCAGTGCCAGGGGCACCAGTAACAGTGGAGCCAGGGGTGGAACCAGTAGCAGATCCTTCAGCGTTAGAGACAACTCCAGCAACGGAGTCAGTAGTGGAACCAGGAGTGGATCCTTCAGTGCCGGAGGCAATAGCAGCAGTGGTACCAGGAGCAGAGCCTTCAACATCAGTAGCGGACTCAGGGGCAGAACCAGGGGCAGAAACTTCAGCGCCAGGGGCAACACTGGCAGCGGAATCAGTAGTAGAAACGGAAACAGATCCATCAGTGCCTAGAGCACCTCCAGATATGGAACCAGGGGCAGATCCTTCAACACCAGGGGCACCTCCAGCACTAGAGCTAAGGTCAGAGCTAGGGGCAGATCCTTCAGTACTAGGGGCACCACCAACAGTGGAGTCAATGGTTGAACCAGGGGCAGATCCTTCAGCACCAGGGGCACCTCCAGCAGTGGAGCCAAGGGCAGAGCCAGGGGTAGATTCTTCAGCGTTAGGGGCTCCTTCAGCAATAGAGCCAGGGGCGAAATTAGGAGTAGATCCGTCAGCACCAGTAGCAGCACTAGCAGTGGAGGCAGTAGCGGAACCAGAAGAAGATCCTTCAGTACCAGGAGCAGCACCAGCAGTGGAATTTATGGTGGAAACATGGGCAGATCCTTCAGTGCCATGAGCACCATCAGCAGCGGAGTCAGTTGCCGAAACAGGGGCAGATCCTTCAGCACCAGGGGCACCTCCAGCAGTGGAGCCAGGGGCAGAGCCAGGGGTAGATTCTTCAGCGTTAGGGGCTCCTTCAGCAATAGAGCCAGGGGCGAAATTAGGAGTAGATCCGTCAGCACCAGTAGCAGCACTAGCAGTGGAGGCAGTAGCGGAACCAGAAGAAGATCCTTCAGTACCAGGAGCAGCACCAGCAGTGGAATTTATGGTGGAAACATGGGCAGATCCTTCAGTGCCATGAGCACCATCAGCAGCGGAGTCAGTTGCCGAAACAGGGGCAGATCCTTCAGCACCAGGGGCACCTCCAGCAGCCGAGTCAGTGGCGGAACCAGGGTTAGATCTTTCAGTGCCCGAGGCACTACCAGTAGTGGAAACAAGGGCAGATCCTTCAGCACCAGGAGCAGCACCAACGGTGGAGTCAGTGACCAAACCAGAGGCAGACCCTTCAGAGCCAGTGGCACCTCCAGCAGCGGAACCAGGGGTGGAAATAGCGGCAGATCCTTCAGTGTCAGGGGCACCATTAGCAGCGGAGTCAGTGGCGGAACTAGGGGAAGATCCATCAGTACCAAGGGCACCACCAACAGTGGAGTCAGTGGATGAACCAGGAGCAGGTCCTTCAGCGCCAGGAGCACTTCCAGCACTGGAGTCAGTGGACAAACTAGGGGCAGATCCTTCAGTGCCAGGGGCACTTCCAGCAGTGGAACCAGGAGCAGACGCTTCAGCACCAGGGGCACTTCCAGATCCGGAGCTAGGGGAAGAACCAGGGGCAGTTCCTTCAGTGGTAGAGACACCTCCAGCAGTGGAACCAGGGCTGGAACCAGCTACAGATCCTTCAGCGCCAGGAGCACCACCAATAGTGGAGTCAGTGGATGAACCAAGAGCAGGTCCTTCAGCGCCTGGGGTACTTCCGGCACCGGAGTCAGTGGATGAACCAGGGGCAGGTCCTACAGTGCCAGAGGCACCTTCAGCAGTGGAGCTAGGGGCAGATGCTTCAGTGCCACCAGGGACACTTCCAGCACTGGAGCTAGAGGTAGAACCAGGGGCAGATCCTTCAGTGGCAGGGACGCCTCCAGCAGTGGAGACAGGGACACCTGCAGCATTAGAGCCAGGGGCAGAACCAGCAGCAGATCCTTCAGTGCCAGTGGCACCTCCAGCGGTGGAGCCAGGAGCTGAACCATCAGCAGATCCTTCAGTGCCAGGGGCACCTCCAGCAGTAGAGCCAGATGAGGAACTAGCAGCAGATCCTTCAGCGCTAGGAGCACCTCCAATAGTAGAGCCAGGGGTGGAACCAGCAGCAGATCCTTCAGTGCCAGGTACACCTCCAGCAATGGAGCCAGTGGTGGAAACAACTGTAGATCCTTCAGTGCCAGAGGCACCTCCAGCAGTGGAGCCAGGGGTTGAACCAGCAGTGGAGGCAGGGGCGGAACCAGCTGCAGATCCTTCAGAGCCCGGGGCAGCTCCAGCAGTGGAGCCAGAGACTAAACCAGCTGCAGATCCTTCAGAGCCAGGGGCACCACCAGCAGTGGAGCCAGGGGTGGAACTAACAGTGGAGTCAGAGGTGGAACCAACTGCAGATCCTTCAGAGCCAGCAGCACCTCCAGCAGTGGAGCCAGGAGCGGAACCAGCTACAGATTCTTCAGAGCCAGGGGCACCTGCAGCATTAGAGCCAGAGGCGGAACCGGCTGCAGATCCTTCAGAGCCAGGGGTTCCTCCAGCAGTGGTGCCAGAAGCGGAACCAGCTGCAGATCCTTCAGAGCCTGGGGCACCTCCAGCAGTGGAGCCAGGGGCGGAACCAGCTATAGATCCTTCAGTGCCAGGAGCACTTCCAGCAGTGGAGCCAGGGGTGGAACCAGCTGCAGATCCTTCAGAGCCAGCAGCACCTCCAGCAGTGGAGCCAGGGACTGAACCAGCTGCAGATCCTTCAAGGCCAGGAGCACCTCCAGCATTGGAGCCAGAGGTGGGGCCAGCAGCAGATTCTTCAGTGCCAGGGGCTTTACCAACAGTGGAGCCAATGGAAGAACTAGGGGCAGATCCTGCAGTACCAGGAGCAGAACCTTCAACGTTAAGAGTGGTACCAGGGGCAGCATTTACTGAATTGCCTCCAGCCCAACTAGGTAACAAACTTGACAGGTATTGAATTACAGACTGGAGCAAGGATTTCTTCTCGTCAAGTTTTTGCTTAGTTACGGTTGCCCACGGGAAAGGAACATCCCTCAATAATGTGGTCTCATTCTCAAGTTTTTCAATCTTCCTTTCCAGTTTGGCCTGCAGTGCTTGTATGCCAGCAGCATTGATGTGACTCAGGAGATAGTTTCTGAAAGAATCTGTAGACTGGGGCTCGTTCTGCAAATTGTTTGTAATGAAATTGATTATTGCTTGGCGGCGTTCACTCTTCGTGCTGTTAGGATTCAGGCCCAGGTCTTCTTGTAAAAACCTGTAAATAACTGTTTTCTTCTCGAAATCGGTGCTGATTGCAGTCAATCCGTATTTTTTGTACAGATGGAGCTTCCACAAATCTTCGAGATCTACATTTTTACTAACTATAGCGTCGGAAGATTCCACAGATTCTTCAGATATTTGTTCATTTTCGGTCTCTTCTTTTTCCAATTCCTCAAGATGTTTGCGAATCTTTTCCTGCCTCTTTCGTTCTTCTTCTTCCTGCTTACGCTTAAGTTTTTCTTCGTGTTCAATCCTCTTGCGCTCCTCTTTCTCCAATCTTTCTTGAAGTTTGCGTTCCTGTTTTTCCCTCCTCTCTTCTTGTTTACGTTGTTGTTCCGCTAGTTTTTCTTCATGCTTACGCTGTTCTTCTTCTAGTTTTCGTCTACGTTCTTCCTGCTTTTCCCTATCTTTAGCCAACCTTTCCAGCTGTTTCCTCTCCGCTGAATTGCCATCACTATCACTGTCATCGTCATCATTACTTTCAGAAGAGTTGTCCGATAATTCACGCACAATACGGTGGTGGTGATACCCTAACGCCCTTGAGGCGTCTTCTTCGGGCAGATGTTTCGCGGTGGCTAAGCACACGCAAGCCTGAAACGCAATAATTATTACACATTAATATTTGTTCACAAATCCACACAGTAGATTACATAAGAAGTCACGTAAGGCAAACAACTAAAACTGTAAGCCTTATACATACAGAGGGATTGTAACACATAGCTCAAAAGATTTGTTTAGGATTTAACTTTGCAATTTTCAATTATTTTTGGCTCTCATGTACGTCATTATCAGCCTATGACATTGCCACTACCGGGACTTCAAGCCTTTTCTCATAGATGGTGTATCCAGAAATAATCCACCACGGTGGCCCAGTGCATTTACGAACAAAAAACCGGCCAAGTGCGAGTTGGACTCACGCGCCGAGGGTTTCCTACAAATTTAACTTGACCGTTGGAAAACTGTTGTCCCCATGCGTCGACATAGGTCACGCTCAGTTTACCAACTGCAAATAAAAAACATTGTTATTGTGATTTAACCAAAAATTTACGAGTTTCGGATTTTCCCTTTACTTGTGCTATTAGAAATTGCTTCTTGTCAAATATAATTGTTCTAGGTCAACGGGAAGTACCCTGTAGGTTTTGATTCCCCTGCGAGTGTCAAAATATACGGCATAAATGGCCGTATATTTTGATTGCGTTGAAATAGAAGTTATTTTTTCACAACTCCCAAGGATTTCAAGGGATTGCAGATTTGAGTATTTGATATTAATTTGAACTTGATACCTCCCACGCGTTCCTGAGAAAAAGGGTCTTAACTGACAGATAGACGGACGGACAACAAAGTGATCCTATAAGGGTTCCTTTTTTCCTTTTGAGGTACTGAACCCTAACAATATACAAGCACCTATAAATTCACTGATGGACTTTAAAACTGATTGCAAAACATAAAGTAGTTCGATTTAACTATAATTAAAAATTAGCACATATCCACAACACAGATAACAAATTTGTAGAAACTTACAATTATTAGTAAATAAATGACCCTCATATTGAATGTCTAATTTCTCATTGAAAGCAAAAAATTCGTTCGTTGAAAACACTATGATATGAACACTTGTGTTTCGTAGGAGCTCGTTCGTTGGAATTCCTTAAAACTGTGCACGCTAAACCTTTTATACCTCCTCCAGCAATTAGTTGATAACATTAGATAATGGCTTCTGCCGAGATAAAGAGCGCAGTAAGCCTCGACCAAACACGATGTTTTCGCCAAGTCTGAGTCAGTGCAAACAGTCGTTATTTCTAAATGATGGCAATACGCTATCATAGAAAGTCTTGATAAACCCGACCGGATATTTGTGTTATTCCTAGGCACTGCAGCGGAAATGGAGTAATTAATATATTATAAAATGCTTGTTTTATATAATTAAATAACACGTGGTTATTAAATATTAAGTCTATGTGTCCCTGCGGACAACTATGGTCAAAGCAAGGTCGCAATTCTTTCAAAATTGTTCACTACACTAGATACCTACACCACAATATATGAAGAATGTGCAGTAGAATTGCACAGACTGTTCCCTTCAAACAGCAAAGGAATGAAACGCCTAAGATTCGTCAATGTGTCCAGTAAAATACGTCGCAGATGCGTTAAAAATGAAGGGTTTTGCTTCGGACGCAACCACGTAGTGCTTTTCCAAAGGTTAGACTAATCATGAAATAAAAATGCGTTTTAAATATAGCGGTAAAGAGGGTGGTGGTGGCGGCCTAGCGGTAAAATATGAGTTTCACATTTCAATGGCATCTAATTCTATACTTTAGTTCTATTTGCGGATTTCAATGCTACCGCTTCAGTGTATAGGAAAACATGATGAGGAACTGGGATGTCCAAAAACTTTCATATTCAGGAAAATAGGTGACATGCACTAGCGTGATGGATTGTGGTCCATCCTCTCTCTCTAAGAGCCAGTGCAGGCTAGTGTCTAAGAAGTTGGAACTTAATAGGCTGAGATGATATAAGATTCTAAATGAAACAGTTAAGCATCTGAATAAGTGTTTTCGACGGTTCAAGTTAATGCAAGCATTTGCTCTTGATAGAAATTGAGATGTGATCGAGGTTGGAGCATGCTTACCTATGTAGATACCTATGTAGATACCTATTTACCTAGAGAGGTAGACTCAAGTCTTGTACTTCGACCGTAGTTATCAGAAAATAAAGACGCGTAAAATATTTTCAGCGTAGTAATCTTTCAGGAAGTTATTCAAACGTATTTTACCGTTATATTTACCCGTTATCTTGACTGGATATTTTATAAATGTTATTTGTGTAATTATGTAAATTTAATGGAGTATTTTAACAGCACTTTGAACAAGATTAGGGTTCCGTACCCACGAGTCCAAACGGAGCTAGCCGCCTATCTGATTGGCCTATCTTTAAAGGCTAAGCTAAGCTGCTTCTTTTGAACCCGAAATTGGTTGTTTTTTTTACAGAATATTAATTAAAAATAGTGGGTGGTCCGGAACCCTCTGTGCACGAATCCGACTCGCACTTGGCTGGCTTTTGTAATGTAATGAATAGTCTTGCATTTGACCTCTAACTCACCAGCGATATCTGACGATGATAAACATATGACTCAAATAGACTCAACAGTACTAGTATCGATGGCACCATTTCGAAGAAATCATTAGCTAAATTACGTCTCGAAGAAATAGCTCGTTGTCGATGAAACTTCCGATATTTGTATCAGTTTCCGGGATGTCAGAATTTATATCCGAGAGAGGAACATTTATGAAAGTTTATTTTTCTTGAGTATTATTGCTACGTGAGGTAATCTGATTATAAACATTTCTATGTACATATTTGTTTAGAGTCCAGAGTGTTCCCGAAAAGCTTTATTATTTGTAATATTTATATAAGGAAAGAAGCGAAGGTAGCCTAACTGTTCAATAGTACAACTAAGAATACAGCGAAACCGGGTTCGATCCTAGGCTTTTCTAAGTTAGGTATGAGCAGGTTTCCATCGCTCCTTGCTTTGGAGGGCACGGCTGTTATTAACTCTGACACCAGAGGTCAGCACTACTTCATACAACAAACAAACAAATTAGGAAATTGTGAGAATAATCGTGCTAATTGTAAAGTGTCGTAATTGTAAATCTCATTAACTAGGTAGATAGATAAAACTATTATTGTACACAAAAATAATAACAAAAGTGTTTAACAATGGGCGTTCATAGATAGAGATATCTAATTAGCAAATAGGTAGTAATTAAACTCCTGTTTTTTGATAATAATACAGGGTATTGGGCATTATTCATGATAATGCAGTAAATTTAAATGCAAAATAACCATTTAAGTACTATTATTACTATCAAAATATGATGATGCTTTTTTAGAATCTCAATTCTGTTTTTCTTATTTCCTTTCATACCGTTTAATCAATAAAAGCATACACTGTATGAACATTTGAAATTAAAAATACTTAAAATAACTTTTTTCACGCAATAAAAATCATAAAATAATCATAAAAGTACTTAACACTTAAATACTTTTACTATAAACTTTAAGTTAATAAAAAGAAACCATAATTAGAGAATCTAACTAGTATCCAAGAAAAAATCCCTCCCTCAGGTTATTCTTTGCCGCCAGTTCTGTTGGTAGAGATATATGTACATATATATAGAAAGTATCGCTTTTTCGTTTTTTTCCCGTTGTTTGTAGACTAACCCATTACTAATCCAAATTTCAGCTTCCTCCCATTTCATTTCCATCGCATTTGAAACTTGAAAATATAGAAGCTTGAAACTTGGATGATTAAGTACTTTATTTTGTTCTGTATGTCGGAAAAGAAATTCGCATTTGAAACTTGAAAATATAGAAGCTTGAAACTTGGATGATTACTTACTTTATTTTGTTCTGTATGTCGGAAAAGAAAATCGCATTAAAAATCTCGATAAAAATATATATTTGCGATAAAAAGCGGATGCGAGGAGCCAAAGATCGGGCCAAATGGCGTGTCTAGGGAGAGGCCTATGTCCAGCAATGGACGAACACAGGCTGATGATGATGATGATGATGATGATTCAAAATCGTACGATAAAGAGCTGTGTGCTGTGTATTCACAATGCCAACAGACAAGCACACCACACATACAAACTGTCTATGAAACGCATAACACTCCTAATTATTCAGTTGGCGGTTAAAAATATTTGTTGTTTCGTGAGGCATGGTGCCAAGAACGCTAACTGCATTTACGCGTTGAATAGCAACATATATTACTAAATCTATAATAAATCACTGCTATTAGGTACTTTCTGTGCGATGTACCTAATGAGCGATCCCTTTATCGCAAGCGCAGCAAAAAACAGGATAAAACTTATCGTAAAAGTGGGTGTTGGTTATATGCGTATCCTTTCTTTCTTCTCCTGTAGTAGTCACATAACAGTCCTATAACACTCCTATAACGGACATGGTATGGTAACATATAGTGGCCAGAGTACTTCAAAATTCATGGTCGGGACGAAAATTACGCAATATTGATCACGTGGAGTTGCTAACCGTCTCCGAACTTATCTCGAAGATTACGGGCTGTTTGCATTCTTCGTCTATTGTTCGCAAACGGAAATTGTATATTAAGATACAAGAGATTGGATTTTTTGGAATGCTGTGATAAGTGTACTTTGGAAACATTATTGAAGCTCAACAGACAACAAATTAATACTTAGTTAATTAAAACACCTCATAGGAAAACACTGACCTTAATTTAACCATAATTTGTCTTATGAATATATAAATAAATTATACATTAAAATACATATTTTTATTTAGTGTCTTATAACCTAGTCAATGTTATAACTTATGTATATTAGCGCTAAAACAGCGGAATAAAATGATCTGAACAAAAAATCACCATGGAGTTCCTTGCCAACCGACAGTATTATCTACTCTCAAGGGAAGAGGTTCTTCTGAGAGGTAGAGTCAATCAGAAAGCCCTCTTGGTATCTTGCCTCTTTACCTACTTTACAACTCATCATCTTTGGCCTATTCCATCGGAGTTCATGTTCGAAAGCTGGTGTTGGTTTGTTGGTGTGTTAAGGCGAGGTCAGTCCCGAAATCAGCAAAAAGACGATTAGCAAAACGTCAAGAACGACATAATGAAACAACTTTATGCAAACCAAAAAATACTGTGGATAGCAAAGTATACTACCTAAACAAATAAACGAACCGAATTTTCAGAAATGGCTTGGTATCCATGAAAAAAAAACACGAACTACCACAGCTATATTTTGTTGCACAGCTGTTCTAGTTATTGTCAAAAAATAATAATAATGATCATTCTTAGCTAACCTATTAAACTAAAGAAATGACCAAACACTTTTTTATTGAGTTTTATGTATTGAGATATCGATAGAAATGCACAAAAAATATCTAAAATCGATTCCCGAAATACATCACCACTTCCGCTCACACCGGACCTGGACGAGCATGACCAAACTGGGAGCGTACCCAAGTAATAACTAACTTATAAGCTAAAAAAAACACGCCTGCGCTTCCAATAATGAACTTATGACAATAAACTATATACTGTTGGAATGTGCGTAATCAAGGCCTTCAATTTGATACCCATATAGTAAAATTCAACGAAAAAATATATTTTTTCAATTTGGAAATGTAGACATACTGCCGCAAAACTTTTTTTCTTTTTTTTTTTTTTTCAAAAAAACGATAGCCTATATTACTCGGGGGATGTAAGGATTCTAACGATACCCTATACGTCTAAATCTGTTCAGGCATTTAAAAGTTATAGTGAAATAAAGAAACTCACATACATACAAACATACATACATGAATCCTAAAAACATTACACTCCTTTTTTTTGGGCAGTCGAGTAAGCAACGAGATGCAGATTTATGGCGGTCTTATTCTAAGAAATAGAAAGATCTATAGAAATTACTGAATTACATAGATCGGTGTTTTGTATACTGTAAAGATATATGTATTATTCTTCAAATAATGTCAAAACTCAAAATGCCTACTAATTGCATTCAATCTTCAAAAGTAGTTTTTCATAAAACACACGGAAAACTTTGACATTGTTTTACGCTAAATTACTGACGGAAAATTCTCAATTTTTATCCGTATTGTGTTTTGTATTGTAGATGGTGGCTTTATTTTTCATTTTTAAAAGCTTTTATTTAATTTGCAATGTTTGTATGTACTCAAATGTCGGTATGTATGTCTGTATGTTTATTTAGGTCAAATCTTGCAAGCTGAATTAGAACCACTTCCTCTTATCCTACGGAGATGAATGTTTTGCATGTTGGTTCAGTTTCGATGACAATGCTTTTTTATTGTAAGCGTGACCTGAATCGACATCTAGGAACAGCTCCAGATATAGGAACTCTTCAACGGTCAACAGCGCTGTCACGAAATTTTGTTTACACATTATTGAAGGTTTGAAGTTTCACCATAACATGGCTGCTGTACTCTAGGTTCGCTCCTGACTTGGGAATTCCTCAACGGTTAACAGCACAGACACGAAATGTTGTATACACATTTAATTATGATAGCCCGTCCTAAGTTTCATCATGACATGGCTACTGCATAAAAGCACTTGGGTCCACAGCTCACAGGTGGACACCTTTATAAAAGTATTTTTTATAGTTTTTAAATTAACTTATTTTTCACAAAATTCCAGTTAAATTACGCGTTTTACATTCATTTTCTAACTAAAATCTTGCTAAAACTATGTCAATTTTCTCCTAAATAAAACAAAATGTCTAAACTAGAATTATACTATAGTACATTACTGCCACGGTCTGTAATGTTTGCGTTGCTGGCAGCGATGATGTTGGCCGAGAGCGTAGCTAAGCTAAGTTCGAGGCCATCACAGCGCGGTCAGCATTGCAACCCTTGATAGCGCGGACAGCAAGGGCTGCAATTATGACCAAGTTTGAAGGCCGAGAACTTAACTAAGCAAAGCTCGAGGCCATCATAGCGTGGCCAGCAGGGCAGTCATTGCGGACCAAGGCGAGTAAAGCACTAGCTTTACTCAAACAATGCGAAGTATTTAAATAAAACTAGCAAACTGATGTAAAAATTATATAACTCACTAAAACAACAACGACAACAAAAACCAAAACAACACCAACAACAACGTCAAAAACAACAAGAACAATTAAAAAGAACAACAACAACAACAACAAGAAGGAAAACAACAAAAACAACAAGAACGACAAAAACAACAAAAACAACAAAAACAACAAAAACAACAACAACAGCAAAAAAAGAACAAAAACAACAACAACAGCAAAAAAAAAAAAGAACAAAAACAACAAGAACAACAACAAAAACTACAAGAACAAGAAAAACAACAATAAAAACAACAAGAACAACAAGAACAACAAGAACAACGAAAACAACAAGAACAACAACATAAACAACAATATCAACAACAATATCAACAAAAAAACAACAAGAACAACAAAAACAACAAGAATAACAAAAACAACAAGAAAAACAACAATAACAAAGAAAACAACAACAAAATAACAAAAACAACAAAAATACAACAACAATAATAGCTAAGAAACATCTCGATCACATCAGCTTTCAAACAGAAAAAAAACATCAATATCGGTTCATACGTTTGGGAACTACGACGCCTCTCTTTTCGCGTTCGGTGGTTAACAAAACCACAGAATAAATAATAGTACTAAAAAACACGACTAAATGGATTTTCAAAGGAAATTGCTGGCCGCAAAACACGACAGTAATGAAATTCCATACAACTTTGCTGGCGCCTATTCAAGAAGCGCGGCAAGGTCGACTTTGCCCAAAGAAGGTTGTGGAAATAATGACCACATTACAAGCTTGTTTGAGTAAAGTACATTAAAGTTCAGACTTCTGCTGTCACGTTTTTTTTTTTTGTTTTTGACTCACAATTTCACAAAAAACTGCATTGTGGTTTATTTACCCGTGTACATCGAAGCAAGGGATGGGCAATGAGTTTAACAGTCTATCTATGTATGTATGTATGTATGTATGTAAGTGGGCAGGGGCGGCCTTTGGGGATGGCGAACAGGGCAAACGTCTGGGGCCTCGCTCTTGCAGGGGCCTCGCTCTTGCAGGGGCCTCGCGCACTCACGCATCTTCCCATTTAGAAAAAAAAACAAATTCAAGTTGTAAATTTTCCAATATATATTGGCAAATTCCCAGCTATAAAATTATAAATGACGCTTTTGGAGTTTCTTTGACCTCTTACGTGGTATTAAATTTTGTACTACATAATTACGATTAAATTTACATTCAAGAACAGAAAAAAGTGCAAGTTCTCATGGAAATTTAAATTTCTACGAATAATATCTGTTATCTACGCACCCTCTTGCGTGGTAGTATTCGCGCAGATATCTATCTCGTTCACTTTAATTAATGTTGCTTTTTTCTGATTCAACATGGACTACGGTGAAGCTATGGAAGTGTTATTGACTAAATTTCGTTCAAGCATCATCATTAAAACTAATTCCACAAAGGCAAGGGCCTCGCAATGATCTACGCGCCTGGGGCCTTGCTATGGCTAAGGCTGCGCCTAAGTGGGTATGTGGATGTTCCACAATACGAGGGCTGTTTGATAAGTCCTTTTAAAAACTATTTATAAAACCTTTTTTTCTGGTAAATGGCACTAACACTGGCAGGCACAATCTTTCAAATGAAGACTGTCTAAAATTCGGCAAAAAAAACAATGTCAATTTAACCATTGTTTAACTGTGATCACTCGTAAATTTTCAACAACAAAGGAAAAATCTGAATTTCGTGCCGTTATAAAACATTTTTTATGAAGGGTTGCAGTGCTGCCACAATAAAAACTGAACTTGATTATGTTTATGGCACTAACGCACCAACGTTGCAGACTGTTTATAACTGGATAAATGATTTTAAACGTGGTCGGTCAAGCACATCTGATGCTCCACGCTCTGATCGCCCAATCGAAGTCACTACTGAGGATGTTGTTGAAGAAGTCCATAATATTGTACTCGACGACCGCGTAGTAGAGTAAAGGTGCGTGAAATAGCTGAGAACAGAGGCATCTCCACTGAGCGAGTACATAAAATCCTGCATGAAGATTTGGGTATGACAAAGCTGTCTGCACGATGGGTGCCACGTTTGTTGACAATCTATTCCCAAATCTGAAAAGATGGCTTGGAGGGCAAACATTTTTGACAAATGAGGACTGCATCGCAGGTGTAAACGGCTATTTTGAAGACCTCGACATAACGTATTTTTTGGAGGGGATAAAAAAATTGGAAACTCGCTGGAACAAGTGTTTGGCCCTCAAAGGAGAGATGTAAATTGTTTAAAATAATATATATTTTTTTACTTTTTAAAACGACTTATCAAACAGCCCTCGTAGCTTCGCCCCTATTGGTCTAATTTTGGCAAGCAAGGTATCAATCGATACGTCTTCAGGTATAGAGTGTCATAGTCTATTTTTTACCCGACTACGGTGAAGCTATGTAAGTGTTATGTCTAACTAAAAACTTGGTGCGATTTTAACAAATGAGGTGTCAATCTATTCGTTTTCATCGTAAGAATGTCATAGGCAATTTTTACCCGACCGTAGTTTTTGAACTTATGTCTTGTTTCCGTAAGAACTTGACAGATTTAACATGACTAACAAGGTCAAGATCTTGCTGCGATGTGGCGGCCGATCAGCATAACATGCTGTAAGTGTGTGCATCAGGCGTATGGTTACGAACGGATCGGCATATCTTGGGTGCTTCAGTTTCGATTTAGCGCAGTGAAATCTGTCTGTTTTAAAACATTCTTGGTGTTGGCAACGACACTTTTTTGTGTGCCTAATGAGGTCGATACGGGAGCGACAACTACGTCTACTGAAATAAAAATATTATTTTACTTTTTCATAATGATGTCGGTGGATTCTTTGCATATATTTTTTTAATTGGAGAAATAACAGTAGGTACCATAACAATAAAAGATTATGTTGCCTTCAATGCCTTCAATAGACATACGTTAGCCCGTAGACCACGGGCCAAAATCGACCATATTTGCAGATTTGGCAAACAATTTTATTACACAGTTGTCTGGAAGAGATCGCTCTGAGCGCTAAGACCGCCCATTGTGACACTAATTGTTAAACTGAATTTTTAGTTAAAATTTCTCGTTGTACTTGTGGTTTTCAATAAAGAGTTAATCTATATATCTATCTACTTTCCTCAAATACAGGCAAACCTTTTAATCAACTAAATTCAAAAAAAGACCATTAACGCCAAAGGCAAGCGCCAATAGCTCACCAATAAATCGAGCTCAAATTTTAACCTCCAGAAAAAAAAACTTTTGTCTAAGATACCGTACCTACAATGTTTAGTTAAACATGATGAAGAATAAAACATTAATATTAATATGTATAATCTATATTGACCCCAAATTTGGTTAATGATAATTTTGGCAGCTCACAATAAGGATGGGGTAGTGTATAATCGTTAATGAACCTATTCGATCATCGATATTATTAACAAAGAACTTGGAATCGATAACTGCATGGTTATGCTGTAACGTCAGATTATAATACAAAACACGTGATATATTTTCTATTAAATTATTAGTATGACTACGAAAGCGCTTCAACAACGACGATTTCTATCAGTCAGCCAGTGTGGAATACGCGCGAGTCGATATCGTTGTTGTGAGATGGCCCTTAGGGTGAAATGAAACAAGGAATAAGAATTTAAAGTTATTTATTACTAACTACCTGTACCCGCGGCTTCGCACCCGTGGTCATTTTTCTAGGTTAAAAGTACTATAATGTGCTATTCCAGGACCTAAAATACCAACATACCAACATTTGATCAAAAAATATTTTTATCGATTGCTCGCCTTTTACTAATCGGATTGAGATACCAATAACACAAATTTTTAAGTCAAACCCTAAGCTAAAACCAACAGTGAAAACCGCATTACAATCGGTCTAGTAGTTTTTACGTGATGCGTGATCAAAAAACATACAGATAAACAGGCAGACACTTTTTTTTTTATGTTATTTTCTTGGTGTGTAGCTTTTAAGTACCCTAGACCATTTTGTTTTAATTACCTTCTCTGTACAGACATTTTCGTACCTATTGCTTTAATAAAGGTATAGAATACAATGGTGCAAAACTTAAATCATGTTCATATTAATTATGAACATAAGTTAGGTTGTAAGAGGGCACTCTTTTTGCCATGTGGTCGAGATTTTAGAACAGGGCCCCGATTCTGTAAGCTATTGAACCGCGATAACGCAAGTCGATCGCTTGAAATTTTTTGAGAAATTTTCTTATTTACCACTTAAAAGTCCTAGAAGTGTTTTTATTTGGAAATATTAAAAAAAAAAAAAAAAAAAAAAAAAAAAAAAACGAAAAGCGAAAATTTCGCTTCCAGCACTTTTAAGTGGTAAATAAGAAAATTTCTCAAAAAAAAAATCAAGCGATCGACTTGCGTTATCGCGGTTCAATAGCTTACAGAATCGGGGCCCTGTAAAAAGGCAGCTAAGGCTCTGCGATCGCGTTCGCAACCTGTACCGAAAAAATATGCAGAAGAAATAATGCTGTTCACTCAAACTGTGAAGTTCATGATTTTTATGGCACCAATCCCAAGTGACATGGTACTGAATTTCGAATAATGGTGGGCAGCAAATTACAAAAAATGCAATATCATTGGAAACTGCAGGCAGGCAGTGCAAGAAACTAGACAAAGTACATTTCCAAGTATTGAAATTCTACCAAAATCAATTTTGTTCAACCCTTCCTGGTTGTGTTCTTGCATGTGACTACTTTGATGGCCTGGAAGAGCACACTTCTACAGAGAAAAATTACAATTCCAGTCATTTACTGACTTTGCCCTTTCAAAAAGCATTCGCTGGTGGGAAAAATGCTATCAATGTCAAGAAATAAACTTATGTAAAATAACTTGTTTGTTGTCTCCCAGATAAACATCAAATTCAAAGCTTTTGTACGTATTATATTTTTTTACAAAAATTTAATTAAAAAACTGTATTACATAATGCCTAATATACATTTTTAGCACGCTACACGACTGTCCATGATTTAACAATTTAAAAAAATGAAATCATTCATTAGGTAAGTAATAGTATTTTTAATTAATTTTAATTGTGTCATAGATAATTTCAAATAACTTTGTATAACCTATGTATTCAAATAACCTATACATTAATTACTGCTTAACCTGTATACCAAGTTTCGTCTAGATCGGTTGAGAAATGCGACCTGTAAAGGAGAACAGCCGGACAGACATCCGGACATAAGATACGAAAGAATTTTTACCCAAGCTGAAACAGAGACGCTTCGCACGCGCTTTGCGCTCGCTCGGTCAACTAGTCTTTACTCTAACTTGTTATAACGGCCCATAATCGCTATGCTATGGTCATGCGGTACGATATCTTCGTGGAATCGTTCGACAATTTGCTGTCGTAATAACGTCACACGTTTTCTGCAAGGAATTTGCAGAAAACGTGTGACGTTATTCGCTATGTTTTTGTGGCATAGCGAATAAGCGCCCAGGTGTTACCTATAAGTATTCTAAAACTTCATACAGTAGATGACGTATGCAAGTAGTTAGTTAATACAATAATAGAGTTATTTACACGTGGGCTCTTATCAGTTTACCTTTCTATCGCACAAACATTTCTGCGAAAAGCTGTGACAGAAACAAATAAATAACCGCCGTGTTGAGTTTGTTACGGAATAGCATCTACGCACTAGTAGCAAGATATACCGCAATATTTACCTAATGTCCCTTTTATGATAACAATGACTGGTAAATAAAAGTGAAATAGAAAGATGCTGTAGTTCTGAAATATTTAACATTTCTGCCGTTTAATTTTGGTGATGGTAGGTACATAAACTGAGAAACCGCATGGTGTTGAATCCGTAGCGGATTACGACAACAGTTTGTATTAGTACCTTACCTACATAACCTAATGTTGTCAGAGATGTGACTTATCTAAGATATAAGTATCTAAAATACAAGATACAAAATACATATTTCCATCTTATATTTAAAATACTTTTTTTTAATGCATTTTGTATCTTGTATTTAGATACCATTCGTCTGGTATCTTGTATTTCGTAAAGAGTATGTTTGCTAAAATACTTAAATAATAATTACCTATGAATTGCCTATGCAAATGCAAAGAGTATTGACAATTTATGAAATTTTAGTTTTGCCGACTCTCGTCATCTATCAAATAGGCCCCAGACTAAAGTTTCATAATTCATTTAATAAACTTAAACTCCATAAAATTGTGTTTTCTTTCAAAAAGTATTTTATCTTTAAAGTATTTAGAAGATACAAATCTTGTATCTAGGATTTCAGATACCATTACATAAGGTACTCGTATCTTGTATTTGGTATCTGAAATACTTATTTTAATAGTATCTTGTATTTTGTATTCGAGATACTTTGTATAGAGTATCTTTTACATCTCTGAATTTTGCGTTAGTCCGAACCTCAAAATCTAGGTCCGTTTTTTTTTCACTGATAGCTTAGGTTGTGACTTAAAATCTGGTACACTTTGTATCCCAACCCGATGAGAAGCCGAGCAATTGATAAAAAACGGTTAAAATTAGACGGCAGAATAAATGTAGTATATTGTACTTTGTAGGTTATTTTGATCCAGGAATAACACGTGGGTTACTTTTAACCCGGAGAAACTACCACGCGGGCAAAGCAAGTAAATATCTTACATGTGCCGAATAAAACCTTATGTATGTGTTAATATTGTCTGAATAAAATGTCAGTGACATGCATTGACATAGCAAAACTATAAGGGACGTTCATTGTTAGGCTATGGAACCCTAAAAAGATACATGAAATTCATTATATATGTATCGCTTATTTTAAGTACAGCGCGAGCGTTCGTCCTCGAAAGTGCCTGTGTAATAAATTCCCTAGCAACAAGTTATTGCCAGTAGAATTCCAAAAGGCTATTTATCGGTGTCTGACACGACGAACGTTGCTATTGTCGTACTTGAATGATTTTGTACAGAGATAACGTTTCATTTGTTATTAGGGAAAGATGAAATACGTTGAACGATCGAGAAGTATTTTACTCGCAAAATGAACTCATTGCGATGACAAAATTTGAAATGAAACCTGGGTAATTGCGTACCTAAAGAGCGATTTCTATGGTTTTTCCTCATTATTTGGATCCAAAGATCTATGAAAAACTGTGTTGAGATATTTAGGTGTTTGGCGATTTTAAAAAGTGCTAATGATACCTTTCTAAGTAGCTAAGCTAAGTAGCTACTGTAAAAGACTTAATTGGTTATTGCCCACTTTTCTTCGTACGCGTTCTATTTCAGTGAGTATTTTGGTTGAAACAGTAATTGGACTACTGAAATTCCCTTAGGTGCAGACTAATAGCTAGCACAAGTGTTCTGCTAGCCCACTAGTGGCACCAAATATGCTGGTGGCCAAAACCTCTGCGAAATAGTGTAAATCCGAAAAGATGTGATCTTTTAGAGAATCAAAGTCATCGCCATAGCTTAAAGGATTAGCAAAGTGAAGTGGCAGAGTGCAGGTCACATTGCTCGAAGGACAGACAATTGTTGGGCCAGACACGTGGAAGAAGACCACGACTCGGCAAACGTAGTTTATAGGATGCCCACTGGGCCGGCAGAAACGATGAGAAGAGCCGAAGACCGAGCTCAATAGCGTTCTTTAGGAGAAATCTTTACGTCCAGCAGTGAACAGACATGGGCTACTGATGATGATGACAGTATTTGAAGTATTTTAACAAAATTTACGTATCATTTTCTTAGATGCAACGATTATTTATCGTGTCAGATTCATTTTAGATATGTAGTGGTTAAACAGTTTCAAACAGCCAAAAACATAGGTTACTTTATAGTATTGACAAAGATATTATTTCTGACATTTGAACAAGTTAAAATCCAAAAGCAAATAGCGCTGCGTCATTGGAATTTCTTGGTGGCATAGGTAATACAATATTCAGTAAAGTTCGTATGTAAGAGTAAGAAGTAAGGTTAGGTTAGACTGCTCACTATAGCATACTGACCAAATTATCACCATTCTAGAGCAAACATTGAGAATCTCAACATATTTGCGCAAGATGAACGGCAACCGTAAACTCGTAGACGGAATATTAATACTTCGTCTTTGGTAAACACTGAAAATATTCTCCAACTGGTAAATTCGTAGGAGACTGACGGGTTGATATTTATTTAGTGTATATTGAGATAGTGAATAGTCATTCACTATCTCAATATACACTAAATAAATATCAACCCGTACCAAGGATCTAGGAATTTCTAATTGTTAACAAGGTACTTTTACTTGAGATGATAAAAGCACAGTAGGTACATACATAGTCAGGATTATATATGTACAGCGACGAAAGCATGACGAGTCGATTTTGCGTATTAGAATAATATTGCAAGACTATTCCACAAATAGTATTCCATAAATAGTTAACGTATAAATATGACGTAAACGTAGATGGCTTTAGAGCACATCATCTTGGTAACTATATATGTGGTACTTTATTTTTCTATAGGAAAAATATCGCATAATAATTATGCTCTTAATGAGCAGCAGAAATAAGAGCATATACCTTGCAGAGGCTTGGATGGCCGCGAGGACAAACACCGCGCGTCGTAGTTACAATTGGAATTGTTCCTTCCAATTGTAACGGCGACGGCGTAAAAATTTACAAATGTGTAAAATATTACTTATGTGGTTTTAGGTTTAAGTATCTTGCTTGCTTGCTGGTCGTATGGGGTAGTGCTGGCCTCTGG
Source organism: Alsophila aescularia (assembly GCA_946251855.1). Taxonomy (NCBI): domain Eukaryota; kingdom Metazoa; phylum Arthropoda; class Insecta; order Lepidoptera; family Geometridae; genus Alsophila; species Alsophila aescularia. The sequence goes on from OX276380.1 coordinate 47,318,476, forward strand.
TGTCAGTTTGTCAGGCCTTCCGAGGGCCTCTGACTCGGGTTAGCGACTGCTATTAATCAATAACAGCCGGAACTGATATCTTAACGTGCCCTCTGAAGCACGGAGCGACGGAAAACCGCACATAACTTAGAAAAGTCCTTGGTACGGAGCCTAGGACCGAACCCGGTATCGATGGATTCTAAGTCGCACTAATAAACCGCTAGGCTACCATCGCTACCATTACTAGTATGATAAGACATGTTACTGAGTAAGTATGTGTAAGTATGTTACTGTCATAATAATAATAATAATAATAAACACTTTATTACACCATATAAGGAACAAATACAATAACTTATTTTTTAAATACGGCACGATGGGCGGTCTTATCGCTAAGAGCGATCACTTCCAGACACCCTTTGGATGGATAAAAATTACGAATTAAAAAAAGGACGGTGGTGCAAAACAATACGATAAATCATGCAAAAATGACTATACCTACATATTTAATAAACTACATAAACCATACTTACTTACATAAGGCAAATACAACTACAATACATACTTTATAGAACTATACATACATATACTTAAATATAATAATTAATGCCTAGCATAATTATATCTGATGACCTAAGAGACAAAGGATGGCAATTAATTAGAAATTGAAAACGTGCTTTTAAGTAGTGAGGAGTGGAAGGATTAAACAATATGTTGTAAAGAAGAGAAAGGATATGAGTATTCCGGCGGAGACGTATAGGAAGCCACTTGAGTCTTAAACGAAATTCGGAGACATGGTCATATTTCCGAAGTCCGAAAATAAACCTTATACAATAGTAATAGTGAGTATAAATAAATTACTTATTTATTAATTCATCGTATCATCATTCGTTGTAAAAAAACTGAGATCATTTCCAATCTCTAAGTTTCCAACCCTTGTGGCTGGCGAAAAATTAATTGCCCATACAGATGTAATATAAAAAATATTTATGAGTGAAGATTCTTTTTCACCTACTTTACTAGGTAAATACTATCCGAATCCAAATGATATCATATGGTGGAAACATACTCCAATCTGGGGAACAGGGAGCTGGTGTGCAACCAATAGTCGAAGATTGGATCGAATGCGTTGGCTGCAAGGAGTGGTGGCAAGTCCTAGACCATTTTGGTGTGATTTGTGTGAACACTAATAAGTGCGCAGTCTTACATAGATCCACGCAGTTTTACCGATCTCACTGCGCAATTTTACGCAACCGGTAGTATAAAAGTGCGCGTTACTAATTTTTTATTATTCTGAAATAGCTCAAGAATTAAAGATCATGTCATTAAAGGGTCATTAAAATAATGTTTCTTAAATGATTAAAGTATAAAAATAATAAATGTTAATTCTCGTAATATTACTTGTATTTATTCTATACCACTGATACGTTAAGTGCGCAGTCTTAGACTACCCTACCCTACAAATGATTTTGGTATTACGTTTTGTACGGGCAATTCATTGTTTGCCGCAACATTAATCAGAGACAAAATATATCTCGGAGAAGTCAACTAAAGCCAATGAGCCTAGAGAAAAATCACATGACTTTTTTTGAAGTACAAGTCTGTGTAGGTACCGAGGTATATCATACCTACAATAACTATTTTTAATAGTATCAAAGTTATATCAAAAAACAAATACCTAAATCTGTAGACATAGTTTCTGATAGTTAAACGGGGGGGCCCATTGTAATCTAAAACAAATTGATAAGTACCATGTTTTTACATGATTATCATGCCCCCTGCAAAGTACTCGTAATGCTACGTGTTCTCACGTTGTGTAAAATTTTCCTATTGTAAGCTTACATAAGTAACAAAACAAATTCATACCTAGATAGTTTTGGTACCGTCAACATGAAACGAGAGAAAATATATATATATATATATACATAATCTTCACATGTATAGCGATGCTTCGCGCTCGCATATCTGCGTGATCATTGTGATTTGAAACTTTCAAAGATCTAGATATTTTTTTCATGACTAGCGTTCCAAGTTTAGAATATAGTTTTTTCACTTCTCATGCCCGAAGTATTAGTTAAGTTTTATGAATCAAATTTAATGTTTCATATGATTAAATTTTAATTGATGTATTTACTTTATAAACACTCCTTGAAGATTCGATAATATTAGATTACACGACGATTTTCAATACAGTTGTGAGAAAATAAGTAAATAAATATAAAAAACGAGCAAGCCTTACAGTACTCACATATGATGTGTAATATCTGAATCAAGCTCTGTTTTATCATCGCTCGGTTCAAGCTCTGTTTTATCATCACTGTTCAAGCTCTGTTATAACATCGCTGTTCGAGTACTGTTTTATCATCGCTCGGTTCAAGCTCTGTTTTATCATCACTGTTCAAGCTCTGTTATAACATCGCTGTTCGAGTACTGTTTTATCATCGCTCGGTTCAAGCTCTGTTTTATCGTATACTAGTTTTACATACATACTACAGTTTATCGCGATAAAAAGCATCCTATTTTATTCTAGGATATTAAAAACCAATGCAAAAGAAGGTATAGCACCAATGCTCTTGATGTTTTTTGACAATGAGAATATAAAGTTTTTTGACAGGATTGTTATTTCGTTTCTATGGCAACCACAGACCATTCTGTGATGACAACTGTTCGTTACAGTGAGTAATCAATTTTCAAGTTTTCCCGTGTAAACTTACAATTTTCTAAAATTCAAAATATCCTATGATTTATTCCAGGGTATAAGCTATCTCCATTCTAAATTTCATCAAAATCGCGTGAAAGCTCCCCAAACAAACAAACAAACAAAAAACAAACAAACAGACAACGTTTCACTTTTATATATTGGTATGGATGCTAGCGTGTGCGGCACATTGTTTTCGCTACTTTTCACGAAATTACTCCCATAGATTTCAGGAAAGCAAGAGGAAAAACGGTACACATAAAAAAAACTGTATGTATTTAAATCACTTGAACTACTCATAATTTATGTATTTTTGTAACAAAACTCAAATTAACATAAATTACACAGTTTGTTCTTGTAACTACCACAGAGCTTGTAAAAATCGGACCAAGTTTTTAGCTTGAACACATAACCCATCATTTGCCTTGCCGTGGTCTGGTAAAAACACACCAGCCACCTATGACACTCAATACCTGAAGACGAATCGATTGACACCTCGCTTGTCTAAATTGGACTAATAGGGGCGACGCTGTGCATCCACTTATAGTCGGGTATAAAATATTTATGAACAAAACGCTTTGTATATCCCTGAATGATTTTCTTTGCGAACTCTACAGACAATCTTATCTGTTTTGAAAACTGTTTACTTCTTTGGGAAAACCTTGTTTCCAACGCACTGCTCCGTAATAATATAATCCTTTAATTAAACAGGAGCTCGATTGTATAAAAGCGCTCGGATCACAACAGTTACTTCAGAAACGATACAACTTTTGTCGAACGATAAAGCATTACGAAGTTATTCGAATTTATAGAATCATGGGTTTCAAAGTCGTGTTGGCAGTTTGCGTTATGGTGAGTATTGATTTGGTGACATTTGGTAGGGGTTCGAACTTCTCGTTCGAATTAGTAGTTTCAAGGAAATTCAGAATTCAGAAGTCCTAAATGAAAGACGTATTTGGAAGTTCTGGCTTTGACTGTACATTTAATAAGTTAGGTATCATATTATTTTTTGCCATGCCTAGCTCGTTCATTTTCTTAGTAATTTTGCAAATATATTTATCGCTGTTGATTAGATTTCATTGTTTTTCTCGTTTTAACCATACATGTACAGATTGCAAATAAGAACACATTAAAGTTAAATATGTTTATCTAAGGTTTTGTTTGAAGTTGCAATATCCGACAGGAAATCAAATTTTGTCAACATTTTATCTAATTCTAGGTACCTGCTTATCTGTAACGCTGTTGTTTTTTTTTACAGATCGCAATGGCTTCAGCAGTTCCTGGCCCGTTCGCGGCACCAGGGGGAAGCGGTGGCTGGGGAGGCTGGGGAGGCGCTGGTGCCGGCGGCGCCGGTGGCGTTGCCCCCGCCACCAACCCGTGGATTCCCCCGTGGCTCTCCCAGGCCCCGTGGTTCCCTCAGTGGGGCCCCTGCACCATGATCGGCTCTACCTGCCTGGACTGCAACACAAAGATGGTGTGCACTAAAGTCGGTGGTCTGCAGAGACCTTGCACCGACCCTACTATGCCGCACTGCAACCTTGGAGAGTGCTCTGCTACTCCCTCTGACGAATGCGCAGTACCGGCTGCTCCTGCTTCCGTCGTTTAAAACTATACTCTTATGGTACTAACATAACTACGCGCTGGCGCTGATGAACGCAGCCGCCAGCGCCTACGTGTTAGTATGTTAATACCTTTACCTAGCCTCGGATTTTGTAAATTTGTAGACTTTGGAAACGAAACGATATTATATCAATCACTTTTTTAAGAAAAATTACGTCACTAAAGTCACGATCAAGCTCAATAAAATAATATGTACTCATATTTGCTGCTAAATTAATGTAATTACTAAACTTTATGTAAGAAATGAGTTTGATATTTTAATAAACAATCTGTTGACATCCATTTGTAAGAACATAATTTTAATGTATTTTACTTAATAAAAAACATTGGACCGCAGTTATACAAGTTTTTTTTTTACCGACTCCTGGAACCGAAACTGGATCCTATAGTATAAAAATGTAGGTTATAGGTAAACTAAAACTGTTACTGCCATATGAAACAATATCAAGTCATCAGAAGGGACTAATTCCTAATCACATAATTAACTCATTTGACTCATTAATAGGAATGGAAAACTAATATGTACCTCAGATTCTGTTACCTCTATTTAATTCCTACTGCAGCTCTTTTCTATTGTTCTATTCATACGTATTTTGCTATAAATAGACATCTAATGTGTAGACATTAGCCGTTTACAAACACATGTGCCTATGCACATGCACTGCAATTACGCTAGCTTCTATATTCCGTACAGAGCTGTTGCACGTGTCCTGCAAGCTTATTTAGCACCCACGTTAGCTTTTACAGCCTTAATGACTTTGTTTTTGATAAAATGTAGGTTTATTTCAAAGAGATATACTTTTTGTTATGCTTGAGAACGAATCAAACCCCAATTGGGATGGACGATGTAACATAAATACATCAATATACCTTCATATTTTACTAGCTGCGCTCCGAGGTTTCACTCACGTTGTATATAACCACATTGTATTTGTATCAGTATTTAACATAGTGCTGTAGCATTCAAGGATAATGTAGCTTCCTATTAGTGAAAGAATTTTCAGAATAGGATGAGTAGTTTCAGAGATTAGCGGTAACAAACAACACACTTTACCTCTTTATAATGTTAGTGTAGTTAGTGTAGATTATTGTAGACTAGCGGTGCCCGCGGCTTTGCCCGCGTGGTCATTTCTGTGGGTTAAAAGTAACATTTGTGTTATACTAGGAACAAAAGTACCTACCTGTAAAGTATAAAATAACAAATTTCGTTCAGCCGTCATATAGTTTTGTATTGATTGCTCAGCTTTCACTCATCTGATTGAGATACCAAGTGCACCAGCATCCTCAAGCTATTGAACAGTGGAAATCACATCGCAATACGTCTCGTAGTTTTTACGTGATGCGCGTACAAACATACAGACAAACAGACAACATTTTATAAAATAATTAAAGGTCAGTAGCTTATTCTAAGTAGGTATGATAGACATATTTTTTCTTGTACAGACTTTTTGGCACTTACTGCTTTAGTATAAGTAAGAAGATAAGAAGATACGAGTAGATACCTAGATATAGAATAGATAGTAGATGCTTTTTCTGCTCATCCCTTAAATTTTCTAGGACATAAATAATATTGTGTGTTATTCCAGGCTATCCAGGACCTAAAGCTCAGGTTAGAAGAACAAGAACAAATAAAAAAAACTCATTCTCCCATTTCGCCATTCCCCACTACTCATTCAGTACGTCACCTATCAAGGCATTTTTAAAAACAAATATAACCAGAGATCTATAAAATAGGTAGGTACCTTCGTTGATCTGTGACTTGTCCTATAATAAAAGAGAAGATTAGCTGTGTCAATTAATTAAGAGAATAGTGAGTAAGAGAGCCTGGCGCCAGCTCATACATAGGTAATTGCAGGTTTCTTTTGGCAGTGTCAATGCTGTCGAAGTTAAAGAAACGAATAAGCATCATTTTGGTATCTATGGTAAACCTGGTAAATCATCTTTTACAAAATAGTTTGACGGTACATAAGAGTACATGAAAAGGTCGTGAGTTCAATACCTAATTTTTTCAGTCTACAGATTTTAGGTATCGATCGGGCCGTTCTCGGGTATAAGTTCAGTGTGTCATTTTCATGTGATTGATGACTCTGTCTTGATGACGAAACCTGCAAAGTCCAATAACAAATTTCCTGTTATATTACTGTTATATTTCAGTTATGTGCGGTTGATGTACTTAAACGAATGATGTCAGTAGAATACCGAAGTTATAAAAAACCCCGGATAGAGCTTTGGGCTGGAGATACAAATAAAAACATTACACTCCTTTTCTGGACAGTCTTGTAAAAAATTAACACCTTTGGTTTATTTTATCACTATTAGTTTCTAATTTCAATCATCAATTACATAAAGTCGATGATTTCTAAAACACGCAACCGTATAACGGCGCCCACAGCGCCTTAGTTTATCTTTATCCTTCAAACATCTCTCCCTATACAAAACATTAATGATCATCGCTTTCCATCATGTGAGATCAGAGTCTAACGATTGCCTGGTAAGTGATGATAAAAAGCGTTACCTGTTTTATTGTAATTTTTTAGGGTTCCTTACCTCAAAAAGAAACAAAAAACACTTATAGGAGATCTCTTTTTCTCAGGAACGCGTGGAGGTCTAGTTGAAGTTAATATCAAATACTCTGGAAACCTCTTGGAGCTGTGAAAAATACAAACTTTTAAGTTAACGCAATCAACGCCGTTTATGCCGCATATTTTGACACTTGCAAGGGAATAAAAACCTATATACCTGTTGACCTAAAATCATGAAATTTGTCAAGAAGCAATGTCTTAGCACAAGTAAATGGAAAAATCTGGAACCGTAAGTTTTTAGTATAACATAAAACAAAAGTTTTTTTTAATCTTCGATACTCGATTCTCGTTATGAACAAACTATTTACTTATCTAATAGTTTGTACGGAACCCTCGGTGTGCAAGTCCGACTTGCACTTGGCCGTCTTTTTTTAAACAAAAATCAATAAACCAACCAAACCAAAAACCAATATCTAGTTTATGAAGTTAACTTAAGTAAGGGTTGCTCATAGACTTGATGAATTTCATCCACCTCAGCAGGCCGGATGTCATTGAGAACATGATACCGTAGACCACATACTGCGCCAGATTATACTGAAGTCGGAAGAGTATAATCGGCCACTGTGTTTATCTTTTGTGGACTACGAGAAGGCCTTTGACTCCATCGAGACCTGATCATTTCTGGACTCTTTGCAGTGATGTCATGTAGACTGGCGATACATCCAAGTGCCGAGATAATTATCTGTATGACGCTGCTATGATATCCGTTCAAGTCCAGGACCGGCAAACAGAACCAATCCAATTGCTCACGGGTGTAAGACAGAGTAATGTAATATCCCCGAAAGTGTTTACAAATGCAGTGGAGAATATAATAATAATATATTCGGGACATTTCCACACCAATTATCTAGCCCCAAACTAGGATACCCTGTACTATGGGCACTAGATAACGGATAAACATACATAGATAAGAATATTACATCCATGACTCGGAAACAAACATTTCTGCTCATCACACAAATGATTGCACCTTGCAGGATTCGAACCCGCGTTCGTACGATTTCGTACCCAGGATCTCTAGCCACGAGACCAACCGGTCGTCAAATAATATAATAAAAATAATATATCATATGTGCAAGTCGCTGGACTGGAAAGAAATGGGCATCAATATAAACAATAAAAGTCTTAATGGTGGAATCGCTGCAAGAGCTGCAACAAATGCCGACCAGCTTAGCTGATGCCTCCTGAGGTATTAGTCTCCGCATGAACATTTAATGCTTCTTACCCTCATACAAATATTCTGTAGTGGCCACCAGGGTTCCATGTTCCTAAGATACTAATATTAAATGGAAACAAAGAAATAAATATGAATATTATCAAAACAAAATTGATGATCTGTTGATTTATGATATTGCACCGGAACCGGAACAATAGCCGTCAGTGGTATGCCTCTTGAAGTTGTTCTGGAGCACGTCTACCTTGGCTCTTCAGTTAGGTAGATACAACTTCGAGAAGGAAGCCAATAGGCGAATTCGGCTGGGCTAGGCAGCATTTGGGTAACTTCGTCAGGTCTTCTTGGCACCCATCCCACAGTACCTAAAGACAAAATTCTTCAACCAGTGCGTCCTACCGTCCCTAAATATGATGACATACGGAGCCGAAAATTGGACACTAACTGTGAGACTGGTCCACAAATTCAAGGTCGCTCAGCGTGCTATGGAACGAGCTATGCTCGGAGTTTCTCTAAGAGATCGCATCCGAAATGAGGTGATCCGGCATGTTTCTTATTTACTTACATTTCTTACTTTACTTTAATAGTTACAATTGCAACAATGGTCTAAAGTATAACTGGTATCATATAAATGGTCTAAAGCATAACTTGAATAATCTAAAATTGTTTTTTGAAGAAGCTTGCAAGACACTTGCAGTTGTTTAGGTAAAAGAATTATATATATTTAGAATGGTATTTTATAGACCTTCATTTTGACGTTTCTTTATATCTCTAACCAAGTAAGCCCAAGACAGCCGAGCTAATTTTGTTAGTAAATACGCTTTACCCTAGTAGTGCCCTAGATGTAGGTACTTTATGAATTAGAGGGGGGGACATGGAAACACGAACAATAAGGTCATTTTAGAGCCAAATATTTCGTATAAGGAACCAAACTGAAAAAAACTGTCAAAGAAACCTTAACAATTTTAAAATACCTTATTCAACGAGATCCCACTCGATGAGGTACACAATAATATATCTCTTCTTCACATTTCCACTGGGAACCATTTTTTTTTATAGTTTTGATTATAAGCGACACGACCTAAACATAATTATATACATGTGCCAAATTGCAACCCTTAGATCACCGGGCGTGACTTTCGTACCTATTAAATGTACGGGCAAACATTTTTTTGCGGTGATGTGGTTAATAGTTTCTGAATAAAATGGCTGTGATATACAGACGGATGGATAGACGGAAATAGTGAAACTATAAAGGTTTCTTATACGACTACTGAAACCTAAAAACAGTAGGTACCCACCGTTTCATCATCAGCTTCTACTCGACCTGTTGGATTGTGCTCGGTCTTCAGCTCTCTGCATCCAATTTCTGCCAGCCGCTTTTCGCAGGCCGTTACTCAACTTGCATGACCACACACCACAGCTTGCTTGCTGCTGTGGTGTGTGGCTTGCTGCACTAGGTTAGGCCACGTGCGCATTAAGCGGCTAGCCGCGTAACGGATAGCCGTCCGGCTGACCGCAGGCTTTATCTACACTCATGCAAAAAGAACTAACTTTTAATGAAAAAAATATTTGCCATAATATTTTCTTGATTTCCCTAGTTCCCTAACTCGTTCATCATGTTCGTTGCTGTTTTCGTGATGTCAGGTGGAGTCAATTTCTGCTCACTAACACTGCTGTAGGAAATTTTCAATCAGGATAAAACTTTTTAACAAAAAAAACACATTAAATAGGTTAGGTACTAATGTAAAGTAAATTATGGCGCCAAATCCAGTCCATCACAGCAAATTCACGCACATACAGTCTAGCACGCGCTGCTATAGATAATAAATGGCGAAAAAAAACCCGACGATGTCGGAGACAAACCGGTGATTTTATGTTTTTATTTTTTACAAAAACTGTGTTATCGTGTTTTTTTTCTTATTAAAGACGCGTCGAGCGTAAAGTATGTCATTATGTCAAAATTTTTGAGTGTATTTGATGTGATTGTAGATAAAAAATGTTTAATTGATTGAACATTGGCAAAAGGAATGTCGAACATAAAACATAAATAAAAAAAAATAAGAAAAAAAACTGTGGTAGTTAAATATAGTTTATAATAATTTAATTTATTTTAGTCAATTAATTGGTTATTTGTGTCTTTTTTTTTCCTTGTAAGTCTCAGTCCTCATTTTATAAAATATTTTATTTTATTTTAGAGTAAAGAAATATTTTTAAAATAAAAAAACTGTGAAAAAATTGTACTACTAGTGCTTTTTATTTACACTTACTGCACTGGGACGATAAAAATAACTTTCAAGACATATTTAATGGCCTTGAAAGTACACTCTCCAAGCAACTGTATTGAAACTAAACTGTACACAAACAACCTTATCTGTTTTGAAAACTGTTTACTTATTTGGGAAAACCTTGTTTCCAACGCACTGCTCTGTAATAATATAATCCTTTAATTAAACAGGAGCCCGATTGTATAAAAGTGCTCGGATCGCTACAGTTATTTCAGAAACGATACAACTTTTGTCGAACGATAAAGTAATACGAAGTTAGTCGAATTTTTAGAATCATGGGTTTCAAAGTCGTGTTGGCAGTTTGCGTTATGGTGAGCATTGATTTAGTGACATTTGGTAGGGGTTCGATTCTTTGTTCCAATTAGTAGTTTCAAGAAAATTCAGAATTCAAAGTTCTAAATTAAACACGTATTTGGAAGCTCTGAGTCTGTTCATTTAATAAGTTATTAACTGAATGATTTTGTCTTACCTAGATCCCTAGTAATTTTTCAACCTTTCAAGAATATTTTTATCGCTGTAGGTAAGATTTCATTATTTTTCTCGTTTTAACCATACATGTACAGATTGCAAATAAGAACATATCAAAGTTAAATAATTATGTATCTAATCTAATGTTTTTATTGTTTGATGTTTGCAATTTCTGACAGGCAATCAAATTTTATCAAAATTTTATCCAATTCTTGGTACTGCTTTTCTGTAACGTTGTTGTTTTTCATTTACAGATCGCAGTGGCTTCAGCAGTTCCTGGCCCGTTCGCGGCACCAGGGGGTGGTGGAGGCTGGGGAGGTTGGGGTGGCGATGGCGCTGGCGGCACCGGTGGCGTTGCCCCCGCCACCAACCCGTGGATCCCCCCGTGGCTATCTCAGGCCCCGTGGTTCCCTCAGTGGGGCCCCTGCACCATGATTGGCTCTACCTGCCTGGACTGCAACACAAAGATGGTGTGCACTAAAGTCGGTGGTCTGCAGAGGCCTTGCGCGGACCCTACTCTGCCGCACTGCAACCTTGGAGAGTGCTCTGCTACTCCCTCTGCCGAATGCGCAGTACCGGCTGTTCCTGCTTCCGTCGTTTAAAACTATACTCTTAGGGTACTAACATGACGACGCGGTGCCGCTGACAAAAATTTGGAAAAGCAAATGACCTATCTTTAACTTTGCATCGCGATCGCAGCTGCCAGCGCCTTCGTGTTGGTATGTTTGTACTTTAACCTAGCCTCGGATTTTTTAAATTTGTCACGAAATTCACGAACAAGCTCAATAAAATATGCTGCAAAATTAATGTATTACTAAACTTTATTTAAGAGATGAGTTGATATTTTAATAAATAATCTGTAGGCACCCATCTGTGAGAACATAATTTTTATGTATTTTACTTAATAAACATTAGACCACAGTATACCAGATTTTATTATATTCGCGCCTAATCCTCAAGATTGATATATAAACACATGTAGTATCGCCACCCAGCCCACCATTTTAGGCACAAGTTGAGAGAAAATAGATGAAATAACCTCTTTGCTTTATAAAACCTTCCCGTATTCTCCTATTTTTAGTTATGTCATTCGCATATCCGTGCTTTACCATTGCACATATTTTTTTATATTTCTTTACATATCTAAAAATTTTTAATCAGAGAGTAGTTAACTAAAGTCAATTTAAGAAATATGTCAATAATGTTGAAAAAATCTCAACAATATCGGTTATTGGTCAGAATAGGTTATATTATTAGACAGAACTTTATTTTAATTGTTCATTGACGTTAATTAAATTATGAAATTTATCATCACAAATTAAATTGTGATAATAATGTACTGTGTAGGTACAAACTACTGCATTGATATTACCGTTAGCTTTTAAAGTGTACATGTGTTTATGTATCAATCTTGAGGGCTAGGTGCGAATATAATTATTGATTATACGAACATACCTAAACAAGAATATATCATTTTTTAAATCGTGTCTATCTGTTTGTCTGTTAGTTGTTTGTCTGTATGTTTGTTCGCGCATCACGTAAAATTTACTGAACCGATTGCGATACGGTTTTCACTGTTGGATAGCTTAAGATCGCAGCTGCTACCTGGTGTACTTGGTATGTCTATCTAATGAGTAGAATTCTCAATCGATAAAACCCCATTTGACAACTGAAATAAGTTTTATGATTTTGGTAATTACTTCTGGAATATCACAGGATCCTTATAGCCCAGAAAAATGCCCACGCGGGCAAAGCCGCGGGCACAGCTAGTTCTTAATACCTTAACTCATTATTAAGAAAACTAATAAGTACCTACAGCTTCTGTTCTATTTAACTCTATCTGTTTCTCTTTTTTTTTGTTCTATTTTACTGCAGCTCTTTGTTCTATTCATTCGTATTTTGCTATAATTAGACATCTAATGTGTAGACATTAGCCGTTTACAAACACATGTGCCTGCCTACTGCAGTTACGCTAGCTTCTATATACCATACAGAGCCGTTGCACGTGTCCTGCAAGCTTACTTGGCACCCACGTTAGGTTTTACACATTACTAACTTTGTTTTCATAAAATGTAGGTTTAGGCTCTGCTTTTTAAGGGTTTTTTTTTTCTCCATAAATATGCTGGGTCAACCACAAACCTGATAAATGTGAAACTTAACATATTATTTTTGAGATCTTTATCTCCGGAAGACTAAGACAAAAACATGATTAATAGAATTTCATTCGATACATTTTCTTATCAAAAAATACGTTATTTTTGGTTATATTTTAATTTTTCTACTCAACGGCTTAACATTTATCTCTAAAATAAATCTCACAGCAACAATATATAGTATATTATCTAATGCTTAGACAAAATTTACCTAACTAAAATATTAGCCTGCCAATAAAATAAATAACTTTTGAGACTTACGTCATTTAGTCCCGAGCTTAATTGTGTGTTTAAACAGCGCTCGCGATATTCAACCTCGTTACGCAGGCACTTCAGTGCTTATTGCGGGTAGCGGGTGGCAGTGTGTAGGGTAGGTGGCAGGGGAGTGGGGAGTAGGAAAATGTAACCTTGGAGCCTAGCTTTAGGGATTTATTTTAAAAATAGCTGAGCCCCGCGGTTTCACCCGCGTGGATTATGATGATGGACGTTATGATGATGAATAGTAGCCTATGTGTTAATTCAAGAAGCTATCCTGGTACCAAATTTCTTCCAAACCCGTTCAGACGTTTGAGCGTGAAGGAGTAACAAACATACACACACACACACTTCTAAAGATAAAAGACAGATGGCGCTAATTGCTTCGTAAATTAAATTTGGTAGAATAGTAATTTTGCCTTTTGCCATAAACCCAGCAGCAAAATGTCATATATCATTTTGCTGTAGCCAATCAGTGGCCCAATTACTGAACTTGGCTACAATCGGATTATCACTTTTTTCATAGCAAATTCGACTCTATCGCAAGGCATTAGTGGTTGCGATACTGAGAATTCGATTGAAGCCAAGTTATGGAATCGGGCCACAGAGGCCAGAACTCGTGTCCAGCAAGTTCGGAACATGTCCGTCTGATACGTAGTATCCTGTAGTCTGTGCGTCACTCCGCGCACGATTCGATACACAACCAGATACATATTGTTCAATGAAGTTTTTATCGCGCCTTTGTTATATTACCTATTTTCGCTAGCTGAGGAATTCCATTAATGTCTAACTCTGCCATTACATTACCGAACATTTTCGCGCACGCTACACTTGCGTATGTTAAATGGTATATTCTGTTTCCACATTCGTATAATATAACGGAAATAGCTCCAAATTTTCGCGCTATCTTATCTTATTACACATTCTATGTGATCATAAACGTTTAGTTTTTTTTATATAACTATACTAATAAAACTAATAAATGTATGAGTAGCTCAAAATTTTCGCGCTCGCTTCGCTTGCACTTCCTTGGTTGTATAGCATGTTTTGCAATCATAGTACCTAGATCGATCATAAACGTTCATTTTTTTCATATAACTACATAACACAATAAAAATATACCTAAGTGGCTCAAAATTTTAGGTAAAAATTGTGTTTGTTTAAAACACAAGGTAAAAATTGATTACAACTAGCCTGATTTTGAAAATTGATTGATAGCTAAACTATTCCCTAGTGGCATAGGCTACGCGATTGATACTGCGGGGAATAGCTAGTATTGTATAATTTTGGAACCCGTTCAGTGTGACCCCCCCTGACTCGAAGGCTGGATCCGCCCTTGCTGCTGTTACGTAACATAACAAACCTACTGATACACATACGCATTTATAATATCATAGAGTAGGCTTTATATTTGACCGAAAGTGCAGCACGCAGACTAGAAGATACCTATCTTCGTCGATCTGGGACTTTACCTATATTACGAGTAAAAGAGTAGATTAGCTGTGTCAAAGAAGTAAGAGAATAGAGGCCGATCTTCAGCTCATACATAGGTAATTGCAAGTTTCTTTTGGCAGTGTCAACGCTGTCGAAACCAAAGTTAAAGAAACGATTAATCAACAGTTTGGTATCTATGGTAAATCTGGTGAATCATCATTTACAAAATGGTGTGATGGTACATATATGAAAAGCTCATGAGTTCAATACCTATTTTTTTTCTGGCTACAGATTTTAGATATCGATCGGGCCGTTCTCGAGTAAAAGTTCAGTGTGTCATTTTCATGTGATTGATGACTCTGTCTTGATGACGAAAACCTGCAAAGTCCATTAGCAAATTTCCTGCTTGTAATAAAGAAAAAATCGTACTGTTATATTTCTGGTAAGTGCGGTTGATATATTTTAACGAATGATGGCAGTAATAATATATCGAAGCTATAAAAACCCTGGATAGTGACTGGATAGACTCACTCACACTGCTTTTTTGGACAGTCGTGTAAAAATTAACACCTTGGATTTATTTTATCACTAATAGTTTCTAATTTCTATCATCAATTATATCACGTCGATGATTCTTATAAATCGCAACCGTATAACCCCGCCCACAGCAGCGCCTTAGTATATCTTTATCATATACGAGTACCTTCAAACATCTCTCGCTATACAAAATATTATTGATCATCACTTTCCATGAGGTCAGATTATGGTCTAACGATTGCCTAGTACGTGATTTAGGGATCCGTAACCCTAAAAATTTGGGTTTCTTAGTTTCGATGGTGGCCTAATGGTTCTATAGTGCAATTTAGAATCCAACGATACCTGGTTCAAAACCTAGGCTTCGCACCAATGACTTTTCTAAGTTATGTGCGGTTTTCCATTGCTCCGTGCTTAGGAGTGCACGTTAAGCTGTCAGTCCCGGATGTTATTGAGTAATATCAGTCCCTTGGGCGGCTTGAAAATTCTGACATCAGAGGCCAGCACTACCTCATATGACAAACAAATATACAGGGTTCCGTACCTCAAAAGGAAAAAGAAACCCTTATAGGATGCTTATAGGATCTCTTTTTCTCAGGAAAGCGTGGAAGTCAATTTGAAATTAATATCAAATACTCTCGTCCGCAATCCCTTGGTGTGGCAAAGTTAAACCTATGTCTCGATATTAACATGTGCCTAGATTCAATTATTAGTTATTCTACACGCCACCAATATAATCTTAATGAGAATTATTGAAAGGATAGAGGACTTGAATCCTTATTTAGTCTTACATACATTTGCATCCATGAGAGCTGGGTCTGATACCACGAAATCACCCGGGAGCCGCAGTAAAGCAGTTGGATTCTCCCACAATCGGGTGAAGACATTATCAACTTTGGAATTACTTCTCTCACTAACAATTGGGAACAAAATTTTCTCTAGTCCTCTTTATTTTCTCTCAATAAGACTCGGAACAATTTCGCGTCGGGGGTTTCCCTCTAGTGGCTCCCTTTAGCCACTAGAGGGAACCACTACCTGTACCTTTCCTATAGCCATCCCTTGCCTCCAGAATCTTACTTAGCATTCGCTATTGATATAAATGAAAGTATTTCTACTCTTCTTTATTTCCTCTCAATAAGACTCAGAATAATTTCGCGTCGGGAGTTTCCCCCTAGTGGCTTCCTACCTTTCCTATAGCCATCCTGTGCCTCCAGAATCTTACTTAGAATTCGCTATTGCTGCATATATTATAGATTAGACTCACCAGATACACCACCGATTATTTCGTCGAGAAAGGATCTCGGACCAGCCATATCTTCCGTGAATCTTGCGTGGCGCAAAGGTTATCTATCCCTGGTGTCTTAGTGAGCTGCTTCACTCTTTTTTGCCAGTATCACTTCATTATGCACTTCACTACACACTGCACATAATCACTTCATTACACTAACACTTTATTTCACGGTACTCTTTATACTCTTTGAGGTATACCCTCTACGCTGCCGGTTATGGAAGTCACGCGCACCAAGCGCGGCTATAACCCATTTCTCTTTCTTCCCCGCCATTTTTGGTCTGTCTCCCGCCACGAGGCAAATTATTTTCTTTTTAACATTTCATTTATTCGTTCGGAAATCTATAATGCTGCCAGCACAGAAACTTATTAATATAAACGTTCCAATCATTTGTTCTGTTCTTTAATCGCATTTCGCGTCACATGGAGCTGTGAAAAAAACAAACATCGAAGTAAACGTAATAAAAATATAAGCCCTTTTATGCCGCATGTTTTTAAACACCTAGTATATACGAGGGCTGTTAGATAAGTCGTTTTAAAAAGTAAAAATATATATATTTTTGTAAACAATTTACAATTATTCAACATAGTCTCCTTTGAGAGCGAAACACTTGTTCCAGCGAGTTTCCAATTTTTTTATCCCCTCCAAAAAATACGTTTTGTCGAGGTCTTCAAAATAGCCGTGCGATGCAGTCCTCATTTGTCAAAAATTCAATTCAAGCCCTTTATTCATGAATAGGTAATAATCGCACGGAGCTAGGTCCGGCGAATAAGGAGCATACGGAACCAGCTCGAAGCCCAACTCATGGATTTTGGCCATTGCAATAGATGACGAGTGCACTGGGGCATTGTCTTGATTGTCAACAAACGTGTCACCCATCGTGCAGACAGCTTTGTCATACCCAAATCTTCATGCAGGATTTTATGTACTCGCTCAATGGAGATGCATGTGTTCTCAGCTATTTCACGCACCTTCACTCGGTGGTCGTCGAGTACAATATTATGGACTTCAACAACATCCTCAGTAGTGACTTCGATTGGGCGACCAGAGCGTGGAGCATCAGATGTGCTTGACCGACCACGTTTAAAATCATTTTTCCAGTTATAAACAGTCTGGTACGTTGGTGCGTTAGTGCCATGAACAGAATAAAGTTCAGTTTTTATTGTGGCAGCACTGCAACCCTTCATAAAAAATATTGTGATTTATAACGGCACGAAATTCAGATTTTTCCATAGTTGTTGAAAATTTACGAGTGGTCACAGTTAATCAATGGTTAAACTCAGTCCGGCGCAACCACAAAGAAATTCTCAAATTTGTCTCAAATGTATGGACTTTGGCAGAACAGTGAAGTTCATTTGTTTTTCAGATCCCAATGAACGGACCAAAAAGATCGAACTATAGAGTCCAAACGTGATAAGTATTTATATACTTTTTGCATGATAATATTACTATACTCTATGGTCCATTGAAATTTGTCAAGAAAAATCCAAAGTTTAGTGTTCTGCGAATTTTTAATTTTATTCATATTACTGTTAATAATGTACTGTTTTGTGTTTTCTTTGAAGAATCATCAGCTTATAGTGTTAAACCAGTTTAAATGATAATTTTAAAATGCCACCAACTTTAGAAAGCTACAGCAGATGTGTTTTATGTGGAGTTCGCGCCAATCGCGAAAACCAGAACAAAAAGGAAATTTATGGCATGATTTCCCATTGATCAGCCCCGGTAAGCATTAATATGATATTGCTTAGTGCCACCTCCCATCAACGTGGCCATAAATGATAATTTACATGATTTTCATTTTGTATTTTCATATTGTTTAACACTAGGGATGCGCAAGGTCAAAGAACTATTAACTATCGACAAAGCTATCGTAGGCTAGGTCAGGCTGCCTATAACTTATTTCCATAACATTAATCAACATGTTTATTTCCAGATGCACAAAATAAGGATCTAGCATACATTCTTATAGAGACCAGTAGTAACATACACTTATGAGTGTGAGCGCGTGGATAAAGGTAGAGTAGGTACATCGCAAGATCTCAATTCAGAGTGAAGCACTAGTAGGTAAGCTTACCTATGCTTGCAAAATTCATTTTCGTATTTACTTTGTAAAAAAGTATTATAAATAAAATGTTCCGTTGTTCGTGTTTTATTTCTAAGTTTCTTGTTACATGGCTCCACAGTTACCTGTTGCAATGGGAATCCAATAAGCCCAACGTTGTTGCATTGTGAAAAAAAAAAAAACGTTGTGCTTATTGGAACCGTCTTTCATTAATATGAAACCTTGACGAGGGCATGCATGTTTTATCGATATCGATAAAACCAAAAATATGTGCAAGCAAGCACTACTCTATCCGTTAGGTTGGTAACATTGTCAAGATAGGCTAACGTCTGACCTTTAATGTTAGTAATATTGGATGCATTGTTGCCAATAAATTTCTGCCAAATTGCTTTCATTGGCTAGTAGTCCCGCCTCTTAAAACGTAGTGATTATATTCTCTTTGGTTAAACTGACAAAAACTTTTTTATTTTTTTTTTGCTGAATTTTAGACAGTCTTCATTTGAAAGATTGTGCCTGCCAGTGTTAATGCCATTTACCAGAAAAAAAGTTTTATAAATAATTTTTAAAAGGACTTATCAAACAGCCCTCGTACCCGTTGATGTCTTAGCACAAGCACGCACAAGTAAAGGGAAAAATTCCGAAACTGTAACTTTGTAGTTACATCACATTTTAATTCTTATTTTTCGATACTCGATTCCCGTTATGGACAAACTATTTACATATCTGATAGCAAGGAGGTTGGATACACACTGTTATCCGGAGGTCAAATTTCAATACTGAGCTCATTTCAATTTATGAAGAAGGTTCTTGGCACTTTTTGACGCGAGTGATACCAGTACATAGAGATTTTGCAAAACATTAGCACTTTTTACAGTTGGGGAGTTAATATATAAGATGAAATTACAAAATATAAAATCTATGGTACAAGTAATTTGTTTATTAACTACTAAAAAAGACAACTAGCACCACAGAATAAATAATAGCACTCTAACAAGTAATAGCGTACAGGTACGAAACATGAAACAGTGGGTCAACCTGCATTCCATAGAAGTCCAATTGTTCTTGCCCACTTTACCGGTTGGCAGCGTACCCAACCAAGCTGGTGGCATTGCCCCGTTGAACATGAAACAGTGGGTCAACCTGCATTCCATAGAAGTCCAATTGTTCTTGCCCACTTTACCGGTTGGCAGCGTACCCAACCAAGCTGGTGGCATTGCCCCGTTGAACTGCAATTCTAATTTGATGAGCCAATTTCGATTTCTCGGGGTGCTTAAAAATATCTATTTTCCAATCCAAGATGGCGGACATGTTCTTTTTTTAGTAAAATGATGTGGGTGTCTTTTTCGAGGTTACTCTGGATGCTTATAACGAAAAAGACATCCATTTTCAAATCAAAGATGGCGGACATGTTTTTTTAGTAAAGTTATATGGGTGTTATTTCCAAGGTTTCTCAGGGTCCTTATAACGAAAGAAACATCCATTTTCAAATTGAGGATGGCGGACATGATTTAATTTAAAAAAATTATATAGGTGTCATTTTCTAGCTTTCTCTGGGTGCTTATTATTAAAATGAGATGAAAATCGAAGATGGCGGACTTGTATTTATATGGTGAAATATAAAAAAAGGTAAACGCTCCCGGGAAATCTTGAAAAAAACACCCATATAACTTTACTAAAAAAACATGTCCGCCATCTTTGTAAGTAAACCCATATCATAGTTACTGAAATAAAAACATGTCCACCATTTTGGATTCCAAAATGGATGTAATGTTTCTTTTGTATTTTTATCAAACACTATGACTGTCTGTGTTTACCATCCCTAGCGCTCTATAGCATATACAAACTGCGTGCATAAATATTTTCGCTAGCATGTAGTAGTAGGAATCACGAATCTGTTTTTTTTTTCTGGATAGCCTCCTAGTGTCCACCATGTGTTTTTGGGACAACCAGTATATAGGATGTTTTCACATTGATGGATCAAAATGGGGTGTGAGCTAGAACACTACCAGGCATATCGATTTGAACCCCATGTATGTTCAGTGATTTGGAACAGTTTAGGAGTTACGGGATATTTTAGTTTCTTTAGCCTAACTCCAGATTTCATTAGAAATTTAGTAATTATGACCAAATTATTAGCACAAACGTTGTATTTTTTTTGGGTAGGTAGCAAAGTATTGGGCTCTTTAAAATACATGAATACTACTGAATTATATTTTTTTTATTCTGTGAAAAACGCATAACAATTGAAATATGTATCTCATACAAAAACTGTCTTCAATGTTTGCATGGCTATAATTTTGAATAGTAACAATATATTGTTTTTGTTAATATCTCAAAAACTTTTCCAATTTAATGGCTATAAGTCATCAACACATTTTATTGGCCTAAACTTAAGGCAACACAGCAAAAAGTGACTTCAAAAGTGGAAAAATCATTTTTGTTTGAGGTAAAAAATTTAATGGTATTATCACAAAATCTAAAAATTGTAACAAGGAGCTATTTATTTTAAAAGACCCATCATTATGCTAACTACAAGAAAAAAGTCACAACGTTGGAGCTCTTAGTTTGGCCACAATTACTAAATTCCTAATGAAATCTGGAATTGGCTATAAAAACTAAAATATCCTGTAACTCCTAAACTATTACAAATCTTTGAACATACGTAACATTACATTGAGAGGCCTAAAGGTGAACGAGCATACCCTTCCCTTTTGATCGATAAGTGGTAAGACACTATCTATGACATAATATTACTACCTCCGGCCCGCGGTTTTACCTGCGTGGACAATGATGAAAAGTATTATATGTGGATCCAAAGTATCTATGTACAAAATTTCATCAAAATCTGTTCAGCCGATAACATTTAAACATTGGATTTTCAAATCATCTTTGGACCACCTTAATCCGTCCCTGTAGAAAAAACTTATCAAGGTATTTATTTTACACTGTTAACCTAAATACCAAGATTCATGCCTATAAAGCAAAAAAATATTTTTCATATAAACTTTCAATAGCCATTAGAATTTAATTCATCCTTTTCGCAAAATCCTTTCTTGATTGACGTCTACTACCTATAAACTACCTACCTAATTGTTGTACCTACCTGTCTAATTTCACGTAGTTTTTTAAGATTTCATGTATAATCAGTGCGTAGTATTTCGCTTTTATATTGTACTAGCTGAGCCCCGCGGCTTTGCCCGCAAGTACAATTTTCGGGGACAAAAGGGATCCTATGGTCTCTACAAATAAATTCCCATTAAATTCGGCCAAGCCATAATCGCGTGAAAGCTCCTCAAACAAACAAACCAACAAACGAACAAACAAACAGACAACGTTGCCCTTTTTTTTATATAAGTGTGGGAAGAGCATTATATTCATAAGATTCAATAGAATTAGACGTTACTTTGTAAAAATCTAATTTAGTGAAACTCTTTTTATCAATCCTCATTTTTGCTTAGCTAAAAACATGGGTATAATAGCACTAAATAGCATTCATGACATTGGCAAACCCGAAACAGCTATAATGGCGCCACAAAAAAATATTTTGCACTGACTCTCGCAGTAAATGTTCATTGGCGTCTGGCGGGAGGATCGATCATTTTCACTCATTTAAGTGGAAGTATGTACGAAGCACCTACTAGGTATCTTGTTGTACTTATAAAATCTATGCCTAATAGTTTGTACGGAACCCTCGGTGCGCGAGTTTGACACGCACTTGGCCGTTTTTTATGTACCAAATTTCTAGATTACTTAGAAATTAACACAAGTTAAGGTTACGCATATAGACCAGCCATTCCAGCCACTTGAGCATGCCGGATTTCGTGGAGGATATAGTACCATAGACCACATACATACAGTGTGCCAGATTATACAGAAGTTACAGGAGTATAATCGGCCACTGTCTAGCTTTTGTGGACTACGAGAAGGCCTTTCACTCAATCGAGACCTGGTCTGTTCTGGACTCTTTGCAGCGATGTCAAGTAGACTGGCGATACATCTAAATGCTGAAGTCTGTATGACGCTGCTACGATGTGCGTTCAAGTCCAGGACCGGCAAACAGAACCAATCCAATTGCTCAGGGGTGTAAGACAGGGGGATGTAATATCCTCGAAACTGATAACAAATGCAGTGGAGGATATGTTCAAGACGCTGGACTGGAAAGAAATAGGCATCAACATAAACGGCGAGTACATCTCGCACTTGAGATTTGCTGATGATATCATCTTGATGCATGGCAGAATCGCTGCAAGAGCTGCAACAGATGCTGACCAGCTCAGATGAAGCCTCCCGATGCAATGGTATCCACATGAACATTTAATACTTCTTACCCTCATACAAATATTCTTTTGTGCCCACCAGGGTTCCCTGTTTCTAAGATACTAATATTATATGGAAACAGAATATTGATAATAAAAAATGATGATCAGTTATAACATTGCACCGGAACCAATAGCCGTCAGTGGCATGCCTCTTGAAGTTGTTCAGGAATACAACTTCGAGAAGGAAGCCGATAGGCGAATTCGGCTGGGCTGGGCAGCATTTGGGAAACTTCGTAGGTCTTCTCGTCGCCCATTCCACAATGCCTAAAGACAAAAGTCTTCAACCAGTGCGTTCTACCCGTGATGACATACAGAGCCAAAACTGACTGTAAGACTGGTCCACAAGTTCAAGGTCGCTCAGAATGCTTTTGCCTAGAGCTATGCTCGGGGTTTCTCTAAGGGATCGCATCCGAAATGAGGTGATCCGGCAGAGAACGAAAGTTACTGACATAGCTAGATCAAAGAATTAGCAGGCTGAAGTGGCAATGGGCAGGTCACTTTTGTCGAAGTACCGATAACCGATGGGGTAGGCGACTTCTTGAGTGGACACCACGTGTAGGCAGAGGTAGTGTAGGAAGCCCTCAGGCTAGACGGAGCGATGACGTGCGTATAGTACCTGGCAGCAATTACATGAGAAGTGCCGAAGATCAGGCTTAGTAGTGCGTATTAGGAGAGGCCTATGTCCAGCAGTGGACGAGTACAGGCCAATGATGATGATAAAGAAATTAAAAGTTGGTATTGAAATAACTGGTCAAATGCTCATAGGACCAGATATAGATAAATATATATGTCTATGGGACCAGGCCTTGTGTATAGTTCAGCTCAGTATGGTCAGCTTTTGCCTAAATCCAGAAAAGTATTCATTACTGGCCCTGCAGTCTCGACATATAGATGGTGATTGCTTTACAACCGAAACCAGTACATACCGATGACAATCGTTAGCTTTGACAGTTATTGTCAAAAGCTATCGATTGTCATCGGCATAGATTCTAGAATTTAGGTAGTACCTAATTCTAGATCTTTGGTCATCGGTATCTGTACTGACATTGATCATGATAGACATCGATATGTAGTATAGTATAGACTACCAAATATGGTTATAATCGGTCTTTGAGACCGATTTCGGCTGTAAAGCAATCGCTGTCGATGTTGAGAGATACCCTTAATAATTATAATAACGATTTTCCCAATATTTCCAAATGTATGTTCTGTGACATATGGAATCATAATCTATAAAATACGACTATTACATCACAACGAAGCAGCGGAGCGTATATCTATCTCGCTTTCACTCACGCTAGTGGCCTTGCTATCTCGTTTACACAACGTAGTCTTATTTTTAAGTGTGCAACTATAGTTTGTACAACATAGCATTGCGGCTTTTGCGCCTGCCCCACCGTCCGGTGACGCTGTACAGGTCAGCTAAAGACAAACAGAACACATCCTTTCTAAAAAAAAAAACAACATAGCTTGATCGCCAAGACAGGTGCCAGAGTGATATTTCTAGGGTTGGAGTAGTGTAGGAAAAAAATCGATTATCGAAGGATGTTGAAATAAAACGATCATATAATTACGTTGCTCACTTATGTTCTATATTATAATTGTGACTTTTCAAGTACATACATTGTCTATATCCATCTATATATATCTAAACATATAATAAAAGTATAAACAAAGTGAAATCTGTACATGGAAGATAATTTAGAAAAAAAAAACATTTTTATTTCAGTATATGAAAGTAGGAGAATCCAAAAATATCGTTTAGAAAGGCTGTATGTCTGAGACTTCATCACACAAATACCACTGGATGGATTTTGCGTGATGTTTTCTGAACTGTATTCCTTGGAGTCCTGCGGAGGTTTTGAATCTGTGTTTTATCAAAATCAATTCATCCAAAAAGAAGTTACAGTTTTTTATATATACTTGCGCCACAAAATAAAGAATATGGAGGTACTTTTTGAGGTTGTTAAATTTTAAGATCTCGTAATTTCTCTTGTAGGTCTGTCTCAATATGTCGTAAAATATCTTAAATCAGACTCGGCAAAATCTCTTGATTTGGTTTTATTCAGAGTATTTTTACCCAAACTTGATAGCCTTCATCATCGTTGTAACAAGTAAGCATATCTTTTTTGGCTTTCTTGACCAATTTCATGCGTGACGCCAACCAATACTAGTGGCTCTGCGAGCTGTAGACCTCGTAAGCACAATCTTTTTTGCAAACAATCTAGTGCACAGTAGCGCCAACTAGTTACCTTTTTGTAAAAGTAACATTAATAACCAAGGTGCTCCATCACCTACCTAGTAGGTAAAAGGCTGATTCCACTGATAGAAACCTAAAAGTGAGCAATTTACTGCATTTTTAGGAAAAAAATCAAAAAATTCGCTTAACCTGTATACCAAATTTCGTCTAGATCGGTTGAAAAATGCGACCTGTAGAGGAGGACAAAGATCCGGACAGACATCCGGACATACGAAAGCATTTTTGTCCAACCTGAAACGGAGATGCTTCGCTCGCACTTTGCGCTCGCTCGGTCAATTAAATATAATATATCTAAAGAAATAGTTGTTTTATTTACTTAGAAACATCCACACCAATATATAAATGTGAAAACGTACAATTGTCAAGCATACATTTTGAAAGGTTGTTTTTCACTATTTGTAATCCAATGAATCGATGAAAATCATAATTTATTAGGTATTCATAAACGATGGTAGGTAAGTATGTATTATCTTTACATCTATAATCCTCATCATCAAAATCATCAGCCCGTATTCAACCATTGCTGGACGTAGGCCTCTCCTTGTCAATGCCACTGAGCCCGATCTTCAACTCTTCTCGCCATTCGCAACTCCTCACTCTACCTGGCCAACGGTCTCACTACGTTCGCCTACTCTACAATAAAACTCGCTTACCCCAACGGTTGTCGGTTCTTCGAGTTATTATTATTATTCGAGTTAAGTCGCGGGCGAAAGCTAGTACTTGACAATTCTTTTTTCCTACGTATGTTTTTTTTTTAACTTGAAATTACACGTTTTATTTGGTCTAGGTGGTCTATACTCTATATGCACCATATAGAGTATAGACCACCTAGACCAAATAAAACGTGTAATTTCTCTAGAACAAAATTAGATTAGAGCAGAATCTATTTTACGCCAGTAAGCATAATTCAAAATCTATGCATTTTACCACAACAATAGATACAAATTAGCTTGTGGAAACTATTTTATGAATTTATTACGAAAAAGCAAATAAAGTTATTTCGATTTTCATAGTCGATTATTATTGTTTTAAAGTCTGTGACTAAAATGTCGCAATGAAAATTGAACATCCCTTTCCGTCATACCAATAAAGTAAGACATTGTTGTGGGTACATTTTGAGTGTAAAAAATACGAAACTTCATGCGCGTTATTTCGATGACAGCCGTCATGGAGAGCAAGCTATAAAAACAGTGTTAAAAAGCGGTTATATCCGGTATTCCAGTACAAGTAACGTTGCTTTGGCGCGTGTTATGCTCAGGTGGATATGTACGTTCTATTATAAACGTTGATACGAGTATGTGTGCTCGGACAACATTGACTTCGCGTTAGTTCTGACACAACGCATCTTTTAATTAAAACATCGTTGGTTACAAGCTCCATTATCACAGATTAACTGAAGTAACTGCGGGTGGATAGTTTTTTACAAGCAGACAGAATGGTCTACCCTCTTTCTCACTCGTTTATTACGCATGACACCATTACCATTGTTCACACTTTCATTACTACCTTTATCTCGATACGCAACACTTAACGAGCGAAGCGTCTCCGTTTCAGCTTGGGCATAAATGCTTTCGTATGTTTGGCGGATGTCCGAATATCCGGCTGTTCTCTTTTTTCACGTCGCATTTCTCAACCGACCTAGACGAAACTTGGTATACAGGCTTAAAGATTTTTTAGACGTAGCGTGTAGCGGGGATTTTTGATTGGTGGGTAACCCACCAATCAAAATCAATCCAAACAGGGGCAAAAAGGGGGCTACTGAATCTATCCGCCTTATTACATCCGATTTCAATGGGTTTTTTTTTAATTTGAATTGTAGTAACTTTAAGTTGGTGTCATAAAAATGTGGTGAAGATCTGGAGAGGTTCCACGGCGTGATGAGCAGTATAGCTCCTCGAAATGCATTAAATTGCCCACTTTTAAGTCTGTCTTATATTTAAAAGTTGATATTCGCTTTAAAGTTGTTCCGTCGAAAAACCTTATAGCGAAAGTTGTTACTTACGTCAAAAGACCAGAATCATGAAATTTGGCAAGAAACAATGTTAGCACAAGTAAAGGGAAAAT
Source organism: Alsophila aescularia (assembly GCA_946251855.1). NCBI lineage: Eukaryota > Metazoa > Arthropoda > Insecta > Lepidoptera > Geometridae > Alsophila > Alsophila aescularia. The sequence goes on from OX276380.1 coordinate 47,345,655, forward strand.
CCGATAACAAATCGTAAATTAATGGTAAATTAATCGTAAACAACTTCCTTTTTTTTGTTGTCTATAGTCTTATTTGCAGTGGTAAACGGACTGCAACCTATGTCAATGTATGGGGACAACAGTTTTACAACGGCAAACTTAAGTTTGTACGGAACGCTTAATGCGCGAGTCCTACTCGCACTTGGCCGGCATTTTTTTATTTTTTTCTTTCCTTATAATCTAAGTTACTCTCACTAGGATTCATTGTATCTAGAGATTCAAGAACTATAAGAAGCCAGTACCCTAGTAGAGTCCTAGTAGAGTACCTAGTAGGTAGTAGAGTCAGAGCAAAATCTTAAAAAAAATAAACAAATATTGGCTCTGCATAAGGTTCATATTTGGCTTACGCAAATATGACCACGTCTCGCATTTTCGTCATAATCTCAAGTGGCTTCCTATTCGTCAACGCCGGAATACACACATTCTTTCACTTCTTTATAATATTCTTTTTAACCCCTTTTGTCCGCGCTACCTTAAAGATCAATTTCAATTTCTTCATAGTACACATTCCCGTTCTCTTCATCATCAGATAACCTGCTGTTAAGTACGCCTGTTCATATGACAATGCTATCACAGTCAAAGCAGCCCGTCTATGAAATACATTGCCAGTCTCCATAAGACGAGATCAATCTCTCAATACCTTTAAAAGTCAAGTAAAAATGTTATATCGTTCTGTGTCAAATAGTCAAACGTAAAGTACCTAAGTACTATATTTATTGCACATTGTGTTAAATTGATTCTTTAAATATATATATATATATATATATATAAATATATATATATATATATATAAATATATATATATATATATATATATATATATATAGTTGTATTTATGTATTGTTTAAATATAAGTAATGTATTATTTAATAAAATATGTATTATTATATTGTAATAAGTACGTATGTTAATTTAATATACTATTGCGCCACCGACTGAAAGGTATTTAATCTCTGATTCTCTCCATACTAAGGTTGTCTGGAAGAAATCGCTCTTTAGCGATAAGACCGCCAATTGTACTCTTTAATTTATAATTTGTATCTTTATTTGTATTATTTTTTGGTGTGCAATAAAGTGTATTTGTATTGTATTGTATTGTATGAAATCTGCAACCTCCTTCCTTCATTAAATTGTTTAATCCTTTATTAAATTGCTCGTCTCCTACTCATCGGATTGAGATACACCAGTTTTGAAGTCAAAACCTAAGCTATCCAACAGTGAAAATCGCACCGGAATCGGGCTAGTAGTTTAAACGTGATTCGCGAAAAGGTGTGGTACAAGTTTTGAAGGCCAGTGCATATGACGGAGGCTGATTCGTACCTTTATGTTGATGCACATAAGCAAAACAATTGAAAAACAAGCTATTTTAAAAGGTTTTATATTAGCTGCTAATAAATCTAACATAAATTGTAAGTACCTAAGTATTATGATGTCTTCGTGTTACCAACACGGAAAATATTATAGCGACCTACGCTTACACCACACGTGCATAATCGAGAGCACCTGGACACAGAATAAACTAACAATAGTATGACCTGGATTCGTATTCATTTACTCTACAATACAAACTATAAGTCGTCAAACCAGATAAAACATTGTTCCAGAACACGATCCACTGGGAAATTTCCCGCTTGAACATATTTGTCGACTGCTAACGGAAAAACAATGATTTGTTTTCCGTATTTGTATTTTCAATCTATACATATAACTGGCTCTGTGAGCTGTAGACCTCGCGAGCACAAACAATCTATTTTTCAAAATGTCTATTTTTTTGCAATCTAGTGGAGCACAGTACCGTCATCTAGTTAGTCTGCATTTGGAGGAGCAATTCTGCTCATCACGCCGAAGATCCTCATCAGATCTTCACCAAATTTATGTGAGAACAATTTAAAAGTTGCTACCTTTTAAATAAAAAAAAGAACCATCAAAATCGGATCTAATAAGTCGGAGTAGCCTCCTTTTTGCCCCTTTTGAAGCGACTTCAGAAAAGGAGACGCTTTTCTTTTTTTTTTTATTGTTCGCCTGTATGTATGTTTTTTTTATGTATGTCGGTCAATATCTCCGTCAATTGCGAACCGATTTTGAAATTAATATTTTTGTTTGAAAGGGTATACTCTCCAGGTGGTACCATGTAACTTGTATCGAAATTGGTTAAGCAGTTTTTCGAGAATAAATAGTTTTTTGAATAAATCCATTCGATTTTGTGTTTATATTGCCTTGATTTTGTGCTTATTTTGTGTTTATCTCTAAGATTTCTAAACCGATTTAGATGGTTGTTTTTTTTTATTCACAAGGGTAAACTTTCTGTGTAGTCCTATTTAAACTTCATAAAAATAGGTTCAGTAGTTTTATTAGAAAATCTATTTGTTTTATAGTTTATGTTCTCTAATATCTTGGGATTTCTGAACCGAATTATATGGTTGTTTTTACTTGAGTAAGGAGACTTCTAGTGTAGTACTGTAGTAATAATTTCAATAATAATTTCATCGAATTTGGTTTAGTAGCTTTAGACAAGCATTAATTTAATTCACTGTGTTATAATGTTTTAGAACTGGATTGCAAGTCAATTTTTAACAATTTAAGGACGTCCAAAGATGCTGAAGTTTTGCACATGGGTGTAGTTCTGATGACAAGTATAAACTACAGTAATAGTAAGTAGTAGTAGTAATAGTAGTAGTAGTAGTAGTAGTAGTAGCAGCTGCAGCAGCAGCAGCAGCAGCAGCAGCAGGCTGCTGCTGCTGCTGCTCTCCAGGGTCTGATGATGGAGCCGAAAGGTAGTCACAGGTACTCAAGAACAAAATGATAGAACCTCTTCGAGTTTGGGCTCATTTGGTTTGTCTTGATGAGTTCTCTAGTGTTATGTGGTATCCAGGGTCTGATGATGGAGCCGAAAGGTAGTCACAGGAACTCATCAACAAAATGATGGAACCCCTTTCGAGTTTGGGCTCATTTGGTTTGTCTTGATGAGATCATCTCTGGTTTTATGTGGTATCAAGGGACTGATGATAGAGCTGGAAGGTAGTCACAAGAACTCAACAAGAAAATGATGGAACCCCTTCGAGTTTGGGCTCATTTGGTTTTTCTTGTAGAGTTCTCTGGTTTTATGTGGTATCCAGGGTCTGATGATGGAGCCGGAAGGTAGTCACAGGTACTCAACAACAAAATGATGGAACCTCTTCGAGTTTGGGCTCATGTTATTAGCATAGAGCATTTCCTACGTCAATGATTATTAGATGTTCTGTGATTTCGTTTCCATGGCAACGTTCCATATACAAAGACCCGTATCTCCTTCTTAATTTGTGATCTTACGTAGTATATACGCTTTGGTTTGTGATACCAAGTAATCGAGTTTTTTTGCAAAATTTAATACCTCGGTTTTCGTTATTGCAATTTTTGAAGGGAACTCTAATTGTTTGAAAAATAAATTCCTACTTGATACTCGGTGATAATTTAGCTTTGTTTATGTGAAAGAATTTTTAAAATCGGGTCTGTATTTTTTGAGTTTATCCATTAGAAACAAACAAACAATCAAATCATTCCTCTTTATCATATAAGTATAGAAGACGAATCAATTGATACATCGCTTGTCAAAATCGGACCAATAGGGGCGACGCTATGGTGGAACATTCACATACACAGACTATTAAACTAATTACCCTTCCCTTACTTCGCCGCAGTCGGGTAAAAAGAGGGGTAATTTTTCATCAAGAATTTTAATTAAACTGTAGGTACGACGTCACGACCTACGGCCTACGGAGCCAAAACTTGGATACGCTTGGGCAGTCAAGTCCTCTAACTTAATGTAGGTAGCCCTGTGGTCATTCAAGTTGGGTAACGGCCTGCGAAAAGTGGCTGGCAGAAATTGGATGCAGAGAGCTGAAGATCGAGCACAATCCAACAGGACAAGTAGAAGTTGATGATGCAACGGTAAATACTGTTTTTAGGTGACCTTAGTCAAATAAGAAACACTTATAGTGTCACTATGTCCGTCTGCCCATCCGCTCTGTCTGTATAACACAGCCATTATATTCAGAAACTCCATCACAGCGAAAATGTTTGCCCATACATTTTATAGGTGATCTAAGGGTTGCAAGGTGTATAAAAATGATAAAAACTTTATTTTTAGTGGCTCCCAGTGGAAAAATGAAGAAGAAATACAATATTATGTACCTCATCGTGTGGGATCTTGTTCTGTTTTCGAAATGTTTGGCTCTGAAGTGACCTTATTACTCGTGTTTCCATGTCCCCCCCTCTAACTCATAATGTACCTATATCTAGGGCACTACCAGGGTAATACGTATTTACTAACAACATTATCTAGGGCTTACTTGTTTAAGAGATACAGCCGACCAAGATGATGCATTTTATGCCCGCGTTAGCTCTGAACAAATTCCACACTTAGTGACATAATCCACGTTGTAAAAACACGTTGGCGTATCACGTAAAAACCACTGTACCGATTGCAATGCGGTTTTCATAGTTGGGTAGCTTAGGATCCTGGCTACGAACCTAAGTGTGTCCGACACGCACTTGGCTGTTTTTTTATTAGTTTTGTTTGAAATTCCCGAGAAATATTATAGGGAAAGATAATAATAATAAATAATAATAATATTTATTAATTGTATTAAAGATTACAAAAATACATATGAGCCATAGGCTAGGATTTCTCGGGGGGTCTATTTCTCTTCCAAATGTACCAAAAATTAAATAAATAAACTCAAATTTTTTGTAAAATTTAACTTCGCCTTCGTTACGCTCGCTAATAATGTAGCTTTATATAGGTAAAATAATTTTTTGAATCGTTTTTTTATTGTTTTTATTTATCCATTAAAACAAACATACAAAAAATCAAATCTTTCCTCTTTATAGTATTAGTGTAGATGTAGACATGTTCCGGTTTACCTGTACAGATAATCTGTTCAGATAAACCTGTCAGGAATACCGGTGAGCGTATGGCCACCATAATAAACAACTACGTAATCCCATCGCAGTAAGGGTGCAAATATTCGGTAACTATGATCAATATTTTCAGACCGCATCAAACGAATGGGATTCTAGTGCCTATCGATGTGTAAAAGGGCCCATGTTTGTTATTCAATCACGCAAAATAGACTAAATTGGCTATTTGTATGAAAATGAACTCTTCACCAATTCTATGCCCACATTTGGTTATATTTCCAATGGTAACCAATCCATGCCCAAATAAGTAAAATATTTTACTATATGTTTGTTTGTTGTTTCTCGCATGAGGAGTGCTGGCCTCTGGTGTCAGGGTTTGTCAGGCCGCATGAAGGCCTAACGACTGACTACAGGGCTTAACGACTTCTATTAATCAGTAAAAGCTGGGACCAACAGTTTAACGTGCCCTCCGAAACACGGAGCGATGCAAAACCGCTAGTAAAGTCATTGGTGCGGAGCCTAGGACCGAACCCGGTATCGTTGGATTCTAAGTTGCACTATTGAACCGTTAGGCTATCATTGCTCTTATATAATTGTATGAATATAATATATATGTAAATGTATATATTCATAATCAATTATATTTATGCAATAAAGTAACTGCGTAAATAGAATATATACGTACTACCTGCGTATGTTAGGTACTCTTGACTCTAGTCAAAAAAAAAACTCACATAATCTCTCCGTAATATAAGGTATAAGTATCTACTTCACATAAGGCAGTGGCAATCGCAACAGCGCGAGTGGCATATATGCTCGCACTACCCGCTTCCCTATATAATTTCCGTTCAACTGCTGCGGAAGTGAGCTGAATGGAAACGGGGGAAACATTTTCATACTCTGTACGAGTATGTAAATGTTACCTATATCACTATTGAAAAGGCGCAAGCAATAAAGGTGCCTCAAATGAAATAAGTTTCCTGCGCGTTAAGTAGATTCTACAATACGGTTTCATGCTCTCACCATTTCTAACAAAGTGAATTGAATTGAAATTCTATTTAATCCGACAGCTATATCCCTTTCTTCCGGTCGAAGGTAAATTAATTAGAACTCAGGGTTTACGCTTTCAAAATTAGAAATTAGCTTCATTAAGTTGATAACTTTAAATCTTTGTAGTTTTGAGATAAATAAAGCACAAATAGGTCGTAAGTCAAAAAATAAAGTAAAGCTAAAAAATATTATAAAAAAAAAAAAGAAAAAAAAGATATATATTACCGAAACATATAACCGTCTCCTTTTGTGAAGTCGATTAAACCCGACTGCGAACAAAATTAAAAGAGGCAAACAAGCTTAAGATTTTTGATTTTGAAATATAAGATGCAGTGGGATGCATCATGCATTTCATTTCTCCATTGACAGGATCAGCTAGAACCTGGCGAGTTTATCTTCATACCTCCTCCTCCTCCAACTGCATATTATATTTCAAAATCTAAAATCTAAAGCTTGTTCGCTTTTTTTAGTTTTGTTCACAAAGGGGTTTTTTGTTTTCGTATAAAAATATTTTTTTAGCTCTTTCTAGTTTATATTTCTAAAAATTAGTGAGAATGGTTGCAAGCCAACTTTAAATCGTTATAGATCCTAAATGGTCATTCGAAATTAAAAATGATAAGACAAACCTGAGATGGTTTTCAAATACCTATTCAATGATACCCACTTGATATAGTTCGTCGACTTTCACTTTTTCTTTTTCACAATATGACGTCTAGCTGTCGCCATTTTTTTTTTAATGTCATGTCCTTAGTGGTACTCCCAAGATTAAGACAAATCATCAAAATTGTTCCACGCGTTTGGTATATATAGTGCCACAAAGGAACAGACATAGGCTGTTAAACACATTACCGGGCCTTTGCGTTGCGCAGTGTGGTAAAAAGTTTACTCCATGTGTAGTTATTGTTCAAAATTGATTGATCTTCTTTTACAATAATTACCAGTATTATTTTTTCGCATTTATACTATAGCCAATACTGCATAATTCGAGACGTGCGCTGTAGTTGAGAATAGTAGATAAAGTTTACACATCCTTATAAGTAGCTTTTTAGCGCTGTGCGATGAAGGCAATTACCTATTTATTTCAGACTAGCTGATGCTCGCGGCTTCGCACGCGTGGTCATTTCTGTAGGTTAAAAGTACTCTTTGTGCTATTCAAGGACCTAAAATACCATTATACCAACATTTGATCAAAATTCCTTCAGCCGTCCAAAATATTTTTATCGATTACTCGGTTCTACTTATCGGATTAAGTTACCGCAATTTTTAAGTCAAAACGTAAGCTATCCAACAGTGGAAACCGCATCGCAATCAGTCCAGTAGTTTTTACGTGATGCGCGAACAAACATACATGCAGAGAGACAAACAGACAGACACGAATTTTTAAAATGTTATATTCTTGTTCAGTAGCTTATTTTATGTACCCTAGACCATTTATTTTTTAGTTATCTTCTTTGTACAGACTTTTTCTTTCATATTGCTTTATTATAAGTATAGATGACCTTAACCTAAGAAGAATTGTCCTATTCAAATGAGAATTCTTCCCCAAACATATGCGGCCTAACCTACATCTTCCGGAGTTCCAACCCCTGTCAACCCATTGTATAAAATTACAATTCCAGAGTCAGTCTTCGAATATTTTCTAGAGGACGGAGATATCATGAAACTCAGATTAACCAAAAATGAAGATGCGTTAGTTTATAACTTCAAGACATGTCTAAAGGATGCAATGAGCAGATTTGCGGTTGCTGGTGAATTACATATATCGCAGTTTCCAAGGTTTCTTATAAATTGTAGTATACTACAATTGCCTGACATATATGTCAGGCAGTTTCTAGGAGTCTACTGCTGAACCTTGTCAACGAAGAGACCGATAACGCTCACTTGTTAGACAATCAAATTCGATCAGGTATTTTGATAAACATTTAGTAAACAGCGACGAATATCCTGGCTTCTATTAAAATTTAAACTCTTTTTAAACTCGCAAATAAATACTTGTCGTAACTTATATTCATTTTCTTATTTTATCTCCGAAGGTATGTAGGTACGTGACGTATCTTGTGGGTTTTCAGCCATTAAACAAACATTCTAATCGAGATACCATATCGTGATGAACTCTCGATAGCCCGGATGCTGAATCATTTTGTCATTCAGAAAGATAAGTCCTCTGATATGTTAAAAAAAACGTATTTTGAATTATACTTCTAGACCGTACCGTTCCTTCTACCTTCGTACCGTTTTGTGACCGTAGAGTATATACTTCTGTATGGAGCACATACTTATGCATGCACATACATAATAATGATGTACTCTCTACTGAATTAAGGGTACCCTTGTTTATGCAAATCAGAGAATTTATGGCAGCTACTTTGAATATTTATAAATCAACCCCGTGTCAACTTGTGTTTAAACCTCAACAATTATCATTATTTTAACTATGTTATGCAGGTTTATACAGTAGGTTATCCAAAGTAATTCATTTTTAAGAAAACACATAGTGCAAATTGTAATAATGATTCAATCACACACAAAATAAAATCCTTCGAGCCCAGCGGTGACATGATATCGCAAAATTTAATTGTTCTAAACAATTAAACTCTTAAACACCAGTTCACATCGTAAACACCGTTCCAGGATTAATAATACACCGACTGTAGGTGTATAAACATATGATTTTCAAAAATCGTGGCAGTGTGGGTGTCCGATTATCCGGACATATACGATTTACAAAACTAGTGTAAAAAAATCGATTTTATAAAAATACCTGTCGTTTTAAGAATCTCTTCCTTTTGAAAAACGACTAATAAAATTTCTGAAACATGAATCATGTTAAAAATCTTTCTACCGGAAAATCCAGATATACTTGTATTTTCATCTCTTGAAACTTGTCATGATAACCAATTGATAACAAGTATAAAAGCAATTGATTGTTTAGAGATTGTGTCAATTGAGAATAGTTGTGCAAACAATAATGGCTTTGAAAAACATTGGAATATTGTTAGCATTGGTAAGTTTCAAAATCACAGTGTACCTACCTATACCTACTACTCTTTGAAAAGTTTATTTTAGAATCAGTGCTAGTTAAAAAAGTGTCAGCTTCAATTGAAATTATACAAACTTTTCTGAGTATTTTTATCTTATTGCGCTTCATGCAACACGCTTATTTGGGTTTTATCTGATTTATTAATACAAAAAGAGTCGTTTTGGAAGAATACAACAAATTAAACAAAACCCAGGCTCGTACATCAATCCATAAAAAACTGTGAGTTTAATTTTAATAATACCTCAATTACTGATTTTCAGTGCGCAACATTGGCAGTTTCTGTCGGTCATGAAGACAAGCCAGAACACGGTCAATACCACGGGCCTAATAACCCCCACTATCCTGCTCGCAACAGAATGGAATCTACAAATGACGAAACCTTACTCCTAAAAAGACACTCCAGCCACCACAAGCTGCATTCTCCACATAGCTCCGAAGAGTCACAAGAGAATCATGAAAAATGGGACATAAAGAACCATGACCACAGCTTGCATAACCCACTAATTTCTCAACACTCCGATCACCCTAAAAGAATTGAAGGAGATGTAGCAAGGAGAAGACCATTAGGATTTTACCCATATGGCTTATATTATCCCTATTACCCACATGCTTATCCTTCGCACAATGATGAAGAGTTCGAAACCATTGAGGCAAAGGCAAGAGGAATCTACCATGGACCATACAAGCCGCACTTTCCCTTGAACACTGATAGCTCTGAGGAAAGTGACGAAGCTATTAGTTTTCCTCATTGGTTATTCCATCACAAACCTCATTTCCCTCTATTCCACAAACCAGGCCAAGATAAGCCTGAAATTAGCAGTGATGAAGATGACGAAACTTCTGAGGAGAGCAATAGCTCACAGGAAAGTTACGAAGATTTTGACTTTCCCCTTTGGTTTTTCCATCACAAACCTCATTTCCCTCTATTCCATAAACCAGCCCCTGAAAGCAGCAGTGATCAACATATCGAAACTTCTGATGAACCCAACGACGAGGGAAGCGGAGAAGAAGATATAATTCCGCTTTCTAATAATGCTGCAAACATTCCTTTGCTAAAAAACAATGACGTCACTGAAGGTCAAAATGACGAACATGGTGAAGATAATGATTTGAAACGCTTCTTAGAGACAAGGAAATCTGTTGCCGTAGACTGCGATGCTTTGAACACTCCTAGATATTCTTGCTATAACTGCTATAATTATCTGGAGTGCAAACCTCAAGGAGGCAAGATAAAGCAGTGTAAAGATCCTTACGCCCCCTATTGTAATAATGGAATTTGCTCGAATACTCCAGGTTCTGAATGTTCAAAGTTAAACTTGTAAATAGGTAAATATGTAAAAGATAGACACTGCTAATACTTCATGTATTTTCTTATTTTTATTTGATAACAATTTATTTATGCAGAAATAAACCTACTTTTAATAAAATGATTTCAATACTTCTTATACGAAATCCATACCAATACATAAACGTGAAACGTTGTCTGTTTGTTTGTTTGTTGGGGAGTTTTCAAACAAACCATCACAAACCTCAATAAAGACTTGACAGATTTTGATGAAATTTGGATCGGAGATAGCTTATACCCTGGAATAAAACATGGGATACTTTTATCCCGGAAAATGGTAAGTTTCCACGGGAAAACTGAAAAACGTTGATTACTCGCTGTAAGGAACGGTTGCCATGGAAACGAAATAACAAGTATGTCAACAAACATCAAGATCTTTAGTGCTATACCTACTTTTGCATTGGTTTTTAATATCTAGTATTACCATAAAAGCCACACCTTACCTTACTTTTTGAACATCAAGCGTAGAATCAAAATGAGTCCGCCACGCCAAGCTTCAATATCTACGAATTGGGAAGCGCGGAGAGCACTATTATTTGCTTGACGTGGATAGATATAGATAGACGTCTGTGACGTTCAAAGGGATAATTAGGTCATTGAGTAAGCCGAGAAAGACGAAGTCAATTATGTACGTTCAAATAAATTTCGATCCTGGTCTGGACCATGAGCCAGTACAGCATTGAGCATGCGAAGTGCTAGCGGTATGGGCGCCTGTCTGCCCTGCGCGCTCCTGAAGCACGGATGCCTAAAAACTTGTTGGCCTTTGTAAATGCCTGGAGAATGATATCAAAATGCAAAAAAACACGAGGAAATGCAGGTTGAAAAATCGGGGTATCGAGTTCCCTTGTTTTCTCCTTTAAAACTGATGCAATTTTATTATATAAGTACTGCGTTATCACTATAAAACATTGTATGCTTGTTTTGCTTTTCTTTAAAAAAGTATTCTAATTAATATATAGACTTTGTTGCGTACGCCCAAAATTAGGTGATTTCAAGGATATTTGAATGGTCCTAGCAACTTTATAAAATAATTTGTCCGAAATAGAAAAACGTAGAGCATGCTCGATTAGGTTTTTTTTAGTGTGTTAAAAAAACATTGCTTTTGTAATAGAATCCAGAGAGGAAGTCGAGAAATGCGTTTGTATGGATAAAACGCCCGCCGCGTCGCCCGCTTTGGCTGGGCGTGAATTTCATTACCTACCGAAACATTTATACTTTTTAGGACAATTTGGATCACCATAGTCATGATAGGTACTGACTGATCTATGTAGCGTAGGTACATACATAGCTATGCGAATGATCTCACAAATATCTTTACCCCTTATCAGATGATTGCAATATATTTTCACGTTTGATCACCTACCTGTTTCTTGGAACATGAAACCTAAACACACTGGGAGGTCGATTGTGATAACTGATAATTTTAGCATACCTATTCAATAAATATATTTTTATCGTGAGCCCATCTATGATCGTCCAGTCCATCGGTCTAGATGTCCTTCTGTCCGTCGTCCGTCTGTCTTTCCGTCTATCCCAGTCAAGAAGTGTTTGAGCCCTCGAACCGCATGTCATCGAGGGTCGAGGGTTACACACCCGATAAGGCATGATTAGAAAAACAAAAGATAATAACACGCGGCTTGAGGACTGATACGGAAACATACCGAGAGGGATTTGGCGACAAATTTTCTAATTGAAGGTGGAATATATTACCAACTGAACGCGTCTCTTAACACGCATGACGCTGAAAGGCTGAAACTACTTTAAGGATTTTGATGCAACTTAGCACAGTCATAGATTATATTATGGACTAGCTGTACCCGCGGCTTCGGATGCGTGTTCTTTTCTTTAGGTTCAAAGTACCATAATGTGCTATTCCAGGACCAATTTACCAACATTTGAACAAAATTTCTTCAGCCGGCAAAAATACTTTATCAATTGCTCGGCTTCTTACTCACTGGATTGAGATACCAATTACACCAGATTTAAATCAAGCCCTAAGCTATCTAACAATGAAAACCGCATTGCAATGATCCAGTAGTTTTTACGTGATGCGTGAACGAACAAACATACAGACAAACAGAATGAAAGACACGATTAACAAAAAAAAATTGTTTAATACCTCTTTTAAGCACCCAAGAGCAATTTTTTTATTTGAATTTATTTAGTAGTATGGGTGCGATGTGCGGTCAAGATATGGACAAACAGACAGACTAAATTAAAAAGTAAAACAGTTTGGCTTCAATATCGAATATAGAGAACCGTCCAAAAAATATTTTTTATTACTTAAATATTAACATAACTTTGGACCCATATCCCGCAGAAATCCTTTACTTTTTCGGGATAAAACGTGTCCTCAATTTTAACCCATCATATAACTTAAGACAGTGCCAAGTTGCATCAAAACCCGACCATTACTTTCAGCGTGGTACGTGTTCTTTTAAATAAGTTTCAACCCCTAAATAATAACCACTACATAGTTCCGGCGGCGTGATGCGCGGCTAAGATACAGACTGACAGACAGACAGACAAAAATGTTTAGGCTTCATAATCGAATATGTAGTAACTTCCAAAAAAAACAAATCACTATATCTTTAATGTAAAGAATTTGGACCCATATCCCACAGGAACCCTTTATTTTTTCGGGAAAAAATGTATGCATAATTTTCACCTATTTTATAAACTATGTCTGTGCCAAGTTGCATCAACATCCGTTCAATAGTTTCAGCCTGCTAAGTGTGCTTTCAAATAATTTTCCACCCCTATCCTGCAGGAACACTTATTTTTTTCGGGATGAAAAGTATCCAATGTTCTACCTCGAAGTGTGAACTCAAATCATACCAAATTTCATTTGAATTCATTAAGTATTTTCGGCGTGGTGCGCTGTTAAGGTACAGACAGACAGACGAACAGACAGACAGAAAGACAAAAATTAAAAAAATACCGTTTTGGCTTTAGTATTGAATATAGAACGGCCCCCAAAAAATTTTACTAAATGTCTTTAATTTACAGAATTTGGGACATTATCCCGCAGGAACTCTTTATTTTTTCGAGATAAAAAGTATCCTCAATTTTAACCCATCATATAAACTATGACTGTGCCACGTTGCATCAAAATCCGTACAGTAGTTTCAGAGTGGTACGTGTTTTTTTAAATAACTTTCAACCCCAATCCTGCGGGAACCCTTTCATTTTTCGGGATGTAAAGTAGCCTATGTCCTACCTCGTAGTATGAACTCAAATCACACCAAGTTTCATTTAAATTCATTTAGTAGTTTCGGCGTGATGCCTAGCCAAGATACAGACAGACAGACAAAAATGAAAAAAATACAGTTTTGGCTTTAGTATCGAATCTAGAGTAACGTCCAAAAAAAAACTAAATATCTTCAATGTACAGAATTGGACCGGTTACAGTTTTATCATAAGTATATATAGATAGATTAACTGAAGTTTTACGATCCTAAATTGTAATAATAGATCCTAATAAGTTGGACCATTTAACGTGGCTAAAAATACGGTTCAATTTAACGGTAAATTTAATAACTGCTCAAGTCTAGTCTTAATTTGACGGTAAATTTAATAACTGCTCAAGTCTAGTCTTAATTTAACGGTAAATTTAATAACTGCTCAAATCTAGTCGGTAATTGAATTTTTCATAGAACTCATTCTACCTTCGGTCGAAGTCCGTTCAACCAACTGAGCAATTAGGTATCACTTCAGAGTTTCATTCTGATGAAGCTGTTACTAAAAGCAATCTCAAAATGACATAAAAGCCCTAAAAAATTGCAAATCGTTCTAATTGGTGGATGAAATGTTATGCCAATTTCACGAGTTTGATACCAAATCGAGTTTTCTGTTTTGGTCAACTACCTAAAATGCCTATCACGGAAATTCCACTTTCGTCAAGAGTATCTTTAGTACAAAAATAATAATAAGTAAGTACCAAAAAGTCTGTACAAAGAAGCTAATAAGAAAAAAATGCTCTACTGAGCAAGTTTTTTTTTTAAATAGTGTCGGTCTGTTTGTTCGCGAATCACGTAAAAACTACTGGACCGAATGCGAAGCTGTTGTCACTGTTGGATTGTTTAGGATCTTACTTAAACTTAGTTTTTATCAATTGATTGGCTTCTTGTACTCATCGGATTGCCCTACGCTATGGAACAATGAAAACCACATCGCAATCGGTCCAGCAGTTATTACGTGACGCGCGAAAAAACATACAAACCTACAAACAGATAGACCCTGTTTTTATATTCTTTTTAGCAGATTATTTTAAGTACCCTATGCCATATTATCTTCTTTGTACAGGCTTTTTTGGTACTTGCTGCTTTATTATAAGCACTAGCTGTGCCCGCGGCTTTGCCCGCGTGGTCATTTCTCTGGGTTAAAAGTTACGTTTTCCAGGGCCAAAAGTACGATAAGTTGATGAAAAACCATTTATAAAAGTTAATTGAAAATGTATTCAAAATATAAAGCTTTAATGTAGTAGCCATGTCATGGTGAAACTTAGAACGGGCTATCTCAATTAAATGCGTATACAAAGTTTCTTGTCTGCTGTTACCCGTTGCGGAGTTCCCTAGTCAGGAGCCAACTCTGAGTGCAGCAACCATATCATGGTAAAACTTAAAACTAGCTATCATCATCATCAGACGCGTAGACAAAATTTCGTGTCTGTTAACCGTTGTAGAGTTCCTTTATCTTGAGCTAATCGATTCAGGTCATTCTTACCATAAAAATGCTTTGTCGTCGGAACTGAACCAACATTTAAAAATTCAACTCCGTAGGATAAGAGGAAGTGGTTCTAATTTCAGCTTGCAAGATTTGACTTAAATAAACATACATACAAGTTAAATAAAAGTTTTTATTTAATCTTTTATGCATTAGCCATGTCATGGTGAAATTTAGAACTTGCTATCTCAATGAAATGCTTATACAACGTTTAGTGTCTGTTCTGTTACCCGTTGAGGAGCTCCCTAGTCAGGAGCCAACCCTGAGTGCAGCAACCATGTCATGTTAAAACTTAAAACCGGTTGTCATAATAAAATGCGTACACAAAATTTAGTGTCTGTGCTGTTAATCGTTGAGAGTTCCTTTATCTGGAGCTAATCCTGGATGTCGATTCAGGTCATGCTTACCGTAAAAATGCATTGTCATCGGAACTGAACCAACATGCAAAAATTCAACTCGGTAGTTTAAGAGAAAGTGGTTCTGATTCAGCTTGCAAGATTTGACCTACACAAACATACACACATACATTGCACGTTAAATAAAAGCTTTTAATAAAAAATATATGTTTACTTTTATAATACCAAATCATTTGCGGAAAATTAAGTACCTACGTATATAAGGTAAAATTGTGTTACATTATTTAAGTTTTTATACCTATTGTTTGTTCCTTTGTTTTTGGTAAACAATAAAGTATTTCGTATCGTATCGTATAAGGATTGTGTTCTGAATATGTTGACGGGTCCTAAAACTGTCATGTCATGTATATTTGATAACCCTCAATCACTGTTTAATTTCAGTGGAAACCCACTTCAGAAATCCGAATTCCCATCTACGGAAATTCCTGCACCAAAATAAGCGATTTCTTTTGAGTGTTTAGAGAAAAGTATGTCACGATAACCGATTGATAAGAAGTATAAAAGCATTGAACTGTATCAATAGGGGACAGTTAAATAATGTCTTGCAAGGAAATATTGGTCTTCGTTGCTCTGGTAAGCGTTAATTTTCTTTTATCTATACTATATGTATATAGCAATATGTACGAAAAAGTCTTTACACAGAAGATCATAAAAAAATGTCAAGGGCCCTAAAAGTAAGCTACTGGACAATAATAATATAACATTTTCAAAATAGTGTGTTTTTTGTCTGTTTGTTTCTTCACGCGTCACGTAAAAACTTCTGGACCGATTGCGATACGGTTTACACTGTTGGATAGCATAGGGTTTGATTTAAGGTGCAACGTTTCGCTCAGAGCGCCAAATTCAAATTTTCTTGCGTTTTTTGACAATTACAGCTGTATTACTAATCGTGGGTTCATGAAAACAGGTGGGTTATTTTGCGGCAATAAACAGGTTGTATCAAGAAATTACTGTTAAAATAATCACTTAGATAATATTGGTTTAGCTATAAATGTCAATAAGCTGATTTTCATCTTGGTTTTTGGTTTATTGACAATTGTAGTTATCTAGCTTTCACCTTGATTTTTTGGTTGGTGTAATTTCTTGATACAGCCTATTTATTGCCGCAAATAATTTTTCATGCAAAATGAAAATTTGAATTTCGCGTGCTGAGCAAAACGTTGCACCATCTCAATCCGATGAGTAGAAGCCGAGCAATCGATATAAGTAAACTTTATGACGGCTGAAAGAATTTTGATCAAATGTTTGTATATTGGTATTTTAGGTCTTGGAATAATACATAGAGTAATTTTAACCTAAAGAAATGACAACGTGTGCGATGCCGCGGGTACAGCTAGTATGATTATATAGAATCGGAATACATCGTTGGCAAACCGGAATTTCTAACTCGAAATTAAAGGACTTGACATCCACCAACCTGCCCCGGTGCAGCATGATAGATGATGGTCCATCTCTCTATAATATCCATCTCTCTTTTTCTCTATAATAGAAGGCCAGCGCTCCAGCTGTCATAATTGGCTAATGATGAGATTTGCATAATAATATACAGTATAAGTACTTTGAAACACAGCACACTGGAAATTGACGTCCAATCCAAACTTAGCATATTTAAGTTGTCGGTCTGTTGTATTTAAGTTGTCAAGGAACTTAAGATTTTGTCCTCCAGAGGTTCCTAAAATTGAACACTACACTTTACATAAGGCAGGCTATTTATTAAATATATTGGGATTAAACCTTGTTTTTCTTTGTTACAGTTTGCCATTGCGGCAGCAGCAGTCAAGCAGGAGCCACGTCATCCTCCAAACCACAATCACCATGGTCACGGCCACCATGGCCACGATGCAGTTCCTGCTGATCTCTTGGATCCTGAAGTAGCTCCAATTAAAATGACACCTGAACAGCCCCCCCTGCCTGAACAAGATGAAATTGTTGAAGAAGAAGAAAATGAAGATGTGGAAAGACAGGAAGATTTTGAGGATGCAATTGATGAAGAAGTTAGCGAAGACTCTAGAAACAGACAGGAAGAAATGGAAGACGAAGAGGGCACCATTGAAGAATTGAGAAATAGGGCTCTCTGGGTGGACTGTGACTACAGTGTAGTCCCGCGAGTTTCTTGTCAAGATTGCCAAACAAGGGTCCTTTGCAAGTATCCTGGTGGAGGAAAACTGGTTCATTGCAAGAATCCCTTGAAGCCTTATTGCTTTGATGGATACTGCTCTGACGTTCCAAATGATGATTGTGCTTAACCATCTTCTATTTCACGTTAGCTTACGATCTGGAAAACTTTTGTCATTGTAAATATCTTATCATTAAACATTATATTTTACAAACCATGCAGTTAAACCATGTTTTATTTATCAACGGCTTTACAGGAAGTTGGTCTAGATTATGAGAAAATTAAACTACTGCCTCGTGATAGTGTCAGTGTCACTAGAATTTCCTTCTTTACGAATTTTGTGACAGTAATATTATTTGACGGCGAGTCTTTAGCCCATGAAAGTCTACTATAGTAAAATCCTGTCTTACCATCATCAGACCCCCCCCCCCCCCCCCCGATACTAAAGCTACCGTGACTTTTGTGACCTTTAAACACCTACTTCCTTTATCATTTATTTCCACGAGCACACATGTCACGACTCCTCAGAATAATATAATGTTTTATTGTGTAGCGAGCGTGGTTATTGTATAGAACAAAGTAAGAGTGTGACGTCTAGTGTCCCCTCAAATAGGTCGAGTGCTGGTGTTACATTAAGTTACTCAACGTGGTTGCCAAATTCGAATGATTTTGGTTCTTCATAAAAAATAGTCTTTGCTTTGGATCATGTAGTTCTCTAACATTTCATTAAGTATAGGTAGTCATCAAATGCAAAGTCAAATCTATCAAGGAGTTACTTTTTTACCCGATTACGGCGAAGCAAGGGAAGGGTAATGAGTTTAAAAGTTCATGTTTGTATATATATATGTACTAGCTGTACCCGCGGCTTTACACGCGTGGTCATTTCTCTAGGTTAAAAGTACTCTATGTACTATTCCAAGACCTACAATACCAATATCAACCAACATTTGATCAAAATTCCTTCAGCCGTCAATAAGTTTTTATCGATTGCTCGGCTTCTACTCACCGTATTGAGATACCAAGTACACCAGTTTTTAAGTCAAACCCTAAGCTATCCAACAGTATATGCAATCAGTTCAGTAGTTTTTACGTGATACGCGAACAAGCATACAGACAAACAAACTAACAAACAAACAGACCGATTTATAAAAAAAAATATATTCTTGTTAAGTAGCCTAAACCATTTTTTTTCATTGTCTTCTTTGTACATACTATTTCATTCTTATTGCTTTATTATAAGTATAGAAGAAGATGTGGGTGGATGTTCGCCCCTATTAGTCCGATTTTGAAAAGCGAGGTATGAATCGATCTGTTTCAGATATAGAGTATCATAGATTATTTTTTACCCGTTGTAACTAGATATACGATATACTGTGTTTTAGCAAATTTCTGAGAATAAAGGTAATAAAAAATAAATTGGGGCGAGTCAGACCAAGAGTGGGGTGAGTCGGGATTCTTACCCCATTCGGTCGCTTTGAACGCGAGGACGCTATACCTTTCTTCGGAATCACTCGAAACTAAAAATACTCGTTACTATTTTGAAATTAATAAAATTACCTGGATAAACTTAGACCGGAACGAGCTTCAAGAACTATTGGATTAAGACCGTTCGGTAATGTACTAGCTAGTGGGTATAATAGTGGAAGATAAAACATACAACTCAAATTCACCAATACATATTTATTATCCTAGGTTTAATTTTGCTTACTTACTTAAAATCTAAGGAACGTGCCGTAGGTACGTTGGACGGCCATTCAAGCTAGCATGTAATAGTGGAAGACAAAACATGCAATTTAAATTCACCAATACAATATTTATTATCCTTGGTTTAATTTTGTTTACTTACTTAAAGTCCAAAGAATCCTAGCCTGCAGATCCAACTCAGCAGCCAAGAAATACCAAGATCTAAGATTACCCTGTTATAACTAGGGTCGATATAGAACTGACAAAATTAAGTATTTACTCTAACAAAACATTGATGAATTGCCGGCCGGCAGTGTAGTCTACTTATTTACCTTTTTCTATAGGATTTAGCCGTTATGTTAGTAAAGGTAATTCTCCATCCGACGTTTCAGCAATGTCCGATTTGCGTGAGAGGAAGCCAGGCTAGACCCCTCAGGCGTTGCAGGTGTCCAGCAGGTCGGTGGGGAACCAAAGTTCAACACTCCGGTTAATGAAATATATGCATAAAATACGATACCGCATTCCAAGAACGTGGCAGGAATCGTTGGGTATATTGTCGTCGTGGCGTATCGCGACACGACGCCTTTCTACTTAAATCCGGGGGAAGAAGCCTCCGTCGTGGGGTATTTCAGTCCGGGGGGAAAACCCGCTGTGAATGAATAGACACAACGTTTCTTTAGAATTCGAGACCTCGAGAACGCCACCGCTCTCAGTTCGCTAAAATGGCGTCTCGAAAAATGGATAAAAGTGATTTCACAATCGCAATCATTACTGCAGACAATACAAAAAATACCGACAAATGCTCTCACCTTTTTTTTTTACGGGTTTTTTATAATATGCAGGGAAAAACTTGTCAGTCCTGCTACTGGGCTCTCCAGCTCGAAAAGAAGATTTTCGCCTCTCGTCTCCATTCCTCGGTTTCTTTTGTCTAGCCGGATCTAGTTTTTTTTTTTTTTTAGTTAGCAAAATCTATCCGAATAACATTTTGTTCCACCAAGAAACCGATCAGCGCTTACACATGGGCTTTGGAAATGATAATATGGTTTTATTTTTATTTTTAAGATTTCTCACCCTCGAAATCGCATATGTTTATTTACCGTTTCTTTAACCATTTTTGACAGCTAAACAACTGCCAAGAGACGTCTAAGAATTGTTATAAACTATAGTCCATAAAACGTTCCGTACCAGAAACGATCCGTTCACTTCCAGACGAAAGGTACGGAACGCGCTTTTTTTGCTTCGCTACCGTTATATTATTATAAAACTATATACTGTAACTATTAAATTATGATATTGTATGGGTTTGCTTTGGAAAAAATCTACGTTCTTAAATTTGACATTCGTTGCATTTAATTGGTTTGTTTAATTTTATTTCCTATTTGCTGACATTGCGGGACCGTGCCGAACAACGGAACGCGCCCTTTTGCTTTGACAGCTAATCGATACAAAGATAAGTAAATTTCCGATAGAGGTCATTACTTGTCTCCGTGTTTATCAATTGTACTTTATTAATTATTTATTATCTGATTCCCAGTTATTCCTTGTTTCTTTTGTATTTATTTCAATCAATTGACCTAATGAGTGTTATAAAGTCGTGATCCGTAGTGCATGGACGTGTTGTATTTATCGAAGTGTTTATAACCTCTGAACATGACTATTGTTTTTTGGAACTCCGATTTACAGGATTATATTATGTAAGTAAACAACGTACGATAACCTATTTTATGTACCCGATCGTCTGCTTTCGCTGGTAACGATAGTACTGTTTCAATCAACTATGTGCGACTTCAATGTCGTCATCTGATAGATTCTAACAACAAACAAGAACAGAATGGCTTGTCTGTTGTTTATTTACTCCAAAAACGAAGATACATTCTAATATGTGAGTATATTGAACAATATGCAATTATAATTCTAGTTTTACTATTATAAAGATGCGTTTCTATTAGTTGTTTATGTGCTGTCTTGGTTATTCCTACTTTTACTTGTCGAATTGTTGTTTTGTATTGCTAGTTATAGGTTTATTGTTTTTTTATTTAAGTAGCGTTTTGTCTACGCTACACCGGCCCTAGTTGGGTTTTAGTTTTTGAACTTATATCTTGTTTATTGCATTAGAAAACAGTCAACAAAATGATTTCCATTTGCCTCTACAAATAATAATTTAATTCTTCTCCTAATGTGACTGGATTTACGGGATTGATGACTGTACGTAAACTTTCCAAGCGCTAGATGATCAATGCGGTAAATAAAACGGAACACATGCTACGTTTCTAAAATGAAATGAAAGCCGCTTGCATGCTATGAAACAAGAATAATACTGCGCTTGTTTACAGGAAGTCTGAGCTCCGCATTGTGTACGTTTGGCTTATATTGCCCGCGGTTTAGGGTTGGTGGGTTTCATTCACTTGCTACTTGCCTGTTTTATTAAATTCAACTCATCTCTTTACATTTAAAGTACCCTACACTCTACACTTATCCCACTATAATGTGGAGGCGGTACAACGTGAACTTCTTCCAATTATCTCTATCAGCCGTCATTTCAGTGTTCACTCCCTTCTTACACATTCTATGTCATCTTTCAAACATTTAAAAGGTAAAATACAGAAATAGGCTAGTGGCACTGATTAGAATTTCTTGAATTTTAATTAATTTCTATTCGCTTCCGCTTTTGATGGCACCCTGTAGAACCTAAATGAATATCAATAGGAGATGGCAGGTGTACTTAGACCTACTTCTTTTTTCTAACAATACTGTCCATTTAAAGGTTGTCTAGAAGACACTGCATTTAGATATGATTGCACCATTTGTACATTTTAAGAAGACTAATGTTCTCTCTTTTGTAATAAAGTATTTATTGTACTATCTGGTCATGAAATAATATTTCGGATTTTATTCATATTATGGAGAAACTTTCTAGGCAAGGTAGTAGTTAGGAAAAATTCACAAAAAAATAATTAATGCACAGTTGCAAAGCAAAAATTGATACATAAGAATATATTAAGTACTTATTAAATATTCTAGAACAATAATTGGCTATGACGGTTGAGAGACATCCCTAATGATAACTAGAAGAGAAATTAGCATAATACGTGTTATATATCAACAGTATATAAATCTCGGTGATCTGATCTTCGAACATCTTCGTCTTAGACCACATGTGCAAGTCTTAATTGAACTGCAGATCATATCACAAGATGTCGGGAGCCAAAAATATTATTTACTTGTTCGCTGTTTTGGTAAGATTTATTTAATTGAACTGTTAGCTTTTTCTTTCAATTTTAAATAGCTTTCTTCACATCAGTTGTGAATAATTTTATTGGTATAATATTTACTATTATACTTTTTAGAATTAAACGTTCATAGTAAATACTATCCCCTCCATTAAAATATGGGATTACATTAAAACCTATATATTGAAACTAAACCTGTGAGGATCTGATGAAATCAATGACTAAGTTTGTGTTTGAAATATTAATACTGTCTTTTTTTTTCTTGAGTATATCATAATAATTTTCCCTATTTATATAACAATCTAGCATTGAATTAGGCCAATAAGCATATTTTTTTACTTAAACTTAAACACTTTTCTTATTGTCTTTATTAAGATGAAGACACTTTCATGCGTTCTTTATCGGTAGCAATTCTATTTTCAGTACTTTACATGATGAAGAGTGATGGTAGCCTAACGGATCAACTTAGAATCCAACGATACCGGGTTCATTCCTAGGCTCCACACTAATGACTTTTCTAAGTTATGTGCGGTTTTCCATCGCTCCGTTCTTAGGAGAGGACATTAAGCTATCAGTGCCGGCTGTTATTGATTAATATCATTTGTTAAGCCACGTCAGAGACCGTCGGGCGGCCTGACAGCCTCTGACACCAGTCGCCAGCACTACCTAATACGACAAACAAACTACTTTACACTAAAACCACTCCACACTTATTCAAACGGTTTTGTTGTTTTGAGTCTTATTAATTCCTTTTGGACCTTGTTCATTAGCACGATATCCCTGTTAATTTTCAGAACATCCCTGGAATACCAAAAATTCATGGAATACTAAACATTCCTGGAATACCAAACATTCCTGGTATACTAAACAATCCTGGAACACCAAACATTCCTGGAATACCTAATATTCCTGGACTACCAAACATTCCAGGAATACCAAACATTCCCGGAACACCAAATATTCCTGGAATACCAAACATTTCTGGAATACCAAACATTTCTGGTATACCAATTAATCCTGGAACACCAAACATACCTGGAGTACCGAATATTCCTAGACAACCAAACGTTCGAGGAATACCTAACATTTCCGGTATACCAAATATTCCTGGACTACCAAACATTCCAGGAATACCAAACATTCCCGGAATACCAAATACTCCTGGAACATCAAATATTCCTGGAACACCAAACATTCCTGGAATACCAACTATTCTTCAACGATCAAACATTTATGGAATACAAAACATTCCTGGAATACCTGATTTGCCAGGGCCAGCCAAATCCAAAGTTCATGAGTATCTGCACCAGCTGTTCTTCAGCCTCATCCCGCGTTTGACATCTTGCGACTACGCTACTGAAGTAAGTTTTGTGGTCTAGTTTAAATTAGCTTGAATTTTCTGCTAATAACAAGCATTGGTAACAGGCTAACAGGTCAACAAGTCGTTATTCTGATAGTACACCTACGCCTGCCCTTAACAGAATTCCCCCATCACTTTTCCATCACCTTCTACGACTAGACGATCAGCAAAGTAGTGTATGTAAAAAAAAAACACCCTTTTATGGTTGAAATACCTCGCACAAGAACGAAGCGTTGCGCTTCTTCATTTATTATAAGAACTACAAAGGAGTGGAATGCCCTGCCCTCGTCAGTGTTTCCGGTAAATTATAACCCAGGTGTGTTCAAGTCAAGAGTGAATAGGTATCTACTAGGCAAGCGTGCTACACCTGCGACCACATCATCGCTTTCCATCAGGTGAGCTCGTGGTCAAACGATTGGCTATGACGTAACAAAAAAATAAATTAAAAAATGCATCACAAACTTTGAATTAGGTACTCAATTTTTTGCTGTACTGTACTACACTACACTCGTTAAAAATAAGAAATAATGCCCAGGAAGATTTTTAAATCATCATTAACATTAGCAGGAGTATTGAGTTCCTTAGGAAAGTAATGAAACAAGGTTACGAAAACAACTTCGTCTGTACCTACCATCTATGGATACTTATTTATTCATTTCACATGTAACTTATACGGTTCTTTAAGCGTCTTAAGGAAAGAAGAACATAATTTCTGATGCTTGTTGTTAATCAAACCGTCTTCCCAGGCTGGCCAAACCTGCCGAAGCTGCACAGAAGCACTAACATGCCTCTCCAGCAATGTAGGCATCATCCGTGCCTGCCACGGGCTGTCCCGGCACTGTAATGAAGGCCAATGTTCGCTGGTCCAGGGATCTACTTGCAGGGCCGACCACAGCGAGCACTTCGTCTAGTTCATCATCTTCTACCAGTACAACTACGATTGCTCCAGTAAGTATATTTATTTTATCTACACTCATATCGTGAAATCTGGATTATGAACTCAAAAATGGTGTCATAATAACAAACTTTACGTACGGCAGGTCTCTAATAAGAAAAAAAAGTAGTTTATGAAACGGTTGCAAAACGATGGTTATTTTAAAAGACGAGCTGTAGGCGAGTTTTTTAGTATCTTATAAAATAGTAACAACACTGCTGTTGGACATTTTTAATCAGGACTAGCTGTACCATTGGCTTCGCACGCGTGGTAATTTCTCCAGGTTAAAAGTACACTATGTGCTATTCCAAGACCTAAAATAGACTATAATATAATATTTTATTGGCCTTATAACAGATAGTGTCACACTAGGCAAGTCAATTTTCACGTCAAATGAAATCACATTACAATAAATTATATATTAAAAAACAAAACAAAAGACTTATGACTTCTGAATAAGTTTTATCTCTGAATCGAACTAGAATGAAAATTCCGTCAGACGCGTATCGTTGTATTTTTTAAAGAATAGAACGGGTTGAATTCGAAGAATTGTTTCAGTTTCCTTTTAAAATCGTTTGTATGCAAGCTTGTAACACATAAGGGCAATTTATTGTAATACATATTTTCGTGTAAATTACCTGTTTTTGAAATTTGGTTAATCTCACCTTAGGCTTAAATAATTTATCTTTATTGCGTAGATAAAATACCAATATACCAACATATGATCAAAATTTCTCCAGCCGTCAAAAATATTTTTATCTATTGCTTGGCTTTTAGTCACTGGATTGAGATACCAAATATACCAGTTTTAAAGTTAAACTCTAAGCTATCCAACATTGAAACCCACATCGCAATCAGCTCAATAGTTTTTACGTGATGTGTGAACAAACAAACATAAAGACAGACAGACACGTTTTAAATAAATGTTATGTATTTGGTCAGTAGCTTATTTTAAGAACCCTAGATCACTTTTTTAGTATTTTTTGTAAACTTTTTCTTACTTATTGCTTTATTATAAGTAAAGATAATTATTACTTCAAAATTAACTTAACTTTGGACCCCTATCCCGCAGAAACCCTTTATTTTTTCGGGATAAAATGTATACTTAATTTTAAACCATCATACAAACTATGACTGTGTCAAGTTGCATCAAAATTCGTCTAGTAGTTTCAGCGTGATACGTGTTCTTTTAAATAATTTTCAACCAATATTCTGCGGGAGCCCTTTAATTTTTCGGGATGAAAAGTATCCAATGTCCTACATCGTAGTATAAACTCAAATTATACCAAGTTTCAGTTGAATTCATTCAGTAGTTTCAGCGTGATGCAAGATCAAGATACAGACAGACAGAAAGACAAATGGACAAAAATGGAAATTTAAAATATTGGCTTCAGTATCAAATATAGGATAGTATAAAAAAACGAAATATCTTCAATCACAGAATTTGGACCCCTATCCCGCAGGAACACTTTATTATTTCGGGATAAAAAGTATCCTCAATTTTCTCCCATCATATAAACTATGACTGTGCCAAGTTGCATCAAAGTTCATCCAGTAGTTACAGCGTGATACGTGTTCGTTTGAATAAATTTCAACCCCTATCCTGCGGGAACCCTTTAATTTTTCGGGATGGAAAGTATCCTTTGTCCTACCTCGTAGTATGAACTCAAATCAAGCCAAGTTTCATTTGAATTCATTTAGTAGATTTGGCGTGATGCGTGGCCAAGATACAGACAGACAGACAGACAGACAAAAATGAAAACAAAAACAGTTTTTGCTTCAGTATCGAACATAGAACAACCTCAAATATTTTTTTACTAAATACCTCCAATGCACAGAATTGGACCTGTTACAGTTTTATTATATGTATAGATATAGATAAAACATTTTATCAACAAAAACATAACTCATTAAATTGGTTAGGTAATAGTTAAATATAAAGTAAATTATAGCGCCAAAATCCAGTCAACAGCGAATTCGCGCAGATACGGTCTAACACTAACGCTGCCATAGATAATAAATGGCGAAAACCCTCGTTGTACGGAGACAAAACAGCGCGCTTTTATGAGATCAAATATATAATACTAGATCATGCCCGCTGCTTCGCACGCGTGGTCATTTCTCTAGGTTAAAAGTACAATACCAGCCCCCGATTCATAACCATTTGATAACGAACCGAATCGATTCGATTCGATATTGTGAATGAAAAAAGTATTGAATTGAACGATTTCCAACCGAATCCACAGAATAAATAATAATATAAATAATACCATATCGATCGACAAATGAGTAATCGGAAGGTTCTGGCGGGGGTCAGGACCTAAAATACCAATATACCAACATTTGATCAAAATTTCTTCGGCCGTCAAAAATATTTTTATTGA
This sequence comes from Alsophila aescularia, assembly GCA_946251855.1. Classification (NCBI taxonomy): domain Eukaryota; kingdom Metazoa; phylum Arthropoda; class Insecta; order Lepidoptera; family Geometridae; genus Alsophila; species Alsophila aescularia. The sequence continues at coordinate 47,372,876 of OX276380.1, forward strand.
TCGCTTTTGGCTTCTACTCATCGGGTTGAGATACCAATTAGCCCAGTTTTTAAGTCAAACTCTAAGCTTCCCAACAGTAAAAACCGCATCGCAATCGGTCCAGTAGTTTTTACGTGATGCGCGAACATACAGACAAACTAACAAACAAAAAGACACGATTTAAAAAAATGTTATATTCTTGTTCAGTATCTTTTCTTTTTCAGCTTATTTAAGTATCCTAGACCATTTATTTTATTATCTTCACTGTACAGACTTTTTCGTTCCTATTGCTTGACCACTATTGCAGATCCCTTTAATATAATAATTATGTTCAGAAAAGTCGCTCAAATATGGTATTTCGTATTTTTTGTATTAACGATACTCTCTTTGTTATTGTTTCAGTTTCACAGACTACAGCGAATCTACGAAACACGACAACATTATTAATATTGATTACCAAAGACAAGAGTAACAAAATCTAAATTAATACAAAGTTTAAATAAAGAATATGTACTACTTATTATTATTTTATTAGTTACTAGCTGCGCCCAGCAGCTTTGTCCGTGTGGACGTTACTCCGAGGTAAAAAGTATTCCAGGTTATGGTGGCATTGCTTCGAGTAAACAGACAACTCCAAAACTCCGAGAGCAGTTGGTCTATTCCTCAAAGTGGTTAAAAGAATAATATTAAGTATACGAATAATATTAAGTGGTTTCTTTGCAATGGCAAAGAAACCACTTAATATTATTCGTATCTTTATGAGAGGTTTCAAATTACGTAACGGAATCAAATTGATTGAAATAATTTAATAACCTGCCTATATATAGAAACTATATATAAAATACACAACCGTATATAAATGTATACAGGCTGTACTACAGGGTATATTTTTGAGATGGAGCAGTAAGAGCAGGGCCTTAACCGTTGTAATTAGAGGAAAATGTTAAGGACTGTTCTTAACATTCAGAGATGTATTAACCTGCATTCACAGAATATGAAAAAAAAACAGTCAAGAAAGTTGTAAATTAAAAAAAAAACTTTTTTGATGCCTATCTATACTGTTTCATAAAATGATCAAGTCTCTATAGGACCAACTAAGGTTAGTGTACTTACTAGAAAAGTCAGAAATAGCTAAAAACTTGTCCAATACATTTATAGATTAATTTAGTTGCAGTAAAATAAAACACCAGGTTGGCATGGTTTTATTTATTTACAGTCCACAGTAAAGACAACACTAATGTTTTATAGTTCATTATAATTCCTACCAGTTACAAGTTATCTTTATTTATTCAAAATTATTATGTTTAACGGTTATAATATAAAGGTAATTAGATAAAGATACTACAGTATACGAGTAGATTTTACATATAATTATTATCATGCTTTGTCTCATTGTAAATGCATTATTGTCATATTTTATTAGTAAAGTTCTTGCATTTCGCTGAAGTCTTCGTTATTCATAACATTTTTTATTCAAGCAAATAGCTAAAGTAAGTTATTAACAATATTATCATTTTAAATATTTATAAAATTATTTGTCTGACACAGCTAATTCTAGACGAATAGAGAGTTATTAATAAAGATATGTTTAGAAAATTGGATAGACATAGGTAGGTAGGTATACAATATAATATTGTTACAAAGTTTACATACATATTCTCAATAGTTTGTTTGATATTTTCATGTAACTGCTATGAACATTCTACAAAAAAACTCTTACAATATTTGCGATTGACATCTTAAAATCTAAAATATCATAGCTCAATGTCTGATACAAGCTGGCCAAAGTCGTTTTATAAAAATTAGGTCACTTAAAATTAAGTACTTGTTTAATAAGTCGTTAAAACTAATAGATCACAACATTCAACATCGAGTATGTCTCATAGTAATTAATATCTGACAAAATTATTGTCTCTTTTCTGTTCTGAATCCGTGATGTGATTCAAAAAGGAATTAGATCAAAGCCCAAGAAATAGTAGGATACTCGGAGAGTCGGAAAATTTAACATCACAGCTCGATCCACACAGCATTACATACCGCATAATAACCAAACATTTCATGGTAAATTTCAATAAGTGTTTTCTAATATGTTTTATGCAAATGCCCGTGTGAACAAAGCTACAACGTTGTAAAGGAAGAAGGGCACAATGCACTTTAATGTCCATAGCCGCCAGAAGAACGCACTGTGGCCTCTCCAAGCGAGCAGCTACACAGCTACTGATTCTTGCGCCTGCTCGGAAGGCTTCCGTTACGGTAACCTTTCCTCAGCAGGATATTGTCGACAGCGGGCAATAGAAGGTACCGCTTCCCGGACGCGTGGTATGGGATTTTGAGAGATCGAAAGTAGTAGAACTGGGGGGAGTCTTTCCGTTGCCAGGTTTTGGTGAAATTGTCGGTGTATGTGGTGGGTGAGGGTATGTCGTTGTTTAGCGGTCGGTGGAGGAGCCGCCCGGTCGGGTGCGAGTGAGCAAGTACTGGCGGCGGCGGTATGTCGGAGTCGTCTGGATCGATTGCTGGCTCAGCTTCGGCATCAGGGATATATTGCCTGAAGACAAAATGGGAGATTTATCACCTATCTCTAAAATTAAAGACAGGGTGGAGTATTTATTCAAGCTACGTTATTATGTCGACAAAAGGCTTAGATAATTCTACGCCAGTAAGCGTCAGTCAACCTCTTTGTATTAGATAATGCATTCCTACTCCATCTTTGACATTAGGTATAATTTTGATCCGGTGATTATTTTAGCATACAAATTACGGGATATACACTCAGCGGCATAGAATATGGCCCAAACACATACAGACCGATAAAATGTGATTTTGATATCACCATAAGAATTTCGAATGGCAGCTTCTCAGGACGTTTGTTTTTGTTTATTAAAGAGGATAAGCACAAAAAAGTCATTTGTGTGATTTCTGTTTGATTCCAGAACGCGTAGAACGAATCCGAGTTAAACTTCGATATTCAAATGGTTGTGCATTGAATCACATTGAATCTTCATTGTTTTGTTTTTAATTCATCTGTTTGTTGCCAGAACGCGTAGAACGAATCTGAGTTAAACTTCGATATTCAAATGGTTGTGCATTGAATCACATTGAATTTTCATTGTTTTGTTTTTAATTAATCTGTTTGTTGCCAGAACGCGTAGAACGAATCTGAGTTAAACTACGATATAGGTACAAATGGTTGTGCATTGAATCTTCATTGTATTGTATTGTATTGTATTGTTTTTAATTAATCTGTAATATGTAGCTCTGATAACCGCCTGACATATTCAGAAGAAAATATACTTCTTTGTTAAAAGATCAAACCTATCTTTACCTATTTAGACGCAGTACTAAATTTTCATAAATAAAATATCAACAAAGTAAAAAAGTAAATAAAAGGTAAAAATAAAATGTTAACATTATTAATAGTAAATAGTAATCTAAAGATTTATACCTACAACCTGAACAAAACAAACCACAATTATCAAAAACAATAAATTCCAAAGAAGCACAATATTTCACAAAATAAACTCTGTTACAGCAGAACATATGCACAAAACCACAGTACATATATATCCTTACAGACAGTAGAGTATCGAAGCATTGTTTTCGAGTTTGATGGCTACAGTCAAGCAAAGGCCGAGGGTTTCCACTGGCTGGTTTTTACACGACGACAAAATATTAGGGTTATGATTTTAACAGCGTTTCTTATGCTGAATGTATGTATGTTCGTCTGTTCCCTCACAGCCTAAACGAATTAACCGATTAAAACTTAATAAGGTATCTTTTGAATTTGTCTCGATTGAATGCGCGACATTTTTTTAAACCAATATGGCTACCGTGGACCGCTTAGTATATACCTGGACCACAGAATATATACAGCCTGGACTAAAAAATTAAAATATACAAAAGAGTTATTTTTAGTTTCGCAGACATCCACACTGCAATAATAAGTTGGGGACAATTTATTTGTTTATCCATGACGTAAATAAATAAAATGATAAATGATAGTTTATTTCTTTGAAAAAATATGAATGCACTGGAGTAAAAACTAACAAAAAAGTAACAAATAAGAAAAATAAGGCTTGACACCCAAAAACAATAAAATAAAACAATTAAAATGTATCTCCTTTATCGGGCCTTCTGCAGATGTCTTTTATTTATTCTTGACTTTCAAATGAAGAATCGAAGAAAAAATATATTACGTGAAGGCACTCCCTATTATCCTTCGGTTATAAAGATTCCGAGACCTCACTCTCCTTGCCCCCGCACTGCGCGCGTCAAATATGGCCGTTTCCTCTTTTTACTCTACTGTGCGTAAGGATATACAAGGATATGTACTGTGACAAAACTCCACATTTGTATTCCGGAACGCCAACACTAGAACATCCGATAAAATATAGGAATATATTGAGTATCGAGGTAACTTTGTTAGGCGCGGAAAAATATGTTACTCAAATAAAGCACATATTAAAATGTCTATAGCAAAATTTGAAAACAAAATACAGTTGGCAACCTAGATAAACACTATCCGAATCCGAATAATATCATAACACTGTGGAAATGTACTCCAATTACAAATGATTTTGGTATTACGTTTGTATGGAAAATTCATTCTCCGCCGGACTCAACTCCTTGGATGAGAGTGTACGTTATGAAAGATCTAGAAAGGGGTTTTCGTTTCAATTCTGAAACGGAAACACCTATATGCTTATACTTATATGCTTACTACTTATATGCTTACTTATATGCTTGAAAAGCGGAACAAATCACGTCATATTTATTTTTGCCTTTTACAAACTTTATTTTCTGTATATTATGTAAAAACAAACTCAATTATCACTTCAGGATACATAATTTATCATATCGAAAATAAATAATGAAATTAAATACCATGCAAACGAACAAAAAGTTTAGAAAATAAATAAAAAGCTTGCTGTTAATGGACTCACCTAATTCCGAAATTCTCGTCATTGGAATACTTCCTGGAAACATATTTGCACGTTAGAAGCTGATTATCACGGACAACATTCGCATTTAAAATCATTCACTTGTTCAACATTAAACAGGTTTACGTCAGTAGTACTACGAGTTTTTCCTAAATAACATTTAACATTCTTATCTTACAATTTCCAATCTGCACATAGATTCTAAATACATTATTAATTTTATTAATTAAGGACGGACCACTAAAATCATGCGACAGAACATCGCTCATTAATTGAAATGCAATATAACCTACCTACTTCTCATTTTGCAACATCCTAAAAACATCAATAAGTCTAACATTGATCACAGAAATGCACTAACAAATCATGCGCCTAACGCTGTCGTCTCCTTAAAGCACTAAAGCACATGACACCTTGTCTACATTTTAAACATTCATCGGCGTTCTATTTAACCTGTATAATTCCTGGCTAGGTAGCAATAGCCTAGCTCTGCCAGATCTACTATATCGTCCTCCTGAGAACCTAAAAGATGGAAGCAACCCTAACCGCGCCAAAGAACCAATGTGGCGCTTCTCAAAATTATCACGAGCTTCTTCATCTGCAAAAGGAATAAAAATCAATGAATTACCTGAGTTTCAATCTACCGAAATCCCTCATGAATAAATTTTTGCTGCGACATAACTCACAGAGTACTTACCCACAGAACGTTTATCTTCGTTATCTTTGCCCGTTATATCAATGTCGTTGCTCTCAATAATGTCAGGCATCTCGAATATGTAACGCTTGGTCCTCACTGTCGGATCCACGTAATTCGGTCTGTATAATCCATGAACCGGCATCCCCGCTGATCCTCTCTTAAAGGACAAGTTATCATCGTAATTCCTCTGGCCCCCGTACATGTATTCTGGGAATAGCCCATACGAGCTACGTTTGTACACTTGAGATAGTGGCGGGAACATGTCTGGGTTAACAGATTGCTGATAATCGTACAACTCGTTGTAGTCAAACGGTCCGTCGATTTCCGATAGCGGTGGAATGGAATTCTGATAGAACGGGTAGAAATATTCATCTCCAAGTTCATCCTTCTTGTGGATCATCATTCCATTGCGGGCCAAAGCTGCAATGTTGCGTTTGTCGTTCGGCTGGTTGTACTGTCCCCGGCCAACACGGTACCCGTCCCTGGCCAGGGCTTGGATGTTCCTCTTCATGGCGCTGTAGCTTCGAAGTCGCGCAATGGAAGCCATGTTTCTCTTTTCTTGAGACGATTCTTCATCATCTTGCTCTTGTTTATCGCCTTCTACGTATGGTGATCTAAACGTTGGAAGTTGTCCGTTCTTAGCTAGCGTGGAGATACTTCTTTTGTAGCTGGCTGCAGCTGAATTCTTCAGATAGCCAGCTCTGGCCAGAGCAGCTATGTTTCTCCTCGGAAATGTTGGCCATTGGTTTGTCTCGGCTGGCAAACTTGCCACCTTATAAAACAAGTAAGATTTAATCTTCAAGACTCGGGAAAAGCTAAAGTAAAAACAATGTAAGCAATTTAACTCCCCTCATGAAGTTTGAAGAGGGTACAGAGACGCTCATGTTGTGAGAGATACGAGCTTGGAATTCTGGAATTTCATTTTGTTTGTTCGCGCCACTGTAACTGGAATTACTCGACGTAAAGCGAATTCTTTTCGTTTCATGGGGAAGCGTGAAAGAAATAAGACAGATAAAAAACTTTTACGTTTAAAAATAGCCCACCTGCTCGATGTAGGTGGAAAATGCGAATGCCAGGGCGGAGACCAGTAAAAAATGGCCGCGACATCTTCCACTGTGTAACCCCGTGAAGACTCTCATCTAGGAAAAATAAAATTAGTATCAGTTAATCCGTTAAGTATTCATAATCTACTTCTTATTTATTTATTTTATACAATACAATACAATACAATAACTCTTTATTGAACACATTACAATTAAAACCACATAATAGTAATGATACATAAAATCTAATGTTGTACAATAGGCTGCCTTATCGCTATTTACAATTTCTTACAGGCAACCTTTGGATGGACAGGAATATAAAATAAAAATTGCGGTCAGTGATGGAGACTTACTTTAGAACAAAAAAGTTAATAGATAAATAAAAACAACTAAATAACTTAATATTTGTAAACATACTTACATATGTGTTATCATAAATTTTGTTAAACACATAAATATACACAGGCTGAATTTTTCAAGTGGGCGTGGATGGCTAAATCAGAAACTATTAGGAATAGCGAAAAGTACTCAAAGGAGTCTCGGGCCCGATTTTGATGAAAACTAAAACTGCATCTTTGGATTTTTGAAAAAAACAATATTCCTAGGCAGGAATCGAACACGTTGATTTGGAAAAAAAAAACACATACTGTATTATTACACCATTCGATAGTGTCGCTAATAAGGATTGAATTCTGGAAAGAAATGACATACGGCAAACTTAAGGAAAAAGTTGTATTTTAATAAACTGATTCATATTTTAAAGTACTGTTTTAATTCATACCTGCATTACCTGTTCCTTGTCCGAAATGATGCTCAATATTTTTCTCAACTCAGACCCGCAGCGCGGTCATCTTCACAACATTATGTTCTAATTTCAAATTTTTATTATGTCTTCGCGGTTAAGGTTAAGTAAAAGAAAAAAAATGTAAACAACTGAAATTAGAACGTAGAGTAAATTGGTGCCAATAATTTAGATTTTGTTCCTCGTTTCGTTGATAACTGTTTGACTAACTGTTTGCGTACTGTTTCGTATTAATAGTCGTATAGTAAAAGAGATGTTGATTCAGCAGTTTGGTGAACATTTTATCGCAATTTATGGTCCTGTGCCGTGGCCAGCGAGGCCACCGGATCTTACCCCCTTAGATTATTTTCTCTGGTGGTATGTAAAAAACGAAATCTACAAAGACACGTATAATGCAATTGATGACTTGAAACGAACTTTGGAAAATATTCTATAGCGGAATCAATAATATTTTAATACTGAATGCAGTACAATCCTTGAGTCGTCGAATCCTAGCTGGGTTCGATGTATTGAAAACAACGGTCATCATTTTGAACAATTAATCAGCTATGGTTTAACTATTTTCGTTAAAAATGAGCTCTTTCCTTAAGTTTGCCGTATGTAATTTCTTCCCAGAATTCAACCCTTATTAGCGACACTATCGAATGGTGTAATAATACAGTATGTGTTTTTTTTTTCCAAATCAACGTGTTCGATTCCTGCCTAGAATTATTGTTTTTTTTTTTCAAAAATCCAAATATGCAGTTTTAGTTTTCATCAAAATCGGGCCCGAGAGTCCTTTGAGTACTTTTCGCTAAACCTCATAGTTTCTGATTTAGCCAACCACGCCCACTTGAAAAATTCATCATGTATACTATAATTAAATAATATAACATATATATTGGCAAATTTATAATATAATATATAAATATACATAAATAAATAGCATGTTCACAAAGGAATAGTGTATAAATTATGTATGAATAACATAGTATCCAGCTTTATGACAGGTACTTCTTCACCGTGTCTTTGAAGACAGCTATCGACTTAGCTTTTCTAATATTGATGGGCAAAGCATTCCACAGTCTTACAGCCCGTTTAGTAGAAGAGTTGTGATAACACATCGTAGATTGGTCAGGCACTTTCAACTGCAGAGTATTGGTGGAACGAAGAATACGGGAACGGGAAAGATGAAGGAACTCAAATCGCTCTTTGAGATAGGGAGGGGTCGATGGATTAAATAGTACACTGTACAGAAGAGAGAGAGAGCATGAGTATCCCGGCAACGTCGGATTGGCAACCATTTGAGCTTTGTGCGAAAATCAGATACATGGTCATAATTGTGTAAGCCAAAATCAAACCGAATGCAAAAGTTTTGTAAGCGCTCTAGCTTATGTAGCTGTTCTTCGGTTAAGTCCAAATAGCAGGCGTCGGCGTAGTCGAGTAAAGGCAGCAGAAAAGACTGCTAGAGCAAGTTTGGTGGTAGTGGGAAATTGCGCAGTCTTCTAAGTGAACCCACTGACGCATTTATTTTATTTTCTTCGAAAAACGTACAGTGATAACATGAATATATTTACATTTATAATTAATTCTATACACCATTTAGAAGTTTTTACAAATTGAATCTAAGCTTGCTTGAAATTATTACAGGGAGAGAAAAGGAAAAATAAAACTTATGTTAGATAACTTATTATGAATAACATTAACAATGTTGCCATAGTAACTAGACAGTTTGGGAAGACGCACCGTACCAGTCATTCGTAATCGCTGTTTTGAATATATGTGGGGATGAATTAAATATATCCAAATCGGGAAATGCATTTAAATTATTTATGTGATTTGCAGACCGTGCGAAAAATGAATTTTGCCTATAATTTGTATGACTGCGGGGAACACGAAGATAGATTGGGTTCCTTACGGATCTTGTAGGAACATTTAAATAAATCTTAGAGAGGATATCAGGCGAGTCAACGAAACATTGCGCTATTTTAATTAAATGTCTGCTATTCTGCGTCTCTCATAAAGCGGTAGCATATGATGTCTCCTCCATCTCGACTCATAATTAATGTCAAATTTCTTGCATTTAAATTGAAGATGTCTTATAAAACGACGTCGAATAGATTCCAGCCTATTAATATAAACATCATACTGAGGATTCCATATCTGCGAACAATACTCGAGTATGCTGCTCACAAACGAGCAATTGAGGGTTTTAATCAATTTTATACTATTGAACTGGGAACTTGATCTGATAATAAATCCCATGGACTACTACTGGAATAAAAGTTGTATTCTTAATTAGAATTAGGGAGGTAGGGAAAATTCCTACTTTAATATCTTACAGCTTGAATGAAGTAGAGAAGAAAAAACTAATAAAAACATTCTTAGAAATTCTTCGTTGCGGTATTAAGGTATTCTGAGTGTCAGAAACTAACAAAACAGTGTATTACGCTTGGCACTATTTTTTTCATGCGTTTTTTTTTTAATTCTTATAGCCTAAATGAAGTAGATTCGAAATAAGAAAAATAAATAAAAACATTCTTAGAAATTCTTCGTTGCGGTATTAATTAAGGTATTCTGAGTGTCAGAAACTAACAAAACAGTGTAGTACGCTTGGTACTATTTGTTTAAATGCAGCCTTTTAAGCCGCATTTGTAACGTTACCACTAAACTAATCGATATCATGAGAAAACCCTCGCACTTGCTCGACATATGTGAAACCAAGGGTAGCACATGCTTAAAATATTAAGGTAGTTCTTAACAGTCAGTTGCTACTGGAGCTATGGTAGCCTAGCGATATACTAGTGCAAGTTAAAATCCAATGGCTCCGGGTTCGGTCCTCGGCGCTCCAATTACTTTTCTGAGTTATGTACGGTTTTCCATTGCTCCGTGTTGGTCCCGACTGTTATTCATTAATAGCAATCGTTGAGCCATGTCAGAGGCCCTCGGGTGGCCTGACAAACTCTGACACCAGAGGCCAGCACTTCTCATATGACAAGCAAGCAACAGTCAGTTTTCTAATAAACACAGACTAAACTACACTGATGACCTTAAAAACTTAGTACCACACTTTTACAATTAATAGTTTTTATTTATTTTGCTTGGCTCCTACTCATCGGATTGAGATACCAAGTACACCAGTTTTTAAGTCAAACGCTAAGCAATTCAACAATGAAAATCGCATCGCTGTCGGTCCAGTAGTTTTAACGTTATGCGCGAACAGACAGACAAGTTTTGAAGGCCAGTGTCAGGGAATTTCAGTGACATTTCATAGAAATTCCCTACAAAACAGGTCTCCGGCGTATACAAGTAAATCTGAAACCACAATTTGATTGCCAATAACTGAATAACAACCTACTCCATGTCTAGATAATAGGCTTGTCTCGCAGCGAACGTAAAGTTGGCAGATTCAATTACGTGGAACGTGCTTCCACGGAGCACCTGAGCTTTCAGGGAAATGCCTCCTTGACATTCAATGCATGCACCCTGCCTGTTAGAAACAAAGGATCTGTTCTGCGGTCCTTATTATGTCAGGATGTCATCCAGGGCTTATTCTAAGTAATATTTATTGTGGCTTAGTTGATATCTTAATATTGTGTTAGAAGGAAATTCAAAAGGCTTATAATAGACATATTTTTAGCTTTGGTACAGCATTAAGTTGCGACAAATATAGATGTGAATACTTAAAATAATCTTCGTGATTGACTTTCGGAGTCCTGCTTCTATGACTTTTTAACTTCCGAACTCCAAAAGTTATAAGTTTAGGGTATGTATTGTTTATATGTATGGCATCGTAGCTCCCAAAAGAAATGGACCGATTTTGATGCGGTTTTTATGTTGGAAAGCTATTGTAGTCGAGATAGTTCTTAGCTATAACGGGGGGTATAATGGGTGGATTTCTAATTTATACTTGTCACACTTTTTATTTATTTATTTGTAAACCTGTTAGAAATTACTGTAGGTCACAGTACTTTCAAAACACAAACATTTAGTTAACAGAAACATTACTAAGAAGAACCAACCAGAAAAGAAGCCATAGCTTTTAAAGTGTTTCACAGTTAACAAAAGTACAAGATGTTCAAAGAAAAGCCTTTTCGTGCGATAGGCGCACGTCTTGAGCAAATGAAAAAGCCATCTGAACTTTATTGAAGTGAAAGCACTGAAAAGAGACTGCTTTGCGGAGATTCGGGCATGTGTTTGTTTCATTTAATTTATATTACGTTTATGAAAGTTTTGCTTGGGAATGAAACTTCTATTATATGGTTTTTTAATCGTAGTTTTAATGCGATAAAATGCGTTATTTTTTTGCAATATAATAATGTGTATTAATTTATGTAGACAGACATTTAAAAAATGACATAAATGAAAAACCTACGTCCCGTACAGTTTTTTGGTGCTCTTTTCTCTAACAAGTGTAGTTCAGAAGCACAAGAAGTCAGAAGGGATCAATTCTGAGTAGTCACATGAAAAGAAAATTTCTATTTCAAATCCAAAGTATACATCCATAATATGTTACTGTTTTCTCCTAGGCCAGCAGACAAGATTAAGACTTTAAGATTTTGAATTGGAAAACTGCTATATTATGTTTGCTTATTTACAATTAACAATTTGAGTTTGAGTTTCGAGTCAGCTGAATATTATATGCAACAAAGTATACTGGGTAACTATAACTTACTACTCGTACTTGGTACTTTGTATAAAAATATTTGGTTCAAAAAATCGAAGAACAGAAAACATTTTTCAAAAATAATAATTATAGATGCCTACAGAAAGAGCAGAAAATATTACGATTGGTAAGTATGAAATATTTGAACATCGCGCGTCGACTCGTATGTAGGAAAAGCAAAACCGATCTCGCGGGATGTCGATCTCGCGAGATCTCATGTCATTTTTCGATATCAATCCCGAAGCATAATATGACGAGATCTCGCTCGAGATTGGCGGGATTGGGCGGCAGTAGTCAGCGACGCTACACACGTCCACTCGGTGCGCGAGCGATGCGCTGACTGAAAAGTGTTGCCAGGTCTAATTTTCCTAAAACGGGAGGTGTACCAAGTAAAATCGGGATATGTACGAAGAGAAAATTAAAAAACACGATGGTGCCAACCAGTAATGAATCAGAGAGGGCATTTTCAGCTGCTGGGTACATAGCAACTGACATAAGATGCCGTTTATCAGACAGCACCCTCAATACCCTCTGTTTTTTAAGAATCTATTTCCAAAATCACCCCTAGAACTACACTTTTTTCCGCATTTGACTGACATTGTTCTGTTATTGATTTTGTTGATTTCCAAAAAATACGGGTAAGTAGTGAGTTATATTAAAAAATAAAGTTATTTTTTCTGTAAATTAATATTTTATCTTAATTAACCTCCTAATCACAACCAATCAGGTTTTATCGCATTTTGTCATCCGAATTTAACTTCTTTTTTTTTAAATTATCCGAGGTCTCGTAAATGCCGACCGGGTTATCGCGAGATTGTAATTTCTAATCTCGCGAGATTTCAAATTTGCGATCTTGAGTCTAGATTGCGTTCCCTACTCGTATGTCAACGCGCCTAGGTAAAGTACGATCAAGTGCAGATTTTTGAAATGCTCAGTGATATCTATAGCCCTTGTGCTACGACCACTCGTAGACCTCGTAGTCGTTGCCTACGACCTCTACGCCGAATTTTGAAATAAATGCTCGAGAGTTATACGTTATAACTATGTAGTATTTAATCTATGTTGCAACTTGCGTGATAGGAAGTCCTAGTTCTCCTAGATAATGACATGGCTACCTACTGCCACAGTAGGTACCCATGTCATTATATCCTTATATAGAGGCATTGTTTTCGAGTTTAGTACCTACTGTCGGAGGCCATGCGTTGCCATTGGCGGGCTTTGTTTTACCCAGCTACAACAAGACATAAATTCAAAAACTAAAACCCGACTATTGTCGGATAAAAAAATAGCATACGAACTCTTGTGATGAAGACGAATCAATTGATACCTCGCTTGTCAAAATCGGACCAAATTTTTAGTGTGAACACATTACCGTTCCTTTGCTTAAACGGAATAGGGTAAAAAAACCTATGACACTATGAATGAAGATAAAACGATTGATACCTCGTTTGTCAAAATCAGATCAATAGGGGCGACGGTGGAACATCCACATACATACACACATAGACTGTTAAACTCATTACCCTTCCCTTGCTTCGCCGTAGATATCTATACACACTGCAATAACATGATGGGGCCCAGCCATTTTATAATATGTTTAACCGTGACGTGCCCGCTAAAAGGGAGAAGCACGACTGAAGGCGTCTCTTGATTATTCTTGAATTTCGAGTGATACATCGAAGAAAAAAGTTACGTGAAGATACGTCGTGCGTGGCACTTGTTATTAGCCTTCGGCGTAGTGTATATTTTGTTTACCTTCAGTTCAAAACCTTCCCGGCGCGATCACCGCGTGCATAAATTCAGCCGTTTACTCCTCGCTGCCAAGACCTAACTGTAATAAGTGGTTCGCTTTGAACAGAGACCTCGCGACCGGCGCGGGGCGTACCGAGTTATCACATCTTGGCTCATAACGAAAACTACAAGTAATAAATAGTGTTGTTTATAAAGAAAGCCCCTTTATTATCACAACAACTATTCTAACAATAAAATTTACTCTCGCTTGGTCGAATCCAACCTTGGAAATGGTCTCTCCTCCCCATACCTCAACCATCTCCAAACTGATTTAGCTCAATTTCATGATAATTGTATAATGGTTCGAATGTTATCGTTGATACATAGTGGCTCTGTGAGCTGTAGACCTCGCGCATACAAACATTTTTGCAAATAATCTAGTGGAGCACAGTAGCGCCATCTAGTTACCTTATTGTACAACTTACATTAATAACCAAGGTGCTAACGACTAGAGACGAAGAGACTAACTTAGAGTTACTAGCTTTCAAATAAAAGAAAAGATCCATTGAAATCGGATTTAATAAGGCGGAGATAATCAGTAGCCCCCTTTTTACCCTTTTTTGGGAAGTACAAAACCTCCATTTTTTGTACTTCCCCAAAAAAGGGTAAAAAGGGGGCTACTGATTATCCCCCCCCCCCCCTCCTCCCAATCAAAATCCCCGACGCCTCGGCTGAGAAATGCGTCATGTAGAGGAAGAACAGTCGGACAGACATCCGGACAGACATCCGGACATTCATCCGGACAGACATCCGGACATACGAAATAATTTTTGCCCAAGCTGAAGCAGAGACGCTTCGCTCGCGCTTCGCGCTCGCTCGTTCAATAAGATTCGATTCGATTCGTCAAAGTTGTTTTGGAAACCTCGCTCTAGTCGGTCAATAACCTAAGACCGTTACGCAGAATTTCAAAATGCTCGACAGTAAAACCTAGATCTAGTATTATACGTTGACAGCAAACTTTCTGTACGTAAATCGCCGCCTTGTCAGTGCCTCCACCGTTAGTTTACCTACTAAAAATAGCTATGGGCTACTTAAATTAGTCAAAGGCTACTTACACAAAAGTTTGGTGTTTAAAGGTCTTGTCTTTGTGTACGTAGCTAAGTAGTGGGTTCACACAATGTTAAACGTAGAGAATGCTAACTATGACGCACGCTCACTAAATCTGAATTGCGATGAGGAGCGTTTAGGAGAATTAGTATTACGGCATCTATAATATAATAAAACTGTAACAGAATTTTGTACAATGAAGATACTTTACAAACAATATATGTTTGTCTGCATGTTTGTATCATGGCCGTGCATCACGCCGAAACTACTGAATGAATTCAAATGGCTTGATTTGAGTTCATACTAAGAGGTAGAACATAGAATACTTTCATCCCGAAAAATGAAAGAGTTCTCGCAGGATAGATGTTGAAAGTTATTTTAAAAAACACCACGCTGAAACTACGGATTTTGATGCAACTTGAAACAGTCATAGTTTATATGATATGTATTAAGAATAATTTGTATCCGAAAAAATAAGGTATTCCTGCGGGATAGGGGTCCACATTTATCTTAATTTTGAAGTAATAAATAATATTTTTTGGAGGGTACTCTATATTTGATACTCAAGCCAAATATGTTTTTTTTTATTTTTGTTTATCTGTCTGTCTATCTGTATCTTGACTGTGCATCACGCCGAAATACTGAATTAATTCAACTGAAACTTGGTATGATTTGAGTTTATACTACGAGGTAGGACATTGGATACTTTTCATCCCGAAAAATTAAAGGGTTCCCACAGGATAGAAGTTGAAAATTATTTAGAAGAACACGTATCACGCTGAAACTAGTTGACGAATTTTGATGCAACTTGACACAGTCATAGTTTGTATGATGGGATAAAATTAAGGATAAATTGTATTCCAAAAAAATAAAGTGTTCCTGCGGGATAGGGGTCCAAAGTAATGTTAATTTTGAAATAATAAATATCTATCTATCTATCTATACTTATAATAACTAGCTTAAAAACTAAAAATAACACGCCCGTTTTGCCAAATTAGAACTTATGCCAATAAATAATACGAGTATACTGTTGGAATGTGCTTATCAAGGCCTTCAATTTGATACCCATATTGAACATAAGAAGTTTTTTTTGCCATTTCGAAATGGTTCCATACAACCGTCATAAAGAAAATAATAAAAAAAATGTAGCGTATGTTACTCGGGAGGATGTAAGGATTCTAACGATACCCCATACGTCTAAATCTGTTCAGGCATTTAAATGTTATGGTGGAATAAAGAAATTCATATACTTACAAACATACATACAAATAAACATGATTCCTAAAAACATTACACTCCTTTTTTGGGCAGTCATTTAAAACAAGTACACTTTTCTTCGTCTCATAAAAAACAATAGACAAAATTAATCTTATTACGAGTATCACGCACTGAAGATGTTACGTCTTTTCTGATAACTGTCAAATTTATGTAATGGAAATTCAGGAAACTCCATATGCTTGAGTTACTTTTCGCTGGCCTGGAAAGTTTTATTTTATGTGAAATTGTCCCTGAAACCTTGGAAAATATTACAAACTAGCAGGTATTATAGTTACTACACTTCTGAATCGATTTCGATAAAAGTTAGCAATAAAGTATATTCATTATGTAGTCTTTAGGATGGGTGTTGAGAAAGGGGCGGCTGGTATCAAGGCCTGGGGCCTAGGGCTGCCAAGACTGCAAATCCGCCACTATACCTACTCTAGATTTACAAAGATACAAGTACTTCTTGTGGTTGTTACAAAATCTTGAGGCGTGATAACCAGTTCTGATAGATCACGGCAACTTTTCACTTAACATCAGGTGATCGGCCTAACTTCTGGCCATTGTTTGATTCATGGTTAAAAATAACTAATATCCTGCATATTATTTACCATACATTTATACATTTTGACCATTAGTTTGCTACGGAACAAAGGCCCTTAGTTGTTTGAGAGAATATGCTTTGTGGATTAGGCTAGAAATAAACCTGTGTCTAACAGGTGCACAAAAGCCCACAACTCTGTTTGATAGAAAGCTTATCCTTCTCAAATGACGCAGGATGAAGCTTGGTTAGACTATGGGCAGGAAACGCTTTTGGGCGTCGTCATTTATCTGAAGAACTTACTCGTTTTATTTTTATTGTTTATTCAATCAGTGACGAGATGAGCTGGTGACTCATTTTGGTAAGCGTCACGCCTGCATATAACAATATCAATGCCGCCTAGAACTTCGGTAGTACCTACCTAAAATCTTTCATCACACTGAGACATTGGGTTTTAAGTCCCATGCCCAGCAATTTTGCTGGAAACGTGGAAACATTTCCCTTCAAACTAGAACACAGAAACATATGCACATTTCCGCTTGGACAAAGTTTCAATTTAGAAAGGGGCTTTTTAGTAACTGTTTCATAACTAGCTATCAAATAAGACAAACAATTATCAAAATGGATTATGTTCATATCCATTTTCATGTTCAACTAGCTACGGTAAAAGAACAATAATATGATTTTCGTAACCATAGTTTGATCTTTTTTGTGTTATTACTATTAATAAACTTCTTGGAATTGAGCTAGCTTTGCAAATTACAAAGCAGTTTATTTAAAAAACTTCTAACTTTTACTTCAAGCTGTTCATCTCACAACAAGCTAAGCTCCACCATATAACTTGGTTTGGCACCGACTTCAAAACATTTTTTTATCTTATGATGAATTTTTGTATAGTATTACTTTTTTATTTCGAAACAGTGATATTGTTCTTGTTCAGTTAAAATTAAGTTATTCATTTTAGGGTTTTTTTTATATATTTTTTTGTTGATTATAAGAGCGTGAATGCCCTTTGGAAACCAGTGAACCAGTGGAACTAATATTTTAGAGTTATGGAACTTAAAAGCAATATTTCTTATCTGATAACCAGTTATGATAAAGTAAAAAAAAAACTCCTTCATATATTCAGTTATGAAAGAGCTTACGAAAACGGCAAATTTATTCGTATTTGATAGGCAGTTATGAAACAGAGAAAAAACGTGTTTTTTCGTAGCTACTTATGAATAAGTTAATTTAAAAACATTTTAAAAAAAAAGAAGCTTTTATGCATGTCATATCACGTGAACCAAACATGTGTGCCAAATTTCAGCCCGATAGCTTCAGTGGAAGAGGGTGAAATATTGATTGCAAAATGCCAGGACATACATACAAGTGAAGTTAAATAAAAGCTTTTAACCTTAGAAAAAAACTTTTTCCACAGGACGTCAAATGATGACCTGTGAAAGGCGTCTAGAAGAAAATGGATGAGGAGAGCTGAAGACCAAGCTCAGTGGCGTGCATTGGGAGAGGCCTACGTCCTACGAGGATATAGGCTGATGATGATGATGATGATGAACATTTAAAAATAGTTATGAAAATGGCACAAGGGATTTTCATGGTCGATAGGGAAACTGGTTGTTTTTTATTATTTTTCATTTCAATGTTATACGACTGTGTGAGCTGAATGGACCTACCTGTTTTACCTATATTTACATATATTTTTACATATATTTTATTTATGTATTGTTATATTGTACCTTTTTTTACCTATTTTAGATGAGCATTAAACCTCAATATTATATTCACTCGGGTTCGAATTTGCAACCATTACGATCCGTACCACTCAACTTATGGCGTAGCGTCGCTGAACCAAAACTTAAGATCTATTTTATTTTAATTATATATACACCGTGACTTCGAATTCGATATTTATCTAAAATGCATAAATTCAGTCCATTATTTAGAATCGATCCATAGCATTCAATTAAAAAAATAAACTTTTAAATAGCTGACCAAAAAGTAATTAGCCTTAAGCAGAAATATCTATTTCTTTCACTAAACACGGTACCTATGAAGCCTATGAAGCTATGATACCTATTCAAAATAAAAAACATTTAAAAATGGATAAAAAAACAAATTTAAGGTTTTTTTAGTTTACTTTATTTTACCAGAAGTGTTGTCATTTGTTTGTTTCTGTTCAAATTGTATTAAAATTAAGATTAATAAACAACTGTAACAGGTAACGTAGTTACGTTCATTAACGTGTTATTTTTATTACTTAAGTTATGTTCAACATTAAAAACGTAGATCCGGCTTTATAAATGGTATGCTAGGCTTTTGAAAAAGTAATGTCCGGTTTTTAGGGCAAAATGACCGGCCTTATTCAGCGCGCTTTAGCAACGCTTTTTTATTTTAGAAGATGGCAACCCTAATCGCGTATCACGTAAAAACTACTGGACAGATTGAAATGCGGTTTACACTGTTGGATAGCTTAAAAAGGCTTTAATAAGCAATTTCTAATTCTGATTAAAATCTGGCGTACTTCATATCTCAATCCGAAGTTTAGAAGCCAAGCAGTCGTTAAAAATCTTATTGACAGCTAAAGGATTTTTGATCTTATGCGGTGGGTTGGTATTTCAGATGCTGGAATAGAACATGAGAGAGACACAGACATAAAGTACTTTTATTTAACCCAGAGAAATTACCAAGCGGAGAAAGCCACGGTAATATTTCCTCTACCAGTAGGTGTGTATCAACGAACGTCGTAAATTCGTGTTTTATACGCTTGAACTGATCTCATCATTTACTTTTTTACAAACTTCGAGAACTCTAAATAAATTGAATCTAATTTAAGTTTTGACGTAGAAACTTTCTTAATCATCAAGTTCCAAGCTAAAAATTCTATTGGCTTCGATAAAAACACATTATACCTACATTAGCACAGATAAGAAAGTTTATTTAAAAAATAATGTTCACTGTTAGAAAAAGGTAGGTAAGTATTATTAAAGTTTGAATAAATCTGGAGCAATACATATTTGTTCCCAACTCATGTTAAAATACCTACCTACACCATACCTATAATTTTGGTATGGCCTGGAACGCAAAATAGTAGGTATTTATAGAGCAAGCTTCTTCATTTTGATAACGCAAAAACATGTTAAACACCACTTATATGTTTGTGAAAGCCATGACATTAGCAATTTATTCATTTCTAACATAATTGTTGAATACTTAGGTTGTTAATGACTAAGAATAATATTTATTTGCATAAAAAGTTGGCAACATCAATAAATATCAATACATAGTACCTAAAAAACAAAGTCGCTTTCCTCGTCTGCCTATCTGTCTGTCTCTCTGTATCTCTGTCTGTTTGGCCGCTAACTCCTCCTAAACCACGCAACAGATTTTGATGCGGTTTTCACCATCAGTTAGATAATTTTTCACGGTAGGTTTATATATATAATACGAGCATACGAGACCTGAACGTAGCGAGGGGGAGGCGGCTAGCGAAACGAAATGCCGCCGTCCCCCCAAGCGGAGTGACGGTCGAGCGTGCTCGTATTATCGTAATTTCAAATTTTTTACTTATTTCTTTCTAAATTCCACTCGTGCGAATCCGGGGCGGGTCGCTAGTAACAGATAAAATAGTTATTATTATTCAGTTCCAGGGCCTGCAGTCTAGACATCTACAGTGATTGCTTTACAACAGAAATCGGTCGCAAAGTCCGATTATAACGTATTTGGTAGTCTTTGCCAAATATCGATGTCAATCATGATCAATGTCAGTACAGATAGCGGTGACAATCGATAGCTTTAGTATGTACCGATTTCGGTTGTAAAGCAATCACTATCTCTATGTCGAGACTGGGCAGGAATATTTTGCCGAAATGCAACGTGCAAATATTTTAAAACATACTATATTAAAAATACAATCATCTAAGTATACATAGTTATTAGAAGAATGTGTCAAGTTATATTGATCAACAATGTCAAATACTTACACAAATCTTAAATTGAATCAACAAACAGTCACATAAAAAATAAAATAGTTATTTTATTAAAACTAAGACTGAATAAAAACATTTCTTCAGTAGCCACAACTGAAGTTTTCCACCAAATCTACTGCTTGGCAATTTTTAAAATTCTTGAGTAATCGAAGTGTAAATGCGTCCACAATACAATGCATTACAGTTCTTTGAAAACATAGCAGTTTTTGGTTTCTGTGACAAAACAATTATATCTGGATTCCTTGTATTCCTCGGAAATACATCACAAGCCGTTTTAAATAAACTTGGATTGGACAAATTTCTCTGATTCCAGACAAATCAATATTTATATCTAGGACAAAGGAAGTACCTGTACAAAATTATTTAAAAATGCTAAAAGGGCTTGCAAGATTCCCATGGTGGTATACCGGTTATGACTCTAACACACTTTTTTTGTGCCAAAAGGGTTCTTTGAACATCTGTAGAGTATGAGACCGTAGTTTAGTACGAAGGATACGTAACCGTGGTACATGAACTGTTGAACAAGCTGAAGTTTTACGCAATTTATAAACCTATTTATTTTATCGCACACTTAATCGATTTGCGCCTTCCAGTTCAAAAATGTATCAAGTGTGATTCCCGAAAATGTTGTTTCTGCTACCTCTGATGATGATGATGAAGGATGACTTTCGTATTGTTACTATTAAAAACTTTACACTGATGGAATAAGTTCATATAACAAAAACAAGCATTTAAATATGAAATACTTACGATATTCCACTTCAATCCCAGCCGCAGCTCACTTTTAAAAAAAACTTATGTAACTTGCAAACTTTTCTGCTGGGTACTCTTTCTTACTTAGGCTCAGAGTTTGGCGGGAATGGTGGAGGATTTCTGATCACCAGAGCTTTTATATGAGAGCCTGGCATCCGCGCAGGCGCAGTGGATATGAGGGTGGAGCCTATTTTAACTCGCATGCACTTTAGTTATTACAGCAAAAGGTTAAAAGGCATCCTCGGGGAGGTTTTGAAATGTCAATTTGTGTCCGCATGAGCACGAGATTTATACTCGGTGTAAAATGTAACCAGTTGGAGTTTTGAGGACTTACTCACTTACAGGCTTACAAGAAATAAACCAATATTTTATTTTATTAATCCAATCAATATTCATTATACATTCGTGGTACGTTCCACATTTCAAAGTAAAATTATAGGTAGTCACGAACTGAAAATTTTACACGTAAGTTCAAGTAATAGATTTGTAGATATCTAATAATTTTATAAAGGAAAAATTTGGATCACGGAAGGGACTCGAAACCGCATCATTCTTGCCTCGGCGCGGCACATGCCTTTACCATTTAGGCCACCGTGACTACACCACCGCTATCCAAATTTTTCCTTCAGCTTTTATACCGTCATCAGAATCTATTTATTTATTTATTTATTAGCACACAAAACAGAAAGTAATCATTACATGATACATTTTTAAGTGTAAATGTTATGATCTAGATTACATTCCAAATAATATGTATGCCTAGAAGCTTATTAGATTAAAATGTATCTAATACTATCGCTAGAGAGGACATTATTACCTACATGTTATAAAAATATTTAATTTAACCATTACAATGATATGCTCCTAATTTGCTTCTGGAACTGATATAACTTAAGGTGAAATATATCGATGTCTCTGTTGGAGACAAGGATTTCGTTGTATTGGCATCCTAACTATTGGGTTATAATAATAGATATTGTTAGAAGAAACTTGAAGGCTGAAAATATTGTAATTTCGATTTCGGAGCCTGAAACGAGTATTGAAATTTAAGAGGGAAAGGAGGGCAGGGGAATCCATAGTGGAATGAATTATTTTATGAAGCAGCACAAGGTCATTATACTTGCGACGGACCTCTGATGAGTTGTACTCCAGAATACTAAGTATGAGTGTATAATAAAGATAAATGAAGCATTTTATTTTACGAAATTGTTTTGTGGACCGCGATATAAATCCAAGTAGCCGAGAGCTCCGCTCGACGATGTGTTCGTAGTAATTATGAAATGAAAGCTTTTCATCGAAAAATACACCCAGATCCTTCGCAACATTCTTACGAGTGAGAACTTCACCTTGTAGGGAATAATCGAACATAAACTTCGAACATAACCGACAATACGGATTTCGCCGAAACCGGTCTATTGGGGATTTTCTCGCGTATGCCACTCACGTACTGAGCGAAGCCATAGAGATGCATGGTGAGGCGCTTGCCGTCTCCCTTGACATATCGAAGGCATTTGATCGGGTCTGGCACGATGGCCTTTTAAACAAGCTTCCCTCATATGGTTTACCTGTTGGCTTATGCAATTGGATAGTTGATTTCTTGGGGGAACGATCTATCCGAGTAGTCTTAGAGGGCTGCTCGTCTGATCAAATGGCTATGAATGCCGGTGTACCTCAGGGATCGGTTCTCTCGGCTACACTGTTTATACTGCACATTAATGACCTTCTGAAGCCCGGTACCTTTGGGTATGCTGATGACAGTACTGTAGTTGAGAGATACACTTCCAATGCTCAAGCCAGCTGTGACGCTGTCCAGTTTCAGAGAGAGGCTATGGTAGACCGTTTAAATTTAGATTTAGAAGCCGTGTCCGATTGGGGCGATGCTAACCTGGTTAAGTTTAATGCTATTAAAACGCAAGCGTGTTTGTTTTCTGCTAAAAAGAGTCCTCTACACCGATCTCAGTCTTTCCAAAGTGTAACAACACCAATAGGCGACCATTTGGATCTTTTGGGTGTCGCACTCACATCAAACCTGAATTTTGGGTCTTATATTGAATCCAAAGCTAAGGTAGCTGCAAAAAAACTTGCTGCAAAAAAAATATTGTCTAAGGTTAGGCGGTACTTCACACCGGGACAGCTTTTGAATCTTTATCAAGCACAGGTCCGATCTTGTATTTTGTATGGAGTACTGCTGCCACCTCTGGGACGGTTCTGCCAAGTATCAGCTCGAGTCTTTGGATTCAATTGAGAGACGTGCTATCAGGCTCATTGGGGATGACACTCTGGTAAAGAGTAAGCTTCAAAGTCTGGCGCATCGAGGTGAGGTAGCAAGCCTGGCGGAATTCTACAGATTGCACTATGGAGAGTGTGCACAAGAACTGCACAACCTGATTCCCCCATCACCGTACGACTAGACGATTAGCAAAGCGCCACCTTTTCATGGTTGAAATACCTCGCACAAGAACGAAGCGTTACGCTTCTTCATTTATTATAAGAACTGTAAAGGAGTGGAATGCCCTGCCCTCGTCAGTGTTTCCGGTAAATTATAACCCCGGTGTGTTCAAGTCAAGAGTGAATAGGTATCTACTAGGCAAGCGTGCTACACCTTCGACCACATCATCGCTTTCCATCAGGTGAGATCGTGGTCAAACGATTGCCTATTCCGTAATAAAAAAAAATTACACCATCTGATGACACCATCTGATGACACCACTTTGAGAGCTTTATTAAATCATTTTGCAGGTTAGATGCATCATTACAATTATTTACGACGGTAAACACTTTGAGATCATCCTCATAAAATAGACATGGCCATGATAGTGAATCAATCAAATCATTTATAAATATAACGAATAATAAAGGTCCTAAATGACTACCTTGAGGTATTCCTGATGTGACAGTAATAGGTTCAGAGAGATGACCCTTCACTGCAACGAGCTGTCTTCTGCAAGTTAAATACGATTTAATCCATCGAAATAGACAACCATGAATTCCGAAACCTGCCAGTTTTTTACATAGCAGTATGTGTGTATGTATGTGTGTGTATCCTTGTCAAATGCCTTTGCAAAATCTGTATAGATGGAATCTACCTGAAGTTTCTTAGCAAATGCGCCACACAAGTAATATTTATACTCGAGAAGGTTAGAAGTTGTTGATTTGCCTGCCACAAAGCCGTGCTATTGCGGATTCAAAATGGGCTTAACATGGTTGTAGAGCACATCATACACGACACTCTCAAACAGTTTTGCAAAACAAGACAATATACTAATAGGCCTATAATTCTCACATTGAGTCTTATCGCCCGATTTAAAGATTGGTATAACGTGAGCTGTCTTCCAAAGCGTGGGAAACTTACCTGACTTAATCGACTTTTTGAATAAGATTACTAATGGTAAGCTTATTTCATCAACACAAGTTTTACTAAATTTAACGGGAATTTCGTCCGGGCCAGGCCCTTCATTAATATCTAACTTTTTATTTTCCTTATGATGACCTCTTTTGAAATATTCATGTCACTTAGGGTGTTGTTATGACTAGAACTAAGAGAATCATCTGGATCCGGGATTTTTTGAAAAGTTTGTGGTAAACTTTGCTTTTAAGCAACGTTTGAGTGCAGGGCTAAACCATACCGGGAAACTTTAATTATTGTTCTGGGACAATGGTGTGTATTTACTTATAATATCTTTAAGTATAGCATAGAACACATTCATATCTGTATCAATATCGACAGAAGACAGCTCAGAGAACCAGTCCACTTTCGATAGTTCAGCTTTAACTTCAACACGTGTAAATTTGAGGAGGTAAGCCTCAAATTTACACGTGTTGAAGTTAAAGCGTTTACGAGAGTTTGGCTTTAAGGTTTTAACTGATAGGCTAGCATTATTTTCTAGATCCACAATTATGGCGGGATGATGACTATCCAGTCGACTAAGTGGATCTGCACCATATACTTGAACATTAGCTGTGGATAGTACAAGATCAAGGAGACGGTTATTTGCATTG
This sequence comes from Alsophila aescularia, assembly GCA_946251855.1. Taxonomy (NCBI): domain Eukaryota; kingdom Metazoa; phylum Arthropoda; class Insecta; order Lepidoptera; family Geometridae; genus Alsophila; species Alsophila aescularia. Next base: position 47,398,356 of record OX276380.1, read on the forward strand.
ACTATACTATTAAACTGCTTGAGTTGACAAAGAGCTATAGTGTCGTATAATAAATGAGATTTGTTATCATGAGGCGAGCCAGCTATCATAGTGGAAGAGTCCAGCTCCTTAGACCAGGATAAGCCAGGGGTATTGTAGTCGCAAATACAAAGAATCTCCACATTATTACTCATATTTAATATAGTTTTTTAATATAGTTTTTTGTTTTTTTTGACAATTATTCAAAATAAAATATTCAAGCAAGTCACGCGGAAGATCAGGAGACAAGTAACAAAGACAGATATTTAATATTTTATCATTTGCATTACAAGGCAGGATAGTCAACCATAGGTCTTCGACACTACTTTCTCATCAAAATTGGCGAATAACATCAATGCCTTTCTTAACAGCGACAACTACTCCTCCACCGTCGCCTTTACTAATAGCTGTACTAGAGCGATCACGTCGGAATATATTGTATCGAGAATCAAATAACTCATTTCTATTGGCATCTTTGCTGACTAACAAACCAACACGGATAATTTTGTGTTATGATTTTAGCATTAACGCCTTCTTAGCGAGAACATATTATTATTTTAAAATTTCCTAAAGGAAACAATTGAAACCATATCACCAGTGCCTCATTTTTCGTTAGAAAATTATTAGATACCTACCTATGTTTTCGCTAAGCAAGCGTTAATGCTAAAAACATTTTAAAAAAATATGCTAATATTAAGAAGAATATTTGTGTCAACATTTGCACGTCACCAAACCTCACATGTCTTTCTGAACAACACACCTATCTATCACAACACAAGTAGATATGTCGTTTTCCGTATTCTTAGGTTATTCGACTAGTTGTCGCGAGTTATCTTGGTTTTTCTCTTCCATACGAGCTCTAATCAAAACCTCACGGTGTCAAATAACAAGTCCCAGTGGGTTAAATCAGCTCTGATTGAGCGCGACGGGACCGCCCGCTCCAGTTACTGCCATATCATGATTTACAGAACTACTAGTATGTAAAAGTAAGTCTTACTAGGTACTTAGTCGATAAAATGTTGGAACGTTCTACTTGTGTAGAGTTGCTTATAAATACGAGGATTTACTTGGATGATCGCATTTTTTACCAGACTGCGCAACGCAAAGGCTCGGTAATGTATTTATAAGTATATTATGTATGTATGCATGTCTGTTCCTTTGTGGCGCTCTAGAGACCAAACGCTTGGACCGATTGTGATGATTCGTCAGTCGATTTTTCTTAATCTTGCGAGTGTCACTACTGACATGACAGTATTTAAAATTCAAGATGGTGACCACCAGACGCCGTATTGTAGAAAAAGAAAATTAAAATCATTTTAGGTTCCTCATATAATTTTTCGTTTAGAATGACCATATAGGATCTATTACGATTTAAAGTTGGTTAGCAACCATTCTTACTTAAATTTTAGCCTCTTTTTAACCCCCGAACAAAGAGACGGGTGTTATAAGTTTAGGGTGTATATCACTGTGTCACTGTGTGTGTGTCTGTCTGTGGCAACGTAGCTCCCAACGAATGGACTTATTTAGTTTTATTTTTTTAATGCTAATTTGATGGAGATGGTTCTTAGCTATAATAGGGAGAAGGGGTGAAGAGGATTGGGGGGCGAGGTGAGAACCGTAGCTTCCAAACGAATAGACCGATTTAGATGCGTTTTTTTATGTTTCAAAGCTAAGGTAATCGAGATGGCTCTTAGCTATAATGAGGGAAGGGGGGGGAGTCGAGAAAGGGGGGACAGAGTCGAGAAAGGGGGGGGCGGAGTCGAGAAAGGGGGGGACGGAGTCGAGAAAGGGGGGGTAAAAACCGTAGTTTCCAAACGAATGGACCGAGTTAGCTACGGTTTTTTTATGTTTGAAAGCTGGGGTAAACGAGATGGTTCTTTGCTATAATTGGGGCGTGAGGGGTTGGGGGTTATATTTTTTTTTATTTGTGCTTGTTAGTCTTGTTCGCTGTCTGGGTTTGCACATGCACATGGACGATGTCTTTACGCACAGAGTGTGGTCTGTAATTGTATCGACAGAAAATATTTTTTACACAGAAAATATTTTTTAAAGTAAACACTTGACTGATGACTGTGTTGTAGGTACGCATGTATGTATGTACAAGTACGGTGTCTATAAGTAATCCTAAACAAAAAGCATGATTTCTTTTGAATTGACCTGATGATTGTCTTTAACCTAGGCTAGCTTACGAGTAGACATAGAATGTATATCTATATTTTTGCTAAGGAAGTAAAGCAAACACTTGACTGATGACTGTGTTGTAGGTACGCATGTATCAGCGTTGCCAGACGTCCCTATTTTGGCGGGACGTCCCGATTTTTAAATCAAAATTAAATGTCCGCGGGGGACAGGCTCAGTCCCGCTTTTCGGGAATAACTCGACCGTGCGTGTGGCGTGCTGAGGAGGCGCGGGCGGGTGAAAACAAAAACTCTAGCCTACTTGCATTTTGTTCGAGATGAGTGCTTTTGGTACATTAATGAAAGAGTCTCAGGGAAATGATATTGCCATAACAGAAATGCATGAGTCATTATGCCTCTTCCGCTCAAGGTTGATTCAAAGGCTAAAGGATGGGTTTTTCGGCTACCAGACGAAACAGATTTTAAATAAATTGGTTGAATTTGAACGGACCAAAGCCATCGAAGACTTCAAATTTTTTTACACAAATTGCCAACAATATATAGACAAACGTTATAATTTTTCAGATGAAAATATTTTTTTCAGACTTAAATTCATAAATCTGGAAAGCGAAGTTAGTTTTGACATGATTGAAAATGAAATTGACAGGCGATATTTTGGTAGATAACTTATATGAAGAATTTAACTTGTTGAAATCATTCTTGGACGTATTAGTTGGAAATTGCAAAGACACCACTGCCACCACCGCACAGAAATGGCACCAGCTATTTCAACAGTTGCCAAAAAAGACACCAGGAATATGTTTAAAATAGTATCTTTCATATTAAGTATCCCAACATCAAACTGCTTTCCTGAACGCGTTTTTTCCCAGATGAATTTAAAATGGTCGGATGCGAGAAATAAATGCTCCGTAAATTTAATAAAATCAGAATTACTCATCCAGTTTAATCTACAGCTATCCTGTGAAGAGTTCTTCATCTTTATTAAAAAAAGATGAGAAAAAGGAAACTTTAAAAGAAGTTAAATCTTCACAGAAATATCATGAATAAGTAATTCTTATAAATAATTATTCTCTTATTGTAAGTTGCAATTTGTAACACTCACTCCTCAGACTATTGTTTGAAACGCCATATTTTTCTAACGAATAAATCTTTTTTGATTTTGATTTTCTGTTTTTTTTTATTCATCATAGGGTAAATCTGAATTAAAATATCATATTTTTATTAAAATACATTTTCTATGGCTATTTTTGCTATCTATTGTCACGTAAACGTAATTTGAACTCAAATAAAAAGATAAATATTTAAAAACTTCTGATTATATACGTTTTTTTACTATGTCCTGCTTTCGACAAAAGAATCCCGAAAATTCACTCAAAAAGTTCCAAAATCCCGACTTGGCAAAAAAAAACTGGCAACGCTGGCATGTATGTACAAGTACAGTATCTATAAGTAATCCTAAACAAAAAGCATGTTTTCTTTTGAATTGACCTGACGATTATGTCTTTAACCTAGGCTAGCATATGAGTAGACATAGAATGTACCTATATCTATATGTTTGTTAAGGAAGTAAAGTTAGTACTTGACTGATGACTGTGTTGTAGGTACGCATGTATGTACAAGTACGGTGTCTATAAGTAATCCTAAACAAAAAGTATGTTTTCTTTTGAATTGACCTGACGATTATGTCTTTAACCTAGGCTAGCATATGAGTAGACATAGAATGTACCTATATCTATATGTTTGTTAAGGAAGTAAAGTTAGTACTTGACTGATGACTGTGTTGTAGGTACGCATGTATGTACAAGTACGGTGTCTATAAGTAATCCTAAACAAAAAGCATGTTTTCTTTTGAATTGACCTGACGATTATGTCTTTAAACTAGGCTTACGAGTAGACATAGAATGTTTATCTATATCTGCTACTAACTGTAACCGCGGCTTCGCACGTGTGGTCATTACTATTCCAAGGCCATTTGATCAAAATTCCCTCAGCCGTCAAAAAGTTTTATCTATTGCTCGGCTTCTACTCATCGGTTTGAGATACCAAGTACACCAGTTTTTAAGTCAAACCCCAAGCTATCCCCAAGCTAACCGCATCGCACATAGTTTTTACGTGATGCGTGATCAAACATACAGACAAACAGACAAACAAACAGACAGACACGAATTTTAAAAATGTTTTATTCATATTGAGTAGCTTATTTTAACCTAGACATATTTTTTTTTCAATTATCTCTATTGTTCAGATTGTTTCGTTACTATTGCTTTATAAGTATAGATTAGTAGTTAGTACGAGAACGATGTGGTCGAGTGGTATAGCACGTTGTTCTACGTAAGCGAACTAAACGCGAACGCGGTGCGGCGCGACGCCCCCTCGCTTAAATATCAAGCCTGTGTGTCTAACCTTGGGTTTCTGAAACGTTTGTTAACTCTGACAACAGATTAATTCTGATGCTGTCTTTGTCATTTGTTTATTGCCATACAAAGGCAGCATTAGAATTAATCTGTTGTTAAAGTTAACAAATGTTTCAGAAACCCGAGGAAAGAGTCGCAGTCCCTTGAAGTAGCCTCCGTTAGCCGAGCTCAGCGCGGCACTATTATTTATTCTGTAGCGCGGCGTGGATTAAACATTTATATAACCCCCGACCCCCCATTATAGTTAAGAAGCATCTCTATCACTTCAGTTTTCAAACATAAAAACCGCATCAAAATCGGTCCATTCGTTAGGGAGTTACGATCCTCACCCCCATCCCCCCCCCCCATTATAATTAAAAACCATGTCGTTTACCTCAGCTTTCAAACATTAAAAACCGCAGCTAAATCGGTGCATTTGTTTGGAAGCTACGATTCTCACCCCCCTTCTCTAAACTCCCCCCCCCCTTCTCTCAACTCCCCCCCCCCCTTCTCTCAACTCCCCCCCTCTCTTAACTCCCCCTCTCTCTTAACTACTCTCCCCCCTCCATATATCCATATAGCTAAGAACCATCTCCATCACATCAGCTTTCAATAAGAAAAACTGCATCGAATTCGATCCATTCGTTTGGGAGCTACGATGCCACACACACCCACACACACACAGTGACACAATGATACTCACCCTAAACTTATAAAACCCGTCTCTTTGTTCGGGGGTTAAAAATATATGGGACCACCTCGAGAGTATACCTACCCATACAAAAAAATTAAATAATTTTCAAAATCTGATCTCATTCGACGGAGAAATCGGTGAAAACACATAAAAAAACATACCTACAGTCGAACATACAACCTCCTTTGAACAGGTAAAAACTGCTTCGCATTAGATCGTGCGATTTTGCGCGGATGTGTGGATTGCAATCGCTCCGTGCTTCGGAGGGCACATTAACCAGTTGGTATTAAGACATGTCAATTGCTCGGCGGCCTGACACACTTTTACACCAGAGGCCAGCACTACCTCATACGACAAGGAATCCACTGCCAAATGAATAACACAAACATAACATTGCACAAACTTTGACTCCACCAAGCTCCACAGAAATAAATTTTTTGGTCAAAATCGCCCCATGGCAATTTGATTTCAGTTAGCAACTTATTTAGCAAATAAATAAAACGATAAAATTATTTGAGAATCAGTGGATATTATTATTTAAAAAAAACACAGCATGAGATTAAGCTAATATAATATGTACAAAATAATAATAAACTTATGCGTATGTAAATATATCTTCAGATTAGACTCTTTTACACTCTTTTTATAATATTTTAAGTAGAAAGTCTGTAGATTATTTTTGATATTTTTACATTCTAGTTATAATTATATAAACATTATAGATATATTAGTAATATCTATAATAATAAGTTTATTTATAAACATTTAAATAAGCTTTTATGTTGTAGCCATGTCATGATGAAACTTATTTCGTGTCTATGCTGTTAACCGTTGAGGAGTTTCCTAGTCAAGAGCCAACCCAGAGTGCAGCAACCATGTCAAGGTAAAACTTCGAACCAGCTAGCATAATATAATGCGTACACAAAATTTAGTGACTGTGATGTTAACCGTTGAGGAGTTACTTAGTCAGGAGCCAACCCCGAGTGCTGCAACAATGTCATGGTAAAACTTCAAACCGGCTATCATAATAAAATGCGCACACAAAATTTCTTGACTGTGCTGTTGACCATTGAGGAGTTCCTTTATATGGATCTGATCCTGGATGTCGTTTCAGGTCACGCTTACCATAAAAATGCATTGTCATTGGAACTGAACCAACATGCAAAAATTCAACTACGTAGGATAAGAGGAAGTGGTTCTAATTCAGCTTGCAAGGTTAGACCTAACAACATACATAACATACAGACATACATGCATACAAACATTGCAAGTTAAATAAAAGCTTTAAAATATAGAATCACAGATTTACATTTGGATGATTCCCAATCAACAATTTATAAATTTCAATATGGACAATTTAAAAATTCACCACTTACCTAATGTAAATCTTATAGGGTAGAACAAAAACACAAAAGAATTATTAGACCAAAAATGTAAAATAAACAAAGGAAAATTTCATTAATCAACAATTATATCTAATGTCAAAATAGTTTAAATATTACAGGATTTTTGGATGATTAATAACTATTAAAAAAAAAGGTGAATTTCAAAAATTAACGCCTACATACAGAACTAGTTCTCCCGCCCGCGACTTCGTCCGCGCGGACTACTGTTTATCGCGAAAAAAGCGTCGTATGTTATTCTAGGATATTAAAAACCAATGCAAAAGTAGGTATAACACCACTCTTGATGTTTTTGACATACATGTTATTTCGTTTCCATGGCAACTGTTTCTTACAGCGAGTATTTTTTTTCCAGTTTATCCAGTTTTCCCGTGGAAACTTTCAATTTTAAAAAGTATCCTATGTTTTATTCCAGGGTATAAGCTATGGCCATTCCAAATTTCATCAAAATCTGTCCAGCCGTTATCGCGTGAAAGCTCCCCAAACACAAACAAATAAACAAACAGACAACGTTTATCTTTTATATATTGATATGGATTAAAAATAGGTATTGTTTTATTTTTTTAAATCCATTTTTAATTTTAAAGTGTTTCTTTTATTTAAACAATATTTTGATTTCATTTATTGTTTGGAGTAAACTAGTGGTTCCAGTTTGGTAATTGATCAAACATGATAACTTGTAATATAAGGACTATTTAAAAAAAGAAAAGTTGTTAACGCCATTCAGGTAAGCTTTCCAGCAGCTATCTTTAAAGGGCGAAATTTCATTTTAAGCAAGCCCTAAAAATGAATGCAAAAAAGTTAGCGATATCCACTGAACAAGAAAAATATCATATATCAAGATGTACCACTCTTGCTCATTTGTTCATTGATTAGACAATTGGTTAGACAACACAAGTTTGCGAGAAGTATGGAATGGTTCAGGTGAAAGACAACTTAGTAGAAGCGGGGCACCACCGGATTAATAATGAAATTAAAAAAACAAGACTATACGAACTAATGAACAAACTGAAAGAAGATGCCAAATTTTATTACGGTAGTTGTACCGCCGAACGTAAGCTTAAATTTATTAAAAGAGTTCAGAAACTACAAACAATCATGTACATTTACCGATCTGGAACCACTAGTTTACTCCATACAATAGATGAAATAAAAATATTATTTAAATAACAGTAACACATTGACATTATTAGTGTATAAAAAATATGCTGAAAAATATGTGCAAAAAAAAATAAAAATATGTGTAAATAAAAAATTAAAAAATATGCAAATAAATATATGTAAATAATATGTTTTTTAATCATTTTGTAACTTTGTATAATAAGAGTAGTTTTTTTTGTTGTTTTTTTTTAATATTAGTTCCATTTGGATGATATTCAACTAATATTAAAAAAACAAATATTCATATTTATTTGATTAATGAAATATTCTGTGTTTTTTATGTTCCTTTGCACGAAACCTACGCAACGTAATAACCACATTTTTGTACCAATTTTTGTTTAAGCTTTACTAGATACCTTACCAATTTTCTTGTGGAGTGAACTGAAACAAATGTACAGGCTTATTCTTTTAATTAATAATCCGAATAAGTGCTCGTGGAGCGATGTCCAAGATTTCGTGGAGCGTAGTGGCTGAAGTCATAATTTTTAACTACTATAATCCAAACAATAGTGTCAAACTAATTCAGTGAAGTCTAACAACAAAAATAAAAATATAAACCACAAAATAATAAATAACTATAACTATAATTACTAACTTCAAAAACTACATTAGTTAGGTACTGCATTCGTCGAGCTCGCATCACTTTTCGTCGTTTCTTTCAAATCGATGGGAAGGCTCACAGATTCGGTCACAGTTTCTGTCACAACCATTGAAGTTGCATCAGCAAATACAGTTGTATCAACATTTGCAGTTGTATTGACGTGTGCAGTTGTATCGAAGAGTGCAGTTGTATCGACACGTACAGTTGTATCGACACGTACAGTTGTATCGATATTTGCAGTTACATTACTGGTTGGGAGCTTAGTGTCCGACGTTTGACTAGGAGTGGTGAGTTTGTTGTCTGAGAAGCATTTGTCTCCTTGGAACAGTGAGCAGCGGCCATCGCGGCAGTAGCGGAAGAGTCCGTAGCAGTCGACAATGATGGCGGCATTGCCGGGGAAGCAGCGCAGAGCACGGTTGCAGGATTGGCAGGAGTAGCCAGCCTGAAAAGTTTTTTTTACTGTAGTCAGTTTAATTCGGGTCACAAATTACAAGGCAGTGAACTGTGCGAGCAGGCTCTTTCAAAACGTTCACAGTTGAAGAGTCCAGGGAGAAAATGATCAGTCACCCTTAAACATGTTTTGAGTTATTTTAAGTTAATACAGACTCCATAAAACTAGAAGTAAAGTGAGTTAATACCGCCATCTAGTTCGTGAGATGCTAAGCTTCCATAGCTGAATCAAAAAATGGTTAATAAAGATCTAAGGTCCCGAAAAAGCGCGTTTATTTTTCGGCATAAAGTTATCAGTGATCGAAGACTACACCGAAAAAGTTAAAAACAATCCGAGTCCAAAGACTTTGATCATTCCCGACAGTCATTGAGTGTTGATCAACATGCAAAAAGAAGAATTCAGGATACCGATGAAACTGAGATTTCCTACAGCGAGCTTATTCCGATTAAAAAAGCTCTGTAACGGAATTACACATTTAACACAATTTTGTTTAAGAAATGCTCAAGATCTTTATACTAATCTACCACAATTAAATTAGGTAGATTACTTTGATCATTTTCTGGAATTTTTCAGTAAGACTTTGATCATTAATATAACTTTAAATGTGATGATTTTAAATTTTAGTTTCTATCCGTTTTTAATGTCATTAACATATATATTTATTTTTTTATTACTCTCTAGGCAATCGTTTGACCACGATCTCACCTGATGGAAAGCGATGATGTGGTCGAAGGTGTAGCACGCTTGCCTAGTAGATACCTATTCACTCTTGACTTGAACACACCGGGGTTATAATTTGCCGAAAACACTGACGAGGGCAGGGCATTCCACTCCTTTGCAGTTCTTATAATAAATGAAGAAGCGTAACGCTTGTGCAAGGTATTTCAACCATAAAAGGGTGGCGCTTTGCCGATCGTCTAATCGATCGTACGTCGTGGAAAGGTGATGGGGGAATCAGAATCACAGAGTATATACATTATATATGATCAGAATGTTACTAATATATTAGGTAGCGGTGATTTCTAGTCAGACATCCTTTGTGTGTGGCCTTTAGATTATCGATTACAAGTCTTCTAAGTTAAAAATTAGGTTTTCTTTGAATTCTCCATAAATTACATTCATTATTCTTTCCCTAGACTGTTTTAATTTGTCGTGTTTAAGAGCTCGGGGCTGATTCTCGGGCGTGTGAGATTAGCTTTCATACGAGATGACGTCATATATTCCATACTTCGAAAATTTTGTGCCATACCATCTCGTATGTAAACTAAACTCACGGCCGAGATCAGCCCCAGATGTGTTTTTACACGACTGCACAAAAAAGGAGTGTAATGGTTTTACGATTCGTGTCTGTTATATGTCTGTGAGTTTATTTATTCCACCATAACTTTTAAATGCATAAACAGATTTGGATGTATGGGGTCTCGTTAGAATCCTTACATCATCCCGAGTAACATAGGCTATAACTTTTTTTTATTCAATTTTGTGGCAGTGTCGCTCCATTTCGAAATGCAAACAATAAGTTTGTTTTCGAATTTTACAATATTGGTATCAAATTGAAGGCCTTGATCAGCAGATTACAACAATATATAATTTATTGGCATAACTCGAAACTTGTCTTTTTACTTGTATTTAAGAACATCGCTCGTTCAAAAATACAAGTAAAAAGACAACTTTCAAGTTATGCCAATAAATTTTATATTTTTGTAATCTGCTGATCAATCTCGCGCGAAGCGCGAGCGAAGCGTCTCCGTTTCAGCTCGAACAAAAATGCTTTCGTATGTCCAGATGTCAGTCCGGATCTCTGTTCCCCTCTACAGGTCGCATTTGTCAACCGATCTATACGAAACTTGGTCTACAGGATAAGCAAATTTTTAGATTTTTTCAGTCATCGGGGATTTTTGATTGGGTACCTCCCCCAAAAAAAGGTAAAAAGGGGGCTACTGAATATCTCCGCCTTATTAAATCCGATTTCAATGGTTTTTTTTTATTTGAAAGGTAGTAACTTTAATTTGGTCTCATAAAAATTTGGTGAAGATCTGATGAAGATCTTCGGCATGATGAGCAGAATAGCTCCTCAAAATGCAGTAAATTTCTCACTTTTAGGTTTCTATCAGTGGAATCAGCCCTTAACCTACTAGGTAGGGATTGACAGAGCTCGTAGTCGTAGGTACATAGTAAAGATTTCGCTTCTGGGTTTTATAATAAGTAAAAAAATGTTAACTTTGAAAAAACAAAATCTGCAAGCAAGATTTATTTCAGTTGAATTACATGTAGCAAAAAATTTATAAATTGTTACCCCATAATATTAAGAGCGATGTTGACCAAGAGGAATACTAGTGCGCCTTAGAATCCAACGATACCGGGTTCGATCGAACCCGTACACACGTTGTTAACTAACGTTATAGATCCTAAATGGACATTCGAAATGAAAAATTATGAGAGAAACCTAAAGATGATTTTCAATACCTATTCAAGGACTTATTTTTTTGTATTTTTCAGTATGTCGTCTGGTTGGTCGATCCACGCTTTTGATTTATCTATATAGTGCCTCAAAGGAACAGATATACAGCAGCTATACAGTCTGTCAGCAATCTGCTCAGTCGGGTAAAAATATACCTACCGATTATTCAAGTTGATAACAGAGAAATAGTAGCCGTATACTGATGCACGTTTGAATACAACAACACCGAGATCGGTTCACTGCACTAACGAATTTATGTACGGATTTCCATCGCTCCGTGCTTCGGAGCTGTCGGTTGTTATTGAATAATAGCGGCCGTTAAGCTATGCCCCTGGGCGGCCTGACAAACTAGCATTACCTACCTCATACGACAAGCAAGCAAGCAGCCCCAGAAATAAATTGAAAGTTGCACCAACAATGTTGTTTTTTGTTGAAACGAATAGAAAATTTTCCGTGGACTTTTCCAAGGCAAACTCAGGGCAACAGATGTATTTACACGTCTCGTACCATACGTTGCTCGCACATGATTATGCACGAACACGCGCATGTGACGCTTCACCATAATAAATTCCGCGTTGTTTGACGGGATGAGTGAAACAACATCCCTAAAAGTACTTCACTTAGCAAGCTTAGTTTTCGCAGACGTTGTAAATTTTACATTAAATAGAATTTACCACCTTATGAAAGAGTTTCATCATCAGCTTATATTTGTACACAGATGGACGTAGGCCTCTCCTAATAAACGCCACTGAGCTCGGTCTTCAGCCCTCCTCCTTCATTTTCTGTCAGCTGCTTTTCGCAGGTCATCACTCCACCTGGCCACAGGGCATTTTACGCTACGTTTGCGTAGAAGTGGTCTCCACTCGAGAACTCATCTATATCGGTTCCCCAATGGTTATCAGTTCTTCGAGAAATGTGACCAACCCACTACCGCCTTAGCTTATTGCTCATCCTTAGAGCTATGTCGGTTATCTTGGTTCTCCGTCGGATATGTTCCTTACGAACCTTGTTCTTCAGAGAAACTCCCAAGCATAGCTCTCTCCATAGCTCACTGAGCGTCCTTAAATTTGTGGACTAGTTTGAACGTGAGTACTAAGAGCTCCCCCAATTGTAGCACCAGCGGGGTCCCAGAGGACGTGCATCCTCTCCTCATGCTCATTCAATACAATCCCAATCTTGTAAATGTCGGCATAATAAAAAATATCGTGACGCGGCGTGAGGTCTATTTAAATACTGTTAAATGTAAAAAAAGGAATGATATTTTTTCGGGATTATTGGGCAAGCAACACAAAAAAAAAACAAAAGTGCTGAGATAATCTTCCTACCTACGCACATAAAACAGACTTCGATTATATACCTACATTATGATAATTTGTGGTGGTAATTTCTCCAAAGTGTTAACTGCTTCTATTTTTGGTTCTTCTACCTAAAGAGTATTGTATACACCGTGTCATTGAATTCTATATTTTTCTTAAAATAATGTACTCAATCCAGTCGAAGCGACAGAATGTATCTGTAGCACTAAATATGAAAAGTAAATAACGAATAAAACATAAAACTAGGCATTATTAAATTAGTCAACATTCAAACTTGTTATCCCTGCGACATGAGAAAACCAAAAAGATCGATCGCGCGCCTGGTGCCCGTGTAGCGTGTTTAGTGAAATAGACATTTCAGCTCAGCTATTTATGTATATTTTTTTATTGAATGCTATTGAATGATTAATAATGGACTGAATACATGAATTTAACATAAATATCGAATTCAATGTCACGGTGTTTACAGGTGTTAACAAGCACATAGTATATCATCATAGCGTAATTATGAGGCTCAATCGAACGCAATCGAGTTGCGCCAATGATGTATAGACAAAAAATTAGTAATTATAACACAAGCTTTCCATACCTGAGACCCATAATCACAGGTCGAGAGTGAGTACGATTTTCCTACTGGCTTCTCTATGTTGTTTTCTCCTTCATAATCTTCACCTAAAAGTATAATAATTAAACGTTAGGACAAAGCGAATTAAACAATAATAATTACTTATACTTACTCGTAAGATATTTGTCCAAGAGCTCACCTGTGTTTTCGGCAGTTAAGACCACGTTAAAGCAAGCCTGAAAAATAAGAAATGTTATGAGATAGTTGATAGGTTAGGTAGGAAGTACAATTAATTATAGAGCTGCTCGACCTTTACTATTTTTTAAAAGCTTTTATTTAACTTCACTTTGTATGTATGTATGTATGTATGTATCTTTGCCTATCCTGGAATCTTGCAATACAAATTTCGAGCACTTCCCAATTAGCTATCTTACTGAAACTTTAAGAGTAGCTTACAAACCGATGAAAAAGGAATAAAAAAGAAATTAAAAAAAGAATGAAACTTAAAAGCGCAAAAACTGAATATGCAATAAAAAATAGAAAAAATAAATCTAAAAAGTAAAAAAGGCAATAATCAAAACTATATATTATTTTTAACTATAGTTTAATTTGGGTAGAGGTTTCACGTCTACAATAACTTGACACCTAAATCTCGCGCGTAAGCGATCTTTTTATGAACAAGTGCTGTATAAAATACCATGGTACAAAAAATCGACTTCAAATGGATTAACTGATAATTGAAAAAACTACTGATCCAATTTTGATACAATTTATAAGGGACCAACCTGGGGGTCAATTCTTTCAAATAAAAAAGAATTTTCAAGGTCGGTCCGCAATGGACGGAGACATCTGTGAAAATACATATAAAAAAACATACAGTCGAACATAGAACCTCCTCCTTTTGTGAAGTCGATTAAAAACTACAAGAACGTGATGGGTGTGGCGAGTTTGTTGTGCCTTCTCTGGTGGAGTGTTTAAGTATGTTGTCTGATATCATGTGGTTCTGTCCCTACCATGGACAAGCACTAATTAAAAATGTAAATAAACCCCGACCCTCTCCCCTGTTATAGCTATAAGAACGATCTAGATCACGTCAGCATTCAAACAAAATAAAAACGAATCAAAATCGGTCCATTCGTTTGGGAGCCACAATATTATAGCTAAGAACCATGATTTTTACATCCCGATTTGGATGCGGTTTTTTTGTTTGAAAGTTACGACACAGACAGACACAAGGATACAAACAGTGATACAAACAGTGATACCCGTTGTCGTCGTCGTAGTCGTTGAAGTTCGGGTATAAAAAAAACATCTTTCGGCAAATTTCGGCTATTGTAATGTGGGAACAATTTGTCATTAATCCCCAAGATTCTGATGTCCTAGTACGACAAAAACAGATCAAAAATAAACGGCGGCCATTATAAGACGTTACTTATGTATTTAACGATTCGGTTTGTGTTAATTAGGATTACGAGTAGTAACAGTCACAGGGTATTGTACATTAGGATTACGAGTAGTAACAGTCACAGGGTATTGTACATTAGGATTACGAGTAGTAACAGTCACAGGGTATTGTACATTAGGATTACGAGTAGTAACAGTCACAGGGTATTGTACATTAGGATTACGAGTAGTAACAGTCACAGGGTATTGTACATTAGGATTACGAGTAGTAACAGTCACAGGGTATTGTACATTAGGATTACGAGTAGTAACAGTCACAGGGTATTGTACATTTTCAGCCGAGGTTTGAAATCTAAAAGAAAAACAAGCAGCAATTCTAAAAACCACTGTATCATTAATGTTTTCTTTTTTTTTTGCTTGCCTTTTTGTCGAGTTGTGAGCTACCCTGAAAGTTTCAGCCGGATGGCTAATCGGGAAGTGCTCGAAATTTGAGTTGCAAGATTCCACTCGGAACGACAGACAGACAGCCAAACAAGAAACTTAATAAAACGTGGTAAAATATTATTAAATCAGTTCTGTAGAATCAAAAATTACCATAGACCTTCACGTAGTAAGTATCTAAGTACATTTAAATAGCAGTTAAGGTAGGTAGTTAGTTAAGGTAAGGTAATAGCAGATAGGGATAAAATATTTTACAAATAAAGCCACTCTAACGCTAGCTGTAGGCACCTAAGTATTATCTTTACAACAATAAATCCTTACTTACCGTAACAAGAAACACACACACAAAATGAATCGCTGTCATTTTTCCTATTATTTTGCACTAACAGCAGTAACAGCAAAACAGTTACTTATTCACAAAAGCAAGAAAATAGTGAAAAGTTTCAAAACCCGACGCGGCTTATATACGAGTAATTTGTACGGAATACATGCAAACAGCTGATGACAACGACATTCGCTTGGGTCATACATTTCTTTTATCTTTAGAAGCATGGCAAAGTTGGTACCTAAGTGTTAATTGAACAATTACAGCAGTATTTTACGGAATCTGTACTGATTTTGCGACTCTTCGAGATCGGCAATGGAGTGAACAATTTTTTGATGCATCTGTCAAGGTTCTTCTAGCTAGCTTCTTCGATTTCGCGTTTCACCAGAAGTTGCCGTGCAAATCCAGAAAAACACAGGTAAATTCAGATTTTTACCAAATAATAAAATTGAGATTGGTCAAGTAATACTTTCCTTATTGTACACAAAGTTAGCCTAGATTTTGAGAAGCGTTTTTTTTTTTTATTACGGACTAGGCAATCGTTTGACCACGATCTCACCTGATAGAAAGCGATGATGTGGTCGAAGGTGTAGCACGCTTGCCTAGTAGATACCTATTCACTCTTGACTTGAACACACCGGGGTTATAATTTACCGGAAACACTTACGAGGGCAGGGCATTCCACTCCTTTGCAGTTCTTATAATAAATGAAGAAGCATAACGCAATGCAATGTTCATTGTTTTCATTTCACTCCATTCATTCTAAGTTGGCGTGAAAAAGTCTTTATCCTAACAATATCTTTTTACGGTCTAGAGCAGACGGCCGTATGTAGGTGTCTTTTGTAGGCTTTCGTTTGGGGAAAGCACTTTCTAGTACCTGGGTACCTACCCAATAGTAGGTACAGGGAGCAAAGTAAGTGGTGTGTTACTTTAGATGTTCTCGAGATTATTGATGAAACCTACACAATGCATATCTATTATTATACTTAATTACAAAATAATGGGATCTGACCCGCCCAATATTAAAAATGATGAGTAGGTTAGACACAAATAAAAATTTCAGGTAAGATTGCTTGACCGAATGCTTCCGATATAAAACAATCTATATCTTCTATTCTATACTTATCTATCTATACCAATAATAAAACTTTAACAGGTCCAATTCTGTACATATACGAGTTTATTTTTATTTTTTATTGTTTTTATTGTTTTTTTTTTCCTTTCTGTCTGTATCGTGTATCCTGGCCGCGCATCACGCCGAAACTACAGAATGGATTCAACTGAAACTTGGTATGATTTGAGTTCATACTACGAGGTAGGACATAGGATACTTTAACACCCCGAAAAATTAAAGGGTTCCCGCAGGATAGGATTTGAAAGTTATTTAAGAACACGTACCACGCTGAAACTTCTTGACGGATTTTGATGCAACTTGGTACAGTCATAGTTTATATGATGGGTTATAATTGAAGATACTTTTTATCCCGAAAAAAGGGTTCCTGCGGGACAGGGTCCAAATTTATGTTAATTTTGATGTAATTAATAAAAAAATGGAGGGTACTCAATATTCTATACTGAAGCCAAAGCTGTTATTTTTTTTTCATATTTTTCTGTCTGTGTCTGTTCTGTTCTGTCAGTATCTTGACCGTGCATCACGCTGAAACTACTGAATGAATTCAACTGAAACTTGGTGTGATTTGAGATCATACCACAACGTAGGACATTGGACACTTTTCATCTCTAAAAATTAAAGGGTTCCCGCAGGATATTGGTTGAAAGTTATTTCAGGATAGGGGTGGAAAGGTAATTAAAAGAACATTTACCTTTACCACGCTGGAACTACAGGACGGATTTTGATGCGACTTGGCACAGTCATAGTTTATATGATGAGCAAATATTGAGAATACCTTTTATCCCGAAAAAATGAAGGATTCCCTTAAGATGGTGGTCCAAAGTTATGCTTAATTTGAAGTAATAAATATTAACACTTATAATAAAGCAATAAGTACAATAAAGTCTGCACAAAGACAATTTAAAAATAATGGTCTAGGGTACTTAAAATAAGCTACCTACTGAACAAGAATATAACTTTTTTTTTTTAATCATGTCTGTCTGCTTGTCACATCACGTAAAAAATACTAGACCGATTGCGATGCAGTTTTCATTGTTGGATAGCTTATGGTTTGACTTAAAAACTGGTGTACATGGTATATCAATCCGATGAGTAGAAGCCGAGCAATCGACAAAATCTTTTTGACGGCTTAAGGAATTTTGATAAAATGTTGGTATATTGGTATTTTAGGTCTTGGAATGGTACATAGAGTACATTTAACGTAGAAAATGACCACGCGTGCGAAGCCGCGGGTACAGCTAGTACCTAATAAAACTGTAAAAGGTCCAATTCTGTACATTGCATATTTTAGAGAGAAAAAAATGGATGGTTCTCTATATTCGATATTGAAGCCAAAACAGTTTTTTTTGTCTCTCTGTCTGTCTGTGTCTTGGCCGCGCATCACGCCGAACCTACTGAATGAATTCAAATGAAACTTGGTATGATTTGTGTTCATACTACGAGGTAGGACACAGAATACTTTTCATCCCGAAAAATTAATGGGTTCCCGCAGGATATTGGTTGAAAGTTATTTAAAAGAACACGTAACACGCTGAAACTACAGGACGGATTTTGATGCGTCTTGCTTGACATATAGTTTATATTATGGGTTAAAATTGAGGATACCTGTTATCCTGAAAAAAGGGTTCCTGCGGGATATGGATCAAAAGTTATGTTAATTTTGAATAAATAAATATGTATTTATTCAAATTTATAATAAGTAGATCCATAAGTACGAAAAAGTCTGTACCTTTGTACAGAATAAAAAAATGGTCTAAGGTACAATATAATATTTTATTTAATTCATGTCTATCTATTTGTTTGTTTATTCACGTATCACGTAAAAACTACTGGAACGATTGCAATGCGGGTTTCACTGTTGGATAGCTTAGGGTTTGACTTAAAAACTGGTGTAAATTGTATCTCAATCTGACGAGTAGAAACCGAGCAATCGATAAACAATCAATCAAATCAAACAATTGTCTTTTTGACGGCTGAAGAAATGTTGATCAATTGTTGGTATATTGTTGGTATTTTAGGTCTTGGAGAAATGACCACGTGTACGGAGCTGCGGGCACAGCTAGTGTCTAATAATAATACGTCAACTAATGTATCAAAAACAATATCTGTAAATATCACGTGTGTATTTTTTTTCCCGCGCGCTGTGACTCTCATGACTGTCGTACTTAAGTAGAGAAATTGATTTTTGTGTCGTTACTGTGTTACAAAACGCGATGACGATTAATGTGCGATACTCGTATTTACCTACTTATTATAACTACTTTTTTTTATTTGCTTATTAAAACTACTTTTTTTTTATTTAGTTATTATAAGTGTTTCCCGTTGTATTATCGTAATTGGAAAGCATTTGAAATTGAGTTATGAACACTAGATTAATATTTTTCTAGTTCTTTACCTATATTTTTCTCGTGTTTTTCTTATATTTTTCACGTATTTTTTTTAATATTTTCTTTTATTTTCCTGATATGTACTCGTACTTTCATTTTTTGGGTAATTTTATTATATGATACTTTTATGGTATTTTTCACGTTTTTCTGTTTATTTTTGACTTGCATTTTCCTGATATTTGAGTCGTACATGTTCGATATTTTAATCATAATTTCATAGTATTTTCTGATATTTTTCACGTATTTTCCTAATAATTTACTCGTATTCTTCTACTGTTTTTCTGATATTTTGCACATATTCTCTGATATTTTCTCGCATTTTTCTGTTTACTCGGTTAGTCCTGATACTCGTATTTTTATCATAATATTCTGAAACTTTCAGATAATCTACTCGTATTTTTATGATGTTTTACTCGTTTTTTACACGTATTTTTCTCATCTTTAATCTTTCTCGTATTTTTCTGTAATTTTACTCGGTTTGTCTTGATATTTTACTAGTATATTTATCATAATTTTCTGATAGTTGGTGGGAACAGGGTGCTCAAAAGCCCATAGGCTAACCCTCGCGTTGGATAGGTCTAGACTCTCCAAACCTTTTGTCACATGTAGAAAGCTCTTACGGCATTTCAATATACTTTGCGATAGCGTGTTGCGGCGCCAAGCCTGTGGTTCGGAGGACGTGCGGTGCTGCTCTCCATTTTGTGGATGTTAACGGCGGAGTAAATTATTTCTGGTGCCAACTATCTCCATTGTATTGAGACAATAGGTCTTGTAGGTGTAACGGTTGTTACGGTTTGGAATAGTGCTCAATCATGAAACCGCTCCAAGAGATGTTAAGACTGCGATCAGCGTGGCGATTGCGAAGGTGAAATGCGCATGATTGAGTTTTGTCGGCTTGAGAGCATTCGCATCATATTACTTGTCTAACCTCTCCAGCGTGACCGTCAATTTTTCTTCTGTGAGTCAAGGGTTCCCAGTGACATAACCACAGCTCCCAGTATGGCCTGCTTTAAAACTAGACTTAAACGCTGGCTTATCGACCAAACGTTCTACTGTTTTGACGAATTCATGAATATGTAATTAATATAGTTTTATGTATTGACATATTATTCTTTTTGTTTTTATTTTTTATCTTTTAATGACTTACTAATAATTATTTGATTATTATTATTGTTCCTTTTATAATTGATTATTTTTAAAATTGAATTTACCTAAGTGAACTTATGACATTGTTATTTTTAATGAATTGCCTTAGTGCCGTTGTATACATCTTGTATATATATCATGTACCTGCAATTAAATTGTTGCCTATATTTTACTCACTAAAAATTGAGACGTGTAAACCTAGTTTATTAATAAATGAGTATTTGAGTATTTAGATGTTTGCGCTGCCAAGGCTAGGTCATCCGCATAGATGAAACGCTGTGTGTCCGGACAGTTGGGCTGGTCGTTAGTATAGATATGAAGAGCGCTGGTGCCAGCACACATCCCTATGGAAGACCATCTTTTTGGCAACGTTATCTGCTCCTATCAGCTAGAAAAAGGACTTGGAATCGCCAGTTTCTGAGTTCGGCAAGTATTTGTACGAAATCTGGATCATTGATTAGACTGCTTACTTTATGTAGGAGCTTTTAAATACTAACGATGTCCTAGGCAGATGATAATCCAATGAAAGCAACTCCAGTGACTTTGTTTGCTTCATAACCTCTATGTGCTGAGTGAGATTTAGGACTTGACTGAAACAAGACTTTCCCGGTCTGAACCCAGCTTGTCCTGGTATTAAATTCGGCTCAATAGTAGGAGTAAGACGGTTTAAGAGCAACCGTTTGAACAGTTTATGCTAAAATGAATAGGTACTTACTAAGGTGAGCCTTAACCGTTCGTGAAACATTGAAACTATCGCATATTGATTATGATCCCTTGAGCTCGGCGCTGTCTCGATATCGAGCCCTTCAATTGTTCTAATCAATGAAACTCGTAAACAATGGCGCGGAAAGAAAATCACTTTCGTATGACGAGTCATTGACGTCTTAAGCTGCCTCTTAACTACGGCTCACGGCTCACGACATGAATTCCAACCAAATAGAAACATAAAAATATATGAAAAAAATGCAGAGAAGTAATCCACACTCCCGTTCGTGCGCCATACGTGGGCTTTCACGGCATGAGTGTGGAATGGGCTTCAGGCGCAACATGTTGGCAAGTCACATGGTATAAGGCGAATATTCAATTTCATGTCGCAAGACTGGATGTGGCTATGGCTCGTTTGAGCGGGAAATGGGACTCAGAGGAGTAGTCTTGTGTTTGTTTAAAGTGGCAGTGACAGGATCTCACATTTGAGCCTGTCACTGACAGGCTCTTCCATCCTTGCCTCTTATGTTATGTTAGAAAAGTTGCCTGGAAGTCTCGAGGAAGACGAAGCTGACACTTAGTTTCTGTAAACATCAACGCTTCATAGATCAGGAGTGGACGCTCTAAAAAATATAGCGCCGGAGCCGGTGGGGAATTGAACGTGATCTACTGGAGAAAGAGTGTTGGCGATATTTCGTATCTCTTGTTGGTTCAGAAGTGGATGAACTCGGGGGAGTCTTTTGTCTTAAAATGTAAGGTTGAAAGATTTTTCTTGGGTGGTAGCAAACCTACCCTGTTTGCTGTGTGGAAGGTGTTTTCTGTGGATAGAATGGTTCTTTAGGCGAAAAAATCTCGGTTGAGTCCACACAGGCTGAATGTAATGGTTTTGATTTACGATAATTATGAAGTATGCAAGTGTATAGTTGTAAATGGCGCAATTTTATTTTTGTATTACATTATTTTTTATGTAGCTGATTGCAGAGGGATTCCTATTAGATTTGTACAATATAGCCACGCCGCCGGCGCCGCGCCGCCGCCGCGTGATTTTTGCCGGCGCGCCGCCGCCGTGAAATTTAGGGTCGGCGCCCATTTCTAAAAGGGAACCTCGCTGCATAAGTCCGAAAAAGGACCAGTCAGTTCCTTTTTGTTGGCCTTGAGCAGTACCTTAGCGTTTGAGGTGAAGCTAGTTCAATAGTATTCATAGTAGCATCGCATTAAACGGTAATCCAAATGAATCCCCCGGAGGATCCATGTTAGGGGAGCCAAGTGGATGGAGGCGTGCAATTGACAAGTTTTCATTTTTCATAAGGCAATGAAATTCGAAAACCATTTCGAGATATAGCGACGCTAACCATTATTCTTATTTTTCCAAAAAAAATTGTGCCGTCTACAAAGAAATTAAATAATAACTCTCAACCAGAGCTCAAGCAGAGTTCGGTGGAATACACAAACTACAAAGAAGATACGGGGATCAGACGAGAATCTCCGAACAACTAATACCGAGTACTTCCGACAGAATTAATATATAATCTATGGCGGTAGTTTAGAGGCTGACATAATTTTTTTTGAATCTTCTTTGCAGTCTAGTATTATTTATGCTTGGTATAGTTTTTAACCATAGAGGTTTTATTACGCATAAAGTAAGCTAAAAAACCTCTTTGTTTTTATCCCACCTTACAAGCCCGATAATGAATTGCCCAAACAAACGTTACTCCAAAAACATTTGTAATTGAAGCAAATTTTCACCATATTATGTACTATTCTGATTCGGATAGTAATTGTCTAGTTTCCCCGACTGCTTATTTCTTCAAAATGCTTATGTACCTACTCAAAACGAAATGTAAGGGAAACTATTTTTACGACAAACATACAATTCGCTTACGCTTTGTTTTTGCCATGCATTCTGAAAAACACAAAAGATGGAAACCTAGCTATATAAAATTCCGAATCCGAATAATACATAATATTAAGGTGGAAATAGGTATGGTTCAATTACTTAAAAAATATTTTGGAATTGCGTTTGTATGGACAATTCAGCCGGCCCCTAATGCTTCTGTTTTAGTCCTGCTGAAGGTAGAAACTATAAAATAAATTCCTATATACTTCCTACAGCTGGGTATTCAAACAACACGATATTGCTTTCGTAAGCTACAAATTACATAAGTTAGCCCTTTTATTTAAATTTATAAGAATTAAAACAATCATTTTATATGTAAGCAAATTTAATTAATTCATTTAATAAAAGACGTAAAATCATGTTCTATGGAATTGCGCGCCCAAAAAGTAGAACCTACCTACATAGGCTGGGTCGTTAGGTTAACATTAATGATAATATGATTCAAATGGCCAATATGATGGAATAAAATAAGAACTTGTAATACAAAAACCACTTTTGTAGCTCCTCTGACCTGAGCTCCTTCAATTTAGCACAAGTTACAGGTATTTTCCACCCCTTTCATCCTGTCCCAGTCTTTGGAAAACGGTGTAACTTAACACTACTCCGTTTGCTTTTGCAATGCGGACCACTGCAAGTATTGTTCATGGTGAAGAGTAAATAATTAACTCTTTCTAACACACCGCATTATGTGTTAGTGATAATGAAAATCTGGTGCAGTTGTCTATGGCACAGACAGTAGCCACAGAACACCGACGAGAGACCACCAGAGACGTTACGTCTCAAGGTAGCTCCTCGACAACTCAGACTCGGTTGCGGGGTGAGGAAGCACAGGGGGGGAACACATTGTCCGTTCTATACATGGATGTAGAATCAGAATGGATAGAGCTATAGCTCCGCCGGCCATTAATTCGCCTCGTGTCCAGTTTTTTCACAACATTGCAGGCCGTGTGCTCATAAAATAAATTTTACTAAAATATCTTTGCTACGATTTGACATTCTAGCAAAATAGTGAAAATATGTTGTGTTGTACTGTGTTTTTTCCATCAGGAACAGCAAAAGGTGGAGTAAAAGATCCGGAATTATCATTTCAAGGTATGTTTTTACTGGCTATTATTGTTTTAAATATCGAAGTTTCAAAGCAAAAATGTATTTCACATTCAAGAATACACATTATTAACGACATAAAATAAACTCGTGGTGATAATTAACTGAGGATTTAAAATTTTCATAGAAACTACACCAGCGTAAAATGGACACGCTACTTAGCTTTCCCTCCGTTCATTCTGATTCTAGGTCTATGGTTATATACGTAGTATTATTAGGTGTTCTGTGGCTAGACCCTGACTTTGACAGATATAAAAATGTTTTTCTTTTCGAATGTGGCTTCGGTAATCTTGTTATTACCACCGAACTCTTGCAATTACGTCCTTTTAGAATAAGCTACATTTTAATAATTATTTTCTCGGAAAATATTGCATAGATTGGAAAAAAAAAACTTATAGCTTATTTTACAATCAGAGAAAAAATAGTAGTAATTTAAAAAATTAAATGTTGTAAATTTTGAGGTCGCATAAGACTTTCTACATTTTGTAATAAGCAGTTTTTTTCTTGCCGGATGCTACATCTATTTAGCCTAATTAAAATAATTCATTTACATATCCATTGTATTTAATGAAAAGAAAAACTCTGTCATATAATTATAATAAAATATATTTAACCCCAGCACTGTTTATGTAACTAACTCTTACAATTGGAATGAATAAAAAAATATTATCTTATAACCATAACACAATCACAATAAAGGACGGACACTTTCACTTAGGTACCTATAGAAAAAATATCAAAGTGCCTACAAAATATCTTCCAATGACTTTAAAAACTAGTCTCGAACTGAGATTTCAAACCACCCAACTTAGTTTCAACGAAATTCAAATCGCTAATTCTTTCCAAAGTGGTTATGTTCGATGGTTGCGTCGCATTTGATGCATTTGACGACAACATGCTCTCATTGTCTATCTCTTCTGTGGGAGAGTTAACAGGGATATGCCAAATGTGCTTAGCAACCGTAGTGTTCTGATTGTTGATATTGATTCTGAGAATGTTCTTCGCTTCGTCGTCTTGAACCTTCGTTTGAGTTTTATTGAGAATTGCACGAGATTGTGTATTAGTTAGAATGCTTGTCATGTCGTTCAGCTGGTTCAGGACTTCTGCAAAGAAAATAATATAGTTCTTACAGAAACATAAATCACTCCATATTTTAAAAACAATACTTTCCAAAGGTATTGATCATTTTTACTCCTAATTAAGTACCTAGCAGCACCACAACAGTACATTAGTTAGTACTAAGCAACTTAATTTAGTTTGGCTAATGCTATGGGGTGCGAAATACCGTCTTACTGCTCCAAGCCAACCTCACCTGCACGCGGTCATCCTGCTGGATAACGAACGAGGTTCTGGCGACCGACAGTTGGTGGTATAACCATCTCAAAACAAGCGTAGCCAAATGACAAAGGCCGGTGACGGGCAGCAGCGTCACCGGTGCGAGAAGTTACGCCCTGCCATCGCCAAACCGCATGCCCAGCGTGGCGATTATGGGCAAATCCTCCTCTATGACACAACCAATAAAAGTTCCCTGTCGCCCTGCTAGCCCCGACCACGGTGGCGGTCACTGAAATGACATGGCAGGGGGGTGCGAAGAATCCCCGGGCTACCGTAGGCTACCCAAATCAAAAACAAATTACCCTGGCTTCGTACAACGGACGAACGATTACGCTTGACGAACACATGGCGCAACTCGAGACGCAGCTCACAAAGATCAGGTGGCATAATCTAGGGTTAAGTGAAGTCCAAAGACTGGGGGAGGACACAATGACCATGGAATCAGGCCACGTGTTCTACTTCCGAGAGGGCGATGAGCAGTCTAAGGGTGGCGTGGGGTTCCTCGTCAATAAGGTCCTCGTTGATAATGTTGTAGAAATATCCAGTGTGTCGACCAGGGTACCTGATTCTTAAGCTGGCCAAAAGGTATAGCCTTAAGGTCAGGTACAGGTTTACGCTCCGACCTCGGCACACTCGGATGATGAGGTAGAAAATATATTTGATGACACATCTTCAGCCCTACATAACACGACAAGGGCTCACTACAACGTTATCATGGGAGACTTTAACGCCAAAGTGGGAGTACTGACTGGCAGTGAATATAAAATATGTCCACACGGCTATGGAGACAGGGGGCAAATGCTAGTTAACTTTTCGGAAAAAAGAGGCGTTATTTTTGCTGAATTCTTTCTTCAAAAAGTAACCCCAGAGACAGTGGACTTGGCAAAGCTTCCGACACTGTGACTAAAAATGAGATTAACTTCATCATGACGGACAATAAGTACATATTCAGGGATGTCTCATTCTCAGCAAGCACTCAGCAAGTTTAACACCGTTAGTGATCGATTGGAAAATCTATTCGCTGCCTTGGAAACCACGACCAGAAACTCCAAAAAAGTTACTAAAAAAGGCACTAGATTTTGACAGATGCAGCGTATGGGCCCGAAGTATAAAATCTCGGATGAGGCTGTTCGGCTTATGGACGGGAGCAACAGCAAGCCACACCGTCAGAAAAATAGAAGCTCTATCAAAAAATCAGTAAGCTGGTGCAACGTGACCTCCGATGCTCAAATACACACAGAATTGAAAATGCAATTGAGCAAAATCGGGGGTCAAAATTCTTCGCCCAGCAATTAGCAGTTTTCCATTAAGCATTGTCAGTATAGTTCTTTCATCGTCAAGAGATGGCGCTCGCGTAATTTGGTATTGACTTTATAAACTTTATCATGGCAGTGCAGAACTTCGTTTAGCCAGGCCGGTCGCACTCCGCAACAACCACAAATATTATACCTACACTTCGAGGCCGCAATATTGGGGTTAAATCAGTAGTGTCAAGCGTGCGCTCTATGAGTCGCGCGCCGTGTGCTAACCTACCTACTTACTCGTACGTAAAGTTTTTGTCAAATTTTATTATTATCTTAATTATGAATTTTTTAAAGATGTGGATGGAACATTGAGAACTCTGTTTACGAAGTAAATATAAATGTCTATGACTCTGTGTGACTCTATTAAGAAGGAACAGGACGAGAACCTGATATTTCCATGTCTTAATGCGATTCAGATTTTATTTACCCTTTTATTAAAGCAGATAAATTAAAACTAAATAAAACGGTAAATTTTCTTTGTATTAGGTGAAATTTATAATATAGAATATCAAGAAGGTAGAAAATACTAATCTATATACTTATAATAAAACTGTAACAGGTCCAATTCTGTCATTGAAGATATTTAGCAAAATTTTTTTGGAGGCTTTTCTATATTTGATACTGAAGCCAAAACAGTAAAAAAAAACATTTTTGTCTGTCTGTCTGTCTGTCTGTCTGTCAGCCTGCCTGCCTGCCTGCCTGCCTGCCTGCCTGCCTGCCTGCCTGCCTACCTGTCTGTCTGTCTGTCTGTCTGTCTGTCTGTCTGTCTGTCTGTCTGTCTGTCTGTCTGTCTGTCTGTCTGTCTGTCTGTCTGTCTGTCTGTCTGTCTGTCTGTCTGTCTGTCTGTCTGTCTGTCTGTCTGTCTGTCTGTCTGTCTGTCTGTCTGTCTGTCTGTCTGTCTGTCTGGCTGGCTGGCTGTCTGGCTGTCCCCGCAGGAAAGGGGTTGAAAGTTTTTATAAGAACACGTATCACGCTGAAACTACTGGACGGATTTTGAAGCAACTTGGCTCAGTTATAGTATATATGATGATTGAAAATTAAAAGTCCTTTTTTATCCCGAAAATATAAAGAGTTCCTGTGGGGTAAGGGCCCAAATTCTGTAAATTAAAGAAATTTAGTATTTTTTTTGGAGTCTGTTTTATATTCGTTACTGAAGCCAAAACTGTTTTACTTTTATTTATTTTCTGTCGGTCTTTCTGTCCGTCTGTCTGACTGTCTGTATCTTGGCATAGCATCACGCCGAAACAACTCAATAAATTCAAATGAAACTTGGTATGATTTGAGTTCATACTTCGAGGGAGGACATAGGTCATTTTTAATCCCGAAAAATTAAAGTGTTCCCACAGGATAGGGTTTGTAAGTTATTTAAAAGAACAAGTATCCCGCTGAAACTACTGCACGGATTTTAATGCAATTTGGCACAGTCATAGTTTATATGATGGGTGAAAATTTAGGATACCTACTTTTAATCGCGAAAAAAAATTGGGTGTTCATCGGGATATGGGTTCAAATTCTGTACAAAGAAGACATTTTTTTTTTAATGTTTCGCTGTATTCTATACTGAAGCAAAACTGTTTTTTTCTTTTCATTTTTGTCTTTTTTTTCTTTCTGTATCTTGGCCGCGCATCACGCCGCTGAAACTACTGAATGAATTTAAATGAAACTTGGTATGATTTGAGTTGATACTATGAGGTAGAACATAGAATACTTTATATCCCGAAAAAATAATAAGTTCTCGCAGATGGATTGAAAGTTATTTAAAAGAACACGTACCACGCTGAAAATACTGGACAGATTTTGATGCACAGTCATATGATGTCGTTAATGAAGATATCTTTTATCCCGAAAAAATTATGGGTTCCTGCGGGATATGGAACAAAGTTATGTTAATTTTGAAGTAATAGATGATACATTTTTGTAGGGTACTCTATATTCGATAGTGAAGCCATAACTGTATTTTTTTCATTTTTATCTGTCTATCGGTCTGTATCTTGACCGTGCATCACGTCGAAACTACTGGATGAATTCAAATGAAACTTGGTATGATATGAGTTCATACTACGAAGTAAGAGATTGGATACTTTCATCCCGAAAAATTAAATGAAACTTGGTATGATATGAGTTCATACTACGAGGTTTGGATACTTTTCATCACGAAAAATTAAAGTGTTCCCGCAGGATAGGGGTTGAAAGTTATTTGAAAGAACACGTATCACGCTGTAACTACTGGACGGATTTTGATGCAATTTGGCACAGTCGTCTATCTATTCTTATAATAAAGCAATAAGTACGAAAAAGGCTGCACAAGGAGTCAAATTAAAAAAATGGTCTAAAACAAAAAAAAAATTTTGTTTTGTTCGTGTCTTTCTGTCTGTTTGTCTGCAGTTTTGTGCATCACGTAAAAATAACTGGACCGATTGCTATGCGGTTTCCAATGTAGAATAGCTTAGGGTTTGACTTAAAAACTGGTGTAATTGGTATCTCAATTTGGCGATTAGAAGCCGAGCAATCGATAAAAATATTTTTGGCGGCTGAAGAAATTTTGATAAAATGTTGGTATATCGGTATTTTAGGACCTGGAATAGCACATTATGGTACTTTTAATCTAAAGAAATGACCATGCGTGTGAAGCCACGGGTACAGCTAGTAATGAATCCTTTAAGACTTTAAGTAAAGAATTTGACACAAAACTGACGCACAAGTTCCCAAGTTCAAGGAAACGCAGAATGTCATACCACACTATTGTTACCAAAACTGTCTCCAACGCCATCTAGCGAGAGGTAGTACTTTCTTTTTCAATTTTCTGTTTTATTCGGGACAATTCCAAACCAATTACCTAGCCCCAAACTAGGATACCCTGTACTATGGCTACTAGATAACGGATAAACATACATATATACGAATATTATAACATCCATGACTCGGAAACAAACATTTCTGCTCATCACACAAATGATTGCACCTTCCAGGATTCGAACTCTTTTTACTCTTCTTTAAACGAGGGGATAAACCCTTTTAAGAAATGGGCATTAATATCAATGGCGAGAACATCTCACACTTACGATTTGCCGATGATATCGTTCTAATGGCGGAGTCGCTGCAAGACTTGCAAAGTATGATGATCAACCTAGATGATGCTTCTCAACGCATCGGTCTCGGAATGAACATAGATAAGAACAAGATCATGTTTAACGATCTTATTGACCTGGAACCGATTGCAGTCAATGGTGTACCTCTTGTAACTGTCCAACAATATGTTTCAAATATAGCAATTAAGTAAGAACAACTTTGAGAAGGAAGCCAACAGAAGAATTCAGTAGGGTTGGGCAGTATACGGCAAGCTTCGTAAAGTATTATTTTCGTCCATACCACAGTGCCTGAATACAAAAGTCTTCAATCAGTGCGTCCTACCAGTCATGACCTAAAGAGCCTAAACGTGGACACTTCTGGTTAAACTAATCCACAAACTTAAAGTCGCTCAGCGAGCTATGGAGAGAGCTATGCTTGGAGTTTCTCTGAAGGACTAGATTCGTAATGAAGATATTCGACGGGGAAACAAGAGGCATGTTCCACTTAAAGCAAAATGCTAGCAATGTTAACTTTTTTAGCCCCAATGTCATTCCAAAAGCCCTCCGATGCTAGCACAAACAACAAACGACAAACGTTTCACAATGCAAAATGTTAACATTTATAACTTCGGAAACTAGCATCGTCAGACCTATGCAGCCTTATTATGGTTGATGGTTGACAGACATGTAATTTGAAATAAAAAAAAAAACATTATTTTGCTTGGTTTTGCGGTATAAGTGTAAGTTTTTCGATAATTCTATTCATTTCCTTGTTTTCAATTACTTGGGATGAGGGAATGGTGGGAAGTGACATTTCTTTTAGCAGCAACACGTTTCACTTGTAGATGTCGACTGTGCTAACATTGTTGGTTTTTCGTAAGAGAAACGCTGATTGAGCGCTAGTCATTCATGTTAACACAAATGGTATAGCATTAATAGGTGGAACGCGGCAAAGGTGACCGACATGGACAAGATAAGCAAGCTAAACTGGTAATGGGCTAGTCACTTTTTCAGAAGAACCGATAACGTTGAGGTAGACGAGTACTCGAGTGGAGACCACGTTTAGGCAAACATAGTGTAGGACGCCCTGAGGCCAGGTGGAGTGACGACCTGCGAAAAGTGGAAAAGAAGAAGAAGTAGGCTGGAAGAAAATGGATGAGGAGAGCTGAAGACCGAGCTCAGTGTCGTGCATTAGGAGAGGTCTACGTCCAGCAGTGGATAAATATAGGCTAATGATAAATACTGAACTATACGGCGATTATTCATATATGCCAAACAACAAACAAACATACCTGTAATTTGCAAGCTTTCATTTTCATCCATCAATCTGTCCCTTCCCATCATACTGTCAGTTCCTTTGGCGCCCTTATCGAACGTAGAGAGCTGTCTATTCAAAACCATCTTTCTCATCGACGAGCGATTCTTTATCGGCGAGTACAGTACCGACGTCTCGCGCACTCTGTCCAAAAACTTATTTTGTTTTAAAAGTGACCCGTTTTCCTTCTCGCTGGAGAGATTGAACAGCCGATCCAATTCCACGGAGAAATTTAACTGGGAACAGTTCTTTCCGCGGAGATGCTTCGTCAATTTTGACAGCGGGAAGTTTCTCGTCGACGATCGCACGCTCGTTCTCACAAACATACTTCTTGATATGTTCGCTTTTTTAGAAGACTTTAGATACGTTTGACCGTTCTTCAAAACTGTGTGGGTCACGTTTTTGAGTTGCACTTCTTCCTCGTCGAATAGCTGATCATCTTTTGGTTGCAGGAGTGCGTTGATTCTGGTTACTAGCGTGTATAGGAGTTTTAGGCGCTTGTACAGTTGGTCTAATGTTGGTTGCTTTTGTGTGGGAGTTTTGACATCGTACGTGAAATCGTTGGAGGTGCAGAGAAGATTGGAGACCATCTTGCATTCTATTTGCACTGAAAATAAGAATGTAATGTAATCGACAGTAAACATTAGAAAAAGCACTGAACACAGATTAAATACACGACTGCCCAAAAAGGAGTGTAATGTTTTCAGGGTTCATGGTTTCTTTATTCCACCATAACTTTTAAATGCCTGAACAGATTTGATTGTATGGGGTATCGTTAGGCTAACTGATGACTAAATACTTTGTTTTGTTTTCGTGCAAGTGGGCCTCATCCCATCATCATCATCACCATCATTCCATCATCTCATCATCATCCTTTCATCATCATAATTTTTTATCATAACGTTGGCATTTTTTTTTTTTTTTTGGCAGGGCTGACGTGTTTTATCCTTTTATCTCTTACTTTGATGATTTACTTGTTTTCTTTAAATGGTAAGCGATGTAAAATTGTATTATTCCGCGAGAACCCTTAATTTTTATCCGACTACAGCGAAGCAAGGGAAGGGTAATGAGTTTAAAGTCTATGTATGTATAGGTGAATATGGGATGATCCACCATAGTATCGCCCCAATAGGTCCGATTTTGTCAAGCAAGGTATCAATCGCTTCGTCTTAATTAATAGCGACATAGTTTTTTATACCCGACTACGGCGAAGTTAAGGAAGGGTTATGTATTCAAACTAAAAACTTGGTCCGATTTTGTCAATCAATTCAATCGATTCGTCTTCATCGCAAGAGAAAAATCTGCTATTTTTACCCGACCGTAGCCGGGTTTTATTTTTTGAACTTATTTCGAGTTGTTTTGAGTTTCTGATATCTCGGCTCTTTTGCGAGCGTCATGATCACGGATAAAGTAAAGTAAAATCGAGTTATGCGACTTCACAAAAGGAGACGGTTATATTATGTTCCATTGTGTGTAAGTTTTTTTATAATTTTTTTCTTCAAGTAAACAAAACAATCTACCCACTTGCCCCGTTATCACGTTTCTATGTTGACTTTGTCACAGGAGGTCCCCCCCTAGGGTTGGTCACCGGCTCAAGGGGGACTTACTCGCAATATCATCAACAGTCTATATTTGGCCACTGCTGGACGTAGGCCTCTCCTAATGCACGCCACTGAGCTCGGCCTTCAGAAGAAAATCAAAAAAGAAGAAAAAATCAATTTATTTGCAAAAAATAACATTTAGAACAATGACATAAAAAAAAATTAAAAATACCTTAACACTAAAGTACGTCTAAATGTAACCATTTGCAAAATGGCCCCAGCTCAGCATACTGCTGGTCGTAAAACGACCAGCGCTGGTCTTCCGCTGTGACCATTCAGCACTCCTCATCCATTTTCTTCCAGCCACTTTTCGCAGGTCGTCACTCCACCTGGCCACAGGGCGTCCTACACTACATTTGCCTAAACGTGGTCTCCACTCCAGAACTCGAAGCATAGCTCTCTCCATAGCTCGCCGAGAGACCCTAAATTTGTGGACTAATTTGACCGTGAGTGTCCACGTTTCGGCTCCGTAGGTCATGATTGGTAGGACGCACTGATTGAACTGTAGTATGGACGATGAGAAGACTTGACGAAGCTTGGCGAATGCTGGCCAACCCGACCCAACCACTCTCACACAACCCGCAATATATGTACAGGAACAGATGGATGGAAAGAAGATTTGAAAATAGTCCATACTCCTTAAAACTGGTTATTACTACTCTGGAGAGCTAAATTTATGTAGAAATAAAACTGGCCATTGTGATGTTTATTTGTGAATTGTATTTATACTTAAGGACTGGTAAATAAATAAGTTATTACAAATTGAAGTTTTCCTTCTTATTTAAGCTCATAAATATGACACAATTTAGATAGATAAGTCGCAAATTATTATGACGTAAGCTTTACGTTCTTTCTCAACCAAAGTATCGACTGAATGAGTTAAATGTTTGAATTACAGAGAAAACGAGAGGGGTAGAATGAATCTGAATTTGATAATAGAAGTATGAGTATAGAATATGTATGTAGACAGTCATAGACAACTGCACATTATTCCGTACTCTAGACAAGCTTTTGACGAAGGTAGCAATGAGAGCATTTGATTATCGCCATTTTGGCGCTGATAGCAATAGTTTGGCAGTAGTGAGCGTCCACGGAACTAACGGTATTTGTACTGTTATTTATTCTGTGACTAACGTCAGGACATGATGCAATGTCACTTTTAGTTCCATGGACGCTCGGTGGGGGCGCTTTGAATCCGCACAAACGAAAGTACGGCAAAGCAAATCGATACAGATCAGTGTCCGTACTGGACAGCGCCCAGGGATAAACTATGAATGAGGTTGTAATAATGATGAATAAGGATGACTTCGTCACAACTTTAGTGCTGGAGAAATGATCGTTTTAAGAATATTTGTAAGAGATAATCCCCAAAACAGGGAATCCTAGTGAGCTCATGCATTTATTATTATTTGGCTATCAAGGACCTGACAGAAAACCCCAAGAAGAGCTCATTCTGTACTAAATTTAGTCACGAAGACCCAAAATTGCTGCAAACATGCAATACATGGTAAGGAATTTCATACCTTTATTCAAATCACTTAGCAAAGGCGACAGTTTCTCTGGATGAGGCAAGGCGTTAGGTTCCAGCTCGCTATAAACGTTGAAGAAATCTTGCACCACACAGCCAATGTTGATCACGGAACACACACTGGCATTGTTGTAATCAGTCTCTTTCAATACTTCTACCAGGTTTTGATGCATGATTTGTTTAGATTTCTGGAACAGGAAAGCAGTCTATTATCTAAATAGTCCTGCCAAAAAACAGGAGTGTAATGTGTATGTTTTTTTTTTGTTGTTTTTTTTTTTAATGTCTCTTCATCTGAGTAACATAGGCTATAATTATTATTTTTAACTTTAATTTGGCGGTAGTATAACTCCATTTAAAGATGCAAAAAAATATTATTTTTTACTGTACGAGTACAACAATATGGGTGTCAAATTGAAGGCATAGATGAGCACATTACAAAAATATATATATAATTTATTGGCATAACTCAAAACTTGTCACGAAACAGTATGAAATATATAAATAAAACAATTAAATAACTCGACTGGCCTGTCAAAAAACGATAGATTAATTAAATTGTCATTACTGTCGGGGGGTCGTTGTGTGGAACACTTTTAATCAAAGAGGTCCCCGACAGTAATGCCAATTTTATTTATCTTTTATTTTTTGACTTTTTAGTTCTTTTTTGGCAGGGAAGTAATGTTTTTTTTTCTACTTTGTGAAAGAGACGAGAATGTTTTCGCCGTATGGTAAGTGCCCGCCTATAACAGTTGAAGTGCCACCTAGAACTTTGGTAGAAAATATAAAACACTGCACTAGCGCTACGCTCGTTACTAATGACTCAGCATTGGTCTGATTATTCATACTGTATGTTTTGGTATATAAATTGAATAACTGGGTAGGGTGCGGTTTTTTTATTGCGTTGTAGCGAGAGTCGCTATGTATTTATATGACTTCACTCAGTTATCCTTCTGTACTTGTACTATTATTTATTCTGTGTCATAACTAATTTTTCTGTTTGGTCTTTTGGTATTTCCCGACAAGCCATTTAATCCGCCCGCGCTTAAGGCGAGGGTGGATAATGACATCGAGGATAAAATTTCTTGTTTTACTTACAACTCGTTTAGAGTTATTTCGATTGCGAGGAAAATTAAACATAATATCTTATCTCATCGTATCTCATCTTATTTAAATACTGCTAAGAAAAAAACGGGCTTCTTCCCTTTCATTTTTTAAAACTTTCTACATAAATCATTTGGCTCGGGTCGGAGACCAAAGAGAATTAGAGGAGTAAACAATTTTAAGCACTAAAGCACAAAATGCAGTTTTATGTCGCCTACACGAAGCATAAACAATTTTAGCCTTCAAATAAATGCTTACATCAGCAAAAGCAGCAGGATCGACAATCAAGAACACGCTGTCTCTAATCTCTTGTACCTCCTGTCTCCAGGATTTGATAAGCAGTGTAGAGTGACAGCTGTCCGGTGACACTGTCAATGCTGGCACAAGGTGAGGGTCCAGTGCTTCTAGGCTAGCCAGGCCACTGCGTAAGGATAGGATTCCTAGAAAAAAAACATTTTTTATAAATTTTCTCCCTTTGACTTCGCTGCAACCGGGCAGTGCTTTCTGTATGTCCCATAGACAACTGCATATTACTCCGTGTATGTCGCCATATCGCTTTCCATATGCAATACGTACACCAGGGAGACGAGTTAGGTCCGACTTTTCTAAAAAGTGCGTCCACAAAAATCAGTGTTTTAGTTAGGTTAAAGTTAGAGATGATTTTAGGTTCAATGGTAATTTTAAGATAATAGCATTATGTCAATCTAACTAACCTACTACCTTTTGTGAGCGCAATTCGCCTCAAGAGGACATACTATGTACGATATTTCAGTTGTATTGGTCCTTTGAAAATTGTCCCAAACTCATCTCTCTCTGGAGGACTTATAGCATACGGAAAGCTATATAATATACGCAACCGGACAGAGCCATGGCCAGCTATAGTTTGAGTATCAAAGACAAGTTAGCAAAGAATTAGGTAAGCTAATTGATGTGCAAAGCTACGACCCCATATAATTTCATACAAAAAAAGAAAATTTACCGATGCGTATTGCGTATTTGCCCTTAGTTCAAATAAATCGTATACGTATCAGTTGGCAGTGCGCCGCAATGGGCAAGTACCTTAAGGCCGTCGTACACCATATGACTTAAACCACCATAACCATAAGACCAACAGCTGGACTCAAACTATAGCATTGAATAATAGTGATTCGTACAGCACATTTAACAAAATTAAAATGCATAGACGAAGCGCGGTCCACGCATCGTACTATTTACTTCAATGTGTTAATTTGAATCGAGTTGTGTTGGTCGAGTCGTTACTGTACCCGACTGTGGCTTTTAGCATTAGTATTTGCAAAATACCTACACACAACACATTTAGAAGTCATGCCGATAATCTATATACATCATTATCATTTCAGAAGTCCACTGCTGAACATAGGCCTCCCCCAAAGAGCGCCACGTCGAACGGTCTTGTGCCGCCACCATCCACCGACTCCCTGCGATGGCTACAACGTCGTCAGTCCAATGTGTGGGGGTCTCCCTACACTTCGCTTGCTTGTTCGTGGTCGCCATTCGAGAACCTTTATTCCCCAGCGGTTGTCAGCTCTCGAACTATATAGCCTGCCCATTGCCACTACAACTTGCAATTCTTAGAGCTATGTCGATAACCTTGGTTCTTCTACGGATTTCCTCGTTACGGATCTTATCACGTAGTGAAACACCGAGCATAGCTCTCTCCATTGCACGCTACGCGACTTTGATCTTGTGTATGAGACCAATAGTTAGCGACCACGTCTCAGTGCCGTATGTCATCACTGGCATCACGCACTGATTATAAACTTTCGTCTTGAGGCTCTGCGGTATCTGCGACGAGAAGATATGGCGTAATTTCCCGTACGCTGCCCATCCGAGTTGTATTCGTCGGTTGACCTCTTTGTCGAAGTTGGATCTACCCAGTTGGATCGTCTGACCTAAGTAGACATAGTGATCAACTGCTTCGATAATATCGTTCCCAACATAAACCGGCATAGGTGCGACATGGGCATTTGACATGATGTTCGTCTTACCCATGTTCATTACTTTCATATCATACAGCAATAAGAACGAAACAATCTAAACAAAGAAAATAATTTAAAAAAAAACTTGGGTACCTAAATAAGCTACTGAAAAATAACATAACCTTTTTTTTTAATTTTGTCTCTGTTTGTCTGTATTTTTGTCCGCGCATCACGTAAAAACTACTGAACCGATTGCGATGCGGTTTTCACTGTTGGATAGCTTAAAAACTGGGGTACTTGATATCTCAATCCGATGAGTAGAAGACGAAAAATCGATAAACTTTTTGACGGCTGAAGGAATTTTGATCAAATGTTGGTATATTGGTATTTTAGGTCTTGGAATAGCATATAAAGTACTTTTAACCTAGAGAAAAAACCACGCGTGAGAAGCCGCGGGCACAGATAGTAATATAATTTTTAAAAAACTTACTATTCTGATCTGATGAACACGAAACCGCAAACGATCCAATTTGTAGCAACCTCTCATTGTACAAATCAAAGTTCCTCACAAATAAACAATCTTCAGTCACTTCATCGGTACTTTTTATTTCACACGAACAACCTTTAGCAACCATAAAGTGCTTTTGTAGAACGTCGATGGGAGAACTACCGTTGCTGAAGCAATGGACTAGCATAGTCAGCAGAGCAGTGTTGGTGTTAGTCTCTAGGGCGTAAAGGACGTCTTTCAGGACATTGATCATGACGTTTGCGTTTGATGGCATCACGGGGAGTTTTAATGCTTCAGATGTTGCTTTGACTGTGGTGCTAAGGTCTCCTTCGATGAGCTCACTGAGAAGAGCTTTGGTTTCACGGAGTACCTGAAATGAACATGAAATGTATGTCAACCTTTTTTTTCTTACAGAATATGTTGTACAATAAAAACAGCATAAAAAACATGTGGCTTGTCGTGGGCGGGTACTAGTTGTTTACTTACTTAACTCTGGATTTAATTGTTTTATAAGTACCTACTGTCAATTTTACTTATATAATTAAAAATAATCTTATTGAATAAAATGTTTATATGATTTTTAGCATTAACGCATGCTTAGCGAGAACATAAATAAGGTTTTCTAAACGAAACATTTGAATCACGGACGGGATTAAAATCCGCATCATTTCGTGCCCCTGCACGGCACATGCCTTTACCAAGTTCAGCTAC
This sequence comes from Alsophila aescularia, assembly GCA_946251855.1. Classification (NCBI taxonomy): domain Eukaryota; kingdom Metazoa; phylum Arthropoda; class Insecta; order Lepidoptera; family Geometridae; genus Alsophila; species Alsophila aescularia. The sequence continues at coordinate 47,436,509 of OX276380.1, forward strand.
CGTGACAGGTACTCCACATGCTTTTGAAGCATGGAATACCTGTCACGGTAGCCGAACTTGGTAAAAGCAATATTGTGAAAAATGTAAACATATTGTTTTGCATGATAAAGTAGATGAAGTATTGTTTAAATTAACATAATCAATATGTCAAATATTACTAAATTTTCCATCGTGTTTCGTTTTTTAAATATACGTATTTCTTTTTGAAATAATTTAAAGCCACGGCTGCACTGCCGGATGCCTCGCTTAGCGCCTGGCGTCTAACGAGACGCCAAGAGAAAAGAAATGTACGAAAACATATTAGACCGGCCGCACTGCGCGCTTAGCGCCCTCGCTAGTCGCCTCTACCAAGTGGAAGAGGCTAGACACTAAGCGAGGCATCCGACAGTGCGACCACAACCTTATCGTTAAGTACATAATTTTGAACAGATATTTTTGCAAAACCGTTTACTATTCCTGAATTAATATTTATTTAAAAGTATTAGATAATAACGAGATCATATGCGGCTAATGTTATGCGGGCCTAAGTAACATTTATAATCTGAATTTAGAAGCATAATACACTATACTACTACACTACTACAATTTAAGCACTCACCACTTGACAACGAGCTTTGACAATAAGCTGGTCATTGGGCAGGCAATATCTGCATAATGTCATGGCAGAGAGCAGTAGTTCGTCTATGGACAGGTGTAGTACACTGATGAATTCCAAAATCTGAAAAACAATTTTATTTTGTTTGAACAATGTGAACTAGTCTCAAATAATAAGGCTCAATTCACTCTGAGATGGCAGCGGACGGCAGCGGATGAGCGGACGCAGCGTCTAGCTCTGCACGCAGAGACGCCAAGTGAAGAGGTGAGTCATCATCATCAGCCTATACTTGTCCACAGTGGACGTAGGCCTTTCCTAAGCCTTTCGTAGGCCTTTTTTTCGGTCTTCAGCTCCCCTCATCCATTCTCTTCCAGCCGCTTCTCGCAGGTCGTCACTCCAGCTGGCCACTACGTTTTATCTTGCTGTTTATATTTTGTTCAAATTCATTTTTTAACTCCCGAACAAAGAGAAAGGTGTTATAAGTTTAGGGTGTATATCAATGTGTGTGTGTGTATGTTTTCGTATGCGAGGGAGTGTGTGTGTCTGTCTGTGGCATCGTAGCTCCCAAACGAATGGACCAATTTTGATGCGGTTTCTTCTGTTTGAAAGCTGAGTGATCGAGATGGTTCCTAGATATATGGTGGGTTGGGGGAGAGCGGTTAGGTGAGAAAAGGGGGATGAGAATCGTAGCTTCCAAACGTATGGACCGATTTAACTGCGGTTTTTAATGTTTCAAAGCTGAGTTAAACGAGATGGTTCTTAGCTATAATGGGGGGGAATGGGGGTAAGGATCGTTGCTCCCAAACGAATGGACCGATTTTGATGCGGTTTTTATGTTTGAAAACTGAAGTGATCGAGATGCTTCTCAGCTATATTGGGGGTGGGGGGCAGGGGGGTAATATGTTTTTTAATTTGTGCTTGTGTTTTGTTTGTTATCTTTTTCTAGTATTATACTCAAACGTTGCATACTAAAAACTACCTTCTATTCTATGGTCATGTGTCTCAATATAGCCTAAGATTGCCTGGAAGAGATCTCTGCTCAGCGATAAGGCCGCCGATTGTACTATTTTATTAAGTTTACTTTTATTTGTAAGTTTTTCTTTTGGTGCAATAAAGTGTTATCTATCTATCAACTGTGCCTATGAAATGGTAAAAACTACAGTTGGAGAGCAGGGGCAGCGAGGCGGACGCCAGGGCGCGCTGGCTGGATTGGCTGCCCTATTTTTGAGCTTTTAAAATGCTACGCAACTGCAACTGCTTGCACTGCTTGACTAAATACAAAAATAAAAATAAAGTAAACAACCCACGCTTCCCAACCCTTACCCAAATTGAAGTAACGTAACATAAAAAGATATGGCCAACAGGCCATAACTACCTATTTTACTTTCTACCCAAATTAAGAAACCCTACTCAGAATGTAAAACTTTAATGAGAATTAAATACGTATATATTTTTTTAAGTTAATCTGTTTTATATGTATTAACCAGTTGCTTGCCACGCGCGCACGCGCATGTATGCGCTCAGTACTGCGCAATGTTAGATTTAGCGCCACCCGATGCTAAAAAAAACTACTCAGAACAATAAGAATATTACTCAGGTTACGCTACGCCCCACGATTTTATTTTATTTTTAGCTTTTAGTACATATGATAAAAACGATTAACTTTAAAAAAAACTTTTTTTTTCTTTTTATTTCTAAAGTGTACTGTGTTTTACTTGTCAAGCCCTTTCATTTGATACCCATATTGTGCGTATTGAAAAACGAGTGATCCGACATTTTGTGGTGGCGGCTATCTTGGATTTGTAATTTTCATAGTGTATACTAGTTGAAGTTACAGGAAGTTGATGGATGGAGGTGGCACAAGATCGCTCGACATGGCGTTCTTTGGGGGAGGCCTATGTTCTGTATGTGTAAAGGCTGACGTGATGAATATGATATACTTAGTACTAGTTAAGCCCTTTCATTTGATACCCATATTGAGGAGATTGCAAAAAAAAGAAGTAATCCGACCTTTTTTGGAGGCGGCCATCTTGGATTTGGAATTTTCATGGTGTTCTGTATTCTACTAGTTAAGCTCTTTCATTTGATACCTATATTGACGGGGAATGAAAAAAAAAAAAGAATTAATCCGCGATTTTGTGGCGGCGGCCATCTTGGATTTACAATGATACTGAATATACATAATTGTAGTGTCATCAGAACTGAAGGCGTGTACTAAATTTCGGATCAATCGGTCAGCAGGAAGGGGGTAAAATTTCAATTACTAGTTTGACCCAAACAAATAAACAAAAATAAAAAAAGGTGAAGCTTAAAAAAAAAAGAAGTTTTGTTAGTTACATTTGGATATGGGTTGGTTAGCGTGGGTTAATATTTTACTGTATTTATTTATTTATTTATTTATCATTTACAGTTATTTACAAGTAAGCTACATATTTTTACCAGACTGCGCAACGCAAAGGACGGCAATGTGTTTATCAGCTTACTAGTGACTAGCTCCGGCTTCACACCAGTAGCTCATGGTTTCTCTTTATTTATAAATGATTCTACCCGTGTTTTGATCGACTAATATGAACAAAAAAGGGGAAAGTGTAATTCAAAATCTTAGGCAGCTACAATTGTGGTGCTTTTCGACAGACTTGTTATTATTTTGTTTCCACGGCAACATTTCATTCCATTCCTTACAACGAATAATCTTCTTTCTTTTGTAATTTTTTTATACCTTGAGTTACATTATTGCAATTTTCGTAGGGATCTCTAACGTTTTGTAAAATAAAATACAGCCAATGTTACTCACTGATAATGTAGCTTTCTATAGGTGAAATATATTTTTTATCGGTTCATCATCATCTGTTCCTTTGTGGCACTCTAGAGACCAAATGCATGGACCAATTTTAATAATTCATAAAAAAGCATCCATGTTCTTCTAGGATATTTTAAATATAAACCAACGCAAAAGTATAGCACCAAAGCTGATGTTTTTTTACAAACTTGTTATTATTTCGTTTCCATGACAAACATTCCTTACAGTGAGCAATGAACATTTTCCAGTTTTCATTTGGAAACTTACAATTTTCTGGGATAAAACATATCCTTTGTTTTATTCCAGGTTATAAGCTATCTCCATTCCAAATTTCATCAAAATCCATCTGGCCATTATCAAATGAAAGCTCCCCAAACAAACAAACACAACGTTTCACTTTTATATATATTGTCAGGACGGTTTTGTGTAAGCAAATTCGTTTAAAGTATTAATATTATACGGAAAGTGTGCTTAAGAGTAGGACTTTACAATATTACGCAGATACTGTGTTTAGAGTTTTTGTGCCTTTTTATTATGCGGTATATCCGCATCATCGGGATTTAAGTCTTTAACAGTGTGTATGACTTAATAGAACACAACTTATGAATATAGGGGGGGGGTTTATTCCATTACACAACTCTTTTGTATGTGATCTGGGTTAACCCTAACCTGGCCACCTGTCCGGTGAGCAGGCTCGGCAGATGGTTGCGGAAAGGAGCGCAGGTCGTGTAGACATCCGCAACAAGTCTAAAAGTTCCTTCACGTGGTGCCGCCTGTTATTGGTCTGGTCCCTTAAGGAACAGATGTAACTAATACTTTTAGGCGTATTTATAGACTTCCTGTAAACCCAAACCGTCCTATCCTATTCCTACCCATTTTTTCTATCCAATACGCTGCAGTGACGAGGTGGTCAGGTCACTGTGGGCCTGTTATCCCAAATGGAGGAGATAATAGGCGGTTGGGATGATCACCCACGTAACTCGGTGCTGTGCGCGGGGGGGCCGTATGATAGGATGAAACAAACCTGGTAGCTGAGTGGGGAGTTGGTCAGGGTACAGTACCTCTCTTCCGCAACACTCCTCTTTGGTGTGGATTTCAACCAAAACGGGGGGGTATGGACTAGCCATCCATACCTATCCAGCACTGGTAGTAGCCTTCAGCTCTACCTGGCGAGAATGGGAGGACTATGGGGTCTGCAGCCGGCGGTGCTCGTTGAGCTGTGCCATTGGATTGGGCGTAGTGTCGGACGTAGCGGCGTTTAGGCTCGTAGACTCCTGGGACACCCGTTCTATACCTTTCCTAGTAGCCCTGGTATTGCAACCCAATAACCCCGGTGCGGGCTCCGTGGAGGGTGGGGAGCTAGGAAGGTGAATTCTTTTAAAACAAATTGAGTATGGATGACTCCAAAAAAACACACAATCCACTTAAAACCCTCCTGAGCGGGGAGGCGGTGAAGAACCTCGAGGCGGCTTTTGCTGCCGATGAGGGTAACACTGCTGCCTGGGCGGTCGTCAGACCCAGAGGTAAAAAGGAGGCAAGGAATGTGGGGCAACAGTCATTGGCTGGAACCTCAAGCGCCAGTGCCCCCACCACCGGGGGAGCCTACGTCCCAGGTGTAAAACTCTCAGAGGCAAAAACAGAAGCTAAAACAACAGCGTAAACGGAAGGAGCGCAAGGTACTGCTCTGCTAAGCGAGCTCTGGAAGTCAGAAGCCAGCGGCGGATGACATCAGGCCGACTAAACCGGGACCGCGCGCATACTTCAAGAGTAGACAGAATGAACGCGAGGATCACAGAACCGAGCCAAATGCCCCGCCAGCGACTTCCGTGGATACGTCCAGGGTGACTGCTGTGACCGTGGGTACAGGTAAGGGAAAGAGACCCAAGCACATTGTACGCGAGGATCACAGATCCGAACCGAATGCCCCGCCAGCGACTTCCGTGGACTTGTCTGTGGTGACTGCTGTGACCGCGGGCAGAGGTGAGGTGAAGAGATCTAAGCATGATAACAGGTACAATCGCAAGAAGCGAGCTGCTATACTGATTGCAAAATCGGCACAAGCTCCGGCCCGCAATGAGTCCAGCAAGCGTACGCGGTTGGATGGCACGGTGTTACCGAGAGGCGAACACAAAAAAGCGAAGTTGGATAGCTCCTGTCGTACCCAGGCTAGCTACGCCGATATTGTGCAGAACAAGCTCTGTGTAGCTGTGTCTAGGGCTGACAGCTTACAACTAAGCGATGAGCAAGTCGCCCTGGTGAAAAAGTTCTTGCAGAGTAGGATACTGGAGGGCGTCAAAATCCCTTCCAGTACCTTCTCCCCTAACTTCAGAGGCAAACCCATCACTGCTGATGGAGCCCTAAAGTTGTGGTGCGAGGACGAACCCTCACTAAGGTGGCTTATAGAAGCAATAGACAGCATACCAACAACGACAACATGTCCCAGGCTAGTGGTGAAGCAGCAGAGTGAGCTCACCAGGAGGGTGCGAGCGGCCCTGGCCCTCCCAGAGTGTGAAAACACTCTGGAGGATACCAACCTTGTGTTGGCGTATCAGAACAAGTGGGCCCTCGTAAATACCTGGACGTTGTTCACGCATACGAGACAGGGGGATGGGATTCTATTTTTGACTTTGGGGATTCCCGAGGACGTTGTTCCCATCCTTCTGGAACTTGATCGTAGGCTGGCCCACAACCTTGGGAATGTGTATGTCAGGTTCTATACAAAGGACGGTTCGTTAACGGACGAACCATCAAAGCGTGACGAGGGTCCCCCTGAGGAACCGGTGTCAAAACCGGGACCTAGCGGGACACAAGTCGGGAAGAAGCTTGTCCCAGCTTCAGCAGATGGTGCAGAGGGAGCAATCCCGGCCCCACCACTGCACTCCTCACCCCAGGCGTCAATTTCGGGGGAGATGGAAGGGATGTCCCTGGATCCGGAACACCCTGAGAGTGATGTCAGTTTGGATTCGGGAGAGGAACTGAGAGTGTCTGAGTCGGAAGGAGAGGGAAGCCAACATGATGGTGACCCCGAACCTACTGACCAGTAACTTTATACAGTGCAACCTCCAGCACAGCATCACTGCTACGGCTAACCTGCGCAGGGTGCTGGGGGCAGTAAACAACGAGACCATCGCCTTGATCCAGGAGCCGTGGATCAGGGTAGGGCATGTGTGTGGTCTTAGTAATCTAACCGGTAAGTTACTACTTGATAGCATTTGCAGCGATCCGCGGGCGTGTATATACATACATACCACGTAATGTTGTAGCAGTGCCCCTTAACGAGTTTTGTTCTAGGGACCTGGCAACTGCTTGTCTCCTGAATATTACCGGAGAGGACAATGAGGCAGTGATTGTCGCGTCGGCTTACATGCACGCTGGCGAGGACATCCCACCTAAAGACGTCGCTGACCTGGTAAGACACTGTGAGCTAAACAATTTTAAACTAGTACTATCAGCAGATACCAACGCACATCACCCTATATGGGGAATGCCGACGGCAAATAGCAGAGGTGAAGATTTGGTAAATTTCCTTTTTACTACTAACCTCTACATAGCAAACAGGGGAACGGAACCAACATTTGTTACACGGAGATGCCGCACCATTGTGGATGTTACCATGGTCTCAGGTAACAATCTGGGCAGTGTCAAAAACTGGAGGGTATCAGATGAATCCTCATGTTCAGACCACAGATGGATCCGTTTTCAACTGGAATTAAATATTGCACCACCAACACAAACACGCAATCCCCGTAGAACGGACAAGGTAACTTTTTATGATGCTCTAAAACAACGCCTTAGCCCAGAAACTGGCGGATCACAGTTAACAGGTACATCCGAAATAGAACAGGCGGTAGTACTACTCACGGACAGTCTCACCAAAAGCTTTGAAGACGCCTGCCCTCTATCTCCACCGTACTTAAGTAAAGGTGGGAATCAGGGATGGTGCAAAGATTTGGAGAAGCTGAAAGCAAAGGTACATAAACTTTTTAATAGAGCTATGAACACCTACAATGACGAGGACTGGAGCAATTACAATAAGGCTCAAGCCCAATATAAAAAACGTATACGCTCCAAGGGTCGAAGGTCATGGAAGAAATACAGCACTAGCATAGAAACGAATACGCAAGCGAATAGGGTAAGGAAAATCCTAGCTGCTGACCCTAATCCCGGTATCGGGTCCTTAAAGAAACTAGATAACACTTACACTAAAACAGAATCCCAAACAAACAGCTTCCTTTTACAAACACACTTCCCAGGGTGCCACATCACAGACACCACCACTTGGGGTGTTTTTGATGAGGTTACGCCTACAGTTACAGACTGGTCAGTCGCACAGACAGTAGTAACAGGGGAGAGAGTTAAATGGGCTATAAATTCTTTCCAACCTTTTAAAACTGCAGGTCTAGATGGTATTTTCCCGGGGCTCTTACAATGGGGAGAGAGTTACATAAATGGTTCACTGATTCTCATCTTCAGGGCTTGTTTGGCCTTTCGGTATGTGCCCCTGGCATGGAGAGAGGTCAGAGTTCTGTTTATCCCTAAACCGGGAAAGAACGACTATACGGACCCTAAAGCATATAGACCGATAAGCTTAACTTCTTTCCTTCTTAAAACGTTGGAGAGGTTATGTGACCGGTACATTAGAGACAGCATACTAACTATTACACCACTACATCCACAACAACAATCTTACAGTTCGAGCAAATCTACAGAATCTGCCCTGCACAAAGTGGTAAGCACAATAGAGCAAGACATTAACAACAAGACGTTGTGTCTGGGCGCTTTCATTGACATTGAAGGAGCCTTTGACAAAACGAATTTCATAAGCATCAACGTAGCGCTACAGAAGCACGGTGTGGATTCGACTTCTGATTGATTGGGTCATAAACATGTTGAAGCTTAGGGCGGTTCCCGTCAACCTAGGTGGAATTACCAGGGGTATGGTGTCAAGAGGGTGCCCACAGGGAGGAGTCCTGTCACCTCTACTCTGGAACATGGTTGTAAATGACCTAATCACAAAGCTGAATAACCAACGCTTCCTCACGGTTGGCTACCCAGACGATCTGGCGATTCTTGTATCTGGACATTTTGCCAGCGCATGTTGTGATATCATGAATAATGCTCTAAAGATCGTAGAAAGCTGGTGTACAGAATTTGGATTAACCGTGAATCCAACGAAAACCAATTTAGTAATGTTCACAAACAAAAGAAACGTAGGTAGGTACACACTGCCATACCTCTTCAATACTCAGTTGACCCCGACTGAAGAGGTAAAGTATTTGGGTATCACCTTAGATAGCAAACTCAATTGGGCTAGACACCTGGAGAGTAAAATAAACAAGGCTATTATCTCATTTTGGCAATGCAAAAGAATGATAGGGAAAACATGGGGCCTTAGTCCAAAGATTACCTTTTAGCTGTATAATACTGTGATTAGGCCTTCAATAACTTATGGAGCTCTTATTTGGTGGCCAAGAACCAAACAGAACAAGAAGCACCACAGCTAGCAAGCTACAAAAATTCCAGAGGCTGGCTTGTGTGGCTGTAACTGGATGTATGAGAACTGCCCCCACAGCAGCTCTTGAGGCATTACTTGGATTGCAGCCGTTACAGCTTCACATCCAACAGGAAGCTGCTGCATCTGCTTACAGGCTTAGGGCACTTAAGTCTCTGGAAGCAAAACAAACAGGCATCACACACAAACATCATAGAGGAGTATGCAGGGGGAAACCCACTCATACTCTCCATCTACGACAGGGTGCCAAAACAACATCAATTTGTCAAAAGCTATAAAATACAACTATATGAGGAGCCTAGTGATAGTTCAAAGACACATGAAGTTAGGATTTACACTGATGGCTCCAAAATGAAAACAGGGACGGGAACAGGCGCGTTCTCGGACGATCTAAATATACACATAATCCAGGCGGCAACTGCAGTACTACGGAGAAAGGTAACTGATTTTAATATCAGAATACTCTCAGACAGTGCTGCAGTTCTCAGAGCTCTTCAACAGAACGTACACTCCTCGGGGCTAATCATACAGTGCCACAATCTGCTGGAGGAGGTCAGTAAAGACAACCGTGTTACTCTACAATGGATAAAGGGGCACAGCGGATCTAGAGGTAATGATGCGGCTGATGTACTGGCTAGTTGAGGCTCGGACTTGCGCGCGGTATTTCCGATCCGATCCATTGCCTTTCAGCCAAATCCGAGCATGGATCCGGCAGAGAACAAACAACCTGCATCAAAACTACTTGACGAGTATTAAGGACTGCAGGCAGTCGAGGGAGGCATTTCCGGAGTTAAATCCGAGATTCTCCCGTAAACTCCTAAACCTTAAAAGGGATAAGCTCCGACAAGTCGTCGGAATAATCACCGGTCATTGTGCCCTTAATAAACACCTATTTACTATAGGCATTACAGACAGCCCCCTGTGCAGAGGATGCATGGAAGCTGAAGAAACGGCCACGCATCTGCTCTTGGAGTGCAGTAGCATGGCGAACCAGAGAGCGCATTTCCTGGGAACACCAGGAACCCTACAGGAGGCATGCATCAGGATACAGGAGTTGCTGGCCACATCGGGTGGCTGCAGTGACTAGCAGTACCACCCATCACGCAAAAAGGGCCGACATACGGCCTAATTGCAGAAAAGTGCCCGAGTATCAAGTAAGTAAGTAACTTATGAATATTATGCAGTTGGTGTGTAACATATTATGACTTTAGAATATTAAAAGAACAGTGTGTGATAAGAGTACATTTTAATAATATAACGTTAGTGTGTAAAAGAGTTACCTAGATGTCTTTTGATTATCATGTCGTCAGTGTGTAAATGATAATGACTTTCAATTATTATGCAGTCAGTGTGTAAACAAGTATGACTTTTGAATATTATTCCGAGTGTGTAAAGAGTATGATTTTAGAATATTATGCGGTCTTGTGTTTACAGTTTTTTTGCCGTTATGTGGTAGGTCCGCATAATTGGGGTTTTTTGTCTAAAAGTTTGCCATTTAATAACTCTGTCCTATTCGAGTGCATGAAAAATCTGACCAAAGAATCGTGTCCGATCGAGGTAGCTTTTTTTCTATACGATTTTAACACTTCGCTAAGGCAGTGGGAAAGGTAAGCATGCATAACCAGTTTTTTGTTAAAGACCACGTTTTACTCAAGCCGCGAAGAAGGGTGTATACTTGTTTGTTACTTCTTCACACTGAAAAGGCTTAACAAATTTAGTTAAAATATTACATATATGTTCATATGGACTCTACATTAAACCAAAATGACTAGTTGTTTTGCCTTGTATCTTGAATACTACTATCCCCCTTACTTATAAAAAGTTATGCAATGATTAAGTAATGATTAGTAATTCTGCAGTGTACAATATTGTACTGCGCAGAATTACTAATCATTGCATAACCATTGCATAACATTTTATATGTAAGGGTGAAAGTGTACAGGTTGGTTTTAAGCGTGGTTCAAATAGATCAGTGGCTTTAATCAGATGAAATTATTATTTCATCTGTTTAAAGCAATATCTACTCTAAAGTGTGGCATCTAAGTGCAAATCAGCATGCACCCATTTTTCTTCAAATAGCTTTGCGTGATTAGTTAATAGTGGCAATGATCTTTAGTGCCATGCTTAAAACTAACCTTTAGACATTGTAGTATTCGAGATACAAGGCTAAACAACTAGCAAATTTTCTCAAACGTAGAGTCAGTACACTGGGATTTCCCTATAGTTACTTTAGGTCCTGGAATGACACATAGGATACATTTCATAAGGGTGAAAGTGTAGGGCACAGCTAATTAAATATAATATGGTAAAGATTAACAGATCTCACAAGCAAACTATTATATATCCCAAAAATACTGACAAAGTAATTGTTTTAAAACAAGAAACATTGCATGGAACAGCTACTGTTATTGAGGCAGATTTCTTACATCACATTTCCATTGTTCATATAGCTCTTTATTCTCCTTATAATCTGTCTTGTACACTGCTTGGGCCAATTTATTCAGAACTTCTAATGCATGGTCAATCCAGTTGACAAAATACATGACAGTAATATTAAAAGAATCATTGTTACTATCTTCACTACATTTAGAATAGTTTTGGGCTGCTTTATCTAAATAGTTGTCTATAGAGGCAAGTTTGTTGAAACACCATGACAACCTCTCAAGGTTGCATTGTCGAGTCTCCTGAAAAAGTAAAACATAATGGTTATTGTTCAGATAATATTTATAGTTACAGATAAATTTGGTAAAGAGAGTTGGTAGAGAGAAGAGAATTTGCTCCGCTTCCCCAAAATCGACGGTATAGCAACTACATTCCTGCCAAGAAGTGAGCAGCGAACAAAATCTTTTCAAGATACAAAATGTTCACATGTATTAAAATTTGTTTAATACATTTACCTAATAACAGAAAAACGGGTTAATTGCATTATATAGGATGCAGAATGTTAAAAACTCACCTGAAGATGCATATGGCAAGTAAATTCAAGTCTAAAAACTTCAAACAAATTCAACGCGCACTTTTTTATTTGACTCAGGCAAAGAATGTAGACATTGCGTATTTTCAGCGTTTCTTCTTCTTTTTCAGCACAACAGTGTATTCTATCTTGTATCCTGGTTACAATAGGGTATATTTCATTTAGAATTTTATCCTGCAACAACAATTTATGTTTCACCGAATACAAACAAATTTTTCTTGAGTCATATTATGATATCAATCTTTCTCACCAAAAAAGTTTTAGTAGCAGCGCGAGGATCATGTGGTAAAAAATCTAAATAGGTATCTTTTGCTATATAATTTTCCATTTTACTAACTAAAATTAAAAACATAACATTTTTCTTAACCTCTGCGCAACGACAACAACAAGGTTTTCAGTGTGACCAGATTCAAATGCAGTGTGACCAGATTCAAATGTCAAATTCTGCTAGCCTGAATGACAAAAACTGCTAAAACATGCTAGACATTCTTCAAATAATGCTAAATTACTGCTTTCACAGATATTGCTTAAACATTAGAAAATATGGACAAAAATGCCAATTTGTACGATTAGAATGACATTTTTATTAGGGTTCCGTACCCAAAGAGTATCAACGGTCAACTATAATATTTTTAAGCCTACGCTGTCTGTCTGTTTGTCCGTCCTACCGTTTAACGACTGTATCTTTTGAGCCGATACTGTATCTTTGGAGATCAATAGTATCCGAATGGTATCTGTTGCGCTATACAATCTGTCGGATTATGGCACATTCACTCTCTCTCTGAGAGAAGGCCCGTGTCCCAGCAGCGGGAACTGATAACGATGATCTTTTGAACTGTAATAGATATTAAAATGTTTATAGAATATGACTGTAATGTTATGGCGGATTAATTAAGAAATAATAATAATAAAAAAGGGGATCCATATACAACAAAAGTACTTATTACGTATTTTGTCTTTGCTCTAAGCGGTGATAAGTACAAGCGTATGAGTCAAACTTGGCATGATTACACACTCTAAAGTAAAACTATAATAAGAAAAATAAAAGTGGTGTGGTAAGGAACCCCCAGTGCGCAGCCCAACTCACACTTGGCCAGTTCATTCCTATTTACAACACAATTCACTCGTCACTATCACTGTCCTTAGCAAATCCTTTGTATAATGATGATGAGTTAAGAGATAATTTTATCATATTTTTGTCGGCTCGAAATTCACACACCCATTTTCTCATATATTTCCTTTTCGCGTTTTTGGAATGCAAAATTCCAGAATCGTCATGTTTATTTTTGAACCGATTTCTAAGCCGGATTTTTATATTGTTAATCAGTGAAATGATTCGTTCACAATAAGTGTGTGGCATTAGTAAAATCATAATAGCCCACGCAAGATTCACAATGTTGGGTTTACCAACACCATTACCATTACCATTTAAATTAAATTAAATTCATCGTTTCAATTTGTCTTCAGAAATTTTCGGTATCTGTTAGTTTGGCATCAGAGCTGCTTCCAGAAGCCAATAAACTCAAATATAAAGGCTTGAGCGTACTGTGTGCACTTTTAGGGCATTTTGAAACGCGTTCAATAAATCCTGCCAGATTATTGCTATTATTGGATGTTATTATTGGATGCATTATTGGATTCTGCTAAATAATGCTAGATTTCAATAAAATGCTAAAAATCCTGCTATGAGCTAAAATGAGAGTCTAATCCTGCTAAAATCGCAGGAACCTGCTAAATATGGTCACACTGAAGGTTTTCAAAATAAAATGACAGTTATAATTTTTTTTATTCATAGTTTTTGTCTATGGACCAAACCATTTTATTTTTTATTTATTTGCTCCGCACGACTAGTGCATTCAGCCAGTGAGCTATGAAGAGATAATCCCCAATTCATAAAAGTGAAACGTTATCTGTTTGTTTGTTTGTTTGTTTGGGGAGCTTTCACGCAATAATGGCTGGACAGATTTTGATGAAACTTGGAATGAAGATAGCTTATACCCTGGAATAAAACATTGGATACTTCTTATCCCGGGAAATTGATAGTTTCCACGGGAAAGCTGGAAAAACTGGATAAATTTTCATTACTAGCTGTAAGAAACGGTTGCCATGGAAACGAAATAACATGTATGTCAAAAAACATCCAGAACATTGTTACCATACCTACCTTTTGCACTGGTTTTTAATATCCTACAAGAACATAGGATGCTTATTGTCGCGTTAAACAGTAGTCCACGCGGACGAAGTCACGGGGGGGAAAGCTAGTTCTGAATATAACAAGATGTATGTTTTTTTTCAACAGATAGTTAAAATGTCGAGAACCAGTCAGTCAAGTTGTAAAAAGGTCACGATTCAGTAAAGGGTGCATCCCGAGACGCGCAAAAATCGATAAAATCGATATTATCGCGCTAAAACGCGTACCGAGTCATCGTGAGCACAACAACGATTAAGTACTCTCTTTGACTGTAGTTGAGATCTTCAGCCCGATTCCATAACTTGGCTTCAATCGTTTTCTCAGTCTCGCAACCACTAATGCCTTGCGATAGAGTCGTATTTGCTATGAAAAAAGTGATAATCCGATTGTAGCCAAGTTATGGAATTGGAACACTTGTACTCAATGGCTGTGTTCACATACACGCTCGAATCATCCGTGCGATTATCGCTCGATCATCCGGAGATCGTGAACGACTTTGGACGTCCACATACAACTGACAACTGTCAAGTGTCAGTTTCATACTATTCCTCCCCTCCACTACTATTTTTCGGATGACCCAGGCGAACGCCCGGACGACGCCGTGAACGATTTTGAGTGTACGCGCGTGTGATCCGTGCGTCCTCGAACGTTTATGTGAACAGGCCCAATGTCAGTTTCAAAGGTGATGTCTCTGGATCTAATCGTTCCACTGGGTGTCCAGATACGATATCCGTCGTCATTCTCGTAGCCGATAAGTTTACCTTTTATAGCTTTTTTGCTTAATTTCTTACGTTTTTGTTTAGGTACGTGAGCATAGCATTCACTACCAATAATTCTAAGATGACTAATCTTTGATTTTCTGTTGTGCCAAAGTTCGAAAGGTACTTTGCTTTTCTCTCTAGTAGGTCCAGTACGATTGAGCACGTATGTGGCAGTATTTATAAGTTCTGCCCAAAGAAACTGAGGAAGTACTTCTCTGGCATGTAGCATAGATCTTGCAGCTTCTACGAGGGTGCGGTTCTCACGCTCACTACAACCATTTTGCTCTGGTGTGTATGGCATTGTTAGCCGCTGCTGAATTCCATATTGGTTCAGGATATTCCATACATTTTCATTATCGAATTCAATCCCGTTATCGCTCAATAAGGTTTTAACAGTATGTCCTGAAGTTTTGGCTTCATTTAGCATTTGAAGAAGTTCATTCTTAACTTCAGACTTTTCTCTGATAAAGTAAACAAATCAATAGCTGGAGTAATCGTCTTTGAAAAGAAGGAAGTATCTCAACTTAGAGCCGCTGGGGGTAAAGGGTCCACAAACATCTGCATGCATCAGCTCTCCTGGTTTAGTTGCTCTTGGTCTCGTCCCAAACTTGAGTCTGTGTGATTTTCCGTATATGCATCCTTCACATTTCATCAAGTGACAGTTCTATGCCCATTTCTCTCTTGACTTAATCTTGTACATGTCGTTTATCTTGGTGCGCGAAACGTTCATGGTACAGCTGTAGCATATTCGAATTGTTTGAAATAATATTCACTTCAAGAGTTTTATTTGGCAGGACAGTTTTCAAATCTAGTTTAAACAGTCCTCCTTTTGGTTCTCTTCTTCCAATTATAACTGTAATCCCTTGAATGTCTAATTTGCATTCTCTCACAGTTAACTTAAACATGCTATTTTGCATTTTGTCTAGCGCGGATAATGTTGACAAAAGATTTTTCGTTAAAGATGGTACTAGCCACACATCTTCGAGTGTTATTTTCCGCTTTTGTCCCTGTTCCAACTGCTGCAATAGTAGTGCCGTCAGCCGTCGTGACTGTGTGAGATAAATCAAATTCATGAAACTCATAGAAAAAAACTCGTCTATTGGTGACATGCCTTGTAGCTTCGTTGTCAACAAATCAGCTGTTTCTATCATGTGGTTGTTCCTTTGAACAGGCGTTTACCATCAACGTTATATTTTGAAGTTGAGCATTAGAAGATGAACTTCCTGCACTTGTAGGTTTAGGTGGCTTTCCATCCTTAATCCACTTCTTGCAGTTACGAACTCTGTGTCCAATCTTAGAACGATAGTTGCATTTAATTTTCTCATCTTTCTTTCCTTTCTGCTTAATAACTTCTTTTGATACTATTAAGACTTCCGGAGAACCTTGATTTCCGTCTTTAGCATTCAAATACCGTTCGAACGCACAAATATTGCTTGTCAAGTTGTCAATGGTCCTGTTTTGCTTGTTTACCAGAAGCCAGCTAGATTTAAATGCAAAGAACTTTTCATCTAGGGAATCTAGCACTTTATATATCAGAAACATATCAGGAAGCTTCACGCTTGCATCTTCTTTAGTGATTTCGGCATTTAAGGCACTCCATATATTTTTCAGTTTTGACATTAGTGTGTCCACGGTGTCTTGCTGGTTGTGCTTAAAATCGAAAAATTGAAGACATAGCTGATAAGCTCTATTTTCTGATTGTCCGTCGTATAAGCGATGTAGCTCTTCCCAGACTTCTCTTGCAGTCTTAAATATCATGACTTTTGTCAGTGTTTCTTCTGTCATGTTGTTGGTGAGTATAAGTAGAGCGAAACTATCTGCCTGCTTGAATTTAGCTAGAGCCAAATTGTATGCCACGATTTCTGCGTCACCTCTTCCTGGACACGAAAAGGGTTCTAATACAGTGCCTTCACATACCTCCAGTGCATTCTCGCAAGTGCTCAGGAGTATTGAGACTTTGTATTTCCACGTTGGCCAGTTACTCCCATCCAGCGATCCAATTTTGAACTTCGTCGTAAATCCTTCCATTTTCAATTACTGGCGTCACACAACCTAACAGAGTTTGTCGAATTATAGGCGTGGTGAAATAGAATGACTACGAAGCTTCAGAAATAAATCATTGGTAACATTTCAACAGAAGGTATTTTTATTTCTTCTTGCAAAGAAAAACTCTATTGACATAGTCAAAACATAAAACAGTATCTAAGATACATCTGACATCTCACTATTTTTGTATTCAGCCAGTACATAGAGGTACCGACCTCCCTGCATATTATAGTCAATTATACTTTTCAAAACTCTATGACTTTATAAATAAATGGAAAACATTATTTTTCACTCATTTATATTTACTCGAAGTTAGTTTTATCTGCTATTCTATTGCATAACCTGAGTTGCTCTTGTCATAGTAACATAGATATTAAATTTTAAAAGGCCCTCATGAGACAGGCTTTGACCTAGAATAGGAAAAAACAGTAATTCCTTTTCTGTTATGTATACATAAATATGCAATAAGTAGTATTATATTATTATTATTATGTTGTTAACGTGAAACGTCCTCTCCCACAACAGGAGGTAGAATCGCACGGGCCGAAGCCAAGTGCATGTTTACTCTGAAATCCAATTCAGCAGTAATTTAAAAATTTACGTACTATTCGGCACGTATTCAGGATCACTGCTTTTTGTAGGAGAATCTAGGTAAACGGGGGCAGGGATAGAGATTTCAGACCCAGTGATCGCCTAACTGAAAGCTATAGCGATAGCGATACCAAAGTACACGCCAATTGTCATCATATTTAGCGTTTTTAACAGTTATTTTCGCCAATTGTTACAAAACGAACGGCCCCTGATAACAAAGTAATATTAACTCTAACGCGCTACTACTATGTGCAATTTAGCATGCACGCTGGATGTATGAGTAACCTACGTAATACGTTTATAGGTATTGCGACGGAGCGCTTTTGCGCCCGCCCCACCGTTCGGTGACTTAGAGACCAAATACACATTTCTCTCTATAAAAAAAAAGTTTGTAGGCTATTAAATCGGCGGCTTTCTAAATAATAGTAAATACAGAAGTTGCACTACTTTGACTGTACTTACTTTTATTTTTTCTGTGATTATACTCACGTCAAAGGTTTTGAATTACGATTAAAATAGATCCCACGCTAATTAAATGTTGTCCTAGCAAAATGTCGCGTTTTATTTGGTCTAGATGGTCGAAAGGTTCTGAGTGCCCGACTTTCACAGAAATGATATCTTTAGGAATTTCAACCATAAAAGGATGGCGCTTTGCCGATCCTCTAGTCGTACGGTAATGGAAAGGTGATGGGTAAATCAGATTGTGCAGTTCTTGTGCACACTCTCCATAGTGCAATCTATAGAATACCGACAGGTTTTGGACCTCACACCGATGCGCCAGACTTTGAAGGTTACTCTTTACCGGAGTGTCATCTCCAATGAGCCTCATAGTACGTCTCTCAATTGAATCCAAAGCCTCGAGCTCTTATGTTTATGCAAATAAAGTACCTAAGTACTAATTTTATCTCTCTATATACCTAACCGTGCGAAGCCGAGGCGGGTCACTAGTGTGAAATATTCCTTCATTATTTATTCTTTACTAGCTACGCCCTGCGAGTTTGCATGTGTTTTTACACTTTTCTGGGATAAAAGGATCCTATAAGGTATTCTAAGACCAAAAGTAGTACCTATAAAGCCCAAAATAAGTAAGTAGTACCAAATTTCGTTTAGCCGTCAAATATTTACTATAGATTGCTCGGCTTATACTAATCGGATTAAAATACAAGTACACCAGTTTTAATTTAAGTAAATAGCTAAGCTATCCAACAGTGAAAACCACATATCAATAAGTTTACTTCTTTTTTTTGTTTCTGTTCAGCTGGGACTGACAGAGTTTTTATGCTGTCTGGTCTTCTCGTCGTCCATACCGCAAGCCTAAAGACGAGGCTTCAACGCTTGCGTCCTACTAGTTACGACCTACGAAGCTACAGTGAGGCTAATAAAGTCGCTTAGCGAGCTATGGAGAGAACGATATTACGTAGTATTGTATTCTCTTTCAGAGCTATTCTCTGAGTTTATTTGAATCCTAAATGTCCTCCTAAATGTCTGCCAGAGAACCAAGGTGACCGACATAATGGAAAGGATTAGCAAGCTGAAGTGGCAATGGGCCGGTCACATAATTCGAAGAACAACTTTCGACAACCGTTGCGGTAAGCGAGTTTTATAGTGGTGACCACGTTAAGGCAAACGTAGTGAGACCGCTGGATGACCTATTGTAACAGCACATGCTTTTACTACATATTTTTTATAATTATTCCAATTATAATTGGTTACTTTACTACCATTAATAGTAGGTGATCTAGATATAGTTTTCCCCCGAAGCCACGCCAGCCAGTTGGAGTGAAGAGTTGCGAATGGCGAGGAGAGCTGAACATCGGGCTCAGTGGCGTTCACCAGGTGAGGCCTACGACCAGCAGTGGATTGATATGGGCTGATGATTTTAATGATGATGATGATGATGATTATTGATGATGTTTTTACAAAGAAAATCTAATATATATCATATATCATCGTTTATGAATACCTAATATATTATTATTATATTCATCGGTCCATCACTAGGATTGCAAAAGAAGTGTACAACCGTTACGTTAGTATTGTACATAAATTAATAGGTACAATCTTTCAAAATGGATGCTTGGCAATCGTAATTCTGTCTTGGTCTGTCAAACTGAAGGGTCATAGGAATTTAAAGTTGAGCTACTATTAAGTATTCTGTGCTATTAAAGTGAACAACCTTTCTGTTTTGGAGCTACTTCTATTCTGTTTTTCTATGACTCACGTACTCCCACTTGTTCGCACTTTGTAGACAAATTAGTTACCGTACTGTATTAGATAGATAGATAGATAGATAGAAAACACTTTATTGCACCGAAATAAACACAAATACAAAATAAACTTTAAAAAGTAGTACAATCGGCAGCCTTATCGCTAAGCAGCGTTCTCTTCCAGGCAACCATAGATTACATTGAGACACATTACTATATAATAGAAGGTAGTTGTTGGTAGGCAACGATTTAGTAATATATATATATATATATATATATATATATAGATAAAGATAATAAAAAAAAAACAAAAAAAAAACATAAAGGAGTGTTTGCTATTTACTAATAAATATTATGTAAACAGCAAATACTATTAAACATATAAACATTTAAATATTTAAACATTATACTAATAAATATTTTATGGTAGGTACATCATAAAGAACAAGGGTGAAATTTTATGCGATAAATCTTGCAGCGTCTTGAAATATCGTCTTGTAGGAATGCCTACAGAACTAAAGTAATTATTTTTCTACGTCTTTTCAACATAACATGTAAGCTAGGAAAAGCCTGGTTAACAAATTAATTTAAAAAAAAACATGAAATTGAAACTTCATTTCCTTCCTACAATGTTTTGCCGGCCTTGTTGCCTGCCCAACGGGTGAAAATATGTATATAATACAATGACGTTTCCGGTTCGGACGTCAAAATCGTCAACTCAGTCTACTTCCTGCCCTGATTTTTAAACCAAAAGAAGTTGGATTACGCTTACTTCCCACCCGGTTTTGTAAACCAAAGGAGGTTGAATTACCCTTACTGGCGTTAAACCTTTTAACAGTAAGCGTAATTAAACCTCCTTTCGATAAACAGAATAAGACTATAGACAAAATGGTACGGCAATATAAAACCTTTATACTAAACATTATAACAAAGAGAATAAAATGCATTATAGTTTAGAGGAGGAAGTGTAAGGAATTGTTGTAAAATATTTGTGCTAATATTGGACAACTGTTTCCCTGCACAGTGAAACAACAGCAACATATTTATCATATTGTTTTGTAATCTCGCCAGGCAGTAACAGATTGAAAATAATAATTATTCAAAAGCCTAGTCTGTTACGCTAGGTAGATAATTGAATAGGTACAATACCTGTAAACATTAATATTTATCACGCATAAGTACTTAATTGCCTACTTAATTTAAGCACATAAAATAATTGAAATCTCGATGACTTGTTTCAAAAGTCGTTAACAGTAACATAATCTACAAAACTTTGAAGTCTAATAACAATTATTCCTGGCCTCCCCAATAAAAAATCTCAGGAAATGATGCTGAATTACTAGCGTTTTTTTTGTGTCTAAAAACGTCGTGAATTTTACTGACCTAAAGACATGTATGGAAGTTCGCCATTGTTCATTACACATCATGCAGTATTGATAGTTTCAGCCAGAATTGAAAATTACAATCATGTAGCCGTTCGTTTTGTAACAATTGTCAAAAATAACTGTTAAAAACGCTAAATATGTTCACAATTGGCGTTCCCTTTGGCCATTTGTGGGCGAAATTAGCGTTCTGAACGTTTTCGATCACCGTTCGTTTTGCAAGATTCGATGACATGTTGACATAGGAAAATCGACTTAATTCCGTCATAGATAGGGTCGTTTTTCATTCAGTTTGGAAATGATCGATAGTGTCAAAAGTTGCAAAAATTATAAAAGTGTTGAAAATGTTCAAAGAAAACGGCTTGTTAAAAATGTACATTTCGAAACTGCCCACAACGCCATCTCATCTCGAACGCAGGGCATGAGAATGTCAATTTTCATTGTCAAGTAAAACAGAACGCCATTCACTTCATACCATACATAGGGATGCAACATCGTTCTTAAAAACATCGAGGCTCCCACGACAAACATCGATGTTGAAAAACATCGGTAATAAAAACGATACATCGATTTTTTTTCGATGTTTTTATTATCTTACGTACCTGGACAATAAAATATACTAGTCTTACCAGTTTTTAACCCAAAACATTAGCTAACCCAATTAATTAGACCACATAACAATAAAATTGAACTTAAAAATAAAACACGTTTTCTCATATATATTTTTAACGTATCTATTTTGAAGTGGAATTTAGGAAGAGACATAATATACTTAGAGGAACTCAATTCACATATCACAAAAGAAATGTAATTTTAATCATGTAGCTATAATTACGACGTACCTAAACGTAATAAAATGTATGTACCATACTTAATGTACTACATACATATAAGATTTATTTATCGAGTGTAAAAATTCTGAAATAGAGTTTGAAGAAGCTTGGATACTCTAGTCCCCAGAAGCCTATTTCTGTCCTGAGTGATTGCTCCAGTCTGCGAGAACAAACGCTCGCTTGGCACAGACTATGCAACGGTGGGGAGATATATCATTGCAATCTTTGCAAATTTTTAGCAAGTTAATATTTAAACAAACGAACAAAAGAGAGCAACGTGGCAACTTAAATACGTGTCATTGGTCGGCAGAGCATGAACAGATTGGATGAATGATGTCGATGTTTACAGTTTTGCCGTCGATGTATCGGCAATGTATGGTTCATCAAAACATCGATGTTGACCTCGATGTTTTGGAAACATCGATGTATCGTTTGCATCCCTAACCATACATTGTAATTCATTGTATATTCGGTAATTTTGTAATTTCCGAAATCTGAATTGTAAAACAATAAAAGCAACGGAAAGTACGTAACAATGAGCGAATTAGTTTGGGGAATCAAAAATGGTGATATAGATCAAGTTAAGGATATAATAGAAAACAAAGTAAGTCTAAACATGTCGCATGAATCTGCCGTTTGTTTTGCGTGATGATTAAATGGAAATTGCTCCTTATTTGTTGAGAGAAAGCGAACGTTCACTATTGTCCACGTTTCTTTGATTTCATGTTATTTATGGTAAACACCTAGTTTCTATTGGGAGTTGCATAGAGGCGCTGTTTATCCGTTCGTTTTCATTCATTCCTCTTATTTATTATAGTTTCATATTTCATTGCTAGATAGAAACATAATTATAGAATTGAATTAATTTGAAAGGGAAATAAAAATGTATCTGAGAATTAAGTGCCTGTTTCCGCACTGCCCCTTACACTTTGTAATGGTAATCATTTCAGACTAGAAGAAAAAGCAGATTTCACTAGACAGAGACCTAAACAGAGGCTAAAAAAGCAAATACAAAATTAACAAGGCTAGAACAGTGGACTACCCATAGCCTATTCCCATATGCCATTGCAGGCTATGGGAAGTTGATATATTCCATAGTTGTATTCAGTTAAAGGCACTCAACTACCCACCCATGCAAAAATGAAAAATAAATTTAATTAATAATATTTCAAGTATTCACAGCTTTTATGTAAAAAAATATATACTTTTGCACCATTTTATTTTAAACAGAAAATTGATGTCAATGCTCACATTGATGGCAGAGTACCTCTACACTATGCTGCTGACTATGGTCAAACTGTTGTGCTGAATTATTTGCTGGACAAAGGTGCTGATCCTAATGTAAGTTCACTGTAGTTCAGTTTGTGTTATTCATTCCAAACACAATGGATTTTACTTGCCCTTTGAGCACCACTTGCTCAATATTGCACATTAAAGTAATGTTTATATGCACTACCGCACCCCATGCTCGAAGGATTAATAGTGATATGAATTGTGATAAGAAAGGTTTGTTAGGTTATATTTGATTATAGGTATGTCTAGCAAAAGAGCTAAAAGTTTTTTTTAGTCTTTGAGATTCCTTCCTCATACCAATATTGTTACAAAATCTAGTTTGTCATATGATGTAGTCCTGGCCTCTGGTATCAGAGTTTGTAAGGCCGCCTGAGGGCCTCTGTCATGGCTTATTTACTGCTACTAATCAATAGCAGCTGGGATTGACAGCTTAACGTGCCCTCCGAAGCATGAAGCAATGGAAAACTGCACATAACTTGAGTCATTGGTGTGAAGCCTAGTACTGAACCCTGGGGAAATATATAGCATCGAGGGGCAGGAGTTGGTGGGGGGTGGAGAGGGGCGAGAGATCTGCCCCCTAATACCTCTCCCCCCGCAGGCAAAGCTTAGTTTATGATATATTTCAGTTCTAAGTTTATAAAAAAAACCAGATTTTTATTCACCAAAAGCAACCAAACAGCCGTAACAGTTTATTAAAAATTGCAAAATAACTTAACTCGCCTGTCGCTCTGCTGCACAATCGCTTTGCTTGCTTGGCTTGCGCTATGTGTAGTCATGTTAAAACCTAACCTACCCTAGTTTTTGGGGCCAAACATAACATATTTAATCTTTCTGGCGAAAGTTGCGGAAAAGACACATTCTACTAATTTTTTATTTTATTTACGGTGACCAAAAAGTTGATTTTTAATAATCTCATCTCAACTAAGCGTCTCCGCAGGCGGTGGAGTACCAGGGGGCAGCCCTCCCCTCGATTCTATATATTTCCCCAAACTACTTCCATTTACGACTGATTAACAATTTATTTGTCTATTATAGATGGTAGACAAACATGGCATCTCCGTACTTTTGGCTGCAATCTGGGAGGGGCATACAGACTGTGTCAAAACATTATTGAAGAATGTAAGTGATCAATACAACACATCATAAATTACAGTATCCATTGTACATTTTATCATGCCTGTTTTTTTACTTTCCAGGGTGCTTCCAAAAGTGGCAAGACTCCTGATGGGACACCATACCTTGAAGCCGCAGAGAAGGATGAGATCAAAGAGCTTCTCACATAAAATAATCCATTATCTGAATCATCAATCATCATTAGATTTATTCTTATTTTCAAATGCTAAGGTAACATTACTTTAGAATGGAACAATGAAATAACTCCATCAATAAATATTTTTACATACATTTATTTATAATTATAATAATGAATTATTTTTATACGCTCAACATATTTATTAAAAATATGTATTTTTTTATTGTGCGTCCATTATTTAGTACCATGCATATACAAGGCCTGAGCTGTTCATGTAAGACTAGGTACACATAATATGCTGTAGGAGTGAAAGCCCCATGCTATAAATTTAGCAAATAAATTATTTAATATTTAAGGTATAATTCCAGCAAGTAAGATATAACTTTTATTGCTAAATAATAAAAACAACTTTATAATTCAAAATCTTTTATTGTATTTTCTAAGATATTGGTAGCTCCGAATCCTAAACACTTTTTTACTTCATAACTCTTGTACATTAATAAATCATATATCAAAGATCTGATATATACACTCCAAACTTTTAAAAATAATAAATACGGAAGATGCACAACCAATTTAAAATTGCTACATAGTTTATACGGACATTTTTGTATACATACTACAATCTCACTAGTATACATCAAGAAGGTGGCAAGAACTCACATCAACATGACACTAGACAACAACACAACTAAATAAAAAAAAACAGGTAAACTCAGTACCTAACTCATCAATTATAATTCTCCATCACCAGGATATTTTTTATACTTGTTCTTTGGTGGCGGACAGTAACATGCATTTTTCTGAGCATCTAAATATGATTTGCAGCCTAAAGTCAATGTGCCAGTAAAAAGTAGTTTAGCTGCTCCTTTACAACCTGAAAGTTAAATGCATTTGATAAAATATTGTATATTGAAATATAGATAATACTTTATTGTACACCAGTTTCCAATAAAAATACAGCTAAAAGGAACAATACCCCTTTTTTCAAAAGTTTTGGATTTCGATGATCAAAGGGCTTGTCACATGCCCAATCTGCATTATGATAGATGGTATCATAATGGTATTCGACAAGGTTTTTCAAAATTTTCACCCAGTACTAATATTGGTGGTTAGAATGTTAAGAACTAAACCAATAGTAGTGTAGAGTCCCACACAGTGGCGTAGCTATCGTAGGGCCAGGAGGTGCAGTGCACCAGGGCCCCGGAGATCAGGGGGTCCTCTAACCCAAGCTTTCAAAAGAGAGGAGCAGCCAGCTCCCGAAGCTAGAAAACCTCGAGTCTGCTCACAAGTTTTTTTAAATGTTTTTAAATGAATATCAACAATTACGTGCTACACCTTCGACCACATCATCACTTTCCATCAGGTAAGATCGTGATCAAAAAATTGCCTAGTCCGTAATAAAAAAATATGGAACACAACACATAAGCCAAGCTTAGCGTCCTCGTTAAGCATGTGCTGTTTGTTATTGTTGTTTGGTAGTTCAGTAAACTGAAGATTATAAAAAATTAAGTATTTAGGAAACCGCTTCGGACAAGATAGCCTCTGATATTTATCGTTAATTGCAATTGAAAACTAGCTTAAAAGCTGAAAAAACACGCCTGCCCTGCCAAAAATAAAATACATACTATTGGAATGTGCTTATCCAGGCCTTCAATTTGATACACATAATGTAAAATTCGAAAAAAAAAATTGCAATTGAAAATGGCCGCTATATTGTATATTTTTTTAAATGTATAGCCTCTGTTACTCGGAGGGATGTAAGGATTCTAACGATACCCCATACATCTAAATCTGTTCGGGCATTTCAAAGTTATGGTGCAATAAAGAAACTTACATACAAATATCCATGAATGTTAAAACATAAAACTCCTTTTTTGGGCAGTTGTGTAATAAGGCGGCATCAAACTTAGATTTGAGTGAAATTATAGAAGATGTCGCAAAAATTCAAACGCGCAAGAGATTGTGAAGTGGACAGGGAATTCTGTTAAACATCAACCTTTTTCCCTTAATTGATCTTATCTGTACGAGTAGGTATGCTTATTCTATAGACATTTCTTACTGTTGTTGGCTTATTCCCATATTTTTTTAATCACATAGAGATTCTACACCTCATAGAGACGACATATGGACTTAGCCTACTAGAGATTAGTTCAACTCAATGTATCCTATTCTTATTCCTATCTATAATTTTGGAGGCCAATATAAGTTCAAGCTACTTGGAATGAGGGGGTGAAGGCCTGATTTTTGCTCTATGCACCGGGACCCTTGTCCACCCAGCTACCCCATATACCTACAGCCTGTATATAGCTATGGTCCCACATATACCTACAGCCTGTATATAGCTTTAATAGAAACACAATGAAATACACCAGCCATGCTGATTCAGGTGTAACTACCTGAAAACACAAAACTGAATGTTTGCAAAAAGTCATCATGACACATTGACATATTCGCAGACGATCCAATTTGCAATAGATCCAACACATTCCGGCGCAGTGCTGTATTCAAGATTGGCAGTGAAAAAGTTCATACAAAATCACAACACTGTCACAACCGTACTGACAACATCACAGAAAAATCGTATACAGATGCACTGGCATTGCGATCGTATTTTGTGTGAGTGTGGTAAGGCACACATTTTAAAGCCCATAACCATTTTATACTTGACAGTAAAGTAACATACTCTCAACCTTATTTCCTAGACAATAAGGTTTCACTTGCAAATAAAATTTCTAGTGGTAACAGTGTTTGATGTAAACTAACTTCAAAAATATGTGGCTGTCACCGCACTGACATTCCTCACACTCTCTAAGTACCGATGCCACCCCAGATCGTGATAACAAGTAATGTGTACTTAGTACATACTAAAAAATAAAATCATATTTTTAGTTTTTATTAAATAAATAGGTATGAAAAATTAGTAAAAACAACGTTTTGTTATACAAAACAAACTATTATTACTTTAATGATATACTATGTTTTTTTTAAATAGGTAAGTAACGTCCTGGCTGACAATGTCTAGTATGCTAAAGAGTCCATTCAATACCAAGTAACAAAGTCTTGTTTGTTGTATGAGGTAGTGCTGCTGGCCTCTGGTGTCAGAAATTGTCAGGCTGCCCGAGGACCTCTGGCTTAACAACTGCCAATAATCAATAACAGCCGATACTGATGGTTTAACGTGCCTTCTGAAGGTGTAGATGGCCACCTTTGATTTTATATGACACAATTGGACATTATCCAGTTGCTTACCGCGACGCGCATGCATGCGCTCAGTACTGCGCAATGTTACATACATTGCCACCTGATGATCGACTGGTTATGCAAATAATATGGGATTTTGAGAACTGGACATTTTGCAAATATTACTTTTTGCACCTGAACCTCCAGGCTAGTGGTAACAGAAAAGACAAAAATTATAGCTATTGAATCTTTTTGGAAATGCTTCGTGCAATTATTCAGCAATGTTTAATTTCCAAGAAAAAATACCTTTAGTGATTGCATCACCCGCAACATTTACAGACTTGTATGAATCACAGTAGCTGTAAAGGCACTTCTTGAATTCCAAATCACAGATTTCCTTTCCACTATTACATCTATCATAACAAAGATCGTGGGTGTCACAACATTTGGTCATGTCTTCTATAGGCAAATATTCTGAGGCTACCTGGAACCCGAGCGAGCCACATCCATCTGATTTGGGTATGTGGTTTCTGTTACGAACTGGTTTATGACCTGAAATCATAAATTAATATGTTGAATACTTAGTGTAATTTAAGGAAGATAGTAAAATTATTAAAAGAATAATATATGTCACCTTCTGGACAAGTAAATATGCAGTCTTCTTCAACAGCTGCATCAAAAACTTCATGCAATGATTTAAATTTTTCAGCGACTGTTATAGCATTCTTTACCCAGTCTCCGAATACTGATTCAGCAGACAAAACTGCATCTTTTAAATTCCTGAGCATACTGGATCCTATACCAGTGTATGCGTAAGCCGCAAAAGTTAGGACATAAATAAATATTTTCTTGTATGGAATCTCCATTTTTTATCAATTAATAATACTAGAAATGTACAAACATTCTACTCTTTTTGTTTCATAAAACCACTCCCGGAACAACACGTAATTTTAGAATTATTGTGAATATTGTATTGTAAGAATTTTCAGTTATTTTGGACCATTGCCAAAATCAAAACAACAGCTGATTGAAGTTGACGAGTCCCCACACGACCAATAATATATAATACGCGGCCAAATAATGTACAGCCAATAATACGCGACCAATATTACATGGATTGGCCTCGTAATATCAGGGTGTACATTACTTGGTCGCGTATTATTGGCCGTGTAATATCACCCCGAGCAGATTTTGCGCAGGCGATAATACGAAGCCAAATTGTGTACACGTAATATTGGTTGTATTTTATTGGCTGTGTAATAACACGGGTCAGGCACTTTTTGTACGGGTGATAATCTACAGCCAATAATATGTGTACATCACAGACTAAAATAAAGAAATGTCATAGTCAAAGCCTCGTTTGCACGTTCCAGTATCCTTTTACCGCAGATTATGAATAACGATTGCTCCGGCGCTGCGGGAAGTGCTGCCCCTCCACCCTTGCGGACGAGGGCTGCACTCCCTCCGTGCCTCCGGCTTTTTAACAACACTAGTGTAGGGCTGACAAGACCACGTGGAGTCGGGGTTGGCCGATTCGGTTCTGTGACAGTTTTTTTCTTCTTGACACTCGCCTACACAAATGAGGCATCAAAGAGTGATTCTATCTCTGTCTATGGTTGGCTTCGTATTATTGGCCTTGTAATATTGGTCGTACAAAATCAGCACGAGCTGATATTACAATGCAGTATTTTGTGAAATTGTGTGCCACAAACAAAAAAAAAGTCGTGATGGCAGAAGTTTGAACTTTAATGTACTTAGTATAATTCTAGTTTAGACATTTCATTTTGGAGAAAATTGACATAGTTTTAGCAAGGTTTTGGTTAGAAAATGAATGTCATCATCATCATGTCAGCCTTTAGAAGTCCACTGCTGAACATAGGCCTCCCCCAAAGAGCGCCATGACGAGCGATCTTGTGCCACCTTCATCCACCGACTTCCTGCGATGGCTACAATGTCGTCGGTCCATCGTGTGGGGAGTCTCCCCACACTTCGCTTGCTTGTTCGTGGTCGCCATTCGAGAACCTTTATGCCCCTTTTTTTCAACCAGTAACATAAGGTTTTTTTAGTTCCATTTGTTATTTTCGTATGTTTTGTAATCATGTTTATTTGTTCCACTAATAGAAATATCTCAAAATTTCCGCGCTCGCTTCGCTCGCGCCTTTATAATAATATAATGTTTTGATGAAACACAAAGTTACTAGAAATTACTCCAAATTTTCGCGCTCTCTATACTCGCGCCCTTGTTCTTTTATTGCCTGTTGAATGAAGGATAAAGCGTATCTTGTTTTCCTTCAGTTTTAACAAACATTTCAAGAATAACTAAAAATAATACGCTAACTACGTTCGCGCCTTGTTATTATTGGCTGCGTTTATATATCGATCTGCTCAGTGGATCCATAGTAATTTTCATCTTATGTCATACGCACGACCACAAATAGCTCAAAATGTTTGCGCTAGCTTTGCTCGCGCCTTTGTGATATTACCTATTTTCGCAAGCTGAGGTGTTCCCGTTCAGTGTGACCCCCCCCCCCCCTCCCCCCCTCCCCCCCGACTCGAAGGCTGGATCCGCCCTTGCTGGCAACACGCACTGATTATAAACTTTCGTCTTGAGGCTCTGCGGTATCTGCGACGAGAAGATTTGGCGTAATTTCCCGAACGCTGCCCATCCGAGTTGGATTCGTCGGTTGTCCTCTTTGTAGATGTTGGTGGTGAAGCGTCAATGCCTAAAAATTAGTTAGAATATTTTTCATTGATTATTTACGTATATTATAAATTAATAACCATATGGAAAACACTCGTATATAGTGCAGGCGCCCGCTCTCATGGATGTTATATCTTTGGTTTCATCCAAAACTCTGAGAGATGGCGTTAGCAGTCATTTCGCATGCATGTTTATGCATTCGAAGCTGGCGAGTGATTGGTCGACAGTTGAGTCGCAATGGATGCTTCTCAATCTCCGTTGTGATAAATTACTTCCCTCGGAAACATAATCATATTTAATTGAAAAGACTTGAAGTTCTTGTGAAAACTACTACTATTAACACTGCAGTGTCTGACGATTTGGAGAACTATAAATGTACAGTGCCTTCACGCTTGGAAGTGCTGTTTTTATCTTCGAATATTGTTGGAGCACCCACCCGCCGGTCTTCGGAGACGTACATCTGCTGTAATTCGTACCTCGAGGAGCTGCAGGTGTGCCTGGACTAATGAAGTGGTGAGTGGGCATATTAATTTACTGCATATAGTGGATACGAGTGTTTTCCAATAGGAATTTTCAAATAGTTTTTTTCAGCCATAACGGTACGCTAGTACACACGGTATAGGCTATTTACACGCCATACCATCTGATGGTCCTTCGAACCGGATAGGTATAATTATTAACCTAACCAGCTATTTAGTTTGTTGATTTTATACGTAAATTGTTCGTGAAATCCCAAACATAAATAATTTTAACTTCCTACCCACTTTAAAAAATATCAACGAAAGTACATAATTCTCATAATTTTACGTATGTTTTGGTAAAATTCTTGTTCAGTAGGTACTTCATAACACATAATATACAATGGCAGAAGCAAGTCTAGAAACTTCGCTGGTCTTATTTGAACATAAGAGAGAAATGTTATACCAACGTATTAATCGTTTGTATAACTCCTCGAAAAATATAACTTCGTTCGATTCGAGATCGAATGAGAACTTCGTGACCGAGTCAGAAACGATTGATGACATCCGCGATATGTTTGAGTCGATTGTAGATCAAATTAATCAAAATAAGTTAGCTTTGAAACCAAGTTCTACACCCGACTATGCTAGTTTAGACTCGTTCGAGGATTTGTATACTAGAGTGAAACGGACTAGAAATAAAATAAATAATGACTCGATTTTACTATCGCGAGATAACGTCAATACATCAAAGGATGTTACTACGCATATTAACTTGCCACCAATTTCATTGCCGAGTTTTGACGGGAAAACGGAGAATTGGCCGGTTTTTTACGAGTCGTTTAAATCAAACATACATAACAACAATCAGTTGTCTGACTCACAGCGTGTGCAATACTTAGTAGGTAAACTGACACAATGCGTTGAAAGTTCTCGCTGGTATCGTACCGACAGGTGATACCTACAATATCATATGGAATAGTTTGGTGAAAAAATATCAAGATAAGCGTGCTTTAGGTATACACTACTTGAACAATATACTTAATTTAAAGAGTTGTTCTCAGAATGCTAATAGCTTGGATTCGTTCGTAGAGAGATATTCGGCGTCAATCGCAGCTCTGAAACAGTTAGGTATAGGTGATCTAACAGATTTTATTCTGTTACACTGTGCCATTCGAAAGATAGATTGTCAAACTGTTGAAACTTTTGAAATGACTGTTCGAGGCACGGAAATACCTACGAGTAAAGACCTAATAAGCTCTATGCAGGATCAAGTTAAGATCTTAGAACGCTCGAACTCCGCTGCCCCTACGTGTTCAACCTCGCGAAGCAGCTCGAGTAAGCCGCCCGCTTTACGTCACGCAACCCGCGCGCTCATACCTACAATGGGTTCGTAGCGAGTGATAATGTACCTACGCAGGCTGGTGCCTCTGCTATGCTTGCGCCTGCGCTTGCTTCGTTATCGCGCTGTGCGTGCTGTAATGATATAGCCATATTCTGCTAGATAATTGCGCGAAATTTAAAAACTTGAATGCAAAGGCGCGTTTTGATTTTATTAAATCGAAACGTGGTTGTGTTAATTGCCTAAGTGTTTCGCATAGTCTAAAAGACTGTCATTTGACTTCTTTTTGCAAAAAAACGTCATATTAATCTATTACATTTTAATGATAAAAATGTAAATTCTAATACACATATACATACTGCTGAAATAATTGACAGCGTGCCGTCGATCTTGCCTCCGCCGCCGTCCCGTGACTCCCGCGCGTCTGCCATCTCGCCTGCGCTGCAGTTAGCCGTCGCTCAGACGAATCTGATACCTCGCTCTTCATAGAAATAAGGAAGATATTGGCTTACGTGCCGAGTTGCATAATATTCCAAGTGAAATATCGCCGTCGCCACATAATGCCTCCGTGCTACTTGCTGCCGAAGTAAAGTCTAGCACCGCGGTCTTATTGTCGACCGCACAAGTATATGCGCGTCCGAAAGGTAGTACGGGACAGAAGAAGGTAGTTAGGTGCCTGATTGACAATGGTTCACAAAATAATTTAATTACGACTGATTGCTGTCGGATGCTCAAATTGCCAATAATACCTTTGAGTAATTCTTTTGTCAAAGGTATTGGTTCAACATCTCGACCGATCATCGGTTATGTATATTTCTATATTGAATCCCACGTATATCCAGAACATAAATATACTATACATGCGTTAGTGGTAGAATGCATTACCGAGCAATTGCCATCGCACTTCATAGAATGGGATAATGACTTACAGCATCTATAGGCCTTGCCACTTGCCGATTTAAACTGGAATATTCCCGGAAATATTGATGTTGTGTTGGGTGCTCAACTCTTCCCATATATTTATTTAGGGAATAGGGTCGATTCTGGTTCGCGTGCGCCTCCCGTGTTTTTGACTAAGTTTGGGTATGTTTTGATGGGAGATTACGTACGTAATGACGTCATACCTACCCCTACCTATACTGCGTTAGCTTTAAATGACCTATTGCAGAAGTTTTGGGAATTAGAGGACGTACCCCAAACTCGTTTGTTATCACCTAAAGAGACGGAATGCGAGAACATTTTTACGTCTTCCGTGACGCGTGACGATGTGGGTCGTTATATAATATCTTTGCCATTTTGTAAAGATCCGGCTGAACTTGGCAATTCTCATGCAGCCGCCCACCGTCGACTTTTGTCATTGGAAAGGAAGCTTCGTCAATCACCTCGTCTTAACTGCTCGATTGATTCTATGCGCTACAGTCACTTTTTTGTTTTCATTGATCATCGCAACTAACGCTACAGTCTCATTTTTTGTTTTCATCGATCATCGGACCACTCGATAGCGACGTAAATTTTGCCACTCGATTTTGAACATTATTGACCTCAATAATCATTCAAATCTAAGCGTGTTTATATAATTATTTTGCTTCGAAACCCACAACATAAACACTTGAAATATGTGCCGTACCTATTTAGCTCCATAAATCACCAGTTTGTTTATCTAAGCGCTCAATGAAGTGGTCATAAAAACGGTTAGTTTACGCAAAGTCGGCGCGGCCAGATGTGTCGCGTAGACCTTCTTTTTTTTGTGGGTTGACAATCAGATACCTGTGATCTCGGCTTGTACCCAATAAATCCCCAGTTTGCGGCCAGATGTGTCGCGTCGACCTTATTTTGTTTAAGGGTTGACCATCAAGTACCTGTAGTCTCAACGCATATACAATCAATTACCAGTTTGAGGTTATATGTGTCGCGTCGGCCATTTTTTTTTTGGGTTATCAGTTTGGTCCTGCGGTCTTCAGCGCGTGGACAACCGAGCGGTTACGGGAGAACTATAACCAGATGATTCAAGAGTACCTCAACAATGGTTACCTTAGTCAAGTAGCTGACTCCGAACTTACTGACGGTTATTATATAGCACATCACGCCATAATAAGACCGGACAAACCAATGCCACGCATAGTCCTAGACCCAAGCACCAGGACTCACACTGGATTGTCATTGAATGACGTATTGCACGTTGGTCCAAATTTACAAACCGATCTGTTCTTGTTATTGTAACAGTTAAGATTATTTCCCGTAGCAATGAACGCTGATATAAAACAAATGTATTTACGTTAGTTACGTTTGCCATAGTCACCACGCTTGGCAGGCGGGTTTGTGACCGCAGTGTAGCAAATATGTGCTCGGAGGACGCTGCTGCCCATCTTCCAGTGTGTAATCCCTTAGTCGCCTCTTACGAAATCCACGGGAGGATTGGGAGGGGTCTTATTCTAAGCCAAGACCGCCACGGCCAATGGATATGACAGTTATAGGTGAAACGTGTTTCGAAGTAGCGTAGTGAACCCGTTATATTTGATATCGAAAAAGCTACTTTATAATCTAAGCTTTATGGTAGTTTTTCATTCGGTTTGGAAGTAAGAAAGAAAGAAAGAAAAGACGTTTATTGTGCACAAACAAGATACATGTTACAAGATATAAAAGTAAAGTACTTAACTAAATAAACATTCACGCATCTGCTGTGCACAAAAGGAGCAAGTTCAGGGAAGGGATCATTAGTCTATGCATCCTCGAGCGTAGCCCAGTGGCCCAATTCCATAACTTGGCTACAATCGGATTATCACTTTTTTCATAGCAAATTCGACTCTATCGCAAGGCATTAGTGGTTGCGATACTGAGAATTCGATTGAAGCCAAGTTATGGAATCGGGCTGCTGGGGCGCGTTCACTTACTAGGTTCGAGGACACACGGATCACCCGCGCGATCACTCGAAATTGTCCACGGCGTCGTCAGACTTACGCCTGGCGTCACCCGAAAAATAGTAGGGGAGGTGAAACTGACACTTGACTGTTGTCAGTTCTATGTGGACGTCCAAAGCCGTTCACTAACTCTGGGTGATCGAGCGATATTCGCACGGGGTGATCTGCACTGCTATTACGTAATATTGATCATGACGGTTACAAGCCGTGAAATTCAATAATGCTTTGCGATAGAGTCGATTTTGCTATGAAAAAAGTGACAATCTGATTGAAGCCAAGTTCTGTAATTGGGCCAGTGTGCGTCCTCGAGCGTAGTAAGGGGCCGTTCGTTTTGATGCTAGATAATTGAAAATAACAGTCAAAATTGCTAAATATATTTCGATTAGCGTTTGCTTTGGACTTGACAGTTAAATTTGATATCGGAAAAGCGACTTTATGTACTAGGCTTAAGGGTCGTATTTCATTCGGTTTGGAAGGGATCATTAGTGTCAAAAATGGCAATCGAAACAGCCCAAAACGCCACTTCATCATCTCGAATGCAGGGTAAGTGAATGCACCCTCGCAGCCCGATTACAGTGGCCCAATTACATAACTTGGATTATCACTTTTTTCATAGCAATTTCGACTCTATCGCAAGGCATTAGTGGTTGCGATACTGAGAATTTGATTGAAGCCAAGTTATGGAATCGGGCTGCAGAACTTGGTTACAATCGGATTATCACTTTTCTCATAGCAATTTTGACTCTATCGCAAGGCATTAGTGTTATCGATACTGACAATCCGATTGAAGCTAAGTTATGTGGTCGGGCCCCTGGGCTGTGTTAACTTACACGCTCGAATCATCCGTGCGATTATCGCTCGATCATCCGGAGTTAGTGAACGACTTTGGACGTCCACATAGAACTGACAACTGTCAAGTGTCAGTTTCATACTATTCCTCCCCTCCCCTACTATTTTTCGGATGACCTAGGCGTACGTCCGACGACGCCGTGAACGATTTCGAGCGATCGCGCGGATGATCCGACGTCCTCGAACGTGTAAGTGATCGCGCCCCTGGGGTGCACTACGCTCGAATCACCCGTGCGAATATCGCTCGATCATCAGCAGGATGATTCCCTAAGGAGTAAGGTTGAGTGATTGCCACCATTGCGGGTGCGCTTGAAGGTTTTGGAATTCACTAAACAGTTAACGCGCACCCGTCAAGCACCCGCAATCAACACTAATACCAGGAAACCGGTAACTATGCAGCAGAATTAAGCTAAACCTAGCCTACAAATACTTCTACCAGAAATAGGACTTTTCAAATTTTGCCGGGTTTTATGTTCGAGTGATTATCTATGGGTGGTGCGCCAGCCAACCAATGGCGGCAATCGCCCTCCAAAAATCATCGTCGAATTTATTTTCTGTTTTTTTGACTCTCGCTTTTAAGCTATCTAAAATTTTATTCCCGTGTAGATATTAAGTATAATTAAAAGTTAATTAGCATTTAGCATTGTAAGTTTTATAGTGATCTTATAATATGCCAATAACCTTTCTGTAGATTGTACGTCTCTGAAAGAAAATCTAAACATTGATATTATTTCTCAGCAATAATGTACTTACCTACTTCAAATAGTTATTACGACTTCCTATTTAAAAATACCATGTTCCTATAGGTAGGTATAGTGACTATAGTGCTTCTCAGGTAAAGTAAACTTCAACTGAAAATAATATTTGCCGTCGAGTAAAAGTGTTGTGAATGAAAAAATGTCATTCCTTGTACACTATTTTTGTGCAAAACATTTAAATCAATAAATAATTAAAACGCCAAAATATGAAGAAAGAAATATATTTGCGATATAGAAATGTATTTCTAGATTAAATCTCTTGCTTTGTACCTATATAGAAGTGTATTGTATCTACCTAAGTCTTATGTATCGTTGTAGATTCACAAAAATGATCAAGGACAAATGGGAGCTCCACAGTTGATAATTATAATCTAGGACTTGATAGACAAGTTCCTAACTATGTTGAATCTACTTGATTATACTAATAATATGATACATTTGTTTCAGGTGGATGCACACAGAACTGCAGTTCATAGAAATGCATAGATCTCCGTTTTCCGAGCTCATAGTATTAGTGTAAATCTCAATTGGAAAATTATAACATTATTACTTGATATTTAGTACTTACCCTTGATTTCATTTTGCTTATATTTGCATTGAGCCCTCGTTATTACTAGAACTTCATATAATTAGGCTTTGTAAGAAAACTACTAGATTCCAAAACCAGTAGGTATTTTTCTCTTTTAGGGTTAAAATCCTACTCTTGCTATGAAATAGTTAGGTAGGTTCTATGACATACCACATACATACATACATGTCATTAAACCTAACTTTCACAAAAACAACACAATTTTCTAAAGAAATATTAAGGAGATTACGAGTGAAAGCGTGTGCGTGAACTAGTAAAGCTGTTTTAATTTAATGTAGTAGAAAATACAAGTACTATTTTTCTCACACAGACAACATATTATAAACTTCATATCGCCTAGCAACCAACCATAGACTTAGGCGCAGTATTTATACAAACTCTATTGAGTGGTATAGATACTTCACATCCTAGCACATTTTTAAGAATTTATAGTTAAATTCATCAGTCCCATTCTGGAACTCAAATCTAGCAGTCTAGGGCCAAATAGTGGCTTAGTCAGCATGTCGGCCAACTGCAACTCTGATGGGACATGCTGGACTTTAAAATCTCCGTTGCTTACACATTCACGAACAAAGAAATGTTTCAGCTTGATGTGCTTTGTTCGTTTATGGTATTCATACTTTGGATTGTGTGCAAGTTTTATAGTTGATTCATTGTCTAGGTTTAACACCGGTTTTTCTGTGTTGATCAAATTATTCAGTAGGCTATTCAACCATAAAATCTCTTGCGCAGACTCACTAGCTGCTATAATCTCCGCTTCAGTCGAAGAGATGGAGACTGTTGTTTGTTTCTGGCTTCTCCAGCTAATAGCAGCTCCAGAGAATAAAAACACCATTCCAGATGTCGATCTTCCAGTAGTCTGATCTCCTGCATGATTTGAGTCACTGTAGCAGACCAAGTATGGAGGCGCCTTATTCGTAAAGGTCAGATCTTTCTGTTGGGTTCCTTTCAAGTATCGAAAGATGCGTTTGACCAACATGACGTCTTTCTTAGTAGGTGCTCCGAGGTTTCTAGATGCGACACCTACAGCATATGAAATATCAGGTCTTGTGCCAACTGACAAATATGCCAAAGCACCCACGGCTTGTCTGTACGGGAAATTAATGTTCACATTATCTTCCTCTGCCATCTCATTTTCTTTAATGATGGGCGTTGGTGCTGATTTGCAATTGGACATTCCATATTTTTCTAGAACTTTCTTTATGTAGGCCTTTTGACTTAAGGTAATGGTCTTGTCTTTGCGCATGTTAATTTCCAATCCAAGGAAGTATGAGGTAGGTTTGGTAGTGATCTTGAATCTTTGTTTGAATTCGTTGACGAACTCGTCTCCTGCTTTGGTTGTGTTGTACGCTACAAGTCCGTCGTCAACGTAAAGACCAATAAAGACTTTAGATTGCCCTTTGACTCGAACATACAAGCATGGATCCGCTTCGCTCTGTTGAAAGTCAGATTTCTTCAAGAAGTCGGCAATGCAGGTGTTCCAGCAAAGCGGTGCTTGCTTCAATCCATAAAGGCTGCGTTTTAGCTTGCAGACTCGTTTTGTGCCATCTTGAAAGCCATTAGGCTGTTTCATATAGATATCTTCCTCCAACGTGCCGTTAAGGAATGCGGTTGACACATCGAACTGACATAGTTTAAGATTTTCTCTCGCAGCTATGGCAAGAAGTGCTCGTACAGTGCTCAGACGAACCACTGGACTGAACGTTTTATCAAAATCCACTTCAGGTTCTTGAGAGTAGCCCTTGATAACCATTCTGGCTTTATACCTTTCAACGGAACCATCAGGATTCATTTTTATTTTATATACCCATTTGCAAGGCAGGGCTTTTCGTCCTTTAGGTAGATCAACCAGATCCCAGGTTTCACTTTCATTCAAAGATGACATTTCATTTTTCATAGCTTCTTGCCATTTTTCTTTTTCAGGAGATTCTATCGCTTCTTTGAAAGTACTTGTGAAAATTTTCGATTTCTTCAACAGCTGCCAAAATAAAATCATCATAACGCTTAGGAGCTGTGATATTTGACCTATCTCTCAAAGATCTTGTTTGAATAACGTTTTCTTCAGCATCAGCATTATGACCAGGTTCATCATCATCATCATCATCATCGACATCATTGGATAAACCGGAAAGAGATTCATAATAGCTTCCATTATTTTCTGGTTCAATTCGTTGAACAGTGCTCTCTATAGTAGTTCGTTGCAACGTTCCATTGTCGTCTTGATCATCTGTGTTTGAGTCACTGTGCTGAATATTATCTGATTCTCCATCTGTTTTATCGTCAAACGTAATAGCCACTTGCTTGCGTGGTGTTTGTTCCGATGACATTTGCTTTGGTTGTTGATACTCTAGACCGTTGAAAAGTCTCGAGAGGTCATTTTTATTTTGTTCATCATAGAACATGTTCTTCATCACTCGAATATCTTTTGAAGTAACAATACTGTTCTTCGAGGGAATGAAGATTCTAAAAGCTTTGCTCGTTTCAGAATATCCCGCAAACATGCCAGGAATTGCCTTTGGTGCAAATTTGTGACCGTTGGTGCCTTTCTTTAGAACAAAAGTCTTGCAACCAAACACGTACAAATGATTAATACATGGCTCTCTGCCAACCCATCGTTCAAATGGTGTTTGATTTTGAATGGCGCTATTAATGCTCCTGTTTGATAGGTAGTTTGCAGTGAACACTGCTTCGCCCCAAAATTTTAATGGTGCATGTGCATCAATCATCATTGTTCTCGCTTTCTCCACGAGGGTACGGTTTTTCCTCTCAGGAACTCCGTTTTGATTCGGGGTATAGGGTCCGGTGAGCCTTCGCTGTATCCCGCAACGTTTTAGGTAAGCATCAAACTCTTTATTGACATATACAGAACCGTTACCTGACTGTAAAAATGAAATTATTTTCCCAGTTTATGTTTCAGATAGCTCTTTGAACTCTTTGAACTTCTCTAGTACTTCGGTCTTGTTCTTAATCATATAAACTCGACTGTATCTGCTATAGCCATCTATAAAAGTGACGAAGTATTTATTTCCGCCTACTGTGGGCGTTTGAATAGGTCCACATACGTCACTATGAACAATTTCTAAGCGTTCTGTTGTTCGTTGTGTAGTTTTCTCTCGAGGGGCAGGAACGTGATGCAGTTTTGCTTGGATGCAGGCTTCACACTCAGCCAAGGTTTCAGTAACATCAAAGTTCAAGCCACGTAAGTTCTCGTTTTTGAGTGCAAGTTTCATATCTTTGGCGTTCATGTGACCAAGTTTTCTGTGCCAGTCGCTGATGTTTGATGAGGTCGCTTTCTTTGTAGTGGTTGGAACCATGTCATCATTATCATTGGCCAGGTTATTGCGCTCATGTTTATCAGGTTTGATGTAATAAAGACCATCTTCTTGTTTAAAAGTAGTGAGAGTGATTCCAGCTTTTAGATTTTTGACCGTCGCTTTGTTCTTGGTGAAGAGTACAGAACAGCCGGCATCTGTCATTCTGCTGACTGACAGTAACAAAGGTTAGTGCAAAGACTAGGTACGTAGAGTGTGTCTTGTAAGTGCGCACTACCATTACCATTTTTCGATAAAAAGGAGACTGTGCCTTTTCCTTCAATCTCTGCAGTGTGTTCTTCAGTTGCGAAGTTCAACTTTTTTGATTTTCTCTCTATGGTCTTAAATAAGTCTCGTTGGTAAGTCATATGAGATGTACATCCACTGTCCAAGACCCATATGCTGTTTTCAGGCTTCTCGTTATGTGTGAGGAGGCACTGCGTAGCAAAATTGTTCTTATGAGAACCGTTATTACCTTTGTGAGTTTTCTCATTGTTTTTCTTCCAGCAGTTTGTACATATTTTGTGATTCTTGTGTTTAAAGATGTTACCTCTTTGTTTGCAAATCTTACACACGGTGTATAGCGCTTCTTCTTGAGTATAAGTTTCAGGTTTGTTGTTATTTACTAAACTTTTGTTATGTCGTGCTTCACATTCTTCGATTATTTTGGTTTTAAGCTCCTCTGGCTTCGGAAGAGTGTCACGCGATTCAATTGCGACTCTGAAATTCTCATATTCAGGTGAGAGACTATACAACATCATGATTGTTAATAAATCCTCGTTGATAGGTATGTCCATATCTACCAATTTGTCAACTATATCCATGAACGTATTAAGATGTTCACTTAGGTCGTGTCCTTCTAGTTTTGTTAGGATTAGTTGCTTTAATAGGGATGCTTTTCGTGCAGGTCCCTTACTGGCATAAGTATCTTTCAATTTATTCCATAATGCTTTTGCAGTTTTTAATTAGCTTTAGCTCAGAAGGAGCGATTATAAGGATCAGTTCAGATCTTGCCTGTCTGTCTCCTTCTATGTCATCCGCAGCAGCATCATTCACGATGTATTTCCACAATTTTTGACGTACTAGAACAGCTTCAGCCAAGTATGACCCATGTGTCGTAGTTTTCTCTTGAAAGAAGGTCGATTTTGGTGCTCGACATTTTTATTACATGGACAGAGGTACTCACTTAATATCGTAACTTTTTATCGCTTTGCTATCATCTTAAGAAAATATTAAGGAGATTACGAGTGAAAGCGTGTGCGTGAACTAGTAAAGCTGTTTTAATTTAATGTAGTAGAAAATACAAGTACTATTTATAAAAGATATTTTTCTCACACAGACAACATATTATAAACTTCATATCGCCTAGCAACCAACCATAGACTTAGGCGCAGTATTTATACAAACTCTATTGATTGGTATAGATACTTCACAAATTTCATGCCACGATAAAACATGAAACAAAGTGTACCCGGTGTTAGAACTGTAAGTTTCATAGTAACTATGCATTATCAATGATATGCATTATCAATCTACCAAAAACTGCTAGATAGTAAATGCAATGAGCGCACCGGGTGTTCTTTGGTTGACGAAAACTCATTGCTACTGATTTCCTTGTGAATTCTGATTTTGAATTACCGGTTTTGTATTTCCTAGTAAAATGACAGTTTCCGTCCGGTTGAGTGCTCATCACCTTGATGACGTCATTTCACATGCTCACTGGAGCTTAGTGAATTCGAACGTGATCGGTGGCA
Source organism: Alsophila aescularia (assembly GCA_946251855.1). Classification (NCBI taxonomy): domain Eukaryota; kingdom Metazoa; phylum Arthropoda; class Insecta; order Lepidoptera; family Geometridae; genus Alsophila; species Alsophila aescularia. The sequence goes on from OX276380.1 coordinate 47,478,809, forward strand.
ATGAATGGTCCAAGTGGCATTAACTCACTTTAACTCTACGGAATCAGGCCCCAGGAGGGCGTTCACTTACTACGCTCGAATTACTCGTGCGAAAAATCACGCGATCATCCGGAGTTAGTGAACGACTTTGGACGTCCACATAGAACTGACAACTGTCAGTGTCATACTATTCCTCCTCTCCCCTACTATTTCTTGGAGTGACTCGTGCGTACGCCCAACGATGCCGTGAACGATTTCGAGTGATCCGTGCGTCCTCGAGTAATTCGAGCGTAGTAAGTGAACGCAGCCCCGGAGATAATGAACGATTTTGGGCGTCTACATAGAACTGACAACTGTCAAGTGTCAGTTTCATACTAGTCATTCCCTCCAACTATTTAACGGGTGACTCGTGCGTAGGTACGCTCGATGGCGACGTGAACGATTTCGAGTAATCGCGTGGGTGATCCATGCGTCCTCGAGCGTAGTAAGTGAACGCACCCCCGAAGTTGACAATTGAATTATTGACTAACAGAACGAGTCCTGCGTTTGAGATGATGAGATGGCGTAGTTGGCAGTTTCGGAATGTAACAAAAAAATTAACAAGCCGTTCGCTTGGAACTTTTCAACTCTTTTGCCATTTTTGCAACTCGTACGATCCTTCCCAAAACGAAAGACGTTTTTCTTATGTCATCTAAACATTTAAAACGAACGGTGATCGAAAACATTTCAGCTTCCCAATTCAGAACCTTTCGATAGCGAACAGAATCGATTCGTTTCGATATTGTGCATGAAAAATGTATTGAATTGAACACTTTCAAACCGAATCCACAGAATAAATAATATCATATCGATCGACAACCGTGTTATCGAATGATTCTGAATCGGGGATTTTTTCTGTGGTTACAAGCTTGTCATTCTACAAGAGAATTTCTTACCTACATGGTTCCACGCAAATGGCGAAAATAGCTGTTTAAAACGTTATATGATCACATAATGGCGTTCGCTTTGGACATTTGTGGGAAAAATTAGCGTTAAACCCCGATTCAGAATCCTTCGATAACTTCGAATCGAATCCATTCGGTTCGTCATCGAAAGAAAACAATAGAAACATAAAAGCTTGTAACCGATAACTCACTGTCAATTTCAAATATATTTTTTTATACTGGCTTACTGGCAACATTTTCTTGACATCCGGTAGCCATCTTGTTTTAAAAAGTTATCCTTTTCCGTTTTGTTGTCGTGAAAAATGACGGGCTTTAGCAATAAGGTGAGAAGAAAAAATACGAAAATCAAGCTGAAATGTTCAATGGACTGAAACAATTTGATACAAGAGCCCAATATATAACAATCAATTGAATAACACTAATATGCGGGAGTGTAACAATAGATAATACCATGCATTTCGTTACACGTGCATGCTTAGTGTTTGGAAGTCTGCCCCATCCCAAGTACTAGATTTTGTGATTCCCTTCATGTGATTTTCTTTTTATAAATCGGGTTCTGCAGACATTTAATTTTTTAAATAAGCCTTGTATGTTGTATCCTTGCAAGTTGTGTTATCGATTTTGAGGTTAGGCGGTAAGTCGGCTACTGCTATTAACCTAGTGCTTCCTGTGTTTCAGGCCATAGTAATCGATGGCCGTGGCCATCTGCTCGGCCGCCTGGCCGCAGTCATTGCTAAGGTCCTGTTGGAAGGAAACAAAGTTGTTGTTGTTCGATGCGAGCAACTAAATATTTCTGGGAACTTCTTCAGGTGAGTTCTATGTGTAATATTTTTAGGATGGATACTCTTACCACGTAAATGCATTAACAGAAATGCGCGTTTTGCACATTTAAATCCCTTTAATGACAAATGCCTACCATGCTTCTTCATGTACACCGTGTGAATTATCAGTCTGGTACTGACTGAAGCCTTAAGCATTTTCATTCAAATGATGTTTCTATTTGGGTAATTTGCGACTGAATAAAACAATGTTGCTACTTTATTTGTCTGATGATACAAAAGACTTGAAATAATGCATGTAATAATTATCTCCCATATATATTTACAAGTATAAGTTTTTCAGGAACAAATTGAAGTTCATGTCATTCCTCCGCAAGAGATGTAACGTGAACCCTGCCCGTGGTCCATTCCACTTCAGGGCTCCCTCCAAAATCCTCTGGAAGACTGTCAGAGGTAAGTTAAGCTGGCTTATAAGTGTCTATGTGATGATGCCCATGATTGAAACAATTTAAAGTTAAAGGTGGTAATGATTTAGTTGATAAATCCACAAAAAATAAATTACTTATTACATAACATAGATCAAATTAAAGAAGGGATGATAAGGCACTCAAACACCTACATTCCCAACCCTGTGTTTCACGTGAATCATCAATAAAAATAGACAAATGCAGACTTTACATCAACAAATTAACATCCTGTACTGGGCCCTGTTTCATAAAACTTACAATTATAGTTTACCATTACAATTTAGTGTACATTGATGCATATGTTAGTGTTACGTGTAAATATGAATTTTGCTAGAAGATAAACTTCAGTGTACACTAAATTGTAATAGTAAACTACAATTGTAAGTTTTATGAAACAGGGCTCTGGTCACCTTTTGTCTGCGTGTGTGAATGAGAGTCACTGCACATGCTACACAAATTCCACTCCGATTGTGACTGAGGTCACAGAAAGCCAATTGTGTGTGTTGCACATAATTTATGCGGTCATTATTTATTCATGCCTGAGGAGCTGGTACCTCATCTTCCCACTTTTAATTAGATCTATGTTGTATAAACATTCAGTTGGTCATCTTAGCAAAAATTACAACGTGTACAACATCAAAGTTAGAGAAAAAATGAACTTTTCAATAAAATTTATAGCTTAGGCTACTTGGGATGATGTATGTTGGATTCTAATGATATCCCATATATTCAAATCATATAATATATTATGGTGGAACAAAGAAACTCTCATGTATGTAAATAGTAGTACATACATGCATGAATCTTGAAAACATTACACTCCTTTTTTGGTCAGTCATACAAAAATAAGCAAACAACTACAAACTAGTGTCTCGGTGAGCTGTAGACCTCGCACATACATACTTTTTATACGCTTTATATTAGCTTCACTTGTATGTTTGTAACAGACTCCTTTGGACGCTATTTTGACCCACTTTAAACAGTCAGATTTCATTCAAACTTTGCACATCTATCAAAGACCGATGACAATGCAATAATTCGAAAAAAAGAAAGAAATAATAGTTTAAAAAAACTAAAAAATACGCTTTATATAGAAAACCAAACTAAAAAATAGAAAATAAATTTTAATAGTGTAAGAAATAAAAAAAAGTTTTTTTTTGAAGAAATAAGAAAAAAAAGTTTTATTTAAAAAAAAAAGCGTGGGGTGCTTCTCATATCTGTCAAGAAAATATTTTTTAACTATTGACCCATGCACCCCACGATTTTTTTGAAATAAATCATTTGTTTCTTATTTACACTATTAAAATTTATTTTCTATTTTTTAGTTTGGTTTTCTATATAAAGTGTGTTTTTTAGTTTTTTAAACTATTATTTATTTGCAACAAAGTAATAGCGCCATCTAGTTACCTTATTGTAAAACTGACATTAATAACCAAGGTTCTAATAAGGCTGAGATATTCAGTAGCCCCCTTTTTGGGGGGAAGTATACAATCAAAAATCCCCGACGACAAAAATTCAAAAAATTTGTTTAGTATGTATACCAAGTTTGTCTAGATCGGTTGAGAAATGCTGTAGAGGAGACCAGATCTGGACATACAAAAGCATTTTTGCCGAAGGTGAAACGAAAATGCTTCGCGCTCGCTCTGTCAATAAAGTTTGGACCATTGATCCATTTCTATATTATCGTACCAAATACCCAGAAGAACAATCCAATATTTTTTGGGAAATAGGATTATTAAGACTTAAAAAAAAAACCCAATAAATCTGAGACTTGGAAGTCAATTAAAAAGAAACTGCATATGATTATTTACTCACATTTACCTACATTATTTGATGTGCTATGATAACACAATTTGTATGAAGCTCCCTTCACATTAACAATTTGTACTGGTCATCTTTTCTTGTTCTAAGCCTTCTAATATCTTCAGGAATGATCCCACACAAGACTGAGCGTGGGAAGAATGCACTGAGGAGGCTCCGTTCGTATGATGGCTGCCCCCCACCATATGACAACCGTCGCCGTGTGGTTGTCCCTGCTGCTCTAAGAGTATTCTGCTTAAAGCCTGGCCGTAAGGTATAATATTTATATTGTCTGTATGAGTGAGATTTCCAATTTAACTTTGGTGAATTGGAGTTCATGCTTGGTAGGTAGGTAGTTTGATAATAATAATAGAATTTTTAAGTTCATCTATGGTTTAAATCTGTGGGGTTGTTGAGAAATTGGGGGAAAGAAGTACTAAGTCCAAAAATGGACAGGCTAAAATAATTTTAGATGAATGGCTTTGTTTATACATTTCCACTCAGTACTGTGCCAATGTAATATGCTATTCCAATGATGTAAACAAATTTAACGCCAAGAAACTTGTTTCTTCCAGTACTGTCACGTCGGCCGCCTGTCCCACGAGGTTGGCTGGAAGTACCGCGAGGTTGTCCGCAAGCTCGAGGACAAGAGGAAGATCAAGGCTGTAAAGAAGGTCGCTTACGAGAGGAAACTCAAGGTATGTAACGTTTGTTTACAGAAGAAAACTAGGAGTTACAGTTAAAGTTTTCTTTTTCTAATGATTCACACACTTCAATGTGGCCCCAAAAGTGGGATGTTTAAAATACATTTATGAACCATATATGGGGTTGCTTGCCTAACGGTTCAATAGTGCAAATTAGAATTCAACTATAACAGGTTCGGTCCTAGGCAAAAAAAAAAGGTCCTATTTATAAATAGCATAGTGGTTAAGCCATGTCAGAGGCCCTCTCACAGCCTAACCTCGGGTTTCTGAAACGTTTGTTCACTCAGATTAAGAACAACAGATTAAGTCTATTGCTGCCTTTGTCATTTGTTTAGTGCCAGACAAAGGTAGCATTAGAATTAATCTGTTATTAAAGTTAACAAACGTTTCAGAAACCTAAGGTATGATTGACATCAAAGGCCAATCTACTTCATAGGACAAACAGCACCCACAGGTTGAGAAGAGGTGGTTATTATTAAGGCGGAATCAGCTTGCTTTGTACTGACTGCAATTTATGAGAATTAGATTTATTACAATTGAGATGCAGGAGCATTTCTATTTTAGCTATTTTCTAGGTTTTGTAGCTTCTATGTATTCTTAGTTTTTCTCTGCATTGTTTTAACTCTGGACATGATGATTACATTCACTTACCTACATTATTTGATGTGCTATGAAAATACAATTTCACTGATTCTTATTCCCAAACTCACTATACATTTTATCTTAATTCAAATGAACTGATTGTTATTGTCTTTCGTTACAGAAAATCACCAAGGATTCCGGCGAGAAGGTAGCGAAGGCGACAGCGCCGTTCACAGCCGTCATCCAATCCTATGGATACTAGGATTAAGAAATTATAATAAAATAAACCTTTGGTTGCCCATTTTGTTTTTTCATTGGTATGGCCACATTCATGACATTTATATGGCCGCATTCATGAGATAGGTCACTTATCCTACACAATCAGTTACTCCTGCCTGAAAGTCCAGTTAGGTACTCTCTTGATGCACGTCGTCATGTTACTCCTAAGCTCTTGGCTTTTACCAATTCAAAAAAGTAGGTAGCACTGCTTCGATTTGTATGGGGGCGACGCGAAGAGTAGGTATTTTTACCTGACGACTCAAAACTAAACTCTTACGAAATTACTGAAAAACTGTTAGCGTCAGAATGGCTGGTAGCCTGGGGCGTCTGGCACTGAGTATTATATTATTCAATAATTGCTATCAATTTGCTACCTTTCCTATATAATTGAACTCTATGATATATTCCGAGAAATTGACGCTCCAGGCAACCAGCCATTCTGACGCTAACGAAAAGCTTCCATTGGTAGGTTACCTCTAGTGGCAAAAAATATTATCTAGCTTAATCAGCTGTTCTTCATTTGGACTTAACCGTCGGCGTAGAGCTGAAGAAACTGAACTAGAGCATGTTTTGCAATAAAGCAGTAACAAGTCTGTAGAATGACGATAATTGAAATAAATAATAGTTTAAAAAACACGCTTTATATAGAAAACCAAACTAAAAAATAGAAAATAAATTTTAATAGTGTAAGAAAGAAAAAAATGTTTTATTTAAAAAAAAACGTGAGGTGCATGGGTCAATAGTTATAAATATTTCATTGACAGATATGAGAAGAAGGATTTTCATTTAATATTTCTTCAAAAAAATCTTTTTTTTATTTCTTACACTATTAAAATTTATTTTTTAGTTTGGTTTTCTATATAAAGCGCGTTTTTTTAGTTTTTTTAAACTATTATTTATTTTCTACTTTTTAGTTTGGTTTATTTATAAGAGCGTTTTTTTTTTTTTTTTTAATTATTGCATTGTCATCGGTCTTTGACAGGTGTGCAAAATTTGAATGAAATCCGTTTAAAGTGGGTCAAAATAGCGTCCAAAGGAGTCGGTTACAAACATACAAGTGAAGCTAATATAAAGCGTATAAAAAAACGTCTGGGTGGGTGACTTAGAATAAGCTACTAAACAAGAATATAACATATTTTTAAAAGGTGTATGTATGTTCGTACATCACATACGTTTATAATCACGTAAAAACTACTGGACCTATTGAAATGCGATTTTCACTTATGGATAGCTTAGGTTATGATTTAAAATATTGTCTGATGAGTAGAAGCTGAGCAATCGATAAAATCTATTTGACGGCTAAACAAATATGAAATGTAGAATATTATATTTTTTGCTCCTGGAATAACATATTTTTTACCTATAGTACAGAATATTATTTATTTTATAGTACAACGTAGTGCAGTAAGAACAATCTTGCAGAGAGGACAGATCCCTGAGGTAGGTAGGTACACCGGCATTGACTTAAGTCAGTATTTATGTAAATAGGAAAAATATAGCACTTTTACAAGTCAAAACTTAACATCTCATGAACATAGAGAAAAACAAAAATCATTATATTTATAAAGGATTTTTTAACATTAGATACCTATAGGTACGGTACTAAGTATAATGTTTTGAGTTTGAAAAGGAAATTTCCCTTTCATGTTCCGACTCAAGAGTTATACCCTTCTGACCCTAGCAGTGCTTCAGAAATAAGCTCGTTAGAGAAGAGAGCACCAAAAAACTATACGGGGATGTCATTGTGCCAATGAATGATTAATAAGAAACTTAGGCTGGAGCAGTTCCCACAAAAAGTTCTCGGATGTGATTGTAGAGCTGATCTAATCACTTAATTGTTGCATATAATTATGTTGCTAAGTCATTGGTATTTTGGTTTCCCGCACTGGTGTGACTTAGGGCATACAAAACTCGGGTTGTTTAAAAAATCCGGATTTTTCGAGTTTTCAATTTTAAAAACCGGGGTTTTCGGGTTTTTCTAGATTTAGGCCTTAAAAAAATATTATTAGTGTGTGTAAGTAAAGAAAAGGCTGAAATGTAATTAAAATATGTATTTAATTTCGTATTCTTATTTTTTAGCTTTACCAAGAGATCAATCAAGTAACATTTGGTATATGTACTATTAATAATCAAAGTAACATTTGGTACTAATAATAATAAAAAACTGACTGTCCGTCTCCAAGATCGGAGCATGAATTCTATCGAATTACAAAAAGCGGTGAGACAGGGAGACGTTATTTCTCCGAAACTGTTCACCTCTGCACTGGAAGTTATATTCAAGCCTGAACTGGAACGGATATGGTTTTAACATCAATGGCGAATACATCACTGACCTTCGATTTGCTGATGATATAGCAAAAACCCTGACAGACATCATGGCAGAAACCCTGGAAGACTGAAGCACAACGCTCAGTGACCTCAATATTGTTTCTGAACAGGTGGGTCGTAAAATTAACATTGGTAAGACAAACATCATGTCAAATGCCCATGTTGTACCAATGCCGATCTATGTTGGGAACGATATTATCGAAGCTGTTGATCACTATGCCTACTTGGGTCAGACGATCCAACTGGGTAGATCCAACTTCGACAAAGAGGTCAACCGACGAATCCAACTCGGATGGGCAGCGTTCGGGAAATTACGCCATATCTTCTCGTCACAGATACCACAGTGCCTCTAGACGAAAGATTATTATCAGTGAGTGTTGCCAGTGATGACATACGGCACTGAGACGTGGTTCCTAACTTTTGGTGTCATACACAAGCTCAAAGTCGCGCAGCGTGCAATGGAGAGAGTTATGCTCGGTGTTTCACTACGTGATAGAATCCGAAATGAGGAATAAAACCGAAAAAATATATACAAAAAAAAGTTACCAACATAGCTCTCAGAGTTTGCAACTTGAAGTGGCAATAGGCAGGCCATATATTTCGCAGAACAGACAAACGTTGGGGAATAAAGGTTCTCGAATGGTGACCACGAACAAGTAAGCGCAGTGTAGGGAAACCTCCCACACTATGGACCGATGACATTGTATCCATCGCAGGAAGTCGGTGGATGGAGGTGGCACAAGATTGCTCGTGATGGTGCTCTTTGGGGGAGGCCTATGTTTGGCAGTAGACTTCTAAAGGCTGACATGATGATGATGGTGATAAAAACACAAATTTGTTACCCTTTCATAGATAACACATTTAGATAAAGAGCAGGTACACTACATTCACACACGCACACACATACACGAGATAATCTAAGCAACACCTTATCTATAATAAACTATTAAGCAGCATTTAAAAACAAAATCAACTAAATAAAATGTGTTTTCTAAAAAAAAAAACAATAAAGGGTTTCGTATCGTATTGTATCGTAAATCACATAAAATAAGTCAAATTTCTTGCTTATATAGTAACTTAAAATAAAGAGTATTTCTTTATCAAGGTTAATCTTTAAAAAATATTAATCTAAGTCAATTCCTAATCAAATGATATTACTATTTTATTGAACATGTTGTGACCCTAGTAAAGTTTTTACTTTGACAGTATAAACAAACTAGTTACAAAATGTTAAATAAATTCCGCCGTTACCAGATGACTCCCGTAGTCTGGTAGTACTCGCAGCGCCACACTCATTCAACGTCAGACCACAGCCTAACAGGTAACAATATATTACTTCCTAATACCTAATAATTATTATTTCACCCGCGTCCCTCAGGACCCCTGCATTTTTTCTGGGTAAGAAGTAGCCTATGTGTTAATCCAGGGTATAAGCTACCTCAAATCTGTTCAGTAGTTTTTGCGTGAAAGAGTAACAAACATCCATCCATTCATCCATACTTACAAACTTTCGCGTTTATAATATTAGTAGGATTGCGGTCAGCCCGTCCACTTTATACAGTCAATAGAGTAGAAATAGGGAAACAGTAAGTTTTTGAGAAGTTTGATTCTTTATTAATGTTCTGATGGTAGTATTTTACATAAAACATCATAAATGAAAAAACTCGAAAAACCCGGGTTTTCAATCTTAAAAAACCGAGTTTCAAATCAGTCGGTTACTCGGGTATCCGGTTTGCATGCCCTAGTGTGACTGCGGAGTCTTATATATTTTGGGTTTACTATTTATTTGTCACACCAAGCAGTGTTACCATGAGTTAAAAAAAACCTCCGTCGCCGTAAACATAGTGGAGACCGCGACTCGGCAAACGTAATGTAGGACGCCCTTCGGCTAGGTGGAGCGACGACATAACCAAAGTGGCTGGCAGCAGTTGGAAGAGACGAGCCGAAGATCGGGCTCAGTGGCGTGCTTTGGGAGAGGCCTATGTCCAGCAGTGGACTAATACGGGTTGATAATTATGACTCTGAGACACTAGCCATCACCCCCTCAACTCTTTTAGAGAGAAAGGAGTGACTGGAACAGCGATAGCCGTTCCCTCAAAAAATGAGCTATCCAATAGCATAACAGGTATTTAATCCGATAAGAGAGAAGCTTGTTTAAAAGGCCATCGTGAAGTATGTACATATTTTTAGACTGTCACCTAAGATAGTTTTATAAAGTAATGTAGGTACTTAGAATTATTCACTCTATGAGCGCTGTAGGGTTTTCTGGAAGAGTCAACATAAAATTATTACCATATTAGGTACGGAGATACCAACGATTTTTATCTACCTGTAGGTAGGTATTATAATTTGAACCAAAATTCTTTATAGCCCAACAAATTCCAATTCACCTATTTTCTAATCCCAAACCAATGAAGTGTAAAACTCCCCATTGACGTCATTGGAAATCAATTTATGGACTCCATTTGTTGGCTCAATGGGTTCGATCAGATAATTATTTTATGAACGGGGACAAATCTTGGCGTGCAGCTGCGACCACTGATAATGCTCGCCGCCGCGCCGTGTGTATAGGGTCCACAGCCAGTTATCTTCTTGATACTTGTGGAATAAGTTGAAACGATTGAATTCGGGAAAGGAAAAGTCGAGCAAAACTCGAGACTGCGACCGTGGTAATAAAGTGCCATTGAACTATCAAGTAACCCAACTAGTTACAATACTTTTTCTCCGGGAAAATGCAAAGCGTCCGTGAGTTAACGGGACAACGACGGGCAGAGCCTTAGGGCAGGACAACTAGTATTTATAAATGCGAATGTAACTCTGCTTGTTACCTTTTTAACCCTCGAACTCGAAAAGAGAGAAGTGTTATAAGCTTAGGGTGTGTATGTATCTATACGTGTGTTAGTCTGTGGCTCTTAAACGAATGGACCTATTTTGATGCGGTTTTTTCTGTCTGAAAGCTGAAGTGATCGAGATGGTTCTTTTTAATGGGGAGGAGTCGTGACCGTAGCCCCCAAACGAATGGACCGATTGTGATCGAGATGTCCCTTAGGTACAATGGGGAAGGGAGGGGTTCATATATATTTTTAATTTGTGCTTGTTTACAAGTACATGGCTGAACCGATCTTGACGAAAATTAACAAGGAGGAAGGACAAAGGCTATTTTTGTACCCCCAAACAAAGAAACGGGTGTTCTAAGTTTAGGGTGTGTATCACTGTGTGTGTGTCTGTCTGTGGCATCGTAGCTCCAAACGAATGAACCGATTTTGATGCGGTTTTTTCGGTTTCTTAGCTAAATGGGGGGGAGGAGTTGAGAAAGGGTGGGGGAGGAGTTGAGAAAGGGGGGGGGAGTTGAGAAGGGGGGGGTGAGAATCGTAGCTTCCAAACGAATTAACCGATTTAGCCACCGAACAAAGAGATGGGTGTTATAAGTTTAGGGTGTGTATCACTATGTGTGTGTGTGTGTGTGGCATCGTAGCTCCCAAACGAATCGACCAATTTTGATCAGGCTTTTTATGTTTGAAAGCTGATGTGATCGAGTAGCTTCTTAGCGATAAAGGGTGGTTGGGGGCTCCGGGCCGGGGGTTATGTAAATTTTTAATTTGTGTTTGTTATCTTTTTACCACGGAAATTGTAAACTCGGGCAAAGCCGCGAAGCGCAGCTAGTAATAATATTTTAAAGAGGCATGTAAAGTTGTTTAACTATATTTGTTGGTAATTAATGGAACAACTGATCCGAATCAAAAAATAATTTACCTATTGATAGAAAGCTACACTATTCCGGGTGGACATCATAAACTAGACGACAAATAAATGATAATACTTTTAAACCACCTTATTGCTATTGTTAGGATGTAAACTATTCAGTCGCCATCGTAAAAAGTTTTCGCGTAGGATGTGTAAAATTGAATGCGTTCTAGCGTCTAATAGCCATTCGATCCAAACAGGCTCCAAACCGGTATAAAAGCGCGGTCCTCCGCTGAAACATTCAGTTTGGAAGCAGCCTTCGAAGGATCACTTCTACACCAGCGAGGAAAAATACCAAAGAAGAGCCCTCAGTTACTATGAATAACTGGCGTTTACTGCTACTTGCGGTAGTCGCGGTTCTCCAGCCGATCGGGTCTTTCACTGAGCCCAACCTCATTGATGGACGCCAAGAGTGTTGCGATCACCGCTCAAACTCCATCACCCAGGACACCAGACTTTATGGAAATTACCGTAAAACTACCCCCGAAGAACGTCGTCTAAACTCCCGGGAAGATATTCGCGAAGAACGGCGCTATGAAGCTCGAAATGATCCGATAACGCGCTCAAGAGAGAGACGAACTCTGGAACGAGCCGAAAGACAAATCTCCTTTGGGCCCATTGTGAGGGAAAGTCGATTTGATAGGGATCAGGAACGTCGCAACCATATTTCAGTTGAAGCAAGAGAAGAGCAGAACCGTGAAAACATCTCTGGAGATTCTTTAATCCAATTTGAGCGCGATGTCTTGGATTCCAGGCGTATCAGAATGTCTCGGGACCACTCCAGAACTGGACGTGTCAACAACGAGCGATCGCACAGAGTATCTCTTGACTCTCGTGATGCACGAAGATTCCGACATTCTGAAGACCTTCGCAGTGTTTCAGCTAACAAGCAAACGATGGCTGTACTTAGCCGAGAAAGTGACGATATAAGCCGTGATGAGGTTCGTCGCGATTCTAGAGTCAGCGCGTTCCGATCTGTAACTAGGTTACAGCTTGACAATAATAGAGAACGCAGAACCTTAGATCGACGTGAAAGGGATACCCCATATGGAAATAGACGTACCCGATCCCTAGATTCTAGAGTAAATAGCTTTGATGAAAGAGGTGGCCTTAAGTCACGTAATGACCCGCGAGAGGATATCCAAAACCATTTCAGAGCCATTGTTGAACGAGTTGACGAACGCAGGCAATTAGACAGAACTAGCGCCATTCTTCGTGATTCATCCGGGAAACGCGAGTCTCGTGGCATTCAACGAGTAGACCGAGCCAGGCGAAATATCAGAGATAATCTTATTAATGAAAGGATTGATGAACGCCAACTACTACGTGATGAAAGCCGATTGTCCCGAGAATCACGTATCTTGAATGCAAATGTTCGTTTTGTAAGGAATGTGAGAAGCAAAGATAGGATAGATGAGCGCAGAGAATCGTCTAAAGATGTGCTGAGGACGAATCGAGATAGCACAACTGAACGAAGACGTAACTCTCGATTTTCACGAATGTTAGAAGCAACGACCCATAATGAGAGGCTAGTGAGGGGTGACGAAAGAAGGGACGAGCGCCAGAAACCTTCAACTAGATCTCCGGTTTCTGAAATGCGCTTGTCTCAGGAGAGCAGGTCCACGGATCCGGAAAACAATTTCCGCAATACTGCACAGTTCCCGGAAAGGAACGTTCGCGAAGATAGAGTTGCCAGATATCGAAGAGACGTAAGGAGTTTGGAAAGATTGGATGAGCGAAGACAACAACGCGATGAAAGTCGAATGTCAAGGGATCGATCACTTTCTATGCTTGACAGCGCTGAACCAAGGCAGGAGTCGCGTGCCTCTAAAAGCTTTTCGCGATTTGAAGTGAAAACGCGTTCAGAGCGTCCATATAGAATTCGTGAAATTTTACGAGACAATGTAAGGTTCGATGTAAACCGCCGAGAGCGTGAACAGCGTAGAGCATTCCGAGAACAGACCCTTCGTCTCATGGCTCGCGATAATGAACGCAGGCATGATCGTGAATTATATAGAACGTCCCGATTTGTAGAACTGGCTTCTCCCAACGTACGAGTCTCCAGAATTCGTGAGGATGTCAGGGGTGAAAGTATTGATGTACAACCAAAGATCAAAGATGAAAATAGGGCATTTAGGGGCAGAGCCGTTGTAATTATACGCCGTTTAACTCGTGATATTTCGGCACCTCAACAGGAGTATGACTCTCGCAGAACATCAAAAAATGATGAAATAAACGCTCGAATTCAGCGAACTAGAACTCTTGAAGATATGAGAGACGAACGGCGAGAGGTACGTGAACGCGATGAAAACAGGGCATCTCGGGACAGGATCTCCGTGACTCGACTACCCAAAGAAAGGGTTGAAGACCAAGGTCGCGAATCTCGACCAAATACAAGGAATTCGCTAGTTAATGCCCGAAATGAAGTTACACCAAATCGTAGAGCTGTTCCAAAGAGTGAGAGATTCGAAGTTAATCAAGAAGGGAGAAGCTCTCAAGACCGCGTTTCTTTACAACGAACCCGCGTCATTCTTGCTGCACGGTCAGTAGAACGAAGATCCCAAGAAGTAACTTCACGAGATACTGTTATGGACATCCGATCTGAAAAGCTGTCGAGAAGCCGTGATGATAGGAGAGTCAATGGACGAGAGATTCACACCAACCGAGACTTTAGACCTATTGAATCCCGCCGCGAATCTAGAAGAATGACGGTTAGGGAAGTCCAGCCGAATAGACAACATTTAGCTTTGGCCCGCACATCTAATCGCGCAAGCCGTGGCGTGAGAATCGAAGCCAAGCTGAGGTCTTCCGATATCGTCCTTGCCAAAGATGTTCGTATCGATACCAGACTTGAACCCATCGATAATCGTTTCAAAAACTTTGAATCTAAAGTTCGCGAAATTAATTCTGTCGATGAGACTTCTGACAACCAAAACGCATTGAACTGGCAAATGATTTTCTACACATTGCAAGGAGCTTACTTATGCGGGTTATTGATGCAAATGCTCACCGAAAAATCTTATAAAGGAAAATCCAGGTAAACAGCAAAGACCATTTCAGAGAATAATCATTTTTCCTGCCTTTTTGATGTGGAGAATTAATTTGTTAATTTTTATTTTCTTGCAGGAACTTCAAATGGTGGTCTTCTTCCTCTAAGGATCTCGTAAAAGTCGACTAAAGTTTTGATTAAAATTGTAGGAATGTAACCGTGTTGAACTAGATTTAATGTTATTAAATTAAATTATTATGATCTCATATTATTGTACCTAACTAATGTAGAAAATATAATATTATGTAGTGTGTGTTAAATACTTTGAGTTTTTCTCTGCAAATCCAACCATCTTACCCAAATTAGGAGATTATATTATTATTAAGAGGTCTCAAGTAGTCTGTACTTTCTTGTGTATTTTCACTCATATCATATTATTTCTGAACCGATAGAAATAGGTTCATTAGACCCGGAGTATTTGGGCTGTATGTATGTATGTTTGTTTGTACGTTTCTTTGGCGCGTCCTACAGCCTAAGGGGCATGATGGATTTTGATAAATGAGGTATCATTGAATTAGTCTTAATCACGAGAGTGCTGCAGTGTCAAGAAAACTAATATGGCGGCTTACAGTTGCCATATTAATTTCATTTCTTGTTTGACAGGATCATGAGGAGCAACCTGGCCTCATGCCTCCGACTGCCTCTTTTTAGTTTTGTTTGCAGTTGGGTTTTGTGTTTTTCTTTTAGTTTTGAATTTTTTATTTTGTTTATATGCCCAATAGCATAGTTTTATTATAAACTAGCTGTGCCCGTGTGGTCAATTCATTTTAAGTCATACATGTTATTCCAGGACCAAAAGTACCTATAAAGTACAATATACTACATTTCTTGAAAATTCGTTCAGCCGTCAAATAGTTTTTATTGATTACACGGCATCTAATCATCGGAAAGATACCAAGTACTCCAGTTTTTATATTATTATTAAGAGGTCTCAAGTAGTCTGTACTTTCTTGTGTAATTAATAATCTAGAGATCTATGTTGGTTTTCTTCTTTTGTTGTACATCGCTATGGTCCAGTAGTTTTCACGTGATGCGCGAACAAACATACAGACAGACTAGGTTTTTTTTTATATTCTTGTTCAGTAGCTTATTTTAAGTACCCTAACCATTTTTTTTAAATTATCTTTTCTGTACAGACTATTTTGTTCTTATTGCTTTATTATACGAATAGATAAATAAAGGATGTTTACCTACTTGAAGTAACTACTACTTGGAAAAACAGTCCCATATACATAAATGTGATTTATTACTCGTTACACTTACAATTATATGGACACTTAATAACCTACAGATCTATGTTGGTTTTCTTCTTTTGTTGTCCTTCATACCAAGCCTTGGAAATCATTCTCTTCATCTCATCATCACCAGTTTCATACCTGAAACAAAAGATATGTTTTGTAATAAACTATCGACATGACGAATTATAAAAGAAAGATCCTACAATTAGTGATTAAACAAACTTACCTGTTGTGAAGTTCTATCATAATTATAGGAGCGCCTATTCCGAAGAGATAAAATGGTGGGCCGGGTGGCGATACTGCATGTGTTTAAATATCAATCTTGAGGACTAGGCGCGATTATAATTATTGATTAAAAGAACTTATCTGTAAGTGAAGTTCTATCAAAGCTAGGAGCGCCTAGTCCGAAGAGATAAAATGGTGAAACGGGTGGCGATACTCCATGTGTTTTTAATATCAATCTTGGGGACTAGGCGCGAATATAATTATTGATTAAAAGAAATTACCTGTAAGTGAAGTTCTATCAAAGCTATAGGAGCGCCTAGTCCGAAGAGATAAAATGGTGAAACGGGTGGCGATACTACATGTGTTTTTAATATCAATCTTGGGGACTAGGCGCGAATATAATTATTGATTAAAAGAAATTACCTGTAAGTGAAGTTCTATCAAAGCTATAGGATCGCCTAGTCCGAAGAGATAAAATGGTGAAACGGGTGGCGATACTCCATGTGTTTTTAATATCAATCTTGGGGACTAGGCGCGAATATAATTATTGATTAAAAGAAATTACCTGTAAGTGAAGTTCTATCAAAGCTATAGGAGCGCCTAGTCCGAAGAGATAAAATGGTGAAACGGGTGGCGATACTCCATGTGTTTTTAATATCAATCTTGGGGACTAGGCGCGAATATAATTATTGATTAAAAGAAATTACCTGTAAGTGAAGTTCTATCAAAGCTATAGGAGCGCCTAGTCCGAAGAGATAAAATGGTGAAACGGGTGGCGATACTACATGTGTTTTTAATATCAATCTTGGGGACTAGGCGCGAATATAATTATTGATTAAAAGAAATTACCTGTAAGTGAAGTTCTATCATAGTTATAGGAGCGCCTAGTCCGAAGAGATAAAATGGTGGGCCGGGTGGCGATACTACATGTGTTTAATTATCAATCTTGAGGATTAGGCGCGAATATAATAATCATAATATTTACTATTCTAGCGGGGAATTAATTTATCTTTTACTGCTAGTTCAGACATGGCGGAATCCGCATAGGAAACAGGTAATGTAAATATGCTCCACGGTAAAGGAATAATTACTATTCCAGATATTCTACCTATAGGAAGACTAATAATAATAAAGAGGACAACATTAAGAAAAAAAACATAATAAAATGTGTTTTAATTCTCTTTTTTTTGTATATTTTTTAAGTTAACAACAATATCTGTGCATTATTGGTAACATTTAAAAGTTAGCAACAATATCTGTGCATTGTTGGTAACATTTAAAAATATACAAAATACACATACTTGTGTTTTGAGCAAATAAACATCTTTATCTACACTCATATCGTAAAATCTGGATAATGAACTCAAAAATGTTTGCATAATGATATACATTATTAAATTATAACACTGTTTTTTGAACTAAACAATGTTATAATATATATTTTTTACCATTAACGCTCCGCACCTATGAGGGTTTTCGTCATTTATTGTCTATGGCGGCGCATGTTAGACTGTGGACTGGATTTTGGCGCCATAATTTACTTTACATAAGTACCTAACCAATTTTATGTGATTTATTATGTTGATCATATGTTTTATCCTGATTAAAAATGTGTCAAAATTGTGTTAAAGATATGAAAACAGTGTTTGTGAGGAGAATTTGACTCCACCTGACATCATGGAACATCAATGAACATGAGGAAAGAGTTGTTACCAGCAAAATCAAGAAAATATTACAACTTAGTTTTTTCATTAAAAGTAAGTTCCTATTGCTTGAGTGTAATTAAGGTAGTGTATGAAACGGTTTTAATTTCCTTCATTATGCAACCATTTCGTAAACTACTATTATCTTGGTCGCATTAAGTTAAACATTAATTTATAATATACTTATACACATAGAATGTTCTGTTCTTACATGTTCTTCATGAGGCCCATGATGGAGTCCTGAGGGTCTTTCTGTCCGATGTCATCAGCCTTGAAGCGATTGCTCCGCTGATCCTCAGCCTTCTTCTCGGGCTCGGTCATGTGTGACCATTTGTTCGGGCTAGACTTGGCAAGGAATATCACAACCATATCTGGAAAGAAATCAACGATTTAAACAAGCTTTATTTACAAGATGCAATATGACCTTGTCAAAAAATTTGAGTTTTTTACAAAGGTAACAAACTCAAATTGGCTTTAAATTATTTTTGAGAGTCCACATTGTCCCACTACAGAGCTACTTTTGTAAACGTCGCTCGACGACATACATTTCGGCGTACAATGTCACGTTCTCAAAATGTCATAAAGTCGAAGGTCACATTCTCAAAATGTCTCGTTCGCAATAGGTGACGCTCGCATAATATCCCGTTCGCATGATGTCACTTTAGTCACGCTCTTGTGGATGTATTCTCCTTCAGTCCAATTAAGGTTTAAGTGAAAATCGCGCAAATAGGGGTTTGCTTTTAAAGTCAGTACAATATGCAAATCAGTCTATCTATACTTATAATAAAGCAAAAAGAGCGAAAAGTCTGTACAATGAAGATAATCAAAAAAATAATGTATAGAGTAATTAAAATAAGCAACTGAACAAGAATAGAACATTTTTGTAAAACGTGTCTGTCTGTTTGTCTATATATTTGTTTGCGCATCACGTTAAAACTACTGGACTGTTTGCCATGTGGTTTTCACTGTTGGATAGCTAAAAACTGACTGACTTTTTAGCTTTTGACTTAAAAACTGGGGTACTTGGTATGTTAATCCAATGATTAGATGCCGAGTAATTGATAATAAACTTTTGACGACTGAATGATTTTTGTTCAAATGTTGGTATATTGGTATTTTAGATCTTGGAATAGCACATAGAGTACTTTTAACCTAGAGAAATGACCACGCGTGCGAAGCCGCAGGCACAGCTAGTACATTAATAATTCTAAACACAGATAGTGCAGTGTTACATTAGATTTGTTTTAAGGAAAAACTTATCTATTGTCTTCTGGGTTGCGTTTCGTTTACATTCTTGTAAAATATTTTCATAACGCACTCTGAGGGGATTCCCCATTCTTTTATTAGAATGGTCAGAGAAAGTGGGAATTCCTGCGACCATAGGCAATTAAATTTCGACATACATGTAACCAATCCGCGTAAAGCAAGGCATTTGGGTGTTACGGTATTTGTCAGCTAAATGAATTTTGATAAAAGGTAAATAGATAATTTAGGTCTTAGAATAACACATTTTTACACTTTTACCCCAGACAAAAATGCAAGCCTGCAAAGCACATACAAGCGGGTACAACTTGTTAACCAACTTCAAAAAAGGAGGAGGTCCTCAATTCGAAACTTTTTTTTTTGGTTTGTTACCTCAGTTTGTTACTCTGTGGTTTGAGAACCGATTTCGAATTTATTTTTTTGTTTGCAGGGACTTTCGTTTGCAAGGATAATAATATACTTTCAGATTGGTCCCATAGATTATTTATCAAAATTGGTTCAGTAGTTTTTTAACCAGTTCCAATAATAAGAAAAATATGGTTTGAGCGCGAAGTATGAGTGTTTGAAGTCGGTTGTTCACATTTTTGTCAAAAAATAATTATTTTTGACTTATCAAAAATAATCTTAATTAAGGAGTAATGGAAAATAAAAATGAATAAAGAAGTTACCCGTCTTTTGTTTCCAGTGACTTTCCTCAACATTGATGGGCTCCAATAGCTTCTTAATCACCAGCAGGTAATCTTTGTTCTCCAGGTTTTCCACATGGAGCTCCATGGACTTCTCAGTGAGTTTGCAGAAGACCTGTTCTTTTGGCACATTTTGTACATTCTTTAGGGTTACAAACACTTTAACATATTTGTCAGATTGATCCCAACCTGTGAAAAAGATTAGGACACTATAGATTTTATTTAACATGAAATATATATTTTGTCGCCACCTCGCTCATCCGATGTTAGGCAACAATGAGCCCAAAGTTGAAGCACGCAGATTCTTAACTCATGGACAAGCATTAGCCAGAATGGGCCAAATGTGACTAATTTTGCAAATAGGTATATTAAAAAATAAATATTTTTATATCTTATTCATTTTTATTTTGGCTTCATTTACCTTCCTCATATGAAGATTGTATGGTGACAAATCTTTTAAAAATCCAAAACAAAAAAAAACAAAAACCTTTTTCCACCATTTGTCCATATCTATTTGACTATACCTTTTCACTGTAGCCTTGAATATGCACAGGTTGTAGTTTTTCAGCTAACAAATATGGGGAGATCCATTCCTTAGAAATGCCACACTAAAATCATCTAGGAGTCTTTTTATGTAAGCATGTCACATTGCAGACCACATCATTGCCTACCATTTTATGAGAAATTTATTAAAGGTTAACCACAAGCTTATCATGCATAAACACTGTTGAGTGATAATTTATAAGTGATAACAGTGTGTAGCATTGAAGACTAACTTAGCTTGGCCTCTATACATGCCTCTGGTAACATAATAAGATTAGTTTTTATGAAGGTGATGGTGGCCTAACGGTTCTATAGTGCAATTTAGAATCCAACAATACCGGGTTCAAAACCTAGGCTCCGCACCAATGACTTTTGTAAGTTATGTGCGGTTTTCCATCGCTCTGTGCTTCGGAGGACACTTTAAGCTGTCGGTCCCAGCTGTTATTGATTAATAGCAGTCGCTAAGTCATGTCACAGGCCCTCGGGCGGCTTGACAAACTCTGACATTAGAGGCCAGCACTACCTCATACGACAGACAAACAAACATGAATGAATAGGCAAGTCTGCATTCAACAGCAACTGCTCACTCTCACATGATTGTGATTTTGCGGTTGACGATGGAGTTTGCTTAAAGACAACTACCTAATACTTAAACTGCTAATGTACTTTTTTTGGTCCGAAAAATAACCATGCAGAAACGTTTTACAATTGGAAGAAGGTAAAACAGTATGATAGCCTCACCATATCCATTTAATTTGATCTGGTATCGTTTGTTTTGCTGTGATGGGATCGAAGTGCTCGTAGAAGGCGTTGCGTCAGCGGCCGCTTTTTGTTCAGCTTCCCTTATTTTTATAATCTCCGTCTCCACCTTGCGGATCTCTAAAGAAAGCAAGTCCTGGACTTTCTTGCGCTTGGCCTGCTGCATTAGCTCGTTAAGCTCATCAATATCGCTACGTAACTAAAAACAAAGCATTTTGTTTTCGCAAATCCAAGCACAGCATGTAAACATGATGAATTCACAAAAACTTACCTCTTTTATCTTGGCTTCAGACATTTTGGTTGATTTTTGGTTTTATAGAGATTATGTAACAAAAATAAGGTACAAATTAGTTTGCCTGAAAAATTGGTGAAAAACGAGTAGAAAAGAAAATTAGATTTTAATAGAAAATTCTCGTTCACGAGAACCGCACCAAAACCCGAGTTTGACAATTAATGAATGATTAGGAATGAAATGAATGTCAAATGACATTTAGTTTTTTTTATTTCTTTTAACAGCTGGGTGGCGTTCACTAAGGGTGTGGTCCGATTCATGCCAACATTACTCATGCAACTCAGAGCGCTCCTAATGGTCCGTTTCAATTTGCACGCATATGGCTGCTGCGTCTACTATCAATTCGGACCAAAAGTTTGCTAATGTGACTATCTGTGGATAAGCGGAGTTTTTGTACTACACTTATACGTTTATTTATCCGCTCGGTTGTCCACGCACTGAAGACCGCAGGACCAAACTGATAACCCAAAAAAAATGGCCGACGCGACACATCTAACCTCAAACTGGTAATTGATTGTATATGCGTTGAGACTACAGATACTTGATGGTCAACCCACAAAAAAAAGAAGGTCGACGCGACTCATCTGGCCGCAAACTGGCGATTTATTGGGTACAAGCCGAGATCACAGGTATCTGATTGTCAATCCACAAAAAAAAAGGTCTACGCGACACTTCTAGCCGCGCCGACTTTGCGTAAACAAACAGTTTTTATGACCACTTCATTAAGCGCTTAGATAAACAAAATGGTGATTTATGGAGCTAAATAGGTACGGCACATATTTCAAGTGTTTATGTTGTGGGTTTCGAAGCAAAATAATTATATAAACACGCTTAGATTTGAATGATTATTGAGTTTAATAACGTTCAAAATCGAGTGGCAAAATTTACGTCGCTATCGAGTGGTCCGATGATCGATGAAAACAAAAAATGTGACTGTAGCGTTAGTTGCGATGATCAATGAAAACAAAAAAGTGACTGTAGCGCATAGAATCAATCGAGCGGTTAAGGGATAAATCAACATTAGCCATGTAATAGTCAAGCAGTTTATTTGTTTCTTGAAAGCGATGATGATCTCTCTGATATAATCAATAGCGAAGGAAATGTCTAATAGACAGGACTTGTCATTTCACAACGTCCATGACTCTTAACATGAAATTAAAAATGACGCACCTCATAGTGATGTGACGTATAAACAACAATTGATCTGATCGAATGATTTTATCTTTGTATCGATTTCATAATTTTCACATTTGATGATATTCTGTTCATCACGCCTATGATCCTCATCAGCAAATTTTTACGTGACCAAGTTAAAAAAGTTTTAAAGTTATTACCTTTCAAGACAAATAAAAACTTTCTAATCGGATATAATAAGGCGGAGATATTCAGTAGCCCCCCTTTTGCCTTTTTTGGGGGAAGTACCCCCCAATGAAAAATTCTCCGACGTCTAAAAAGTTTTAAAAATTCATTAAACCTATATACTTACTAAGTTTCGTCTAGATCGCTTGAGAAATGCGACCTATAGAGGAGTACAGCCGGATATTCGGACATAAGAATTAATTTTTGCCCAAACTGTAACGGAGACGCTATTCTCGCGCTTCGCGCTCGCTCGGTCAGTTAGCAACTAGCATGTCTACATGCTGTGACCCATGTCTTCACACGCATCATCATCATCCTCATATACATGGCAAATCCCCTTAAACCATAATCCCCATGAACGCTACAACAAGCGGTTGCTCTCAAGAACTTCTATGACTACCTTTCATGAGCGGGTCGGCATGCATCTTGGTGCTCGCAGTAGTTGGTGATAAGATAATACACAACAAGTGTTTTTCTTTTGTTTTTTTTTACGGTCTAGGCAATTGTTTGACCACGATCTCACCTGATGGAAAGCGATGATGTGGTTGAAGGTGTAGCAAGATTGCCTAGTACTTAGATACCTATTCACTCTTGACTTGAACACACCTGGGTTATATTTTACCGGAAAAACTAACGAGGGCAGGGCATTCCACTCCTTAGAAGTTCTTATAATAAATGAAGAAGCGTAACGCTTCGTTCTTATGCGAGGTATTTCAACCATAAAAGGATGGCGCTTTGCCGATCGTCTAGTCGTTCGGTAATGGACAGGTGATGGGGTAATCAGATTGTGCAGTTCTTGTGCACACTCTCCATAGTGCAATCGGTAGAATACCGACAGGCTTGCGACCTCACGTCGATGCGCCAGACTTTGAAGTTTACTCTTTACCAGAGACCTTCCTCTTTTTCTTTTTTTTGTCATCTCTAATGAGCCTTATAGCACATCTCTCAATTGAATCCAAAGCCTCCTGCTGATACTTGGCAGAACCGTCCCAGAGGTGGCAGCAGTACTCCATGTGCTGCTGTCCATTTCCCATTAGCTGGTTCTCGTAGCACTCTCACGATGAGAAGTGGTGATATTAAGGATAAAAATTAGTTTATTCATTTTCCTGGATCCAAATAAAAAACATCTGCCTACCTTTCATGTAAACATGGATAGGTACTTACGAATGGTACCTACTAAAATTTGAAAGTATAATAACACAAAAATATGGTACATGATATGGTGGTGGTGGTAGTCACTTATATTTTTCAAAACTCTATGGCTTACTAAATCATTAGAAAACATTATTTTTCACTCATTTATATTTACTTGAAGTTAGTTTTTCTGCTATACTATTGCATAAACTGTTATGTTGCTCTTGTCGTAGTCACATGGATATTAAATTGTAAAAGGCCCTCACGAGACAGCGTCAATGTGTTTAAGAAACACAGTCGACGTAAACATAAAGAAAGACGCCGAAAGGCAAAAAGCATCATTTGACGCGAAAAGAAAAGACGCTCCTAACTATGCCATCGGTGACTTGGTGGTACTTAAGATTCCAAGCCACTCAAATGATGGACAAAGCACAAAGCTGATGCCACTCTACAAGGGTCCATTCCAAGTGATAAAAAACTTAGGTCATGATAGATATCAAGTAGCGGACATGAGAGGAGCTAAAAGATCTTCAAAGCGGTATGATGGAATAGCATGCGTGGATAATATGAAGCCATGGATTCATATTGGTAAATGAAACCGGATGTTGTCGGTAAACTGGTAACAAACAAACAAAACTACAGGTATTTATGTACTAAATTATTTAATTCAGTAATCTTATCACTAAATCTATGTACTTGTCATTAACAAACTATCTACGATTTTACAGAATAACTCCGATAACGCTTAGAATAATTGTATAATGCAGTGCTTCAAACATTGTGCTGGATTTTTGGGATGTTTGGTGTAAAAATCTATAACAGGCATCCGTTGTGAACGCTGTTGTAGTGTAAGTGGTGATATACGACTTGTTGATCCTGTATGAACATCATCTAGTCCAAACCACACGTGAAAGGACATCAAATATTCTATTATACGGCCCAATGCTGGAGAATAACAAATCACATCTATTTCTATGAACTTCTACCTCTACCTAATACTCGTACGGCTAAATGTTTTCAGCTCTACCTCAGACCAAGACGCAGTTCGAGGACGAACTCGTGAGCAGGACGGCCGGATGTTGTCGCAATGGTTCCCCCTTCCGGTACGAAGTTGATGTGACTTCAGTCAGGGCTACGCGGACGTCACGCAGCTGTAAAATATCAAACGAGCGGTTGGCGGGGTCAGCGTTTGACGTTCGGCGAGGTGGAGCAAGGGAGCGAAAACGAAGGCTACTTTGTTACGAGCCGCCGTGGAGACAACTTCGCTCTCAAGCTGCGTATTACATCGTCGTCCAGTGTAGTATAAGTAAAGTTAAAAAAAAAAAAATAATAATAATAATATAATAATATATATATATATAAGTGTATAAAGTGTGATAAGTGTATAAAGGAAAATTAAGATCACTGGTAGCTTAAAGTTGTAAATATTAAAATAAACTGTTGATAGTACAGGGTATCCTAGTTTGGGGCTACTTAATTGGTGTGGAATTGTCCCGAATATATTTATATTTATTTATTATGATTTAATGACCTTGTGCTTTCTTTTAAATACTATCTATATTTATAATAATGCAGTAACATAAATTCTGAACAACGAATATAATATAAAAAACATTTATGGGACATAAAATATTATACTGAACATAAATTTGTCAAGTCGACAATTGAATTTGACAGATAAACCTATGACTCCGTTCAGCGAACCCTCGCTAGTTAATTTTTATCCGGTGAAAATTTCGCCGACTAACTTAAACTCACCCAGGAGTTAACTCGAGTCCCGCGTTACGCTAAGGGTTTTCCAATATGCGACCCGTGACACAGATAGTTTAAGAGTTATAATTTTTGAAATACTTCAAAATAAATTATTAATAAATAAAATACTGTAAAATCCGGACTAAGAACTCAAAAATGGTGGCATAATGACATACATTAAGCACGGCGTGCCTCTAATAAGAAAAAAAAACTTAATAACACTATTTTTTGAACTAAACAGAGTTCTAGTATATAATTTTTCCTATAATAATAGTTTTTAATACCCCTCATTATGTAACCGTTTCATAAACTACTATTAAATGGCTTTGGTGTAGTGTCAAGGGCCTGTCTGTGTCAAGGTGTCACTGGCGACAGTCGACATCCATCAAACCAGGCAGACAAACATTTTTTCTACTCACGATCCCGCTGTGCTGTGCGATACTCGTATAGACGGAGATATAATCTGAGCGGGACAGCATGACAGTGGCCGCCATTATAATCCCATTCTCTAACTACGCGGGTTATACTGACGTAACTAAACACTTAAAACATTCTACGCGACTATAGATTTTCAATTACGCTTACTGGCGTAAAATTGTACGTGACCAAAACAAAACGCTTGTATGAGGGTTTATCATAGACAACTGCATCTTACTGTACAGATTTATACAAATCGGTTGTCTCTAACTCGCAACCAACTAACAGAGTTGGTTGTTTGCTCGAAGTATATTTGACTTGATGATACAAATTTTAATGTGCTTGTTCACAATCGGTAAATTCTGTGTAATGTTTCTATTAAATAAATGATAATCTTGAACTAGGTTAGTTGTTTAAGTTCTTGTACCTTTTAGATTTATTTATTTTTGTTTATTATTCGGCACCACCGTCCATGACAATTAAATGTATTCCTCTCCATTCAACAATTGTCTGGAAGAAATCGCTTTAAGCGATAAGACCGCCCATCGTACTCTATTTAAGTTAAATGTTTATTTGTGTGTATGATTTATTTGGTGTGCAATAAAGCGTTTATCTATCTATCTTATCTTATGATGAGCAAGCCAAGCTTATAAATGCAATATCTAAAAATACTTTTCTATCTGATACACCTGCTTGGCAATGTCTAATTAAATTAGAGTAGGGGCAGATGACCAAAAACAAATTGTAAAATACTTGTAATACTTTATTTAATGAGGAATGAGGAGTAATCGTCTACAAATAACACCAATAGCGTACAGAAACCTACAGAACAGCTATACAATCATAATAATAATTAAAATGGTGTAGAGTTCAGTTCTTGCGATGGGCGCGGTTGCGGCGCATGTTGGTCTGGCACTGCGGGCAGTACCACTTGCCCTTGGGCGGGGCCGTGATGCCCACGCACGGGTAGTGGAACCATTCGTATGGACACTGAAACAAAATAATATAAGTATAATTAAAAAAAAAGATTTTTGAATGTCTCTTTTTTTGTGTTGCTTTGTAACGTTTTCCGTTTTTTTCATATATTTTTTCCTTTTTTCTTTTTTGCCTTTTCACTTTTGACGATTTTAAGTTTTTTTCTTCTTTTTTTATAGTTTGGTAATCGGTTAGTGAGCTACCTTGAAAGTTTCAGCCGGATAGCTAACCGGGAAGTGCTTGAAATTTAAATTGCCAGGACAGACAAAATACATAGATACATACAAGTGAAGTTAAAAAATAATAAAAGCTTTTAAAATGTAGCTCAGATAAATGGAAATGCAATTTAGAACGCCACAACGAACACTTGCTCACTGCTTGTCTACACTAATATTATAAAGAGGAAAGATTTGTATGTTTGTTTGTAATGGATAAACTCAAAAAATACAGAACCAATTTTAAAAATTCTTTCACTTATAGAAAGCTGCATTATCAGCGACCAACATGGGCTGTTTTTTATTTTAAAAAATACGTACAGAACGGAATGACACGTTGCCATGGAAAAGAAATAATAACATGTCTGTCAAGTACGTGAATAATAATGCAGTTGTCTATGGTCAAGAAAACACAAAGATCGTTGCGCCTAAGATTTTGAATTACGCTTACTGGCGTATTGTTTTTTAGAAGTTACGACGGGTATAAAAATGCTAATAGTAAGAAAAATGCCGCGGTGTGAACGCACCCGTGCGAAGCCGGGTCGAGTCACTAGTTGGTGATAAAGACAGGAAATGCTGCTACTCATTGGCTGGTTCTCACAGAACGCGCGGCGCGAGCACAGGAATGTGTCAACCACAGAAAGTCTTTGATTTTGGCAAGCCGTCATCTTGGATTAAGACCAGGCTCTGCTTTTTAAGGGTTTTTTTGCATAAATATGCTGGGTCAACCACAAACCTGATAAATGTGAAACTTACCATATATTTTTTTGAGATCTTTATCTCTCTAAGACTAAGACAAAAACACGATTAACAAAATTTAATTCGATACATTTTCTTATCAAAAATTACGTTATTTTCGGTAATGTTAACATTTTTCTCAACGGGTTAAGTTTTATCTCTAAAATAAATCTCACAGCAAGAAAATATAGTTTATTATCTAAGGCTAAGACAAAATTTACCTAATTACATTATTAGCCTGCCAATAAAATAAATAACTTTTGAGACATAAGTCATTTAGTTCCGAGCTAAATTGTGTGTTCAAACAGCGCTCGCGATATTCAACCTTGTTACGCAGGCACTTCAGTGCTTATTGCGGGTAGTGGGTGGCAGAGTGTAGGGTAGGTGGCAGGGAAGTGCGGAGTGGGAAAATGTAACCTTGGAGCCTGGCCTTAAAGGTGTGAAAAATTGGTTTAATCAAAATAATTCACCAACGGTTCATTTTACGTCAAAAATGTCACAGGCAAAGTTCAAGAGGGTAAAATTATTTACATTTTTTGTATAACAAATTTATATAATTTTTTGTATGTCCGTCGACTAATTTCTTACAAAAAAACCCCTATACTAGGCATTTTCCTCACATTATTTCTGGCATTGTTCATTGCAATAATATACTCAATTCCACAGCACCATGAGGTAGAAAGAGCGTTTTTTTTTTAAAAAGGGTGTGAGAATCGTTGCTGGCAAACGAATATGGATTAATTTAAATTTTTGAGGCCCACTATAAAGCCACTGTAAGCGATAATTATAATAATTCTTTGAGACAATTTACTCAAAACATGAAATATATATGGGACCACTATTTAAGGCTACCTCAATAAAAAAACATCCAAACCAGTCAAACACCCTGAATCTCGATAAAAGGAAAAAACAAACAAAACTAACTAGCTTAAAAGCTAAAAAAACACGCCTGCCCTGCCGAGCTTATGCCAATAAATTATAATTATACTGTTGGAATGTGCTTATCACAAGGCCTTCAATTTGATACCCATATTGTAAAATAAGAAGTTTTTTTTTCGCATTTGAAATCGGAGCCATCCTGCCGCCTTATTGAATTTAAAAGAATAATAATATAGCCTATGTTACTCGGGGGGATGTAAGTATTCTAACGATAGCCCGTACGTCTAAATCTATTCAGGCATTTGAAAGTTATGGTGGAATAAAAATAAACTCATATAAATACATACAAACATACAAGAAACCTAAAAACATTACACTCCTTTTATTGGGCAGTCGTGTAAAAACTGACAAACGCCGGACTTTCTCATATTGTATGTGGATTCCAGATAGCTTACGTCTTGATTATCGCAGGCGACCATGTCCCCGTAGGACACCTGGTTGCAGATGCAGTAGCGAGGCTCGTTGGGGTCATAGGTCCACTCCTCCTCCATGGGTTCTTCGATTGCCGCGGTGTTCACCACTGTGCTCATGCCACTGTTCAAATAAAATTAATAATGTAAAGTAAATGCGATTACATTATTAACATGCATACATTTTTCTTCCGAGCTACACAACATGTTGATATTTTGTTGAAGTCCTCGGAATATACAAAGTAATTCTTTTTTTAATTTCGTTACATTGTACTGTGCTACTATAAGAAGAGACGCTCTCCCGCTTTTATACTAAAAATACCTTGTAGAAACTCCCCGTACTTGTTGTCGAGTACCTCACAAGCGTCATCATAACTGGATGACGCTTGTGAGGTACTCTTAAAATACCCGAATTCGAATGTTTCAGTAGGGTATAGTTTGGAACGCGTTTGGAACGCGTTTGTAACTATTCCTTAGTACTAAATAAATATATCCAGCCCGCAGCAGAGGGTTGATTTCGATCAGATGTGTCGAGAAAGGGTATAGTTTAGCCCTGATTTTTCTTTAGATTGTTTTTATAAACATACCCTATTTGAATAACAGTAGCCGCGTCGGGGCATGGTACATTTAGGGGTGATCACATGACACATTTGATTCCCTAACTATACACAAAGTCAGTTACGTGACGTCGTCGGCGTTTCTACTGGGTATATTTTGGATATACGCCACTCTCCCTACTTAGCAATTAGAGCGAGACGGCACGAACAGCTGATGGGAGGTCAAGATGGGATGCCATGTTTGGACTGAATGCCCTTGCCCGCAACCTCCACACGAAATATTGTTTTATGGAAAGTCTATGCGTGTACATGTCCACCCTGTGACAATACGTACACAACAGTAGGCGAGGACGAGCGGCTGGCGGCTGCGGCGACTGCTTGCTGCGTGTGCGCAGCCACGCCTGACGAGGCGCTGTAACTGCTTTTTCTGAAGATCAAAAACACAGAGTCATTTAGGTGGATTTTTATGCGGAATAGGCAAGAATATGGTCGCATTCTCAGATTGTTTTCAAATTGCGATTTTATTTAATTCTCAGATGATTTCCCGTAGTGAAATGACGCGCTCAACGGTGGTACATGATTGCCCAAAATATACCTATTCACTATTGACTAGATTATTATAGTCATCAGGAAACAAGTACGCTGCGCTCGTAGGGTGTTGCATTCCTTACTCAACCCTTTCTGTTGACTGAGACGCGGTTGAATGACTCCGGTGTTCGATAACTCTGACAAATCAGATTTGTCAGGTGGTGGTGGAGTTAGAATCACAATTTAAAAAAATTGAGCCTGTTCGTAAATTGAAATGTGAGTCTGCAAATGAAGACCTTTGACTTGTAATCAGATCAAGCAAGGCAACTCGAAGATCTCTATGCATTCGCTCTCTATTCTTTCTCCCAGAACTAGTTATTTTTCATACCAAACAAAAAAAAAAATGTCAAAAACTAACAACTTTTGCCCATAAATTGGGGGGGGCTTAAATGTGTTTTTTTTATATACATTGGGGGGCTTAAATTTATTGCATGTTAGCACCCATACCACGTCCGGCCGGGAACCAATAAACATGTTTTTTGTTGTGTTTACTTTAATGGATAATACAAATTTAAAACAAAACCAGTCGTTTCCTTTTAAATCTGTGGTATTATCTCATCAGTATAAAGGTTTATCGTGAGCTTACTTCTGCTTGTTCCTCTTGTTAGCAGAAGCCGCTGGGGCGCTGGCGTGTCCGTGCGCGGTGGTGTGGTGGCCGTGCACGCTGGTGCTCTGACTGTGGCCCGCTGCTAGCCCGTGACCTGGACAAATATAGCAATAATTCTAGTTCTACCTATTACATTACAGAACAGTGGATTCCTAACATTTTACATTACCAATCTTTAATTTAGCTACTGTCGAGAGTGATTGATTTATTACAAGACTGCACAACCTTTGAAGGAGTTGGACGAAATTGTTGATTTAAAAATCACTGGTGGGCCGACTACTGACGGTTTCTATTTTTGCTACCTAAGATTTCTAAAGTCTTGTTCACAAAAAAAAAACAACAGATTGAAATTTAATAGTCGTTAAAATAATAAAATAAATATCTCTACTGACAAATAAATAAATAAAATTGTATATAACAGAAATCTAAATACAACAAATTGGTATTAAATGATTTTAATAAAGATTTAATAAATGTTCCTATGAGCCTAGTCAGGTCAGATATTGACAAACATCAGATATTTTTACAAAATTCAGATTTGAAAATAAAAACACTACTGTATGTTGATCCAAACCTACCTACAAACTATTACAGGAAAGCCAAGTCAGTTATTGCAGGAAAGTCTTCCTTTGTCACCAATTTCTAGAAATCACCAAATCCTTTTGAAGAAGTTTGCGACTTCAACATATTTTTTCTACAAAAAGGATTTTTATGCAGAATAAGTTAAATATAAGAAAATAATTTAATTAATTATTTATTTAGTTATTATTAAAAAAACGAATTATTATTCTAATAATTTATTTATAAGAATATTGTAAGTAGTAGTTTATAATTCATTAGTTCAATATTCAAACGTTCCCAGCCTACAAATATTTTATAACAAACATATCGAATTAATTTTAAACATGCAATTAAATAAAATAAGACAGAAATACAATTGAAAATGAAATATAATAATAAAAATAATAATGTTAGAATAAAATAGGGTAAAATGTCACACAAAATTTAAAAAAAACATTATAATTTATCATCTATGAATTCCCTGACTGACTAATAGCACGACTGTTTCAAAAAATTAAAAAGTTGGCGTTTAAACATATTGTAATAATTCAATTCTGTGTACAGTTAAGCAATATATTGTACTCTACAGGAGTATTGCCATGCAGTAAACACTCACTGTATACCCTTAATCTCTGATTAGGTACAAACAGTTTAAATGTATTCCTATTATTAACTGTTACTCTATATACTAAAAAATATGTATCATTTTTGTATACAAAAATGCAAATTTCATAAATATAGAGACAGGGTAAGGGGGCAATATATTTTTATCTGTAAACAATGGTTTACAGCTGTCTAAGGGCTCTGCTTTGCACGAAGCTCTCAGACATTTCCTTTGTGTTATGAAGGCTCTCCCTGCATCCACAGAATTACCCCACATTATGATACCGTAGCGAAGAACTGAGGGTACGTAACCATGATTGGCGCCAAGTGCAGCCGCCACACGGTGGCTACATGTCTTTTACACTAATATTATAAACAAAAAAGATTTAATCTATACTTCTATACTATAATAATATTATAAAGAGGTAAAGTTTGTAAGGTTGTAGGGATCTACTGAACCGATTGTGAAAAATCTTTCACCAATAGAAAGCCACGTTATTTGTGAGTGTCATAGGCTATATATTAAAATGACCATGCGTGCGAAGCCGCGGGCATCAGCTAGTTGTTTGTAATGGAAAAACTCAAAAAGTACTGAACCGATTTAAAAAAATCTTTCACCTGTAGAAAGCTACATTCTCAGCGAGTAACATAGTCAGTATTTTATTTCTTAAAAAAAATAGAGATCCCTACGAAAATTGCAATAATGTAACCCAAGTTATCAAAAATACAGAATGGTATGACGTTGCCATGGAAACGAGATAATAAGAACCCTGTCTGTACGTGAGTTGCAGTTGTTCATGGTCAAAAAGCACTGCTGCTAATAATTTTGAATTACACTTACTGGCGTTTTTTTTGGAAGTTACGACGGGTATTTAATATATCCACACCAATATATAGTGAAACGTTGTCTGTTTGTTTGGGGAGTTTTAACGCAATAATGGCTGGACGGATTTTGATGAAATTTAGAATAGGCATAGCTTATACCATGGAATAACACAAAATACTTTTCATCAATATCATCCTTCACGCTCAACGGCTGAACGGATTTTGATGAAATATGGATTGAAGATATATTTTACCCTGGAATAACACATAGGATACTTTTCATCATCATCATACTTCACTCTCAAACGGCTGAACGGATATTAATGAATTGATTGAATCCAAAGCCAAGGTATCTGCAAAGAAACTTGGTATTTTGTCTAAGGTTAGGCGGTACTTCACACCGGGACAGGTTTTGAATCTTTATCAAGCACAGGTCCGATCTTGTATGGAGTACTGCTGCCACCTCTAGGACGGTTCTGCCAAGTATAAGCTCGAGGCTTTGGATTCAATTGAGAGACGTGCTATAAGGCTTATTGGAGATGAAACTCTGGTAAAGAGTAAGCTTCAAAGTCTAGCGCATCGACGTGAGATCGCAAGCCTGTCAGTATTGTACAGATTGCACTATGGAGAGTGTGCACAAGAACTGCACAATCTGATTCCCCCATCACCTTTCCATTACCGTACGACTAGACGATCGGCAAAGCGCTATCCTTTTATGGTTAAAATACCTCGCACAAGAACGAAGCGTTACGCTTCTTCATTTATTATAAGAACTTCTAAGGAGTGTAATGCCCTGCCCTCGTCAGTATTTTTGGTAAAATATAACCCAGTAAATAGGAATCTACAAAGCGTGCTACACCTTCGACCACATCATCGCTTTCCATCAAGTGAGATCGTGGTCAAACAATGGCCATGACAGAGATAAAAAAAATATAGATTGGAGATAGCTTATACCCTGAATAACAGATATGATACTTTTCAACATCATCAATAATATAATTCACTCACAAACGGTTGTACGGATTTTGATGAAATTTTGATTAGAGATTAGCCTGGAATAACACAAAGGATACTTTTCATGATTATCAACATCATAATCCCTCGCGCTGGTGAAACCTCGGGGCGCAGCTAGTGCCTAGTAAGCGATAAAGAAGATACACAAATCTTTCCCGTTTTGCACATAAACTGTCTACATGTTCTTTCCAGTTGCAGTGCTTATAAACTGTTATTCCCAGTAACAAAGTTTATTTTACCTCATCTACAACATATTTAATATTAAGTTTAAAAGGATTGCTGTTGTAAGTCTGAAATTGGATCATCTTGGTCTTGTCAATATTTCCGTGTAAATTATTGTATTAAGGGTAAATTATTGAATTAAGGGCTATATTATTTTGGATTCAAATGTTCTTATATCTCTACCCTTTATAACAAGGGTAGTATCATCGGCGTATAGTACGCACTTAGGTTCAATAATATTAGGCATGTCATTTATATAAATCAGAAATAGAAGAGGTCCTAGGATACTGCCTTGGGGAACTCTACATTGATTGACACTAAAATTAGACCTATTAACAACCTTATTGGGCCCTGAGAAGCTACAAATTTCAACACACTGGCGGCGAAAACTTAAATAGCTTTCCAGCCAGTCCAGCGCTGTTCCTCTCATACCATACTTCTCAAATATGAAAAAAAGCAATTTTCGATTAACAAAGTCAAGTGCTTTAGACATATCAAGAAATATAGAGATAACTGGTATTGTATTATTCAAACATTCAGTAATAAGTCTACATTCAGTAGTGAGTTCTAACTGAATATTGGCAGGATAACTGATAATTTCCGTCAAACTGATAGAGAAAAAAATGAAGTCGATAATTTTTTTTGTTGTACTTTCTAAGTCCAGGAATCTGCTCACCACCGACTGTAATAAGCATCTAATTTTAGCTTCGTCATTTTTACCGTCTATAAAGGCAATACCGAGGTTCTCTTTTCAAATCTTTCAGTATGGGAAAAAGCACAAAATGTGAAACTGGTTCACTTATAACTTATAATTATTAATAATAATATAACTTATAATATTAAAGCCACTTATAATTTATTCGCGTATCACTATGGCCCGCAAGCATGGGTTGAGCAGCCTTGGTAAATATGTCACGCCGGGTCATGGCTCTTCATCCGCAAAAGTTGGTAAAGAATGAATTTTAATTTAAGAGTGACTATGTATAATACGGACAATTGTACTCCTCATCGCGTAGTCGTCCTAGCACGACTAGCGCTGCAAGCGCCGGTTTGACCCGACATTATACCGAAGATATCCCGGATGTCTGCCTGTACGAGATCAGAATGGCTCTCAAACAGCTTAAGAACAACAAGGCATCAAGGGAGGACGGAATAACGACAGAGATACTGAAAGAGGGTGGAACACCGGTACTTAAAGTCCTTCAGAATCTGTTTAACTCCGTCATCCTCGAGGGTTCTACGCCAGAGGCGTGGCACAGCAGCGTAGTGGTGTTGTTCTTTTAGAAAGGGTTTACACCCTTTGAAAAATTATAGGCCCATTTCGCTGCTGAGTCACGTCTATAAGCTGTTTTCGAGAGTAGTTACAAACCGTCTCGCTCGTAGGTTTCACGACTTTCAGCCTCCCGAACAAGCTGGATTCCGGAAAGGCTTTAGCACCGAAGACCACATCCATATGCTCCGGCAGATTATACAGAAGACCGGAGAGTAAAATCGGCCACTATGTCTAGCGTTTGTGGACTACGAGAAAGCCTTTAATTCAGTCGAGGGCAGTGTTACAGTCATTACAGGGGTGCCAGATTGAATACCGGTACATCGAAGTGCTGAAGTGTTTGTATAGCAAGGCCACCATGACTGTCCGTCTCCAAGATCGGAGCACTAATTCTATTGAATTGCAAAAAGGGGTGAGACAGAGACATGATAAGACAGTGGGGTGGTGAGGGGTGGGTTATTTCTTCGAAACTGTTCACATCTGAACTGGAAGATATATTCAAGCTTCTGAACTGGAACGGATATGGAGTTAACATCAATGGCGAATTCATCACTCACCTTCGATTTGCTTATGATATAGTCATCATGGCAGAAACCCCGGAAGACTTAAGCATAATGCTCAGTGACCTCAATATTGTTTCCCAACAGGTGGGTCTTAAAATGAACATGGGTTAGACGAACATCTTGTCAAATGCTCATGTCGCACCCGTGGCGGTTTATGTAGGGAACGATATAATCGAAGCTGTTGATCACTATGTCTATTTAGGTCAGACGATCCAACTTCGACAAAGAGGTCAACCGACTAATCCCAGTCGGATGGGAACCATTATCAAACTATTGGTATCATACACAATCTCAAAGTCGAGCAGCGTGCATTGGAGAGAGCTATGCTCGGTTTTTCACTACGTGATAGAATCCGAAACGAGGAAATCCGTAGAAAAACCAAGGTTACCGAAATAGCTCTCAGAGTTTGCAAGTTGAAGTGGCAATGGGCAGGCCATATACTTCGCAAAACCAACAACCACTAGGGAATAAAGGTTCTCGAATACAAACATCAACAAGCAAGTGAAGTGTAGGGAGACCCCCACACGATGGACCGACGACATTGTAGCCATCGCAGGAAGTCGGTGGATGGAGGTGGCACAAGATCGCTCGTCATGGCTCTCTTTGGGGGAGGCCTATGTTCAGTAGTGGACTTCTAAAGGCTGACATGATGATGATGATGATGATGATACGTATGTAATTCTCTTCACGTTCGATACGTACCGTGGTCGTGGTGCGTGTGGTGAGTCTGCAAGGTGTGATGCGCGAGCTCGCCGCCCGTCACCGCCTCGTAGGATGCTTTCAGCGACGCCGTGCGGCGGCCGTGCTGCATCTACACACAAAACACTGCATTAACGCACGTTATTTAAGATTCAAATTTAAATACCTATTGACTTTTTATACCTGCGCTCCTCGGTTTCACACGCTTGGATAATTATGAAAAGTATGAATATCCATCGTCCGAAACTTTTTAAATCCCCGACGAAAGGGGTGTTATATCCGTGTCTATCTTTGGCATCGTAGCTCCCAAACAAATGGACCGATTCTGATGTGTTTTTTTACTGTTTGAAAGCTGATATGATTGAGATGGTTCTTAGCTAAAAAGGGGGTTTGGGAGTTATACATAGTTTTTTGTAGTTATAGGCCTCTTACGCAAGAGTCCATCTGGGGAAGTACCACACCTTTGTCAGATATTCAACCGCCAAGCAAAAGTTTTAACCATTTCTGTGTTTCGGTTTGAAGGGCAATGTTACCAGCGAAATTACTGGGCAATGAGATATAACAACCAATGTCTCAGGTTGACGAGGCGCAGTGCAGTGAGTGACGCGCAAGATTTTACAACCAAGGTTCTGGGTGGCACTGCAACTGTTAGGGGCAGGCGTGACGCTTACCATCAGGCGTGCGAACTGCCCGTCACGTCACTCATGTAATAAAAAAAAATGCTTTTTGTTTACCTGTCTTGCCTTGAGGCCCGTAAAGGAGAGAAGCACGACTCAAAGAAGTATAATCTCAACAAACATTACATCCTTTCCAAGGGCCTCGAGTATAGTAAGGGCCTTGTCACGAAGGCCCAGTGTGAGTGCAGTCATGGCCTGCGCTTTACTCCATCCGTTCGCCTTGACCACGGCCTCTAACTGGATCTTATAGGCCGACCACGAAGAGATTCCATCAAACGGCGGCACTTTGAAACTTCGCGCCGAAGACGCAGTAACAACAGGAGCAGACATTCCGCTTCCAGATTTCAGGGCCCCCAAAGCTTTCTTCACGTCTGCAATCTGGGTTTCAGTTTCAGAGATGCGGCTTTCAGTTTCGGAGAAGCGTTTCTCATAAAGATGTACCTGCTCCTTTACATCTTTGAGTTCCTGACCCAAAGTTGCATGCAGGTCTTTTATGAGGAGAGTCTGTTCTTCCTGTCGGCGAACATGTTCCTTTGTCTCGCTGCAACTGCTCTTCAAGTCGTCGTGTCTGCTCCTCTCTTTTTCGCTGCAACTGTTCTTCAAGTCGTTGGGCTTGCTCCTCCTGTTTTCGAGCCTGCTCCTCCTTGTCACGCTGCAGGTGTTCTTCCAAGCGTCGGGCCTCCTCCTCCTGTTTACGAGTCTGCTCCTCCTGTTTGCGAGCCTGCTCCTGGAGCAATGCCATCAAGCCCGAAAGGTCAAATGAAGACGGGGCTACAGGAGACAGAAAATCTGCAGATGGACCGATGGATGGTCCAGCGGTCGCGGCGGCGTCCAACTCCGTGGTTGGTTGATTATCACCACCACCAGGCGCTCGTAATGTGGAACCAAACCGTCTTTCATCCACCTCCCTTTCTCTTGGGCTTCTCGTTCTCAAGCGGTCTGTCTCCTGCTTTGGTGTAGCCGGCATTATTTTATCCTCGCTTCTCACACCAAATTGTTACGAGCTGGGGTTCGGATAAAATTAATGTACGCTCAAACACTCTTTAACTTGACTGTACACTCTTATCAATTATCACTGAATACTCGCTACGAATCACTTTGATCGTTTCGTTCCGAAAGCCAAGTCAATACTGTCCCAGCCAGTCGATGCGCGCTCTATTTATACCGCGACGGACGTTTCCAGAAGGTACTCGTACGTACTTGTATGTACTAGCGGTAGTCGGTAGGTATTTGAACTATCAAGGTCGGCGGCACCTTTGAAGTTGTGTCGCCTCTGTAGGTACCTAAGGCCGGCGGCGCCTTTGATGTCATGCCGCCCATGTAGGTACCTAAGGCCGGCGGCACCTTTGATGTTGCCGCGCCCGTAGGTATATACCTATACCTACCGCATGCTCTGGAACTTCTATATGTACCTACACTCTACTGGTGTTTTCCAGAATGTTCCTTTAAAGGTAGGTATTGCGTCATCCGATCGCGGCTCATCGAACCTTTTAGTACCTACTGTTTTTCTAAGAATCGACCGGCGTAACAGTATAGATAATTTTGGGATTTCATATTTCTGGGTGGTTACGATAATGACCACCCAGTAGCCATTGTATTGCACTCGCAATAAATAAAATATTAAAATCAAAACAACGCCGCGACGACCGACGCGAGACGTACGCACGGCTTCGCTGTCTTCCGGTGAATGAATAATCGGCGATCGCATGGACACGTACACGCAACTACACGCGAACTCCCTTTGATGCGTGCCCGAAAAACCGGCAAGACACCAATCGCCGCGATCACTAAGCGATTATAGACCGCGACTACAAGCGAGTAAGCCATCCACACGATCGTGCTTGCGTGTAATTGTATATAATCGCCGATCGTGAAGAGGGCCCTTAATGTTTTGAATTATGTGCTCTCAGAGACATGGATTTTGCTGGTTCGAATCCCGTCCGTGATCCAAATTTTTCCTTTAGATAATTATTTTATTTATATAATTTGTCGTGATTCTCTTATTAAGTTCATGAGTCATCATCAGCCAGGAAATATCCACAGCTCAACATAGGCTTTCCCCATAGAATGCAACACCGAGCGGTTGCTCGCTCTGGCATCCAGCAATTCTCCGCGAATCTCACCAATTCGTCGGTCCTGATTATTGATTGGAAAAAAGTGGGAGATTAATGCTTAGCTCCGTCTTTCAATTCGTCATCGCCACTCAAGTACTTTCTTCCCCAACAGTAATCAGTTTTACGTGCTAAGTATCTTGCCACTTGCAACTTGCTAACTCTGAAAGCTATGTCGGTAACTTTCGTTCTCAGCTTAATAATAAAGCATTGAATCAGTCCTACGTCAAACCTACGTGCGATGTGGCTTGCCCATTCCCAATTCAAATTCGGAGAGCTATGTCAGTAACTTTAGTTCTTAGCAAAAATATAATAAAAATATCTTAGCCTTTTTGTTGCGATGTGTAGTTTAACTAATAGATGACACATGCACTGACCTGCTGAGTGGCCGCGATAGCCTGACTCGCAGCGGCGGCGATGGCGCTCCCAGCGTGTCCCAGGGAATATGAGTCGCGCCCCAAAGCCGCCTGCAATTTAATACATTTGGTTTTATGACAGGGTTACCAGGTACCTATACAATAAGTTTTAACAGTTTTGTTACGGTTTATGACGGTTACAGTACTTAATAGTGGCGAAGGGTCCCTACAAGCCGATTCCCATCGGCTTGCCTCACCAGATCTATTGATCATCAATTCAATATGGATTAATATTTTTATAATTAAGTAGTTCACAAAACTAAACTTTGTTTTAAAACAACGCCTCATATATTTAAATAGCAACACAGTTGTGAACTAAAACAACGCCTTTTGAATACCTACGTAAAATTTATCCCGGGCGTGAAAGAAAGGTTGTACTTAATTTAAACGGGAGCTCGTACGCTAGCTGCTATGGCAAGCTGTCTACAAGACAAGCCTGTATTATTGAGGGTTTCTTGTGCCGCAGATAAAATCACAGTCAGTTCTAACAAATTTCAATACAAACCACTATCCCTTTCACTCAAATGAAAATTAGAATGCAATCCGTCTCGCTCGTTCTCACGGGTTTAAAGCGCATATAAGCCGGACGTTGGTCGAGTTATGACAAAGAAAGCGCTATTAGCGCGTCTCGCTTGTCTACGGAGTTACCTGATGCATGTTATTTCGTTTGGTTAATTTTTAATCAACTTCCAAAAGACGGAGGGCCACAATACGCTTATTATTTTTGTTAATATTGTTTAGTTTTCCAATGTGATAATTGTGGTCCCATATAAATTTCAACAAAATTAGTTCAGTAGTTGATTTAGTAAATCTATTTGTTATTTTTATTCAATGAATTATAATAGTGCTTTTGTAAACATAAGTGTTAATGTTAGAAATGTACCTGTATAGCAGAGTCAGTTCTTGAAATATTGCTAGACGATGAATGTGCTCGGGATTCTCGCGTCCCCCAGCTCTCGCGACGCTTCTCAGCGCGGATTCTATATCTAAAGTAACAGTACATATATATTATAATAACATACAGTAGTCGCAGCGGAAGTTGTCTGCTAGTCACTACGCAAACTGCTATTTATCAGGCGCAATCTCAATGTTGAAGGTGAAGACAGCATTGTATAACTGCCTCGCTTACGTTTTTCGCATATTCTATCTCGCTCTTACTTTATGATGTTTTATCCTCACAGCAGTACCTGCGCTATCGTTCACTGAGCCTAACT
Source organism: Alsophila aescularia (assembly GCA_946251855.1). NCBI lineage: Eukaryota > Metazoa > Arthropoda > Insecta > Lepidoptera > Geometridae > Alsophila > Alsophila aescularia. The sequence continues at coordinate 47,520,039 of OX276380.1, forward strand.
TCATAAACATAAAGATTTCCTGCGAGTACTGTAAATGTATCGATTGCGAATGTTGAAGGTGAAGACAGCATTGTATAACTGCCTCGCTTACGTTTTTCGCATATTCTATCTCGCTCTTACTTTATGATGTTTTATCCTCACATCAGTACCTGCGCAATCGTTCACAGAGCCTAACTTCACAAATATAAAGATTTGCTGCGAGTACTGTAAATGTATCGATTGCGATAGTTGGACAAGCCTTCAAAATATTTTTTCTAAGATTATGAACTGGGACTTTTAACTAAGATTATGAAAAAAGTAGATAGTACTAATGATTAACCCCCTTACTTATATAAAGTTATGCAATGATTAAGTAATGATTAGTAATACCGCGCAGTACAATATTGTACTGCGCAGAATTCTTAATCATTGCATAACCATTGCATAACTTTTTATAAGTAAGGGGGCTAGTCATTATTGTATATTATATTAATCTATATTTATAATAAAGCAATAAGAACGAAAAAGTCTGTACAAAAAGATAAATAAAAAAAATGGTCTACGGTACCTTAAATAAGGTACTGAACTAGAATATAACATTATGTAAATTCGTGTCTGTCTGTTTGTCTGTCTGTATGTTTTTTCGCGCATCACGTAAAAACTACTGAACCGATTGCAATGCGGTTTTCACAGTTGGATAGCTAAGGGTTTGACTTAAAAACTGGTGTACTTGGTATCTCAGTCCGATAAGTAGAAGCCCAGCAATCGATAAAAATATTTGTGACGGCTGAAGGAATTTTGATCAAATGTTGGTACGAGTATATTGGTATTTTAGGTCTTGGATTAGCACAAAGAACACGTTTAACCTACAGAAATGACCACAGGTGCGAGCCGCGGGCATCAGATAGCCTGCACTAAATACACTAATATTTTAAAGGCGTAAGTTGTGTGTGTGTGTTTGTTACTCCTTCACGCTCAAACGGCTGAACGGATTTGGATGAAATTTGGAACCAGGATAGCTTATATCCTGGACTAGGGCTATAGGCTACTTTTCATCACCATCATCATCCACGCGGGTAAATCCGCGGGGCGCAGCTAGTCTATATTATTATTATCTATACTTATAATAAAGCAGTAAGTAACAAAAAGTGTGTACAATGAATATAAAAAAAATGACTATTGGACCTAAAGTAAGCTACCTACTGAACAAGAATATAACATTTTTTTAATGGTGTCTGTCTGTTTGTTTGTTCGCGCATTACGTAAAAAGTATTGGACCGATTGCGATGCGGTTTTCACTGTTGAATAGCTTATTGTATGACTTAAAAACTGGTGTAATTGATAGGTATCTTAATTCGATTAGTAGAAGCCGAGCAATCGATAAAAAAACTAACGGCTGAACGAAATTTGGTACATTGTACCTTATGTAGTTTTGGTCCTGGAATAACAATATACTTTTATCCCAGAAAAATGACCATGCGGGCAAAGCCCGGCAAAAAAACTGACACAAGTAGTAATATTATAAAGATTAAAAGTTTGTTATATATATATATATATATATATATATATATATATATATATATATATATATATATATGCTTATCTCTGAAACTACTCATCCAATTATGAAAATTATTTCACTAGAAGCTTCATTATGCCTGAATGCCATAGGCCATGTTAAAGACTGGTAAAAATAAGTTAACGATAATAAATCCCAATATTTCTAATCCAAGTCACAAAAAAACAGGCCGTTTGGCTGCTTTATTAGTGTCGGCGGCCGGACAGACAATATAATCTTCTATTCAAAGAAATATGCAGAGAAACCCTTTGCTACCCGACCAAAGCCGGAGCAGGTCGCTAGTAAAATCTAAATATGTAGCCTATTTCAGAAAAAGGGCAATGATTTTGCTGCTATCTAGTCATAGTCCAATCTTGATCTGAAGTTGTACCCTATAAAGTGTAAGTTAAATATCCATACTAATACATAAAAGTGAAGCAGCTGAACCGATCTTGATGAAATTTGGTATGGAGATAGTTTAAGCCCTGGGGAAGAATAATTTTATCGCGATAAACTGTAGTCCATGCGGACGAAGTCAAGGGCAAAAGCTAGTTCCTTATAAACTCATTTACAAACCTATTCTCCTTATAATGGTTGTTGTTAGGCGTGCTGGTGTGGTTTGTGTTGGTGTCCAGTTCCAGTGAACGCTTCTCAAGCAACTCTGTGACCCCCTTGTTGTCTGCTTCCAGTTCACACTTAAACTTGTGCAATTCAGTGTCTGAAAAGTTTTTGAGTACAGTCAATATGTTTATGTGGACAAGCCTTGTATATTTCCTTTTGGTACCAGTTTTTATATGAGCGATGGTGGCCTAACGGTTCTATAGTGCAATTTAGAATCCAATAATACCGGGTTCAAAACTAGGCCCTGCACCAATTTTCTGAGATATGTGCGTTGTTCCATCGCTCCATGCTTCGGAGGGCATGTTAAGCTGTCAGTCCCGGCTGTTATTAATTAATAACAGTCGTTAAGCCATGTCAGAGGCCCTCGGGCGGCTTGACAAACTCTGACACCAGAGGCCAGCACTACCTCATACAACAAAACAAAAAACCTAGTGTAATAGTAGATTAATGGTGAGGATATGGCCGCATTACGCTAATAGTCACTCCACCTGGCTGGCGGGCATCCTTCACTCATCATCATAATCAGACAGTGTTCGTCCACTGAACATCGGCCTCACCCAATGAACGCTACTGAGCCCGATTTTCGGCTCTTCTTAACCAGTTCCTGCCGGCTGCCTTCGCAGTTTGTCACTCCACCTGGCCGGTGGGAGTCTTACACTATGATTGCCCAGACGCGGTCTCCACTCAAGGACACTTCTATCCCAGCAAGTTGTCCATCCTTCGACAAATTTGACCAGCCCTTTGCCACTTCAGCTTGCTAATCATTTGACCTATGTTGGTTATTTTGGTTCTCTCTTTTCCCCGAGCATGGCTCACTATGCGACATTAAATTTGTGAACAAGTCCCACGTCTCGGCTCCATCCATACTATTTTACAACAGTATGACTGGTTTATGTGGTTCTCTAATAAAATGTTAGACTTGGTGGCAACTTACTACATAATATTGTTATAAGAAAATTAATGCCAAGTATCTGAAGTTATCAGATTAAATGCATAGATGGGTAAAATTAATACAAACCCAGTCTTCTCAAGTATCTATCCACTAAATCATACATCTGGTTAGCAAGTGCCATTTTCTCATCAGCCTCCTCCAGAGTCTTGTTGTAGCCCCTTTTAATGTCAGAAAACTCTGTATTCGCTTGATCAGTATTCATTTCACCTCTGCGACACCCACCAAATAGAGTGCGCACTCTCTTTTCTAGAGTGTCCATATTGTCTGTAATGTGAACAAAAACAAAACTAGTCTTAAAATGAGTAATTAAAATTAGCATTACCCTTATCAGTCAAGGCTAACTAAGGAAATATTAGAAGAAATTAGCTGCACTTAGATAATGAGACTGTAGAGCACGGCATGCTGCAATGTGCAGCCAGAAAAAACTGAACAACAATAAGAATGCAAGATTTGACAACTAACTAACCCCAACTCATTAAAACCATTGTTGTCACTGGAGCAATTCTACTAAAACAATTGTAATGACAATTGTCAACAATTTTCGCAAAATTTTCTCATTTTGAGCTTCTTTTTTTTAAGTTTTTTTTTTTGAAAATTTTGTGCAAAATTTTCACTTGGTTCTACCACTTTTAATAGGTAAAAGCGAAAATTGTTGAGAATTGTCATTACAAATGTTTTAGTAGAATTGGGGCCCAGGTGTACCAGTGATGCAAAACCACACTCTTTTGGGATGGCTAGAGTAGCATCCCAAAAGAGTGTGTGGATATAAAAATATACCACAATGGGATGCTTTATGATTTATGATGCCAGTGCAGGTCAAGAATTGGTGAAAAAAAATAAAAAGTAATGGGGTACTTTGTAAAGATGTCATCATTGTTAATTTTATTGTAAGAAATAGGATTCGTAACGTACAAATAGACATTGGTGAGAAGAGGCTAGATAATTTAATATTTTTTCTCAAACATACTACCATTATAGTTTCAAAGAAAACTTACTCTGGACTGATAAATCCATTTCACGCATTTCTGTGAACCTATCCCTGAGCTCCTGAGGGAGATGTTCGATCACTGCAATAAAAATGCGTTATTAGTTTCGAAATATTTTATATCGAAAGTTGGAAAACTTTTTTAATTCAAATTACGCGCCACTCTTTCCACGCCACAATGCTACCAACCGCTAGAGTCCGACGTAAGTGGTATTTTTTATTACGCCATCGTACACTAACAAAGAAGACTTACTTTCCAAATAATCTTCGAGATACAACATTTTGGTGAGTTCTGGTAACTTGTAATACTTAAATAATCACTAATCCTGGACAGAAAGTAAGCGTAATATAATGAATTTCAGTAAAACTTTACTGTAAAATCAATAATGACGTGTAAATTTTGTGGAACGTCACTCTGCTCCAGACCACAGATAAATAAAATAATCACAATTTAGTGTTGCATCGCACGTACTTTACGTTTGTTTATATCGATAAAATTACACATAATATTCAATTTGAATCGATAATGATGATGCAGATCGTGATTCTCAGGTGCATGAGAGTGATCCACCGCATGAAATCACGTCATATATCATATGAAAATGTTGTGCTCTATCACACCCCGGACACTCCATACAACTACGTTGATTTAAGTACCCAGTCAAACAGGGAAGCGCCCGGGTTACGTTTAAAAAAAAAACATGTTTTTTATTGATTTAAAATTATATTGTCTGAATGAATAGGCGACTATATTTTTTTCTGTCTAATTACTACAAAAAATATTGCAAATACCTATGCGATTACCCTAAAAATATTTCCGTTTCAATGTATTAGTTTCTAAGAAAACTCCCACACTTGTTCGAAACATTTAAATTCAGAACGGGAGTCTTGGGGGCCCGAATCAGAAAAGAAATGGTCTATTTACATACTGTACTTTTTATTATTATAATTTTTCACCGCACATCATGTGCATTTAGCCAGTGTCAAGTAAATATATATAACATGTTGTATGTTTTTTCCATCAAATAGTCAAAATGTCAGTCAGATACCTAGTCAAAAGGTACCTGACTGACATTGACTTGAAGTCACGATTCAGTAAAGTAGTGGAGCATTACTGAAAATACTGAAACTTCCTAGCCTCTACGTGGTTCAGCGCTACTCAGTGGCGATTTTTGGTCCCCACTGGTTCCATGCCACGTTCGTGCCACTTAATTTTTAATAGGACACTTTTATTTTTCTGAGGCGTCGAGTGGTTTCGTATTAAAAATCCTATAAAATCGATCGTTGCTCTTATCGATAAAATCGCTTCGGTTATTAGCGTGTGAACAGTTCAAACTAAGGGTACATTGTACTTAAATTTTTACGTTGACATACAAAAAACGATATTTTTAAAAACATTGATATATTTTGAAAAAGATTTCACTTTAGTGTTGTTATTTTTTACCTTTTGTTGATACATGGGTTAACTACATAAATGAAAAAAAATTTTTTTTTTTTATAATTAAAATGATTCCAGCGATGGATCGTTAATGGCAAAAGTAACAAAAGTGTAAAAATTGGTTAAACCGAACGGCTTGTTACAAATGTACACCTCTAAACTGCCCAAATTGCCCTCCAATCCGCATTTAGCTGTAGTAAGTCGAACTTTGTCGTCGTGATTGATTAAAATGAAACTCGGTTAGTTTAATTTGTTAGTAGTTCTATGACTGAAACGCGCCATAACGAACATTGCTGTCTTTGCGACCGTATGACATCACTATCTATAAAAACAAGACAAAAAAGCAAGCCACACGGGAACAATACAACCCCGAATTTGGAAGCAGGGACATCACGCGTACTGCACAGTGTTTTAGTCAAATGGTCAACAATCAAATCAAAATTATTATTTATTAAAAAATAAAGTTATTAAACATTCGGAAACCTTAGGACATAATGTATTAGTACAATAAATATACATTTTTTATTGTCTATGCCAATACTAATAGGTACAATGTTAGATCTTATACTAACTGATGGTGTTACCGTCCCGTAATAACCAAAACTGAAGATAGTGTTGTAGTTGTCACGGCGAGCGGTGGCTGAACTGTTAAAAGTATGTGCCGCGCATAGGCACGGATTATGCGGGTTAGAGTCACGTCCGTGACAAATTTTTCCTTTAAAAAATATTTGTGGTCAGATAATGCCACTGCAGATCCACACATATTATCCTCAATTTTAATAATTCATTAAAACAGAAAAATAAGTTTACTGGGACTATGCAACTTTTCTTGCCACACTTTCATTCTGTTCCAATCGATAGTGGCAGGAAGACATCCACTTCTGAACATGAGCCTTCCCCTTAACTTAACATAAAATGTTTTTGCAAAAAGTGAAGCAGTATCAAGTAGTGAAGCCTTTTTTCTTGCTGAAAAACGATCATTTCATTTTGGGACAACTATTATATAGATTTATGATAAATAAAATGATTAAATGGTATACAAAGTTCGCCATTTTAATTCATTTACCACTAGTGACTCGCCCCGGCTTCACACATGGTACGGTCAGTGACACGGGTAGCATTCACACCGTGGCATTTTTCTTACTCGTACTTATATCATTTTTATACCAGTCATTATTTCTAAAAAAAATACGCCAGTAAGCGTAATTCAAAATCTTTTGCAGCAACGATCTTGGTACTTTTTGGCCGTAGGCAACTGCATTATTACTTAGTATTTGACAGATTTGTTATTATTTCGTTTCCACGGCAACATGTCATTCCTTTCCTTACAGCAAGTATTAGACAAAAACGTTAAGATATCTCAACAAACAAAAAATCACATTTTCAAATTGCTCTCGTAATTATCTACTGTAATGAAACGCGTAACAATTCTTTTAAAAACTATCTTATCAAACGTTAAACTTTCAATTTATTTTAAACTGGGTCTAATTCAATAAAAAAGGAATCAAATTTTATTTGTGAATAACAAGATAATCTAAAATACTTACGTAGGTAGGTAGGTAGTTCTAAAATACAACGCAAATATGTGTGTGACATGACTCCTTAAAATAAAAGTAAGTTTTTAAGTACTGTTTTTTTATTTAATTTACAAGTTTTGATTAATGTCTGCGATTAGAAGCACTTGCAATTGCAGGGAATTTTAAGTCTTTCGAGTAGTACAGTTAGCAAAAAAATATGCATGTAAGTATTTTTTTGTTAGCATGCACATAGACTGTTGAAAATATAAATCGTTTATATGGAACAAGTTCCACTTCATATTTACATTCTAGTCAAACGCCAAACAAAAAAATACAATTTAGATACCTATCGAGGTAGGTACAAACAAACGGACTCCGCTTACAAAGTCGCTTTTTGCATACTAAGGCATCCCTTCACACAACAATTGTTATTATTGGTACGTTTCGCCATTACTAGCGAAAGTTCAAACAAGCGACACGGTAAGCGTCTGAATGCAAGCGCGTGGCGGCCGGCCTCACCCGATTTGTAGCACCGGGGCTCAGCAATCTGTAGGTTATTACCTCGCGTAAGTAGGTAGTGACGGATGCCTACTGTGGGTGAAAGATTTTTTAAATCGATTCAGAATTATTTGAGTTTATCCATTACAAACGAACATACAAAATAAGTAGCAAATGTAGATTCAAAAACAAAAAAACACGTTTTTTATGCATTGTCATCGCATTGTGAGAGTTTCAGCCGGGTAGCTAATAAGGAAGTGCTCGAAAGGAGATGTTCAGATGTGGTACTTTATTCCGAGAAAATTCTAGCAGCTATGATATATACCTCATTTAAAAGCTTATTTGCTGGGCTACATAGATATATGTCATTTATATATTAATGAGCCTCCATTTCTTAAACAAAAGAAAAAATATTTTCCAAAATATAAAGTTGAACAAAACTTTTATTATTTCCATTCTATTGAGTTAGTGCGTTTTTCAAGCACTGGGAATAAAATAAAACAGATTTCTAAATGCTATATGTTTTGCTATTTCAATTATTATATTATACCATGTGAATATAAATAATAATAAAATAACAAAACGTTCATAATGCAATGTCATCAAAAAAGAACCCGTGTGAAGCATGTAGAAAAAAGTCCTGTCATCTGTCATTCATCAGCTTTCAGTGCATACAATGTGCCGTGTTGAATTTCACTGGCGTCAGTAGTGTCAAAACAGAGTTGCCAAAGGTAAGGTATCTAGTGTGACAAGTTTTTTCTTTCTGTCGAACGAAAAACAAAGGTCAAATAAAAAAAAAATGCATTTAAAAAAAAAAAATGCTGGTCGTTAACAGAGTAATATTTCCTTTCTTCACAAATATCTCATATATTGTTTAGAATTTTAAATTATTCTAGTACCAGCTTCTATACATTTTCTGAACATCTCTTTTGTGTTGCAACATTCCACCCAGAACGAAAGAAAGACAGACAAACAAAAGGTGACTTAAGGAGAAATCTCAGTACAAAAATTGGTTAATGTGTGCGCTCGTGCATGTACTGCTAACGCGGTAAAATCAAATCTTTCGTCCAATATTAGTGTAGAATCGAATCGATTTTTCTTTTGTTGTCCATCACTACCAGTTACAAGTTCTACCAACCTTCAGACAAAAACACACGTTCTAAAAATTAATTAAAATGCGTTCATAATTATTAACCCCCGGACGCGATAAGAGCCCCTCTCATAACTTATCCCTCTGTTATAAGCTTAGGGAGTATAAGTGTGAGTATCCTGAATGTGGCATTGTATAGTCTCCCAAACGAATGGACCGATTTTGATATGCAGTTTTTCTCTCTTTGTAAGCTGATGTGATTGATAGGGGGGAAGGGGCAGGGGGATCGTTGCTCCCAAACGAATGGACCGATTTTGATTCGTTTTTTTTCTGATTGAAAGCTGATGTGTTCGAGGTTCTTAGCTATAATGGGGGTCGGGGGTTACACAACTTTTTAATTTTTGCTTGTCTTTGTTTCAGATTCAATAATGATACGAAGACCCTTGACTGAGATTACTCTCAAACTTGACGATTTACAAGAATATGAGGCATTCCGCATAGACCAAACAAATAAATCCGGTTCCTCAGAAATGCAGGAAGACACGCCAAAATCTCTGGGTGCAGGAACGAAAACAACCGAAGAAATTCACAACAGAATTGGTTATGCTCCAAAAAAGAAACCAAGTGGTCCAAGTACAGTTTAAAATGAAATTATAAAAATAAAAATCCTAAAGTAATTAAAGCTTTTATTCAATTCAATAATAAACCACCTAAAAATATATTTTCAATAGTTAGGTATTATTAAACATTTAGTAAGATAAATGCAAAGATTTTAAAATACGTGTGAAAAGAACAATGCAATCTAACATTTATTTAATCATTGTAAGCTTCTTTTAACTTTACAGGCATTGGGCTGACAATGCCATCTTTCATGTTTGCCTCCAGTTTTTGCTTCTGAGCCCTTCGGCGCCAATACTTGCAGAAAAGTCTGTGAAAGAAAACAAAATTAAATAGGTGCCTATCTCGCCACAAGGATTTTTCTTCATCCTCAGCCCGAAGAGGTCCTATGTCTGCAGAACATGGCCTCCCCATAAAATGAGGGATTACTCTTTTTAAAGGACTGCCCAAAAAAAGTAGTGTAATGTTTTTAGGATTCATGTAAGTTTGTATGTATTTTTTATTCCCTTGATCACATTTTTGGGCACTAAGTTTACAGATTGAGGATTAATAATTGTTATTTTTTCTGAGAATATCCTTGAAGCTTACCAATATGACCACCAGTTCCAGTTTTTTTACACGACTGCCAAAAAAGGAGTGTAATTTTTTTAGGTATGTTTTTTTGTATGCGGGTTTTGTATGTAAAAAGCATAGACCATATTGGTCTATGGTAAAGGTACAAGCCATTCTAAATTTCACAAAATCCGTCCAGCCGTTATCGCGTGAAAGCTCCCCAAACAAACAAACAGACAACGTTTCACTTTTATATATTGGTATGGATCACAGAATAAATAATACCCTGTGTAAGGTATATTCTTCATAGTTAATTACCACTGGCGTTTATAGCTTTTAAAATACTCGTAGTAATAAACGTGACGAATAGGATAATTACATATTTATGCGTCAAGCTAATACAATATAAACAACAACATTTCATACAACATTTTGTTCGCAGCCTGTCGATCCTTTACCACTTGGTAAAGGCAACCCCCTTTAAAATCCTTCCCTAGGATCCTTTGGGGTGTTCAAAGTCAGTGAAACGTGTCATGACAAATACGAGTAGTTATTGTATTTTTCTCTCTACGTCAACGGAACAAAAGACCACACACCACATTCATACATTTTCCTGTAAACAAGTCGTTACGTCCATCCATTACCTCAGAGTTAAGAAGTAGATAATCTCGGCGACGCTCAGTATGGAGAACCCCATGAACAAGCCCAGCAGACCACCGCAGTTGGCCAGGAAGTCCGTCTGTCCGTACAGCTCGGACCGGCGCGACGTGATGAACTGGGCCTCCTTGAAGAATATCATGACGCGCGCGTAGCTCAGGCTAGAACTGAAAGGGGAGTTTTTGAATAGAATAAGTACCTATCATTTTGGTACTCACTAATAATTGTTATTCGAGAAATTCTTGTCTGTAACTGTAGCCTTTCTCCAAAGAGAATATTGAACTATACATATTAAAAACTAGGTACATTACAATTCTCGAAAACAGCTCCTGATTATTTCGATGAAAATTTTACGTTATGTGGTTTCACGGTTCTAGATAATAATCTAATAGTATTAGAAGGCTGCCGTTTTATTTTTAGGGTTCCGTACCTCAAAAAGAAAAAGGAACCCTTGTAGGATCACTTCGTTGTCTGTCTGTCTGTCTGTCTGTCTGTCTTTCAAGACCCTTTTTCTGAGGAGCACATGGAGGTATCTAGTTGAAATTAATATCAAATACTCCGGTCTGCAATCCCTTGGAGCTGTGAAAAAAACAAATTTCTTAGTCAACGCAATCAAAAGATACGGCTGTTTATGCCGCATATTTTGACACTCGCAACGGAATCAATACATATATGGTACTTCCTGTTAACTTAGAATCATGAAATTTGGCAAGAAGCAATGTCTTATTTACAGAAAACTAATGGAAAAAAAATAGAAAACCGTAAATTTATATCACACAAAAAAAAAGTTTATACGGAACCCTCGGCGCGCGAGTCCGCAAGCACTTAGCCAGTTTTTTCAATTTATTTTGATCACAATCCCACAAAGTAACAATGTGGTCAGACAGGTGGTTCAGGTGATATACACGCTAACTGAAGGACAACTGCCGGTGACGCCCCCGAAAGTGACCTGTAATTTATTTGTTGCCTATAAACTATGAACTTTGAAAGGGGCTAAAAAATAAGTTTTTCCATAAGTAATTAATTAAATGCTGAGTGAAGAGTGTAACGTTGCAGAGTAGGTAGGTAGTAGGTAGTTTCGTAGCATAGGCCCAAGGATTATGGTAGGTATTCCTACCAAATAACATCATTGATTCCTACACGTAAAAAGCTGCTAACACGACCGATCACACTGACTGATCACGTTGTTGAATACGGTACCTACTAATCCAACTATGCTCTGTGAATCCAACTATAAAAATCATAAACCTACATCCATGATTAAAATGAAAGGTAAAAGTGAGCGGTAATTTTGAAAGATCCATTTATTTCATCGTCTTAAAATTTTTCGTTACAGCGTGACCTTGTGCGAAAATTGCTTTATTTTTGTTGTTGTTGTTTAGTATTTGTAAGTATGTACTTATAGACGGTTATTTTTTATTCGAAACACTTTACGTTAGTCTCATAAAAATTTGGTGAAGATCTGATGAGGATCTTTGGCGTGACGAGCAGAACTCTTCAAAATGCAGTAAATTGCTCACTTTTAGGTTTCTTCCAGTGAAATCAGCCCTTTACCTACTAGGGGATTGATCGAACACCTTTGTTATTAATGTTAGTTTTACAATAAGGTAACTAGATGGCGCTACTGTGCACCCCTAGAATGTTTGCAAAAAAGCTTGCGAGCTCACAGCTCACAGAGCCACTACTAATATTATAGTATGGATAGGCAAAAACACAGAAGAACAGGCAGAACTACGTTTCTACGTATTTCTTTTTCTATGTTTTATGCAGGTACATAAATGATAACCCATTCTGCATGTAGGTACCTATCTACTATTTTTATCCTGCCCTCCTACAATCAGTCACAATTTACGATCCTCTGCCTGAAGAACAAAGCGGGGTAATCTATTTCGCAACATGATAGGCAGGCAAGTAAACTGATGTTTCCAACTGGTTATAGTTAGGCCATTTAGTTAGTTCACCTACCGTGGTACCGATAAGTACACATTTCTAGGCATTTGAATAACTAGCAACCCGCCCCGGCTTCGCACGGGTAGCTAAGGGTTTTTCTATATATACCTTTGTACAAAACGTTACATTGACAAAGCGTGGCCAGCCTGCACCAGCGTCGTTGTACTATGAATATTATTGAGATTTCTGTAGACATATTATGGTGTCTGGGACTTTTATATAGAACTTTTTGAGAAGAACAATTCTTTGATAGGTACCTACATTATTTTCATATAGTTCTAATGGTATGCGTTCTCTGCGTATACCATTAAAACATTTTGTGTAAAAAAACACTACAATAATGTCTGTTTACAGACTTTATAGTTAAAATTCCAGTTATGATTTATACTTTAAAACCTTCCTCTTGAATCGCCTAAGTGAAAACCGGAGCAAAATCGGTGCAGTATGTATTGAGATATTTGTGGACAGACAGACAGACTCGTTCGGTGAAATTCTTTTGAAATACGAGTAAGTGTGTAGTAATAGTGGTTGACCGGACCTATCGATCATGCAGTAGTTATAAAGTGTCTAGAAAATCTTCAAATGAAACATATCCGCTATTATACAGCAAGCACCGGTGTTATTTCTTAATGTTTTATTGAAGGTGCAAATAAACCTTGTTGACCCGAAGCTTTATTTTCGTGAGGTCGTTCACTCCACAAATTCAGTGGTGTGGAAGTGGAAGATACAAATTATAATTTCATGATATGAATTTGGAAGGAATTATGACAAGTAATGAGCGTTTTATTTTTTGCTGCGAGTGCAATGTTAGGTACATTTTTTTTCATATTTGTCTGCTTTTTAAACTGGACTCGATAGTGTTCATATTATTATCTACCGTCTCTAACTAGGCTACGTTCGTACAGTAATTTATTCTGTGGCTAGCCACCTACCTACCTATAATATTATTCTGCCTGTATAGGAAGATACCTAACCTAATCCTGTATTACTGTGTATCGGAAATAAAAAACCGGCCAAGTGTGAGTCGGACTCGCGCACCGAAGATTCCGTACAAATTTGTAGGTATGTAAATAGTTCGTCCATCTAGAAGAAAAGGAAATGAGAAGATATATCCAGCTAAAAAATATGTTTATTGTGATGTATCTGCAAAGGTTTTCGGATTTTTCCCTTTTAAGACATTGTTTCATGCCAAATTTCATTTTTTTTCATGATTTTCTAGGTCAACCGGAAGTAACCTATAGGTTTTGATTCTCTTGTGAGTGTCAAATTTTGCGGCATAAACGGCCGTATCTTTTGATTGCGTTGTATTAGAAGTTTGTTTTTTTCACAGCTCCAAGGGATTGCAGACCTGAGTATTTGATATTCAACTAGAAACCTCCACGCGATCCTGAGAAAAAGGATCTTCCCAGACAGACAGACGGACAACGAAGTGATCTTAGCCGCTCGGTTGTCCACGCGCTGAAGACCGCAGGACCAAACTGATAACCCAAAAAAAAATGACCGACGCGACACATCTAACCTCAAACTGGTAATTGATACTGGTGAGACTACAGGTACTTGATGGTCAACCCACAAAAAAAAGAAGGTCGACGCGACACATCTGGCCGCAAACTGGGGGTTTATTGGGTACGTGCCGAGATCACAGGTATTTGATTGTCAACCCACAAAAAAAAGAAGGTCTACGCGACACATCTGGCCGCGCCGACTTTGCGTAAATAAACAGTTTTTATGACCACTTCATTGAGCGCTTAGATACACAAACTGGTGATTTATGGAGTTAAATAGGTACGGCACATATTTCAAGTGTTTATGTTGTGGGTTTCGAAGCAAAATAATTATATAAACACGCTTAGATTTGAATGATTATTGAGTTCAATAATGTTCAAAATCGAGTGGCAAAATTTACGTCGCTATCGAGTGGTCCGATGATCGATGAAAACAAAAAAAGTGACTGTAGCGTTAGTTGCGATGATCAATGAAAACAAAAAAAGTGACTGTAGCGCATAGAATCAATCGAGCGGCTATAAGGGTTTATTTTTTCCTTTTGAGGTGCAGAACCCTAAAAATTAACGAGAGATCACAGATATTTTTAAAAACTTTCTATTTCTCAGCCAAAATACATTCACTGCTGAACAAAGGACTCTCCATAAAGGTCACAATGAGCACAGATCCTACGAATAAGGTAGCTTTTTGTATCCAGCTGTTCTTCGTGATTCTCATTCCATCTATTGGGGGCCCTACTTACGCCCCGTTTCCCGGACCGCGGTCACCATACTAGAACCATTCTTCCCCAAGGGTTATCGGTTCTACGAGCTGCATGGCCTGCCTATTGGCACCTAATTTTTCTGATTTTGAGACTGAGACCTATTTCGGTACCAAGGAAAATTGTTTTTCGATCTCCATATTTCGGATTTTATCTCGCAAAGAGATCTGAAGCATAGGACGTCCTCGTACTCTTCTTTAGTCTAGAAACTTCAGTATGATTGACTTTTCTAAGTTATGTGCGATTTTTCATCGCTCCGTGCTTCGGAGGGCAAGTTAAGCTGTCGGTCCCGGCTGATATTAATTAATATAGCTGTCGTTAAGCTATGCCAGAGGCCTTCGGGCGGCCTCACAAACTCTGATTTCAGAAGCCAGCATACCTCATACGACAAACAAACAGTATGATTGTACTGTGCACCTACTATTAATTAATACTTTATTTCTTGCCACACAAGTCAACCTCACCTGCATGTGGTGCACCCTGCTAATTAACGAACGAGGCTCTGACGGAAACTCACCAAGACGCATTGGCCAGCGTAGTGTTTTATGGTTTAAAAACCCTCTCACGATGAATCACGCTAATATAGTACGGCCCTCAGTCCCCGGCAGCCCCGCTATTCCGAGCTACGGCAGCAGCTCCGGTTCCGGCGGGGCAGAGGGTGCGAAGAATCTCCGACAGAGACCCGGCTGCCAAACGATAAACCTGGCTAAGACCTCGAGGCAGACCACCCGCCCGATGGTCAGATGACGTTGTGAGGTACGCTGGGGTCCAATGGATTAGATTAGCACAGGACCGGAAAGACTGGCGTGAACGAGAGAGGAGAGGCCTATACTCAGCAGTGGGTGGATACGGGCTGATTAGATAGATAGATCCCTATTCTTTTACGTTTAGATGTCAGCTCGACTGCCTCCAACTTGTCAAGTACCTACTTACCCACTTTATTTCCCCTATAATTAATTAGTAGTTACTCACTCATCTTCTTCAGAAATATTAAGTTTATAGGCTCTATAGATCGCCTTCCAGTCGTAATCAGCCTGAGAGGTCTCCGCTTCGTATTCGATGGAAGTACACGCGGGAAGACATTTGCACTTCGTGGACACCTCCCTAGCCTTTCCGAAGGATTCAGACTCAGTGCCGTTGGTATTTTGGCCGTCCAAGATGCTTTGAATCTCTACCGTCACAAGCTCCACTGAAATTAAATAACAATCTATGAGTAGGCATACGTACCTACTTATACTACTATGTCTGTGGTAGGGTAAGTTCGAAGGCTAAGGCGGGTGCGAAGCGACGTAGTCTTCGTGGTCAAAGTCAAAGTATTTTATTGTAAATAGGCAAAATAATAGCTCTTTTACAAGTCAAAATTAACATTTCATGAACAAGGAGAAAAAATAAATTATAAATATATCGAATCAATTAAAGTAGGTAAACTATGTATTTTTTGAGTTTGATAAGAAAATTCCACTTCCATGTGCCGACTCAGAACTGAATCTCACACGTTCTGACTCAACTGGTGCTTCGGATATAAGCCCGTTATAGAAGAGAGTACCATGATACTCTACGGGGATATATTTTTTCCATTTTTGACAATCCATACCAATATATAAAAGTGAAACGTTAACTGTTTGTTTATTTGTTTGAGGAGCTTTCACGCCATAACAGCTGGACGGATTTTGATAAAATTTGAAATTGAGGTAGCTTATACCCTAGAATAAAACATAGGATACTTTTTATCCCGGAAAATTACGTTTCCACGGGAAAACTGGAAAATGTTGCTTACTCGCTGTAAGGAACGGTTGCAATGGAAACGAAATAACAAGTCTGTCAAAAAAGATCAAGAGCATTGGTGCTATACCTACTTTTGCATTGTTTTTTTATATTCTAGAAGAATATAAAACATAACTCCTCGACAGACAACGAAGTGACTGTGCAGGCCGAACATAGTCGAGCGCCGCAATCGCCGCCCACTGGGCCGCCCGCGCCACGCACGCGTCGTCAGTTGCGTGCTGACGTTCTTAGCGCTCGTCGCGGCTTGTCGGCATAACACTCCCAGATGAAGGACTTCAAAATAGTCTGAAACTGGTCGGAGTATTTCCGATCTTCTTTTTCGTGAGTTTTTAGCCGTTTTATTTATATTTAACATATTTAAGACATATTCATAAAAACCAATTAACGTTTTTTTTAGTCCGCGCGGACGAAGTCGCGGGCGGGAAAGCTAGTTCTTTATAAATGTTTCAAATGTCAGATAATACACCATGTAAATGATGATAATTACGAGTATAATTATAAAAGATAAAAGTTAAAATGAGATGTCCCACAATCATCAAACTGTGAAAAATAAAATAAAAAACAAACACTAATAAGAAACCAGGCTGGACCACAAGCAGCACCCGTTCTCGAATATTACTTGCGGAACCTACCAGCCAAGCTATCTACTTCACCAGAGTCATTAAAAATTACAAAATTAAAGAAAAATAGATAAAAATTATGCATTGCATATCATTAATTGTTTTGAAGCTTGAACTATTATTTATTCTGTAGTTGAAATTGAAAATGTGTTCTTAAACTAAACGTAGAATTCTGCCTATGGTAGGTATAGGTAGGGTAATACTCGTAGGTCCAAAGCTACGATACGGGGTGTTAGCGCGGTGCAGGTTCATTATTTTTATAGTACTTTTTATTCAAATTATTTAATTTCAGAACGTAGTACCTACCAAGACCAACACAGAGTTCTTATTTTAGTATTCCTATACTCTACAGCAAACTTATTCCTTGTCATAATAAATAATCGCTACTCACTCTGAGATTGTTTTATGCACATCATACTGCCCGAACTACAGACAGTCATGTCCGACCCGCCTGCGAAGCAAACACGAATTTAAATTAAATTAATTATCCTTTACACAATCTAGCCTCACTAAGTCCTCTAGGTCTGTCTACTCACGTGGCATTCCAAAATGCACGCATCCACATCTTGTATAGGTGAAGTTGGATAAGCATTCCATCTCGCAGTTGGCTTGTGTGTACACTTTGAAGTATCGGAGATAGCGTTCGGTTGGGAAATAGCATTGTCTCCTGGGAATTGATAATTTGTTTCTATACAAAGTGCAGTGCATACAAAGTTTAAATAAAAAAGTACTTACAAAGTTACAATCAATTCAGAAGTACTACTAAACTTATATGTAATGTGCTCGTTATTTAGAGGGACGTGCATCAGAATCCATACTAAATAATTAAAAAAAAATGGTCTAGAGGTACTGAACAAGAATAATTATCTGTATGTTTGTTCGCTCATTACGTAAAAACTACTAGGCCGATTGCGATGCGGATTTTACTGTTAGATAGCATAGCATAGGCTTTGACTTTAAAACTGGGGTACTTGGTATCTAAATCCGATGATTACATGCCGAACAATCGATAAAAAACTATTTGACGGCTGAACGAGTTTTGAATAAATGTAGTATGTTGTACTTTATAGGTACTTTTGGTCCTGGAATAACACGTGTGGGCTACTTTTACATGAAATGACCATGCGAGCAAGCCGCGGGCACAACTAGTTTTATACAGAGTGGCTAGTAATTCATAAATGCTGTTACACTACAATGTTGAATCACATAAATCTGTGTTAATAAATAACATTTGTCGCACTTGTATGTGCGTGTGTGTGAAAGTGTTTGTGTTTGTTTTTCAAGTATTCTTCTGTAATTAAAGGCAATAAAGTATTTACTGCCACACAACGTTGTTAGCGACGCTTGAAGTACCTTGTAGGGTCATAAGGCCGAAGCCCTTCCGAAGTGGTCATCATTTTGGGCTTCACAGCGACCACGACCTCTTGCGACAAAGGCGATCGGAAGTATTGTTGTGAAAGCCTCGGCAGCTCCGCCGCATTGTGTAAGAGAATCTGTAATAAACATAATTAAGTAGTTATGTGTCTGTGCTGTTACAGTTTTATATGAACACAAATACCTTAAAGCCTTGCACTGGCCCCTTGCACAAGTAGTCCAAGTCCATTTCGTAGGCTTTTAATAGAAATGTTAGCCCCGATTTCACGCCGTAGCCCTGTGAAAGACGTTATGGTTATTTACCGGGAAAATATTTATTTCGGGACATTATGGAAGAATAAATGACGCATTTACTACCAATGAAGAAGTTAATGATAAGTGTTTTATTTTATTTATTACTAGCGACTCGCCCCGGCTTCGCACGGGTAGTTAAGGGTTTCTCTTTATTTGTAAACGATTCTACTTCTTACACGACTTTTGATTGACTAAATTGAACAAAAAACGGTTATTGTGACTTAACTATTATAATAAAGGACTTGCGAACTTTTTTGTGGGTAATGATGAGTACTATAAACATGTACTTAGTAGGTATAGGTAGGTACATTATTTTATGTATCTTCAATAGTTTTCGCAGCACACGTCTAACAATGACTTTTATGGGCAAATGTTTGATACCTTGGGTTATTGGGTTACATTATTGCAATATTCGTAGGAATCTCTAATTTTTGGAAAAAAATCTGCCCATAAAACTCGCTGACATGTATGTAATAGCTTTCTAAGGGGAAATAATTTTTAAAATCTTTTTTTTTGAGTTTATCTAGTACAAACAAACAAGCATACAAACAAATAGACGACGACGCGCGTCCATTCCATTGCGGCATTGAAAAACACAGTTTATTCTTCTAATAATACCATAATAATGAGTAATAGCGTAACAAATGATCATTTATAGAAATAGTTAATAGATACTTACTGAACCTCTATGCGGATAGGTTTCGATTGGCTCTGATTTTCCATAGCCTTCTTCCAAGCTCCAGGATCGAGCTTTGTTATTGTGTTCCAGATATGGGTACTCTTTGTGCAAGCTTGTGTAAGACATGTACATTAATATTAGTACCTATAAGTATTATTAAGATGTGGATAAAAATGATCTCCTTGAGAATCACCTTAATTTGAGTATTAGTTAGTTTGGTTGAGCGACATTGTTTGTGTTGTGTAAGGTACACAACATGTGTGATTATTAAAGGTTACTAAGTATTCATAGAATTTCATTTGACAAATGAATCTTATTGCACGACTGTCCAAAAAAGGAGCAGGTAGATATAATATTTTCTGGGTTCAATAATAATAATAATATATTCGGAACAATTCCACACCATTACCTAGCCCCAAACTAGGATACCCTGTAATATGGGCACTAGATATCGGATAAACGTACATATATACGAATATCACATCCATGACTCGGAAACAAACATTTCTGCTCAACACACAAACGATTGCACCTTGCAGGATTCGAACCTGTTTGATTTCATGTTTGCATGTATGTGAGTTTCTCTAGTCCAACATAACTTTTAAATACCAAACAGATTTAGATGTATGGGGTATCGTTAGAATCCTTACATCATTTCGAGTAACATACAACATTTTTTTTTGTTTTTTTTTATGTGACTGTTTTCTGTTGTATGGGATAGTACCATTTTCAAATGCGAAACTATATTAAAAGCTAAAAAAACACGCCTGCTCCGCCAAAAAAGAACTAATGCCAATAAATTATATACTGTTGGAATGTGCTTATCAAGACCTTCAATTTGATACCCATATTGTAAAATTAGAAGTTTTTCGCATTTGAAAATGGCCCTAAGGGGAAAAAGATCTTTTTTTTTTTTTTTTTTTTTTTTTTTTTTTTTAATTGCCTTTGTTACTCGGGAGGACGTATGGATTCTAACAGGTTATTCCCTTTCTCCCCACTAGCTTTGTCCCACCAGTGGTGAGAAAGGGAAACATAAAAAATGTATGGCCTTTCTCCCAACTATGGAATATATTATTTGACAGTGGGGAGAAAGGTAATAATCGAAAAAGTATTCTCTTTCTCCCCACTGTGCAATCCTTGATATCCTTGATATCTCCATAATTGCCCTTACTGAAAATAATGTTTGCTTCATATCAAGTATAGTGGGACTTATACTATAGTAAATTTGGTTATTCTCTTTCTCCCCACTACTAAGATAGGTATATTTTTTAATTCCATAGTGGGGACAAGGAGAATACTTTTTCAATTATTACCTTTCTCCCCACTGTCAAATAATATATTCCATAGTGGGGAGAAAGGCCATACATTTTATATTTTTCGTTTTCTTCCCACTGTTGGGACAATGCTGGTGGGGAGAAAGGGAATAACCCATTCTAGGGTCTATTCTAACGATACACTATACTTCTAAATCTGTTCGGGAATTTAAAAATTATGGTGGAATAAATAAACTCACATACAAACATACATACATACATGAATCCTAAAAACATTAAACTCCTTTTTTTGGGCAGTCGTGTAAAAAAATATCTTTGATTAAGGGTATTTATCAAATGGAAGGCCTTGATGAGCACATTCCAACAATATGTAATTTATTGACATAAAATCTTTTTAGTTCGTTTTTTTGCAGGCAGTCGTGTTTTTTCTCTTACTTTGATGATGTACTTGTTTTCAGTCACTTGTTGTGTAATTGTGTACCATTCCAAAAGTCCTCTAAAACAGATAAACTCACTTTTCAACTCTAAACAATTCCTCAGCGCCCAGAGTGTTGAAAGTGTAGCAAAGTCCTTCTTCAGTCAATATGGGCGAAAAGAGTTCCGAACAGTTCTCACTCGGTATATCTTTCCACTTGCACCCGAAGAACACGTCGGTCATGTTTGGAGAAACCTTAAAATAAATTAAGGCGGTATCTTATGAAACTATGTCCTTTCAATTGGGAACTAAGCTAACTGTGCTTTTGCTAGCTTAACGCTTTTTTTATAAATAGAATATGACTGTACAGTAAATTATTTCAGGTAACTTTTTAAGGGTAAGAGGTTTATTATAGAGGTTTATTTATTAATTGGAACATTACCTCTTTTATATTGTTGACGGTAACATTTCCAGAGCAAAATTTTCGACCTTTTGGTGGAGCCAAATGATCGTCGCACACCATTGAAACATCTTCGAAAAGATTACGTCTGCAAAAAATATTTTAAGATAATAATTTGATGATAAGTAACTAGTTAAGTATAATTAAAAGTTATACCTAAGGTAGGTACTTCTTGAGAAGAACCTTTATAAGGGCATTGCCTTTGGAGATAAAAACTATCGACCTTTGGCTTTTGCCCACCCACGTATCGCGACAAAATTAAAATATTTTTTTGCTCTTTGAGACGAGTTTTTCATTCTCTCAGGTTGGATTTGATTACGAATATTTTCAAAATCTATAAGTACTTATATTAAAGCAATAGGAACGAAATAGTCTGTAAAAAGAAGATAATTAAAAAAAAATGGTCTAGGGTACTTAATATAAGCTAGTGAACAAGAATATAACATTTTTTTTAAATCGTGTCTTTCTGTTTGTTTGTAAGTTTGTTTGTGTATCACGTAAAACCACTGGAGCGATTGCAATGCGGTTTTCACTGTTGGATAGCTCTTAGGGTTTGACTTAAAAACTGGGGTAATTGGTAGATGCCGAGCAATCGACAAAAACTATTTGACGCCCGAAGGAATTTCGATCAAATATTGGCAGTTAAGGTCCTTCACGAATAGCATATGTTTTTTTTACCTTTTAATCTAGAGAAATGACGCGTGCACAGCTACTTAAATTAATAAAATATTAATTGACATACCTATACAGTGAATGGAGAGACTCGCTCTATAGTAAAACAGATTTGGTTATACTCACTCTTCCTCGGTTAGATTACCATAAGTCTTGTTGTTATAATACAGATGGTAGTACTCTGTAAAGTTGAATTTCCTTTGCATTGCCTTAGTTTCAAAGCAGACAGTCACAGCTGGGTACGGTATCTGCAAATAACGTGGTGTTTTTTTGAGCCCGGTCGCCGGTCAAACGAGTACAGGATCATCCCAGGTAAGGCTGTTGATCCGCACGTCACTTCATTCATGTTTATTCGATTTAATGTTGCTGGGAGAAATCACAGAGTGGAAATTGATAGACCATAATGTAATTGGATATATATACATAGTTGTTTTCTTGAAGTAGTTGCTATTGCTAGCTCAATTTTTAACACGGTCAAATTTTTTTTTTTTTTAAAGGTTAAACTAGTCAAAACTTAACATCTCATGAACAAGGAGAAAATGTGAAATATTATAAATAGAATCAATCCATAAAGTTAGGTAAACTAAGTATGCTTTGAGTTTGAAAAGTAAATTTCCTTTTTATCTGCTGACTCGGAGTTGAATCTCGCACAGGAAAAGGAAATACCCTTATTTCTGACTCTACCGGTGCTTAGAAATACGCCCGTTAGAGAAAAGAGCACCAAAAATCTCTACTAGTAGTCTTGTGCATCCTAGGATGTAATTTTTTCCATTTTAGACAATTCTGTATAAAAAATATAAGGCACAAATTATAGTAATGCACAATATGAAAATGACAAATATAAAAGATAATATGAAACAACAACCAGCACCCGTTCACGAGTATAACTTGTGAGAATACCAGCCATCACCCCCTCAACAATTTTAGAGGGGAGTACTTCTTATTATTCGTAGGAAGGGAGTGTCCCGGTACACAGAGCCGTCGGAAGTCAAGACATTTTAGTGAGCATGGCCATACAATCTAGTTTGTCTAACCCCTTACTTACTAAGTATGTTGTATAAAAAGTCATGAGACATCTCACGAAGCACTCTGATCATTTAATTCAATTAACATAAACATAGAACTACCTACCATATCGACCACAGAAAAGAGAAGAGGAAAAATGTTTGCCCAACTTATACGACATGACAAATTCATAAAAACCATCATATAAGAGAAGGTAGAAGGGAAGAGAGGAAGAGGCCGACCTAGAAAGAAATTTACAGATCATATAAAGGAGAAGATAAATTTCATGTCGTATAGGGAAGTCAATGCTTTGGCCTAAGTTAAGGAATGCTGGAAATTACTCCACCGACAAGAGCTGGACTCTTAAATAAGAAGAAGAATAAACATAAAATAATATCATAGAGCTTGGAGACATCAGGCCAATTAATAATAAACATTTACATTGTAATATGCATTTTTTAAGAGATTTACTTTAACAAACGTTTGAAACCTATGCATTGATAATTTTGATCAATTGATTAAGTAGTGTACGGCAAGTAACGGTTTCAAAGTAAAAGTGCAAACCCCCTGTCATTAAAGAAAATTTTAATATGCTTTAATTTTAATATGCTTTAATGACAGGGGGTTTGCACCTTTACTTTCCACGACAGAAAATGTTTATTCATTTCAATATATATTATATTATGAATCTAAATTATTACTTTTAGAAATTCTCTCTAGTTTTATCTATGGTACCAGTTGGATTGTAGTGAAAATCAATAGAATTCAATCAATAGAATCAATTGGAAGGAAAAAGTGATTTCTTAGGTCTTACCTGCCAAACCGGTGTTGGGTTTTCTGCAAAGCTCACAATAACCGGACTTTCATTCCATTTTATCCAAACTTTCCTTATCAGACCAGCGCAAAGTACCACACAACACATGCACATGGA
Source organism: Alsophila aescularia (assembly GCA_946251855.1). Classification (NCBI taxonomy): domain Eukaryota; kingdom Metazoa; phylum Arthropoda; class Insecta; order Lepidoptera; family Geometridae; genus Alsophila; species Alsophila aescularia. Next base: position 47,544,226 of record OX276380.1, read on the forward strand.
AAGCCAAAATATCCTGAAAATATGGCCCCATTAATAATTTATTTGCATTTAAACCTTCGTACGTACTTAAATATCTTTTGCTTACTTTTCCACAAATGTGCGCTCTTTTTCTCCAATGTATTTGAGGCCGTGCAGATTTGAATTAGCAGTATAATCTATGATATATTCTTTAATGAAATTCCGTCTTCGCATATGCTTGGACAATTTTCGGGAAAGCACATCATGCTCGTTGTTGTCCTTTTCCAAATCATTTTCAGGTGACCTTCCGACGCTTTCCGATCTACAAAAATGTTTTTTTATTGACACTTATTTAAAAAATATATTTAATAAACTTCATTAATACCTCGAGTGTCGCCTCATGGTGCTGAAGAATGACTAAATCGAATTAAGCTATCAGAAGTAGGTACGTTTAATTTGGGGTTCATACTGTGAAAAACGCTAATTTGCGCCTTTGGGATCTCAGGGGAGTCCATGCCTATTAATATGATTATTAAATTAAATTTCTGGGAACACGCATGTGCCCACTAATTATTGTGGTTCGTAATAGCTTGAAGCTACTATTACTTATTTTATGGTAATAGTTTATTTTGTCGCCGCTCGCTGGGCGTTGTTTAGTTGGAGATATGCGCAAAAGCGTCGTGTTGACCGTAAACCCCTTTCTTATCTAATATAATCGTAAGCAGTTGGGAGGTGTAGGTATGGTACCTATTTAATTTGGAACATTGTTTTACTTTTTCATGAAAATAGGTACCTTAAATGTGTAAAAAACATTTTTTTTACTTAAATCATCCTCTCAACGTGAGATTATTGTTATGGCATAAATCATTGCAACTATTTCATATTAAAAGAAAGGCAACTACTAATATATATTTCTAATAAAATTATGTAGGTGTTTGATTAATATTTTATGTAGTGAGACTTGTGATACAAAATGGTTACATACTTAGCCTACTAGCATCACAAATATAATTATTTTCACTGTCATTTTCCATTCATTACATCATTATCATTATCTTGTGGACTCATCATAACTTCTTCACAGTATACCTACCTACATTACAGGGGTAACCTACCTATGTAGGTAGTATTATCACAGTTTCTTTTCTCATTAAAATTTTGTACCTTAACTAAAATATTATGTTGTGATACAAAATGGGTACATAACCTACATAGCATCACAAACATAATTATTTTCACTCTCATTTTCCATTCATTACATCATTACCATTATCTTGTGGACTCATCATAACTTCTTCACAGTATACCTACCTACATTACAGGGGTAACCTACCTATGTAGGTAGCATTATCACAGTTTTTTTCTCATTAAAATTTTGTACCTTAATTAAAATATTATGTTGTGATACAAATTGGGTATATAACCTACATAGCATCACAAACATCATTATTTTCACTCTCATTTTCAAACAATCTAGCGGTGGACAGTAGCGCCATCTAGTTGCCTTAATGTAAAACTAACATTAATAACCAAGGTGCTCCATCAATCCCTACCTAGTGGGTAAACGGCTGATTCCACTGGTAGAAACCTAAAAGTGAGCAATTTACTGCATTTTGAGGAGCTATTCTGCTCATCACGCCGAAGATCCTTATCAGATCTTCACCAAATTTTTATTAGACCAATTTAAAGTTACGAACTTTCAAATAAAAAAATAAACATCGAAATCGGATCTAATAAGGTGGAGATATTCAGATATTCCTTTTTGCCCCTTTTTGGGGGAAGTACCCCCCAATCAAAAATCCCCGAAGATTAAAAAATTATAAAAATTCGTTTAACCTGTATACCAAGTTTAGTCTAGATCGGTTGAGAAATGCGACCTGTAGAGGAGAACAGAGATCCGGACTGACATGCGGCCGGACTGACATCCGGAAGGACATACGAAAGCATTTTTGCCTAAGCTGAAACGGAGACGCTTCGCTCGCACTTCGCACTCGCTCGGTCAATTATCTTGTGGACTCATCATAACTTCTACATAGTATACCTACTAACATTACAGGGATAAGCTTTGTAAGTAGTACTAATATTACCGTTTTTTTTTAAATAAAATTATGTACCTACTTCACTAATATATTACGTTGTGATACAAAATGGGTACATAACCTACATAGCATCATAAACATCATTATTTTCACTCTCATTTTCCATTAATTACATCATTATCATACCATTATCATTATCTTGTGGACTCATCATAACTTCTACTCAGTATACATAACCTACCTACATTACAGAGGTAACCTATGCAGGTATAACAACAAAAATATCCATAAAACTCGACATTCACTCCAAACATCGAAGTAATTTATGAATTTTAATTATCTACTATTTTGAGTATTTTGAAGGGATGTTTGTTAAGTTATTGATAAAAGCAACAAATAATAATTTTAATAATATTAGGTTATGTACCTATAGTTTATTTAAATAGCTAATTGTAAAGAAATTGTAGATTTACTTATGTTTAAATATCACAAAAAAGAAGTCACTAGATATTTTATTAGAATAAGTTAATTTGAAAACATTTAAAAAAATCTTTTTTGCAGTAGCCATGTCATGATGAAACTTAGAACGGGCTATCACCATTAAATGCGCGTACACAACATTTCGTGTCTATGCAGTTAACCATTGAGGTGTCCTCTAGTCAGGAGCCAACCCTGCGTGCAGGAACCATTTCTTGGTAAAACTTCAAACCGGCTAGCATAATATAATGCAGACACAACATTTCGTGTCTGTGCTGTTAACCATTGAAGAGTTCCTTTATCTGGAGTTAATTCTGGATGTCGATTCAGTTCGTGCTTACCATAAAAATGCATTGTCATAGGAACTGAACCTGGGTGCAAAAATTCAACTTCGTAACATAAGGGAAGTGGTTCTAATTTAGCTTGCAAGATTTGACCTAAACAAACATACATACAGACATACATACATACATACATACAAACATTGCAAAATAAATAAAATATTTTAAAAGAGAATAAGATATAAGTTCAAAAACTAAAACTGTCGGGTAAACAATAGCCTATTATGATACTTGCGATGAAGACGAATCGATTGATACCTCACTTGTCAAAATCGAACCAAGTATTTAGTTCGAACACACAACCCTAATTTTGCCTTGTCGTAGTCTGGTAAAAATACAGGTAGATCTAATTAGGTCTTCACTTTTCTTATAACTTAGCAAATAAAAATAGATACAGCTATGCGGAGGCGCATAAGAAAATAATTGCACAAACTTGATAGTGTCCAACGACAATGATGATGTATGTGATGTCTGAGCTCCTTTATATAGTTTTTCCATCGCAAATTTGTAAAAAACTACCAACGACACATGTGTACGAACGCAAGTATAACTATGTAAGACTTATTAATTTGTTTCAATATATTTTAAAGTAAGTTATAAACAAGTGAATTAGGTCAGAGTTCAGCGCAAAAAGATAAAATGAAGCTAAAACATATCTAAGTATGCATGGACATATGAGAACAAGTAATAATGAGGACAAACCAACAAACATACAATTCAAGCGCCGCCTATTTTTTGCACGACTGCCCAAAAAAGCAGTGTAATATTTGCAGGGTTCGTGTATTATGTCATCATCATCATCATGTCAGCCCTTAGAAGTTCACTGCTGAACATAGGCCTCCCCCAAAGAGCGCCATGACGAGCGATCTTGTGCCACCTCCATCCAACGACTTCCTGCGATGGCTACAATAGGTATCGTCGGTCTATCGTGTGAGGGGTCTCCCCACACTTCGCTTGCTCGTTCGTGGCTGCCATTCGAGAACCTTTATTCCCCAGCGGTTGTCGGTTCTGTGAACTATATGGCCTGTCCATTGCCACTTCAACTTACAAACTCTGAGAGCTATGTCGGTAACCTTGGTTCTTCTACGGATTTCCTCATTTAGGGTTCTATCACGTAATGAAACACCGAGCATAGCTCTCTCCATTGCACGCTGGGTAACTCTGAGCTTGTGAATGAGACCAATAAAGAGCGACCACGTCTCAGTGCCGTATGTCATCACTGGCAACACGCACTGATTATAAACGTTCGTCTTGAGGCTCTGCGGTATCTGCGACGAGAAGATATGGCGTAATTTCCCGAACGCTGCCCATCCGAGTTGGATTCATAGTGATCAACAGCTTCGATAATATCGTTCCCAACATAAACCAGCATGGGTACGACGTGGGCATTTGACATGATGTTCGTCTTACCCATGTTCATTTTAAGACCCACCTGTTGGGAAACAATATTGAGGTCACTGAGCATTGTGCTTAGGTCTTCCAGGGTTTCTGCCATTATGACTATATCATCGGCAAATCGAAAGTGAATGGGGAGACGATAATACACGACCAAAATAATGTACGACCAGTATTGTACAGCCAATATTACACGGCCAGGAATTACGTGTACAACTGGATACGTAATATACGAATACCAACCATAGAAAAAGCTAGAATCACTCCTTGATGCCTCGTTTGTGTAGGCGAGTGTCTGTCTCACCCCTTTTTGCACCTGGATAGAATTCGTGCTCTGATCCTGAAGACTGTCATGGTGGCCTTGCTGTACAAACACTTCAACACTTCGATGTACCGGTAGTCAATCTGGCACCGCTGTAATGACTGTAGCGCTGCCCAGGTCTCGACTGAATCAAAGGCTTTCTCGTAATCCACAAACGCTAGACCTAATGGCCGATTATACTCTGCGGTTTTCTGTATAATCTGCCGGAGCGTATGGATGTGGTCTACGGTGCTGAAGCCTTTCCAAAATCCAGCTTGTTCGGGAGGCTGAAAGTCGTTAAACCTACGAGCGCGACGGTTTGTAACTACTATATGTATGTATGTGAGTTTTCTTATTTATAACTTAACTGGGCCCTATTTCATTAAGCGACAAATCATAATAAAACTACAAATATCAGTCGTATATGCCAAACCTGCGTTTCTTAAAACAAAAATGCACGACATTTCGATAGTTTGACTGACAATTGTCGGTTCCATTGACATTTGTCAGTGTACTATAGTTTTATGAAATAGAGCCCTGAAGTTGAACAGATCTAGATGTATGGAGTATCGTTAGAATCCTCACACCATCCCGAACAAAGGCAATATTTTTTTGGAAAAAAAACAATTTTCTGCAGTATGACACCATTTTCGAATGCGGATAAAACTCCATATTTTACAATATGGGCACTTGTACTATTATTTATTCTGTGATATGGGTATTAAATTGAAGACCTTGATGTGCACATTCCAACAATATAAGTATAATTTATTGGCATAAAAACTTTTTAGTTAGTTTTTTGGCAGGTCAGTCGTGTTTTTTCTGTTCGATGATGTACTTGTATATTTAATTCATGTGTTCGTTTTTTTACGAGAGTAGCAGTACTATACCCATATCATCTTCTTAGTTTGTGGCAGTACCTGACAGTAGCAGTAGGTACATAAGCTAGTAGGGGATGGAATGGAAACTTTTATTTTAATCTTAAATGTGTATATTTGTTGGTATCCCATTCGTTAGAGGTGACGAACTGATTTTATAATAGGTCAAAATACCAGTTGAACCTCTGTAGGATAGGATGGGAGCTCAGACCAAATATTAATGTATCCTCCTAGGATGGGAGTGTCGAGTACCTACCATAAAATTAAATGGTAATTGTAGAGAATAATTAAAATATAAATGTTAAGTTTTGTCCATATATATATATATATACCAATGGTTTTCTCTACCGAACCCTCTCTTCTTTTCCCCTTCGATCTCGTTCATTCAACCTTTTCTTGAGACGCAACTCATCGTCTAACCGTTCATCACATTTTGCTCAGGAGCTTCTTCGTGAGCATCTGGTTCCCCGCTTGGTCATCAGGTGTAAGACAAACTCTGGAATTTTCAATTACATATAAAAACACATCTTCGATTTATGTTCAGTAATATTGGACAGCCACAGAGCATCTAACGAGTTATCTCTTTTCAGTGGGTTAGTCTAGTACTAGAAGCACAGAATAAATAATAGCTAGAAGTTGGCTAGTCGTGTAAATTCCAAACTGCGAGGCGTTATTGCTTGTCTGCCTACAATTATTATTTGCATGATACGGAGTAATTGCCCAGTTAATAATTTCATAACGCATAATAGCTATTTTATTAGGGTAATTTGTCGGTATTGAAATTCGTATCGTGTTTGTTGGGTATTAAAGTAATGTGTTGGGATTGCGGTAAGATTGGGCAAATCATGACTGGGTGCGCGGCACATACTCGCGTCGATCGTCTCGCCGTGACTCGATCGCGAGGGAGCGAGTGCGAGGCACTGATTGCCGGAGCGCCGCCTGCCGACAACCGGCCCGCGCAGTATTTCTAAGGTCGTAGCCGGAGGCAGCCTCTCGCTCCACCGCGCGCTCATCTCAGCGAAAAAAAAACACCTTTTCCTACTTTGGCGCGCAAATTGTTTTCGATGGCGGCTACCGACGAACTCACCGGAATCCTCTCCAGGAGGCAAGAAATCAATGACAAACTCGAAGAAGGAATGGATATCAAGCCCAAATATAAATTCGTCAATTGTTACACCGAGTTCCACGAGTTCGCCAGGAAGGAAATAAAGCAGTACGAGGAGACCTTTAACAAGTAAGTGTTGTATTTTATGTCGGTGAACTTGATCCCTTCGGATTTTGTACCTGCCTGCTTTCATGTTAAACGTGTATTGACTTTTGACCTTGTATCAAAGTCTTTTGAAACCTTGATCAATATTTTGAACCTTTTGTGATAAAATCGCAATGTTTTATTTGAACTCTTTTTCACAGCTTTGAGAAAATCATGTCGAAGTCAAAAATATTTTTGGGTAGCTGTTGGTTTAGTGTTGGTACTACTTAGTTATAGGGTAGGTAACTTTGTTTTGGAAATCCCATTTAGTAGAATTAATCTAAAATACTTATGTAGTACAAGACTAACATTACATGCCTATAAACCTGTACTCGTAAATACACCAGGTTTATTTTCAAAGATAAGAGAGGCTTTTGGGAAACCAAAATAGGGTAGATAACGAATAGGCCGTTAACACTCTCGCAGTAAAACTTTCTTGACAAATTTGAAATGTACCCACTACATATTATTAAAATTAAAATAAGCATTTGGACGGAAGAGCAATAATCACAGTAAAGCACATATATATGCATCATAGGTATATGCACACAACATATATCAAGGGTATAGGTACCTACTGTAAGGAAAAAAATGCATTTATTTTGAGCAATTAGTTACCTCATCAAAATATTACCTATGTTCTGCAAATAATGTAATAAGTACTTTCATAACCTTAATCAAGTCGAATATTTGGGTCAGGTAAATAATTTATGATTAAATATGTTTAAATTTATAGCAGTATAAGTATATATAAAAGTAGCGAAATAATGTCATTAAATGATAAACCTACGATAAACATAATCTAAACTATATAAAGGGAATCTTATCAAAATAGATTCGATAATTTAATTTGATGAACATGTCCAAAACTGTCACTAATATAATTACTGATCAAAATTAACTTAATATAATTCATGGATATACGGCATAATAAATTAAGTGTTGATTGTAGGTTTACCATTAAACCCAAGTGAAAGTACATTATATAGAATTAAAGTTGAAATAACAACACAACATTAGTAAGAATATCATTTATTAGGTGAAATGACAATGCGGCGTCGTGGGAGACAAAACATGAATAGAAGTCACGCTACGTTTATGAGAATTTATAATTTTACTTACATCATACTCACTTTCGACTGGGTAATGAGATAATTTAATAATAACCGTGTACCTGTTAAAGCATTTAATGTTTTTCGTATTAATTATATTTACTGAATCCTTTTGATGCCCTATAAATAGACACCTATATTTTCGAGGAAACTAAACCATGGATTGGCAAGGAAATTGAATATAGCATAGCTTACAGCTATATAATAATTTCTGCATTACTTGTTATTTAATAAATGAGAGGACAGAATAATATCACCTAACCAAATTGTAGGATATACATTCATACTTACAATACGATTTGTTTTTTAATCATTATCCGACTTAGCCACTTCATAACCATTTTATAAATGAGTTTAATATGGTGGGCCCCACCTTTCTACCTTTTAGAATAAAAAAAAAGTATCTAAATCGGTTCAGAAGAAATTAAACACGAGCTGTCAAAAGTGGAAAACGTCAAGTTTTTGCGAACGGAATTGGTTGGTACTGTTAATAAGGAACCAATTCCTGCTATTCAACCACACTCCAACCGGTCGCTTATAATTTGTCCAGAAAATGGGAATATTTAAATCTGACTTGAAATACCAAGGACGACATAGAGAGGAGATAGTACATTCTATCAATAAAATCTAATGAAAAAACCAGCGGAAACAATTTTGTAACGTACCTATACTATAACTTTTTGATAGCCCGCATCCGGAGCTTGTTACTTTATTTCCATTGTACTATTATTTAATCTGTGCCATTGCTATCTATATTTACAACACACATTTTATTTAATAAAAAGCATAGATTGTTTCAATAAACAATAATCTAATACTCATTGTTGGTAAAGCAAACAATGCGGGAATACAAAACAAACAGTTTGTGAAACGTAAAGAATTTTCAATTATAATAACTCAAAATCAAACTACATCATATTATTTCAATAACTGTGATAAATATTCTTACATTTTAGGAAACACCTATACGTGGATGTTAATTGCTAAGAAGGAAGTGAAAGACGTCAGTCATGAATCATCGTACTATGTATCCTAAGTTAGTAATTTTCTTGAAATGGTAATTTTAGGTCAGACAGTGACAAAACTCGTCAGGTGGCTATATAAATAGTGAATCATAAGTTTATGAATATCACTATACGGAAATCAACAAAAGTGACAGAACATCCCTTTCTACACCTGCTAAACATCGTCATGATTTTTATATAAATGAAATCTAATTTTATAGATAAATATTATGAATAAGAATAATTTTATTAATAAAATACCACAAAAACAAAACTTAATGTTTTTTTTTAAATTTAGACTCTAACTAATGACTTATAAACAATATTATTGATACAATTAGATATTATCATTGACAGCCGTACTAGGTCGTACCTGTGTTACGGCTGTCAATGTATTTTCACTGAGCAGGGCAGATTAACAAAAAAAAGTTAGTATGACCTCAAATAAACACGAAACAAAAAAGAAAAACGTATGATAATAATAAGGGTAGGTAGTTACAAAAAAAAAAGTACGTAGGCAAAAATATAAATGTTGCACCGAGAGGTTCCTAGAGATATGTACAATTGAGTGAATCGAAATTCATCGATAAAACTAAAATTGAATTAAATAAGTTAATAATGCTGAAAAGAAGTAGTAAGTACAAATGCTATGATATCATAGATAGATTAATACCTTCAAACTATATTAGTATCTAATTCATGAGGACAACTTGGTTTATTATACCTATTTATAGCATGATATTGCTAAATTACAGGGATAAAATAGAAGGTATCTAAAAGAACATTAAAAAAAACGGAAGGACTGTACAATATATACAATCGATTTTGGGGGGGTGGAGGGGGTAGGAAGGGGATGTAGGAACCCACCCCCTTTGAAGGAAAAGTTGCGCAGCCCCCCCTTTTTTTCTGTCCTTACTTTCAAATTTGCTTCTAATGCGATTGATTAAACGGGGAGTAGAGGTGGGAGGTGAAGGGCTACCCCCTGGTACCTCTCTCCCCCCGCTAAGATGCTTAGTTTATGAGATATTTCAGTTTTAAGTTTATTTAAAATCGGCTGGTTCGGCGACCAAACACCCGTAAATTATCTTTGGCGCTTCCCGGCCGCTGCCGCGGCACGCTCACTTCGCTCGCTCGGCGCGCGCGATGTGTAGTCATGTTCTAAGGGGGGGGGGGGGGGGGGGTAGCAGGGGGTCGTCCGTTACCTCCCCCATCCACTCCTCACCTTTAATCAATGGCATTACAAGTAAATATGAAAGTAAGGAAGGAAAAAAAAAAAACTCGGAAAGGAGGGGTGGGCTGCGCAACTTTTTCTTCAAAGGGGGGTTCCTACATCCCCTCCCTACCCCCTCCACCCCTCTAGCCACCCAAAATCGTTTGTATATATTGTACAGTTTAGCCAAAAAAACATACCATCTATACTATAATAAAACGAGCATCAACGTCTTTGAGCCCGGTTTCAAAGTCAATGAAGAAGTTTATATCAAAATCACTCATAGTTGAGTTCTAAGCCTAAGACAATGAGAAACTCTAATTCAAAGTCCTCGGTATTTAAAATTGATGCAGTAGCGAGGCCGAAGGCCGAGCTTATGTTCTGCGAAGCCGAAGGCTGAGCTCATTCTACTGCGAGGCCGTAGGCCGAGCTTCAAACAGTTAGTTCCAGAGCACAAAAAAAGGCGCAGTAGCGAGGCCGAAGGCCGAGCTACAGCCCATGCGAGGCCTCAAGCCGAGCATCAACATACTTGAACCAGGCGTCAAAGTCAATTAAGAAGTTTATGTCACATTCATCGTCAAGTTCAAAGTCAAACCCAAAGTCAAAGTTAAAGTCAAAGCTAAAGTCACAGAAAGTCAAAATCAATTTAAAGTTAAAGTTTAACTCATAATCAAATCAAAGTTATACCTACTGTCAAACTCATCTTTCAAGTTCTAAGTAAATTTCAAAGTAGAAGTCAAACTCAAATCAAACTCAAAGTCAAGTCAAAGTCAAATCAAAGTTTAAGTCACACGAAAGTCAAACTCAATTTAAACCCTTTTTTTATTTTCAAAATCAAATTAAAGTAAAGTCAAGCTCCTATCATAGTTTTAGACCTCTTTTTACAAGTCAAAGTCAAAGTTAAAGTCAAAGGCAAAGTCGAACGCCTTACGACAACACGCGGGCCGCTCGCGGTCCGCGCACCGCGCACCAACTAGTCTATACTATAATAAAACTGTAACTGGGCTAAATCTGTAAATTTAATATTTTTTGAAAATTTTAATTGAGATAAACTTCAAAATCGATATGGAGTGCAACAAGGTTATATTTTTATTTTTTGTCTGTTTGTCTGTCTGTCTCTTTGAACACGCATCCGCGGAAACAACCAGATGGATTTTGATACAACTTGGCACAATCATAGCTGATGTTATGGATTAACATTTAGAATACTTTTTAACTCGAAAAAATAAAGGGTTCCCGCAGGATAAGGGTTTAAAAGAACACGTATCACGCTGAAACTACTGGACGGATTTTGATGTAACTGGGCATAGTCAAAGTTTATATTATCTATTAAAATTTAAAATACTTTTACTCCCGAAAAAATAAAGGATTTTTAAGGGATAGGGGTCCAAAGTTTATATTAAATTAAAGTAATAATACATCCGTTTAAAGAACGGTACCGTAATTTCGTTGTCCGCTCCACGTAACGAGTGACCAAGTGGTAACATGCGTGGAAATGTAATCCAGACGTCCATAATTAAAAGCATTTTGATATGTTATGCGTTATTTTTACATTTTTTAACCCCCGAACAATGAGACGTGTGTGATAAGTTTAGGGTGTGTATCACTGTATGTGTATGATTGTGTGTGTGCGTATGTGTGTGTCTGTCTGCGGCATCATAGCTCCCAAACGAATGGACATATTTTGATGCGGTTTTTTCTGTTTGAAAGCTTATGTGATCGAGATGGTTACCACCTATTACCTAGTTTGCGCGCGAAAAAGTTATCAAGCGCACGACCACGCGCATCTAGTGCATGCGCACTCGAAACAAGGTAGTGGTTAAATATAGTGGAGAAGGAAGGACCTCCCCCCTGGAGGTGAGAAAAGGGGGTGAGAATCGTAGCTTCCAAACGAAAGGACCGATTTAGCTGTGGTTTTTTATGTTTGAAAGCTATAGTAAACGAGATGGTTCTTAGCTTTAAAGAGAGTAAGGAGGGAAGGGGGGGCGGGTCGAAAATGGTAGCTCCCACACGTATGGACCGATTTTGAAGCGGTTTTTTCTGTTTGAAAGGTGATGTGTTCGAAATGGTATTTAGATATAAAGGCAATGGGGGGAGGAGGTGAGAGAAGGGGGGTGAGAATCATAGCTTCCAAACGAGTGGGGCGATTTAGCTGCGGTTTTTATGTTTGAATGCTGGGGTAAACGAGATGGTTCTTAGCTATAATGGGGATGGCGGGGAGAGAGGGGGGGGGGGGGGAATGGGGGTGAGAATCGTAGCTTCTAAACGAATGGACCAATTTTTATGTGATCGAGATGGTTCTTAGCTAAATTAACCTTAGGAGGGAGTTGAGAAAAAGCGAGGGAGAAATCAGAAAAGAGTGGTGAGAAATTGAATGGACCGATTTAGCTGTGGTTTTTAATGTTTCATAGCTGAAGTAAACGAGATGGTTCTTAGCTTTAATGGGGGGTGGGGTGGGGAATGGGGTAGGAATCGTAGCTCTCAAAAGAATGGACCAATTTCGATGTGGGGGGGGGGGGGGAATGGGGTAGGAATCGTAGCTCCCAAACCAATGGACCAATTTCGATGCTGTTTTATGTTTGAAAACTGATGTAATCGAGATGTTTCTTAGCTATAAAGGGAGGTGGGGAGCCGGGGGTTTTATATTTTTTTGTTTGTGCTTATCCTTGATCTTTTTAAGGCTTCTGTAATTTTCTGAAGTGAACCTTCAACTTTTATTTTAAAACAAGCAGATAAACATATACAGATGACTACACGCTTATTATATCTTGGGATATTGATAATAATCCCAAGACAACAAGATGAAGGCGGGTGCTCGCTACGCTTCGCTCCCGCCTTTGTCTTCTAACCTATCACGACCATGTCGGGTCGCTACTGAAGGGTTTGTAGGTACCTATATTGGTACTTTTGGTACTGGAATAACTCATAGGATCCTTATATACCAGAAAAACAACCACGCGAGCAACGCCGCGGGCACAACTAGTGCTTAAATAAAAGTATAAAAGTTCCATAGAAGTTCCAGATTATGAAGTTAATCTATACCAATTTATAAAAGTGAAACGTTGTCTTTTTGTTTGGGGAGCTTTCACACGATAACGGCTGGACGGATTTTGATGAAATTTGGAATGGAGATAGCTTATACTTTGGAATAAAACATAGGATATTTTTTATCCCAGAAAATTGTAAGTTTCTACAGGAAAACTGGAAAATGTTGATTACTCGCTGTAAGGAACGGTTGCCATCGAAACGAAATAACATGTATGTCAAAAAACATCAAGAGCATTGGTGATATACCTACTTTTGCATTGGTTTTTAATATCCTAGAAGAACAGGATGGACTTTTTCGCGATAAACTGTAGTCCGCGCGGACGAAATCGCGGGCGGGCAAGCTAGTTATAAAAATCGTCTTTGTTTTTTATTTATGTTTGTTATACAATAACCAAAAATAAATAAAAAGGTTTTCTACTTCCTATATTTGTAACGAAATAAGCTTTTAGTAGAGTTTTTAATTTAAAATAATTGCTCCATATTTTTTTTATAACCAACTGTCTTTCTTTGCGTTATATGTACCTAACCTACCAATATAGTATTTATTTTGGGAACATATTCACAATTTGCTATAAACAAATATTGTTAACAAACGTGTTGTGTAATTGGTACACATTCAAAGTCTGAGATTGTAGTCACTTTCCCACAAGACAGGAAATTACAATGTAGACTCAAGTAGGTAGGCAAGAATGTCATTCAACTACATGAATTGCTGACTTTGTAAAAGCTTTTATTTAACTTCACCTATATGTATGTATCTATTGTGTTATGTATTTCTGTCTGTCCTGGAATCATGCAAGTCAAATTTCGAGTACTTCCCGATTAGCTATACGGCTGAAACTTTCAGGGTAGCTCACAAATCAATGACAATGCATTTAAAAAAAATGGCAAATGACAATGCATTTCTATGGTACGCATTATTATGTTATTTCTACTTATTTATTATGGAACGCCGCATTCTAGGTATAAAACGAATTGATCGAGTCAGAAATGCCGTACTACGTTCCATGACAGGTATTGCAGATATAGGAGAATAAAACTGCAAGGCTCAAGTGGGATTGGGCGGGTCACGTGAGCAGGATGCATCTCGAAAGATAGGCAAAGATCGCCACAAATGTGTGGCCCAATGGGGTATAATTATTACCAACGAAGGTGTCGAGGACGTCCAAGGAAGCGGGGACGCGAAAATCTCGATACTTTCGAAGGAAATTGGCTTATACTTGCAGAAGATAGAGATATTTGGAAGGAATTGGACACTACAGGTTAAATAAAAAAAAAAAGTTATTTCAAATACTCTCTTGGTTATTATAAGTTTAGTCACATAAGTAGAAAGGAACTGCCTAATATGGGCACAGATATGGGCGACTTTATAAAGGATGCTCTGTCTGGAGTATCTATAGGGGTTTGCGTTCCCACGGTTAGTTAAGGAGTTCCTTGAACAGGATGAAGTTTGAATTAGGTAACTAACACCATAAACAGCTACGTGCCTTCTAACTTATGGAGTGCTTCATTAGCAATGTTCGTTAGTAATGTTCTTTGGGCTTAGCCTGCCTGGCAAAAGCAGAATTTTCTTTTGAAGGATGAAAGGAAATAATGTATTAAAGAATGTGAACATAATGAAGTTACAAAGATGTATTAAGTTATGTACACGCATAAACATCTAAAGAAAATAATCAAAATATCTAGGAAAATACTACAGAAGCCAACATTTAAAAAAAACGGGTAATAGGTGGACTATTTTAAAATCTGTGTAATCTAATACATCTAATATTACCTACCAGCTGTGCTCGCGGCTTTACCCTTGTGGTCATTTATCTACACAAGAATCCTTTGAATTATTCCAGAACCAAAAGTACCAATATACCACATCAAAATTCGTTCAAACGTCAAATCGTTTTTTATCTATTGCTCGGCTACTACTCATCAGATTTAGACTCAAAGTAGGTACACCAGATTTTAAGTCAAACCCTAAGCCAGCCGTGAATACTGCATCACAATCGGTCCAGTAGATTTTACTTGATACGCGAACAGACAAACAGACACAAACAAACGGATTTAAAAAAATATGTTCATAGACCATTTTTTTTTTATCTTCATTGTATAGACTTTTTGATACTGCTCTATTATAAGTACCTATAGTTATCATAGCTGAAACAGTTCCATCATAGAATAAATAATTGGTTGCGTTATGTACTGACTGACAGCACAGAATAAATAATAGTACAACTGACAGACTAAAACATTCTAAAATATTCTTTAGGTACCCTAGAGGTAGGTTATGCATTTTTGAAATTCCATCCCTTAGGGGATGAACAGGGGTGTCAAAGTTAGCACGCGGGAAATGCTGCGTGGCGCAGCTAGAAAGCACTTTACTGCTACATTGAAAAATAAATATAATTTGGATTTTATCCTCATCTAGACAAAAGTAATATGCACTGATTGATAAAAAAGTTAAATTGGTGGTAATCGTTCAGCGTAAGAGAGGAAGCGGTGCATCAGCGAGATGCATTGGCGCGCCGCGCGGGGTTGCGCCGGCAGAATCAATTCTGCCTGATGCAATATGATTCATTTTTGTTTGAAGTTTAATTGGATTCTCGCTTTCGGCGCTCACTGAGTTTGTTATGGTTTCACATGAAGTGTATGTAAATAAATAAATGTAAAATTAGTTAAATAACCATCGATTGTGAAGGGGTGACGGACGAAGTAGGTTTTAATCCTAGAATGTGTTATTTTTTGGTACGGAACTTGCAACACCAAAACGATAAGTAATTAATTTCTAAATGTGATATTGTAAAGAAATTAGTTCAAGCTATGTTTTTGCATTGCCTTAAGACTTGTAGTTTTAAAAATAATAGGTATATCAGTGAGATAGTTGTATTTCAATCCAAAAAAAGTTGCAACGTCCTTAGTTACTAGAAAACAAACAAAATCTAAAAATAAACATTAAGATAGATCGCGAGATAATCTCACAATTCAGACAGACATACGGGCACTTCCTCACAATCACATGTATACAAAGTAACCTTGAGGAGGTAAACAGGATGAATCAGATAGTCAAGTAACATGTAATATCCGAGCAGAGTAGGTAGTAGCGACTGCGAGTGGTTTACTGGAATCAGTTTAATGAATCAACGATATCCGGTGTCCGGTGATAGTGTCATAACATGACAAATGATAATAATAATTATGACTGTTAGTGATACTGCATTAGACATACTTACTATGTACTTTTATAAAATGTCAGTATTGTTTTTTATTATTTTGATTGGCTCCTCACGACTAGTGCATTTAGCCAGCGTCAAGTAAAGAGATGTAATCTAACAAGTTGTGTTTTTTTCACTAATTAGTCAAAAATTTCGAGTTCCAGTCACTCAGGTAGTCAAAAGTCTAGTCAAGTCACAGTCAAAGTCACGAGTCTCAATCAGTCAGGTAGCCGAAAGTCTAGTCAAAGTCACGAGTCTCAGTCAGTCAGGTAGTCGAAAGTCTAGTCAAAGTCACAGTCAAATCAAAGTCACGAGTCTCAAGCAGTCAGATAGTCGAAAGTCTAGTCAAGTCACAGTCAAACTCCTGATTCAGTAAAGAAGTGAAGCTTTACTCTTAATATGAGTAATAAAAAAATTACCATACTACTTTTTTTTTATTGACGATTGTTCGATTATTCCTATTGCAGCTGCAGCTGTCTATGAGTCGTTTTTACATACCTAGAATATATTTTTAATGTTGGCTTCGTAATGATTTTACTTGAATTTCATAATCCGAACGCCTATTCTTGATAACAAATACGTCTACCAGCTACAGCAATTTCATAATAAATTTGCCACAAATGGCGACTATAAGAATGTTAAAGTAATGACAGCCTATTGTACTTAAATCATTCTTGAGTGTTATATTTTCAAAATAAATAGATTGGAAGGTTATTTATTACTATATATATGACCGCGGCTTTGGTCCGCGTGGTCAAAATTTATGGGTTTTTTTTTGGGCGGAACACTAATTATTTTTCGAAAATTAAAGTAGCCTATGTTATTTCTTGTAACATCAGCTATCTTCCAGTGAAAGTCCCGTCAAAATCGGTCCAGTCGTTTCGGAGATTAGCGGGAACAAACAAACAGACAGACAAAAAATCAAAAATGTCATTTTGGTTAAGAGTACCGTGTATACTTTCGTATTAATTTTTATAACATATAGATAGATACACAATAAAACAATTTTCGTGTACGTTTAACACAAATCATATTTGTGTTTATTTGGTATCATCAAGTGATAAAGATATATTACCGTCGGCCCCCACGAACGGCCACCACGTGGGGGCAGACGGTAATACTTATGGCTATCGGCCACCACGTATAAGAAATGGTGGCCGACGGTAATACACTTATGGCTTTCTGCCCCCAAGTATGAGAAACGGTGGCAGACGGTAATACACTTATGGGTATCGGCCCCCACGTGTGAAAAGTCGGGGCCGACGGTAATACACTTAGGGCTATCGGCCCCCACTCCCAATATTATTTTAAATTAATAGTGAAATAAAACAACAACTTAGTAGATAGTGTATAATTATTTTGATCCTCTTGATATTTCAATTATTTAAATACTTACTTACTATTTATGTTATTACTAGCCCCATAAAATTGCCAATAATAATTATTTTTAACCCCCGAACTCGAAAAGAGAGGGGTGTTATAAGTTTAGGGTGTGTATGCGTGTGTCTGTGGCATCGTAGCTCCCAAACGAATGGATCGATTTTGGTGCGTTTTTTTCTGTTTGAACGCTGATGTGATCGATATGGTTCTTAGCTATAATGGGGGGTCGGGATCGTAGCTCCCAAACGAATGGACCGATTTTGATGCGGTTTTTTTATGTTTGGAAGCTGATGTAATCGAGATGCTTCTTAGGTATAATGGGAGGTGGGGAGAGTCGGGGGTTACATAATATTTAATTTGTGCTTGTTATGTTACTAATTTTAATTACTATCCAGCATCATCCTGCTATTTCGATTAAGTACCTACAGTTCATGTTACAAATCGTCGAAAAAATATATTTGCCTAGGTATAACGCGCATTGTTTTTGGGATCTAATGAAATCATCTGTCCTTATTAGCTTTCGCCCGCGACTTCGTCCGCGCGGACTACAGTTTATCGCAAAAAAAAGCATTCATCTAGCTAGGATATTAAAAACCAATGCAATAGTGTAGCGCTAACGCTCTTGATGCTTTTTGAACATTTTGACAGACTTGTTATTATTTCGTTTCCTCGGCACCGGCAGGTTATTCCATTCTTTACAGCGAGTAATCGTCATTTTTCAGATTTCCCATTTATGGCAACTTACCATTTTCCGGGATAAAAAGTATCCTATGTTGGTCTCTATATA
Source organism: Alsophila aescularia (assembly GCA_946251855.1). Classification (NCBI taxonomy): domain Eukaryota; kingdom Metazoa; phylum Arthropoda; class Insecta; order Lepidoptera; family Geometridae; genus Alsophila; species Alsophila aescularia. The sequence continues at coordinate 47,562,608 of OX276380.1, forward strand.
TTGTACTGTACCTATTCACAAAGTTTGATCAAGATCAGTTTAGCAGTTTCATCAGTTTTGGCGTGGAAGCTCTCCAAACAAACAAACAGACAACGTTTCACTTTTATATATTGGTGTGGATAATAATGTCTATAAAAACATAGAAATTAAAAAAAAAATGGCCTCGAGTACTTAACATGAGATACAGAACCTGAATATAACTTTTTTAAATTCATGTCTGCGTCTGGATGTTTGTTTGGGCATCACGTAAAAACCACTCTACCGATTGAAATGCGTTTTTTACTGATAGATAGTTTCTGTTAGTGTTTTACTTTAAAATTAGGGTACAAAATATCTCAATCCAACGAGTAGAAGCCGAGCAATCGTAAAAAACTTTTGATCTAATTTGGTAGGTAATGTTTGTATTTTGCCAGTGATGACATACGGCACTGAGACGTGGTCGCTAACTATTGGTGTCATACACAAGCTCAGAGTTGCGCAGCGTGCATTGGAGAGAGCTATGCTGGGTTTTTCACTACGTGATAGAATCCGAAATGAGGAAATCCGTAGTAGGTTACCGACATAGCTCTCAGAGTTAGCAAGTTGAAGTGGCAATGGGCAGGCCATATAGTTCTCTGGGTAATAAAGGTTCTCGAATGGCGACCACGAACAAGCAAGCGAAGTTTAGGGAGACCCCCGCACGATGGACCGACGACATTGTCCATCGCAGGAAGTCGGTGGATGGAGGTGGCACAAGATCGCTCGTCATGGCGCTCTTTGGGGGAGGCCTAAGTTCAGCAGTGGACTTCTAAAGGCTGACACGATGATGATGATGATGATGATGAATATCGTTAATGATAACTCTAACACAAGAAAAATATTTTTTGAAATTTTATTCATGGGATCCATTCAAAAGGATCTTTCTCCTCTCTCTCATGGCTTTGTGGAATCTTTTATTTATTCTGTGGTGAAATCCAACTACAACTTACAGTAGAGTCCTTTGACGTAATTTTTGCAAAATATGTATTGAAAAAATGTATTGCTAATTGCTATCTCACCTCCTCCCCGCGGTCCCCTATACGAAGGATAGAGAGAGTGAGTTTTAGTAGTACAGTTTTTGATAGAATTGGTGTTCTGTGTGAATTGGGGGGGAAAGAACATTCCACCCCCTACATTGTAGTGAAATCTTATGTTAGGAATGTCAGTCGCTTGAATGGAATAGTCTACTCTTATACGTTTCATTTTATTTGTCACTTGCTTGCCCGCCCGCGACTTCGTACGCGCGGACTACAGTTTATCGCGAAAAAAAAACCTATTTTCTTCTAGGATATTAAAAACCAATGCAAAAGTAGGTATAGCACCCATATACATACATATTTACTTCGTAATAGCACCAATGCTCTTGATGTTTTTTGACAGGCTTGTTATTTCATTTCCATGGCAACCACAGACTATTCTGTAATGGCAACCGTAACTTACAGTGAGTAATCCTCATTTTCCAGTTTTCCCGAGAAAACTTACAATTTTCCGGCATAATAAGTATCCTATGTTTTATTCCAGAGTATAAGCTATCTCCATTCTAACTATCAACAAAATCCGTCTAGCCGTTATCGCGTGACAGCTCCCCAAACAAACAAACAAACAGACAACGTTTCACTTTTATATATTGGTATGGATAGTTTCAGCGCAAGAAACCGCCAGGTAAGATGCTTATAACATTGAAGTTTTTGAAGAATTTATAAAAACGAATTCGTAAGCGTAATTATTTACTTAATGAAACAAATTTATGCAAATAAAATATTGAAATCTGATAATATTTAGGGGTGGATGAGTGTTTTTCTGTTGTATGGACAATTTACCTAAATGAGACAGAAGGGATTCGCTAAAATTTAAGGAGCAGTGCATAGAGTTAAATCCGAAGATATTGTAACATCTACTGCTTGTTGGGAAATAGGGAAAGAGTTCTGTTTCACTGTCTGATGTTGCAAGAGTCGTTGGTATTCTGCGATTGCAATATCAGTGCAATTCTGCATGTAATACAATGCACTTCTATCAGTTTAGTGTTGTTGACTAACCTCCACATTTTTTTTGCGAAATATTTACGCAGCTGTGAAGTCGAAACTTGAGGCAGTTAAATACTGAGAATCTAGTAAAGCATTAGCAGTTTAAATTAACCTGGCATAAAATAAAAAAGTCAATGTTTTCCGTTTGAAAAATGCAGGAATCGACAAGTCAGTTAGCTATGAACTAAATAATGAATCTGACCCAGTTTTTTATGCTCTATACCCTGGCTTGCTTGTCGTAGTAGGTTAGTACTGGCCTCTGGTGTCAGGGATTGGCCATGTATGACAGTCGCCTGGACCGACAGCCTAACGTGCCCTTCGAAGCAAGGAGCGATGGAAAACCGCACATAACATAGAAAAGTCATTGGTGCGGAGCCTAGGACTGAACCTTGTATCGCAGTACTTGTTTATTGTCTGTATCGTTGGATTGATTGATTTATACCCTGAACACACATTACTATATTAGCACCACCGTAATTATGTAAAAAATTAGGTACTATCATTGAGCCTTTGTTTATTAGCTTTCAGTGTCATTACCACTGTAGTGGTAGGTCTCTTACGCAAGAGGCCGCCTGGAGAAGTACCACACTTTTGTCAGATATTCAGCCGCCAAGCAGTAGTGTTTAAACATTTATGTGTGTCGGTTTGAAGGGCAATGTTTCCAGAGAAATTACCGGGCAATTAGACTTAACAACCAATGCCTCAGGGTGACGAGCGCAGTGCAGTGAAGCGCATGATTTTGCAACCAAAGTTCTGGGTGGCACTGCAACTGTTATGGGCAGGCGTGACGCTTACCATCAGGCGAGCGACCTGCCCGTCCCGTCAAACAAATAAATATTTTTGTAAGTAATAAAACTAGCCGTAAGCGCATCTATTCAGTTGGATGATCATTAATTGTTGAACTTATAATTGTCGGTAGTAATGTTTCTATCACATCACAACGCAAATGATGGATGAATATAATAAATGTGGCTCTATCTACACTCTTGGAACTGGCTGCATTGCCGTAGTCCATGGTGTAAATGTGCTGGCTTATTTATAAGTTTCCAAGTACAAGAAACGTTCCATGTTGTTAAAGTACTAACAAACCTCTTTGGAACACTGCCAAATTTAAAATGGAAATGCCTTACGTAATCCGTACTTAATCGACCTAGAATTGTTGGCCGTAAACCCAGTTAATGCTCGAAAAGGCAGAAACGGCTTCTAATGCTAAAAATGATTTCTTAGATGTAATCAGAATGATTATGGGAGACACTTTCGGGTCACTATGTAATTGATCTTATAGTTGGTAGATGAACGGGAAGACATGGTTGCAATTTAATTAGCTCAAAGGAATTGGAACTAGAACGTTGGTGACACAAATAAAAAATTAGGTCTGTAGGACGATATATTAAAATGGCCTAGTTGAAGATGGTACTTTAGCAAAAAGTACGATATAGCTCGATATCACAGTCATCATAAAGTTTTTGTTCAAATGCGCGACCTCTTTTTTACCCGACTACGGTAAATCAAGGGAAGGGTAATGAGTTTAACCGTCTATGTATTTGTGTATGTATGTATCTATGTATGTGGCTATGTGGATGTTCTACCATAGCGGCGCTCCGATTGGTCCGATTTTGACAGTGTCTTAGGCTATTTTTTTATCCAATTGCGGCGAAGAAAATGAAGGGCTATGTGTAAAAAAACTAAAAACTTGGTCCGATTTTGACAAGCGAGTGTCAATCGCTTCGTCTTCATTTATAGAGTGTCTTAAGCTCATTTTTTTATCCAATTACGGCGAAGCAAAGGAAGGTTATGTGTTCAAACTAAAAACTTGGTCAAATGTTGACAAGCGAGGTGTCAGTCTATTCGTCTTCATCGCAAGAGTGACATAGGGTTTTAGTTTTTGAACTTATATCTTGTTTACTTATGTCCCATTTTATGATAAAACCTTGATATAACATTGATTTATTGAGGCAAAAGAAAGCAACGTATAAAATTTAGCTTGTTAATATTGACTTCGTAAACAATGGGTTAAGCGACCGGTAGGGATAAACTGAGAAAAATATAACAGCATTATCTCAAATACAAGCAATAAAGACAAAGTTTGTTAATTTCACTAAAGTGGAATTGTCTTGATTCGACCCTAAACAAGAAAATACTACGAAACTAAAGCTTCGATCTGATTATCTGATGAAGAATCGCTACCTAATTAAATTATACATTATGAAAATCATTTTTATGGATAGACGAGCAACAACAAACGACTATAAAGATTGGTTGGCCATTAATATAGTATGGACTAGAATAAGAATCAGCTCTGCCATTTTATTATCACTAGCCTCAATTTCCGGTGTTTATAGCTTCATGAAGCATGAAAACATTGACGTTATATTAGGTCATGAGAGATGATATATGAGGAAAATACGTACGTAGACCTCATTCTTAAAGATAGGTACCTACACAAAGAGACTACCTACGTTGTTATCAAGTATACCCTTTGACATTTACAAAGAGCTTGCTTGCCATAAAAAGGAAAAGTGGGGGCGAAGCGGTTTCAAGTTCTATTTTTATTTGATTATCACATTATCAGATCGTTATCGGGTTCAATCCTTTCGAATCAAATGAAAAAATTGAGTATGGACAAAGCAATAATATTTAGATTGAGATAGGGACCTAGACCAGCTAAGAAAGTTGTCTCTTAGAGACTTGTCGTAAGTACTTATTTAATTCCTGTCCCACATAGTAGTAAATTGACGTCATAACAAGGACCGTGTAGCAAAAGAGACAAAAGATTAAGTGAGACTGGTTGCTAACCAAATTTAAATTGTTCTATATCCTAAATGGTCATTTGAAATGAAAAATTATAAGAGAACCATATAGATGATTTTCAAATTCCTATTCAATGATACCCCACCTAACATAGATCGTCGGTTTTTTTCTCTATATCGCGTTATTGAATTTTGATTACTGTCATGTCTATAATAGCACTCGCACGATTAAGACAAAACGATTTACGTAAGAATCATCAAAATCAGTCTACCTGTTTGGTCTATATAGTGCCACAAAGGAACATACATACATACATACATACATAGGCTGATAAACCCTCCGCTCAGTCGAGTAAAAATAGTATCCATTTTGTTATTGATTAAGGTAAACTTAACAATAAACCGAACCAGTGAGCTCTGACTCTGAGTCACCGTGGCTTTAACGTCAACACAGTTTTATTTTATAAAACCGCGATTGTATGCGCGTGCGCTTCATAAACAATGACTCCCGCAGAGAACGAGCAGCTCAGCGCATAGTATACGCAATACTCACTCATACTACAAGGAACTACGTATGAGGTAGTACATAGTCTGTCAAAACAAACCGAAGAGTTATTTGAAGTACATGTACCTACCGACAGTGCCGAGTTTAGGAGTATTCTTTCCAGTTACGATCTTCTTACGATATCTATTCATAGCACAGCGGCAACGGCAGCGGTAGGTGTATATATTATAAGACTTTAAAAACAATATTTCACGATGAAACCATCATATACGTATGCCTCAGCATGCTGACTAGTTGAGGAGTACGATGGTTTACTATGTAGGTACTATACTACTTTAGAACTAGGTACTTATATTAGTATACTTTACTATACTTTCCTGAAGTGTTCTGTGGTAGGTAAAGCTGATGCGATGATGATCTCCGAAAATCATTCTACATAAATAAGTATCAATCAACATTAAAATTGAGTAGGTAATTTGAACTGTCTGGAAGAAATTTTGATCAAATGTTGGTATATCGGTATTTTAGATCCTGGTATAGCACATAAAGTACTTTTAACCTAGAGAAATGACCACGCGTGCGAAGCCGCGGGCATCAGCTAGTACATCTAAGCATAATAAAGCAGTAAGTACGAAAAAAACTGTACAAAGAAGATAATTACAAATTATGGTCTAGGGTACTTAAAGTAAGCTACTGAACAAGAATATAACATTTTTTAAATTCGTGTCTGTCTGTTAGTTTGTTTGTCTCTGTATGTTTGTTCGCGCATCACATAAAAGCTACTAGACCGATAGTTTAGGCTGACTTAAAAACTGGGGTCCTTGGTATCTCAATCCGATGAGCAGAAGCCGAGCAATCGATAAAAATCTTTTCGGCGGCTGAATGAATATTGATCAAATGTTGGTATATTAGTGTTTTAGGTCCTGGAATAGCAAATAGAGTAGGTACTTTAATCAAGAGAAATGACCACGCGTGCGAAGCCGCGGGCACATCTAGTACAAGATAAGTCTGAAAAAGATATCTGACCTCGGTAATTAATGTAAGTACCATGGTTGATCAAAACTATTAGGTTGACGCCGATATCCTAACAATGCCCGCATTGTTTCAACTGGACAGACACAGGTTGGCAACCTGGTCACAGAATAAATAATAGTATAAGACCTGGTAGAAACTTGTCATCATCCTCGATTTGATCACGTTCACGTCATTCCGGATTATAGGTAGGTACCTAACACTCGCTAGTAGAAACACTTGAAATTCTAAAAATTGGGTATGTTGAGTAGGTAGGTTACCCCAATATCTATTCAGTACTTTTCGAGTGTTCTGTGATTTGTATAACATTGAAATCTCATACCTATTTACTTCAGTTTCCACATATACAATTTGGTCTCAGATGTAAAATTAGTAACTTACAACAATTAAGTATTTAGACGACTGTGACGATGTCAAACCTCTTTCATCATAATTATACCCATTTGATAGTTTGTCTATATTAATATTATAGACAAACAATATATTAATTTCGTGATAATATAATAATAATTGTACATCTGCATATATGGTACTATGTTTTTATTATTACCTCACGCCGATTCCTGATGGTGAAATTACTTTAATTGGAAATACCATAGTACCAAAACTGTGGGTTAGAAGAAGTGTACCTCAAAGTTATGTCAGCTGTGAGCCTATTATTTTCCATATGAGATAAATCTGCTACCCATAGCCAAAAGGATGGCTCGCACTACGAAGTTTCCTCTACACCTGTTACTTACTATTGTGAGCTAGGAGTCCCTTTGAGCTACACTCTCACTGTGTTTACTCTCTTTTGAGTAAACACTCTCTTGGGCTCCGGCCACACGACTCTAATGGACATTTAGATAAATACCTATTTAGATTTAAATTTATGCAGATTATGCAGTTTTTACCAAGAGTTTTAACATTACTTTGAAAATTGTAGGCACATATAAGTATTTTCATAGTTTTGGGTATATTATTATTATAGTTATTCTTTGGTATGGGTGAAAGTTTCAGCTGTATCTAATTGCAGCCTTAGGGCAATAAACATAGCCATTGGACTTACTTGATTGTATTTAATTTAGACAAAATATGGCATCATTTTTAGTCATTTCATCAGTTTTTTAAACCGTAACGAACAATCAAACTTTTCTTTACATCGTATGAAGATGCTTCTAATATTTGCCTATTTTTCTCAATAGGCCGCGTTATACTTTTACTATTTTAATCGTGTAACAAAACTTTATCTTATCATTTATTTTATTACAAGCTGTTCCCGCGTGGCCTTTTATCTGGGTTATGATTATCCTAATTGCTAATCCAGAACCAAAAATACCAAAACTCAAAATTCCTTCAGCCGTCAAATAGTTTTTAATCGATTGTTCTGTTTCTACTCATCGGTTTGAGATACCAAGTGTAGCAGTTTTTACGTATTAACCGCATCAAAAGCGGTCCAGTATTTTTTACATGATACGCAAACAGATAAACAGACAGACAGACATAATTTCTAAAATCGTTATATTAGCTTATTTTATGTCCCCTAGACCATTCTTTTTATACGCTTTATATTAGCTTCACTTGTATGTTTGTATGTTTGTAACCGACTCCTTTGGACGCTATTTTGACCCACTTTAAACAGTCAGATTTCATTCAAATTTTGCACATCTGTCAAAGACCGATGAGAATGCAATAATTAGAAAAAAAACGCTCTTATAAATAAACAAAACTAAAAAGTAGAAAATAAATAATAGTTTAAAAAACTAAAAAGCATATATAGAAAACCAAACTAAAAAATAGAAAATAAATTTTAATAGTGTAAATAAGAAAAAAATGTTTTATTTAAAAAAAAGCGTGTGGTGCTTTTTAAGATATTATCGAAATGATAATCCTTCTTCTCATATCTGTCAATGAAATATTTATAACTATTGACCCATGCACCCCACGATCTTTTTGAAATAAAACATTGTTTCTTATTTACACTATTAAAATTTATTTTCTATTTTTTAGTTTGGTTTTCTATACAAAGCGTGTTTTTTAGTTTTATTAAACTATTATTTATTTTAATTATCTTCATTAATCGAATTCACAGAAGGAGATGGTTATATTTATCTACAACTGTGTTTACGATTAAGTAAATAAATAAATAATAGGACCTACCAACATACCTATATGTAATTTAACTCATATGTACCTAAGTTTTAGTATTCGTAAATACCTACAAAATGTTATTCTGCTAATTTGTTATTGAAGTCTACAAAAGTATAAGCGTAGGCTATATTATACCTAATTTTGAAGCAAACCGTCTGTGAAACGGTTTATCATTACAGGCCTGCCTTCACTTGCCTTGAACGAAAGACAAAGCAATTTGTAATACCACACCATAGCCAACCGTGGGGCTAAAATTACGTGTAACCATGTTTTTGCCAGTGAGTGGTTTTCAATAGTTTTGTTTATCATACCAGCACGATGGGTAGCTAGACAGCCGGTTTCTTTTTCTCATTTGAATAGAGTTTCACAAAATGTTAATTAGGAAATTCTTAGCTACTGAGTAGGTAGTAGGTACATGTATTCAGCCAATCCAGTCCTATAGCCAACTGAATAATAGTCAGTGGATTGTTTTTTTTTGAGTTTAAGTATGGGTCTTGAAGCGTTGGCTCTTTTATTTAAGTTTATTGAAGACGATAGCGCTGTCTGTGTCTTAAGTCTTCGGCAGAGACGTAAGTTGTGGTTCAGGAATATTCAGGATCACAAGGAGACGGAAGATCAACAAAAAGTGTTGCAAAGCAACCGCTATAAGCGGTCTTAAAATCATACAATCAAATTAATAGAACGTCCTACTGAATAAACAACGTACATAATAATATAGCACTCGAGTGCTAATGGAACGAGGGGACATGTGACCTTCAAATGTCAATCCTTAGTCACGACACTCACGACTCACGACCCTGGAAATCATACTATGCTCACCTGTCAAATACAAAAGATACAGCTAAATAGCTCTAAATAGTTATGATATGCAATGCAAAATGCATGCTTTGACTGCATCGATCTACGCCGCATCTACGCTATGCAGCCAGTGCAGTGGCATTGACACACCTTTCTAATTGGTTTTGTTTTTGTATGCATAAGTATACAGGACAGGTGTCTAATGAAATATAAGACGTAGACGACCGATCGCTTTCTTTCTTTGAACTGCGTTTTTGCATGTAAACATATTGTTTTGTTTTCCTGGTCCTTCGAGCACAATCTGTTATTATTGTCTCAATAACTCAAACATCGCATATATATTAATATAACTAGCTGCTAGCTACCCGCGGCTTCGCACGCGCGGTCATTTCTCTAGGTTAAAAGTACTATGTGCTATTCAATGACCGAAAATACCAATATTTGATCAACATTTCTTCAGCCGTCAAAAAGATTTTTATCGATTGCTCGGCTTCTACTCCCCGGATTGAGATACCAATTACACCAGTTTTTAAGTCAAACCATAAGCTATCCAACAGTGAACCCCATCGCAATCGGTCCAGTAGTTTTACGTGATGCGCGATCAAACATACAGTCAGACAAACACGATTTTTAAAATGTTATATTCTTGTTCTATTTTAAGTACACTAGACCATATTTTTTTATTATCTTCTTTGTACAGACTTTTTCGTACTCATTGCTTTATTAAAAGTATAGATAGATTTCATATAATCTAAATCTAAACTAAACAAATACATGCATCTGATGACCATATAGGTCGTTACTCCGTAGGTGACAAGGACGTTCAATGTTTAGGTTAAGTATGAGAAGAAGCCTGCAGGCTGCTTTTATTTCCTTCTTCTTTTGTCGTACGTAAGTCTTGTGTTCCCTAAATCCATTCTATCGTCACAATGTACATCTAGTATCTCAGGTGCATTATGAATGTGATACATTACTGCATCGAGACACAATATACTAAACGATTTTGTGATCGAGCCTCGATTTATAGTCAAGGTCGATGAGATCGTAATCTGTGAGCTAATGAATTAATGAACCTGCCGTCTGCCAAGCGGCGTGCAGTAGTCTATTTTTTTTATCCATACCAATATATAAAAGTGAAACGTTGTCTGTTTGTTTGTTTGGGGAGCTTTCACGCGATAATGGATGGACGGATTTTGATGAAATTTGGAATGGAGATAGCTGGAATAAAACATATGATAATCTTTATCCCGGGAAATTGTAAATATCCACGGGAAAACTGGCAAATCTGGAAAAATGACGTTTACTCGTTGTAAGAAACGGATGCCATGGAAAATAAATAATAAGTATGTCAAAAAACATTAAGAGCATTGGTGCTATACTTACTTTTGCATTGGTTTTTAATATCCTAGCAGAACATAAACGCTTTTTTTCGCGATAAACAGTAGTACGCGCGGACGAAGTCACGGGCGGGAAAGCTAGTTGATTCATAATATTGTAGAATAGTTTAGCGATATCGGCATATCGGTCAAGTTTAACGAATGTTTAGACCATTCTGTTGAAATCTGCATCTTAAAGTGCTTGTTATACCTACCTACTTAATTTTCTTTCTTTTTTTTCCTATTAGAGGACAGGTCGAATTTGTAAGATTGTGAATTGTGATCTAACAAATTTAATATCTGTATATAAAATGTATCTCAGGTGATTTTAAATGTGCCCCTATGCTAAGATTAATAATATGGGGTCCTTTAACCCTACTGGAACAGATTACAAAACAATTTGTAATTTAGAAATCGAACTTAAGGCTCTATAGGCTCCAAATTATTGTCCTACTCGTCATGAAAACGTAGTATATAGTAGTACGTAACGTAGTATATTCTCTATGCTCGTCATGGTGCAGGGTAAGCAGAAAAGGTGATGCATCTCGGGAGCCGATTTCAGTTAATATTTTCAATTTAATATAACATTTTTATAATATGTATCCTTACGATTTTACAAAAAACTAATTCCACAGAAGTATTTCAATGTTTGTTGGGATTACACACATTTGGTTTTTGTAATAATATAACCTGCGATAGAAACAGAATGAATTTGATTCATTCCATCGACGCGTCAAAACGGATGAATTTTTGTAAAAAAAACTGTTTTTTATCTTGTTTCGGTGACCACATCCGGATAAAGTATTTTGTGAACATTTATTACACATAAAAAAAAAAGAAGTCAATTAACCGTTTTCAAAGGTCTAGTTTTAAATATTCGTGAGGACGAATCGTCAAATTTGGATATGTATCATTTCGCTTTAAAGCTGTGCTTTAGTTTCTAAAGTGAACTGATAAGTGATAACATCAAAGTATTCTGAATGTAACGGTATTTCTTCAAGCTATTACAACAGTTGCAATGGAACATGTAGGACCAACTATTACGTGAGTCACATACAAACCTATAAAACTTGTCGGCTACCTAACTCAAGTACCTAAACACCTAGTCTCATACCAAACTAAAAACACGTTACGGTACTCGTACCAAATAGACGCTCTAAATAGCCGACTCGAACGTTGCTAGCTTGCAAGCAAAATAATTAACTAAATAAATACCTAATTAGGTAATAATATGTGCGAACTGGTTTCAAAGAAGCACTCGTGATATCAGAAACCTTTAGCGGAGCGATGGTAGCCAATATTGCAATTTAGAATCCAACGATACCGGGTTCGATCCTAGGCTCCGCACCAATGACTTTGACTTTTGAAGTTATGTGCGGTTTTAACAGCGGAAAAAATATTTTCCGTAGATGTCAATTAGTGACTCACGAGCGTGATATACTCGTACCTAACGCTTGTGATTTTAATGATAATGCGCTGGCTAAATAAGTTATTGATGAGACCGAACATGAATAATGACTTGTGTACGTGAAGGTGGCGCATCACCTGACAGGCGAAAGTGTGACATATTTAAATTCATACAAATTAGCATTCGCTGTGTGATACAACAGCGTAACGGTCGTGTTCTATTATTAACGATACCATTTTCGAATGTAGACAGACATATTTGTAAGTTATGCGGGTACTTAGAAGTTTTATACAGCCTTTCCAATTGCATAAGAACGGGTGGAACCGTGATATAACACGAATACATCAATTGATTGTGATGGAAATAGCAGGTTCGGTGCCGGCTCCACCACGGTCTTTGTATAAAGAACCCGACAAGTTTTATGCGTGTATTTAAAGAACTACCTACTTAACTTGTTTTTGCCTAGCATTTGTCCCGGCTTGTTTATGGCAGGATTCATGATCCACTTTCTTGAACAATTTCCTCTATTTCATTGACTTCAGCGTCCTTTTGTGAAAATGTGTTGATTATAATTAGCTAGGCAGCAAGTGTCCCGTGGTAGGCAGCAATTATTGGTCACCATGTCAACGTTAAAAACGATTAGTGACCGTCCATTCTGATGGACGCCGAAAATACAGTGGGTACTCGTAGGTACTTTAAAAGGAGAGATTTGAAAATTTTACAAAATAAAACCTTTTTCTTCCACTTTATTTTATTATGAAACTAGTTTTCCCGCCCCCAACTTCGTCCACGCGGACTACTGTTTATCGCGAAAAAAGCATCCTATGTTCTTCTAGGATATTAAAAACCAATGCAAAAGTAGGTATAGCACCACTCTTGATGTTTTTTGACATACCTGTTATTTCGTTTTTATGGCAACCGTTTCTTACAGCGAGTAAACAACATTTTTCCAGTATTCCCGTGGAAACTTACAATTTTCCGGGATAAAAAGTATCCTATGTTTTATTCCAGAGTATAAGCTATCTCCAATCCAAGTTTCATCAAAATCCGTCCAGCCGTTATCGCGGGAAAGCTCCCCAAACAACCAAACAAATAAGCAGACAACGTTTCACTTTTATATATTGGTATGGATGGCTTTTGTTTGTCTGTTACAAAACTAATTTTTATTCTGTAGGCTTTACACCGTACGCTGTTAAAAACTTAGTGTTTGACTCAAGCAAGCACCATTTGACCTGTTCTTTTTAATTTCCAGATTCGACGAAGGCCACGACGGGTACCTCGACCTGACTGAAGTGAAGAGGATGATGGAGCGGCTCGGGGCGCCGCAGACGCACCTCGGGCTCAAGGCCATGATATCTGAGGTTGACGAGGACCAAGACAACAAGATCAGCTTTAGGGAGTTCCTGCTCATTTATAGGTGAGCATCAGCCCTACAGCAATCGTGAAAAGATGAAACTAGATCGCGATGGAAAGGCTTGGCAAAGCGAATGGAGGGCCCAGCCAGCAGTGCATTTGATGAGGTTTATTTTTATCTATCCAACACCAAAAAAAAAAACTATCATGTACGATGGCGTCCTGACAAATTTTGACACCAGCCAAAGGCTACCACTACCTCATACGAAAAACTAAACAAACTCAATCACTAATGATTTATATCTAAAATTCAGTTAAGTACATCTATTGATGTTATTCGATTGCATAATAGGTATTATACTAATAATAATATATAGGTATAGGTAGGTATATAGGTATACTAACGCTAACCTAAGCGTATTTTATGATGCTAGATATATGACACAACCTTGTCTTTCAGAATCGTACTACTTGAATGTGGGTACCTAGGTACATATTTAATAACTAGGACGTATTCCTGTAGGTGGTATAGGTACTGCCAAAAAATACATAGTCAAAGGTACCTACTATCTGCCGCTGTTTCATAGAAAAACAATTATAGTAAGTAATAAATAATGTCATGCCAAAAAAGTCAGGACTGTAATGTTTGTACTTACGAATTGAATTAATTAACTGTTATGGCCTTCATCTATTCCCAAGGTATACGTCAATGGGTAGGTATGACTAATAATATTATGCGTAATAGGTAAAATATTTGAATCTACTAATATTTACAACAATAACAAAGACAATAAGACAACAATAAGTACAACAACACAATAAGTAGGTAGGATAGGAATGTCCTCTGAGTCTGTCCACTACACACAACAAGTGTTATCAATCATCACTGTTATAATGAACAATAGACAGTCTTGTACATAACTATTTATGATGTGTAACATCTTTCCTCTCGCTTTCCTGCAATCTGTGGAAGTGATTTCGTGAAAAGGGACGGAAGTGTGTATCAGGAATCCGGGGAAGTGTGCGCTATTTGATTTGTCCAATGAGCGCCCGCGGTTCTAGAGTATGTTAATGTTGCTTATTACCAAGATGAGATGTCAGATGTGACACATCAAATGCTATAGGCTCGCTCGTTTTTTTTATACATCTTTTATATAACTAGATACGAGTATATGTAACAAAATGATAGTTTTTAAATGTTTCTGCTCTTTTCGCACGCTGAACTACAATCAGGCAACGCCATAGGAGAACGTGAACGCGCATGATCTCACTTTCTTGCGCTCGCACTTGAGCACCCTAGAGTTAGACGGCGTTTTCTATCTACCCGCTATTTCTCTTATATTTATAGTTTACTGACTACTGATATATTTTTCACTTCGAATGGTTTTTAAACAAAACCTTCTGTATTTAGTTTAGTTTTATCATGAGGAATATTTCTTTGATTAGTCTTTTCCTCATTACAGGAAAGCTCGAGCTGGAGAGCTAGAACTGGACTCGGGGTTGGAAGCACTCGCCAGACTGACCGAGATCAACGTAGACCAAGTAGGAGTAAATGGCGCCAAGAACTTCTTCGAAGCCAAGATCGAAGAGCTTTCGAAGACAAACAAATTCCACGATGAAATCATTCAAGAACAAGAAGAAAAGAGACGCGAGGCGGACGAGAAGGCCCGCAGGAGACAGATGTTCAAAGAAAAAGCGGCGTTATTTCAACACTAACAAAGCCTAGTATTATTGTTGTATATCATAATCTAGTCTGTAAGCTGTTACCATGACTAACAATAGAGTAAGTAAATTTTAATATGACACAAGAAGAAAAGAAATATGATTAACCAAAAAAACAACTTGTGAAAGTATATGCCTCGTCTGATCGTAACACGTGTTTAGGGTTCCATACTTCAAAGACCTTATTTGTATAGCCGTAAGACTCATTTCTTGAACCGCAAAATATAGTTGGTTAGTAATATTTAGCATGCATAAGTTTTTAGTATTCGTTGCGAAAATATAAGTATGATCATTTTCTAAAATAATTTCTAAGTCAAATAGGCTCTACAAGCCAGTGACATACGACAGACCCTTTGGGTATGGAACCCTGAAACCTCACAAATTGGAATCATTCATAAAGTATTAATTGAACTAATAAACAAGAGCTGGCCTAAGTTAACTTAAGGATACTCTGCCTATTCCATTCTATTCATACAAACAAGAAAACTACGTAAACAAGTCTACTGAAAATATAATGAATAGAAACAGAATGTCAGGATTTCCAGGCTCTTACAATTGTAGTTGGTAATTGTATATATAAATCTGGTTCAAGTCAGGTTCCACAAAATAATAATGAAATAGTGTGATGTAGGTAACAATAAAAACTATGGAACTTTACCTGATGCTTATTACTAGTCTGACTCTAAAACAACCAAATTGGTATGTATTGTTGGATTTTCATGATTGGACGCCTCCCAAGCTCATAGAATTGTTGTGGTATTTATTAATCCGGTTCCAGTCAGATTCCATACACTAAAAATCGAATAGTGTGATGCAGGTAACAATAAAGACCATGGAACTTTAGTGGATGCTTATTATTAGTCTAACTCTAAAAGAACAAGTTGGTATGTATTTGAGGAATTTTGCCGGAAGCATATTATTAGTCTATAACTCTTAAAGAACAAGTTGGTACCTATGTATTGTTGGATTTTCTTGATTGGAGGATTCCCAAGCTCATAAGTTTGTCTTGGTATAAATATGACTCCGGTTCCAATCAGGTTCTATACACTTAAAAATGAAATAGTGTGATGCAGGCCACAATAAAAACTATGGAACTTTGTTAGATGCATATTATTAGTCTATAACTCTTAAAGAACAAGTTGGTACCTATGTATTGTTGGATTTTCTTGATTGGAGGATTCCCAAGCTCATAAGTTTGTCTTGGTATAAATATGACTCCGGTTCCAATCAAGTTCTATACACTTAAAAATGAAATAGTGTGATGCAGGCCACAATAAAAACTATGGAACTTTGTTAGATGCATATTATTAGTCTATAACTCTTTAAAGAACAAGTTGGTATGTATTGTTGGATTTTCATGATTGGAGGACTCCCAAGCTCATAAGTTTGTCGTGGTATATATGAATCTGGTTCCATGCAATAAAAATAAAATAGTGTGATGCAGGCCACAACAAAGACTATGGAACTTTACCGGATGCTTATTATAAGCATAAAAAAAAAGTTGGTAGGTATGCATGTATTGTTGGATTTTCATGAAGTTCATGTGTTGAAAGATAATTAAAAAGTAGATAGGCCTAATTTGTTAATTGAATCAAGTGTATATATAATATTGTATGTGTTTGAGAATAATCTAGTTAATGTTAAACTGTTATGGCTGGAATTAACTAACATTAAAATAGTTAAAGTCAAAAATGTATGATGATTTCAATTTAACTGTAATTTAACCAATATTTTAATGTTAGTGAACTCCATTCTGAGTGATGAAGTCGTCTACCTGCTTGAGTTGTTATTAAGAAAGAATGTTTCGAACTGCTACAGGAATGCTTTGCCTTTTTTGAAGTTTACGCAAAAGTTAAATCTATGAATTTTATACTTATATTTAAGTTGTATGGTGATTATTATTGTGTAAAGTAAAATTTAAAATAAAAGTTATATGTAAAAGTTCATTGGTTTTATTTGGTGTCCATATTAAAAATATATAAGTACTTACAAATAAATTATCTTATCAGGAAGATTTTAATTTCATACTAATTGGAGGTTTCAATATTATAAGGCAAGTTGTGTGAATGGAAGGCATTATCCACATTTATAAAATATTATTACTAAGTAACTGACTAAGGAGTTTCACATCCCACATCTGATGTCATATTTTTTAAATGACTTCCAACATAGTTTCCTTTCCAAAAGGAGGTGATATCAGAACCAGTTTGGATGTTTTTTATGTTTGAAAGGGTAGTACCAGTGTGGTCTCATATTAGAACCAAAACAAATGCACATACTATAAAAGCTAGGTAACATTTTTTTAATGAAATAATGGGACTGGACATCTTACTCCACAAGTTAAAAATCATCATCCAAATTGAAAAATCTCAAAGATTTGATTCTCTAGAATTCGATTATATGAGTTGCAAAACTAGCCACTTCAATCTAATGCATGCATTAGCAAAACTAGCCAGGTTGTACCAGTACCTAAAAATAACCTGGCTAGCTTTGCTAATGCATGCATTAGATTGAAGTTGGCTAGTTTTGCAACTGGGTGACTCATTATGTATATATGATTGCAATATTGAGGTAACAAAACCAAAAACTCTATATTGACAACCTTTACCTCTAAGGGCCGTATTAATAAACCAACCTCAACTCTGAGAGCGCTATTGAGAGCGACCTCAAGATGCTAATTAATAAACATATCTTAAGCTGTTGATTGAGATGCCGTAATCAGCCGAGTTAGTGTTTAATAATAAATCAATCTCGACTCTCAAGAGCGCACTTGCGATGTGCTTTGAGATGCAGAATGTTGAGTGCAGTCAATCTGTGACTTGTGAGCGTGATTGCAGTGCTAGAATAAAGGATTTCGAAAATATTATGTCAGAAGTTGATAATTATAATTATATTAACCATCATTATAAGAATATTTTTATATTCCTCTGGAAATAAACAAATTTATTTGGCATGATTGCGAAAAGATCTGAAGATTTGGTAGATATCAGAACCTGGCGAGGACTCGCTGAAGTCTAAAAAGATCCGAAATCGTAACCAAAGGATACGCGCTGGAAATACAGCGCTTAATCAATGAATTTTTATTGCGTTAAGTTCTTTAATAGATAGTGTAACTTTGAAAATATAGACATATATTATGGCTTACATCCTTTCTACAAAAAAACTAAAGTAAGGTTATGATAATTATGTAGAAAATCAACATTATGTTTAATATAATTGCATTTAATTTAATTCAACTACAACGAAGTAATAATTTTTAACCTTACGTTATATCTTATTTGAGCAAAAACCGAACTTTCACTAAAGAAAATAAATCGTTCATTCGTAGTTCATTCAATCTTGCTCTCAATTTCTGGTTCGTGACATAGCATCTTGAGATGCGGCTCTTGAAAGCGACATGATCTGAGATGCTCTTGAAGTGTCTTTATTAATCAGCAACGATCTTAAGATGCTGATCACAACTTGAGAGTGTATCAGTTGATATCGCACTTGAGAGCTCAATCAAGAGCGATTTATTAATACGGGCCTAACACTGTACGTAAACTAAATTTTAAGGAATGCTAGTTGATCAGGATTATGTACATGTGTCTTTATAAGATCTATATGTTTGAGAATTTATTTTCTTATTTACTTATAAGATAAATACATAGAAGTCCCCTATTCATTTTAACATCAATGACTATCATCCATTTCAGATTCATTTCTAGTAGTAGTGTGTTCTTTATTTGATTTGTGTTGGTTTTCAGGTCTGCTTGTGTTTATGTGCTTTCTCAACATTGGAGGTATGTTCACAAGATTTACGCGCTGAAGATTGGCTAGTGTTGAAATTAGAGATGCATTCTGAAATGTATACAGGAGAATTAAGCTAATGTTTATTTTAGTCATTTTGCTGTTGGCTTGTACATTTTTTAATTAGTCTATGACTGAGGGATAGGACTTACATCTTTAATAATTGACTCAAACTCTCCACCAGGGCTTGTGAAAATTTTAATTTGCTGCAGCTCTGCTGATCTGAAAGATTTTTAATACATATACAAAACAAGTTGAATGTTTGAAAACTAGTTTTTTGTTGGGCAACACTATTACCCTAGTTTGGTGCATAAGTGTAGGTGTACAAATGCCATGTGGATTCAGCCACCGCAAGGCCAATCCGTCTATCCAGCTGCTAGTGGTTGGACTGGTTCCAAATGGATTCATCCGGAGTCGAAACATGTATGCACATGTACACTAATAGAGTTTTCATATGCCGGGTAGACAGCTCTATGGGTAGATTATGCCAGTATGCGTGAAAGCGAGTGCATGCTCATACAATGGTGACATCCAGATGGCCAAGTGGTTAGTGACCATGACTGCAAAACCAACCAACAGTTGGGGGTTCGGATCCAGCTAGGTGCAAGCAATTGAGTGATGAGCAGAAATGTTTGTTTCCGAGTCATGGTTGTAATATTCATATCTATGTATGTTTAACCGTTGTCTAGTACCCATAGTATAGGGTATCCTAGTATAGGGCTAGGTAATTGGTGTGTGAATTCTCTCAAATATATCTACCCAAACACCTAAACTCGAGGGTAAAGCTTGTAGTGGTCACAAAAGCACAAAGAGGTTCATACCATTATGCAGAGGACAATAAAAAAACTTACATTAGTCCGAGCAGTTGTTTAGCAGTATTTAATTCTTCTAATAAGTCCTGCTGAAGTTGTTTCCTTTCATGAGTATTTTGTTCTGCGGTAGACATGATAATACTAGTACAATAATTAATAATTACATGAAATATAATATGAGAAAGAAATAACTACAAATCGTAACTATTTCAATTTAAACTAAACTGAATGATCCGAATGAAAGTGAAAACAAAACCAACGTTACGTACAAGTTCGTTTTAAATTTGACAGATGAGAACATACATGACACTTGACATGACTGACAGTGACTTTTTTAATTGCCTCTAGTGCATTTAGCCAAGCTTAATTCAACCTCAACCAAATAAAAAATAAATAAAAAAAAAAAACTCAAATTCAACCTAAAAGTTGTGACGATTTTTTATCCTGGAAATACATCGATTTTGTTTGAAGTTTGAAGATTAATCTGTTATCGATTATGACAGCATTGTCATTGTAAGCATGTGTAGCATTGTGTGTGTTAGTTCATGCACATTTTGTTATTAAGGTTCACAATAAATAATCAATTTTCCTTTATTTTTCTGTTTGTTTTTCTAATTCAATTTAATAATTTCTCACCGTATTATCCTTATATGATTATGTATTATATTATATATATATATTATTAGTAAGTATATTATTTGTATGTAAGATTATTTGTTTTTTTTTATTATCAATTCCAGAGCTCTTTCGCAATAAAGCCGCACACCCTATCATTTTTCTTGCACGACCAGCAGTGCGATTACGTAATGTTGATAATGACGGTTTCAAGCCGTAAAATTCAATAATGCTTTGCGATAGAGTCGATTTTGCTCTGAAAAAAGTGACAATCTGATTGCAGCCAAGTTATGTAATTGGGCCACTGGGGTGCGATTTTTGAGTGTCACTGGTGATTTCGAAATCAGCTTTTCGCAAAAGTGGTATTTTTGAATATCATACCTGTATTGACTCATTCGTTGTTCGTATTTTAGGAAAAACAACACGAATAGTAAGTAGGTTAGTTTATGAAACTATAAACGAAATGTCAAAAATATCACCGGGTGATTTCATTTACGAGTGCCACTCGTTTTGAAATCATTTTTCATCATTTCAAAACGAGTGGCACTCGTAAATGAAATCATACCTATGATATTTTTTATCACCCAGTGAAAATCAAAAATACGACTTTTGGGAATCGGTGACTTTTTCTCATATTAATCACTGATATTTAATCACTCGGTGATATTAAAAAATCGCACCCCTGGATGACTGGTAAAAAATGCTTCCTAGCATTAAGTGTACACTTTTTGTGCTAAAGTATTAAATAAATAAATAAGCCTTGTATTAGTGTCATAAATTTTAGGTATATGTTAGCCTACGTCTGGCGTATAAAATATTGTTTTATATGAGAACCATCTTTAATGAGCGGCTTTCCAAGTATCATTTTAGCAATATTTATATCACGCTAGATGGCGTTGGTGACAGTTTTGGTAACAATAGGTAATATTATTAGGTATTCTGTGACAATAGTGTGGTATAACATTCTGCGCTCCCTTGTTTATAGGAAGTTGTGCGTCAGTTTTGTAACAATTTCAATACTTTAGTATTCATTAGTAGTATTTTATACCTTCTTAATATTCTATATTATAAATTAAAGCTAATGATAAAAAGAAAATGTGCCATTTTATGTTATCTGCTTTAATAAAGGCGTAAAATTTGAATGTCAACACTGCCAATTTCATAATAAAAAAAAACAAATAACTAATTTTACAACACAAGCAACTTGTCAATCGTTTGTTTTGCTCATGGTTTGTGTATTTTTACGGAAAAACGCTGTTTTTACCTGCTTTCGATAACTACGTTGAGTTGAGTATATACCGAAAGTTACGCGAGCGCCATATTTTGACGATGAAAGAACTAAACAGACAATGCCTAATGGAAAACAGCAGATGAGATGCTGGAGAGACTTAATTCAGTGACACGCACAGACAATGAGCAATTAGCATAAACTATAGAATCACAGATCCTCTAGACATAAGGTTCCACACACATAGTAAACTTAGCATCCCACTTCTAATAATAGTGCTTTTAATATAAAATAAAAATAAAATAACAATCATACTATAAAATATGGTGGTAACCCTACTTTTAGCATATTAACTATTAAGTCTTCGGTGACATTACATTACTCAACTTTGGTCTCTCTCCTTTATGAAACAATACATAAGTCAATTATGGTCACTCTCCTTTATGAAAATATATATTCAAAACTAAAAATTCAGCATTGGCACTCTACTTTGTGAAACAATACAAAATTAAACCTAGCACCTTTGCACCAATTTAAAACAACCCAACACTAAAATATATATCATTATAACCATAGACATATAAGGCGGAAGACGATTTACAAGGTTGCCAATTCATCGGTGTCAAACTTACTGCCATGACACCCACGTGAGCTAGTCATTGCTACGACTGTGACGGAGGTCGGCCACGGTTGCTATCAGTCCGGCGCAACCACAAAGAAATTCTCAAATTTGTCTCAAATGTATGGACTATGGACTTTGGCAGAACAGTGAAGTTCATTTGTTTTTCAAATCCCAAGAACGAACCAAAATGAGCGAACTTTAGAGTCCAATCATAATAATCTATATGGTCCATTGAAATTTGTCAAGAAAAATCCAAAATTTCGGTTCTGCGATTTTTTAATTTTATTCATATTATTGTTAATAACGTGCTGTTTCGTGTTCTCTTTGAAGAATTATCAGTTTATAGTGTTAAACCGGTTTATATGATAATTTTAAAATGCCACCAACTTTAATAATAATAAATTGTTTATTTTGTAACAAGAAATTATGCCACATACATAATCAATCTATCAGTTATATCATTAATTACTTATTTATATCATGCAATTACTTAAACATGTTATTGTATGTATAGTGTAGATTGGTTCCCTAGTTACCACGGTAGGATTCCCTGTTTTTGCGGTAACTAGTTCTCTTCCAAGGATTTCAAATTATTATGCATAATGAGTACAAGTAGTATGAGTAGGTACATATGAGGAATGTACTCGTATATGAATAGATGATCGAAATCAACGCTCCGATGTTCGCACGTCAACTTGGGTCCTTCGAGCATATATCCAATGGAGATGCGAACTTTTTAATCCGCAAACTAACTATTATTTTATTTTAAAAAATAACACGGTTTGGCTATAATTACAGATCTTTGAAGTCAAGTATAGGACAAAATACCTAGAGGAAGCTCTAGCAATCCACACCACTATATAAAAGTGAAACTTTGTCTGTTTGTTTGGGGAGTTTTAACGCGATAACGGTTGAACGGATTTTGATGAAATTTGGAATGGATATAGCTAAAACCCACTCCTGGATATCCCTTGATATCTGGATATCTCCTGGATATCTTATCTCCAAGGTATCCCTTGAAATAAAACATAAGTTTACACGGAAAATAGTAAGTTTCCACGGGAAAACTGGAAAATGTTGATTACTCGCTGTACCATGGAAACGAAATAATATCAAGTCTGTCAAAAAGCATCGAGAGCGTTGGTGCCAAAGAGAATACAATACGTTGGTGCTATACTTTTGCATTAGTTTTTCAAAATCCTAGAAGAACATGGGATGTTTTTTACGCGATATTATACTGTAGTCCGCGCGGATGAAGTCACGAGCGAAAGCTATGATTTTACCATTTTAAAATACTTGGAAAATAATTTTAAGCTTTAAATTGTTTTTTTAAGACGTGTAAATACCTTTTTAAAAATTCATGGATTAAATGTTGTTGAGTACAATCTAAGGTTAACCCACTAATGTTTATTTTTTAAATTTAAAAACACGCTTTAAATAAATAAACTTACATTGCTTTATTTATTACTTATTTTATACATAATTGCTTGGACAATCATTTTTATCCAGATTGGAAATATTTCTCTCTTCTGTAACAGTCATACATAAAATAAAAGAATTGCATATAGTTTGATATTATTTAATAGCAGTACTTTATTATATTACAAGAAAATATAACTGTATTTTCAGTTAACCTGTCAGCTATCGGTATCCCGTACGAGATATATGAGTTATTTTTTTTACTTTTATTCTATATACTATTTATTTCTATCCTATGAACGAAAAGGTAATTAAAAGGGCTCTAACTACATACAACTTAAGTCTACCCTACCTACCTATTTTATTGTGTAATACTTTATTTTATATATCTTACAGCTAAGTACTTATGAAACATGAAATCTTACAAACTATATTAATCTATTACAGTACGTTCTGTCGCGAACAAATACTGACCGTTGATTCACGACCCCTAATGTCCACAGTAATAGTCTTGTCCCTTCTCCTAATAATACGATACGGACCAGAATAGAGGTTGCAACGAACGACGAACAGTGTCGAAAAGTGTGTATGAAAGCGTGCAACGTTTTAGGCACATTCTTGAGGTTCAGCATGCAACAATTTATACTGATCATAAGCCGCTTATTTACAGATTTTTACAGCGTCGCGAGAAGCTACCGCCTGCCCAGTTAAATCAATTGACGTTTATTAGTCAATTCACTACAGACATTGTCCATATTAAAGGCATAGATAATATAATCGCGACACAATGTCTCGCATTGAATCAATTTCTCTCGAAGAAGATTTTGCTGCACTCGCACTGTCTCAAGGTTCAGACCAAGAGATGGCTGAGATTCGGGATAAGACTTCACTTAAATTAGAAGACATTCTCATTCCTGGTACCAATGTTATGTTACTGTTGTTTGTGACACTTCTACTAGACGTCAAACTGCTTTTAATCGATGCCCATAACCTCAGCCACCCTGGTGCGCGGGCTACCGCTCGCATGGTGACTGAATGTTTGGCCAAATATGAATGCGGAATGTCGTTATTGGGTTCGTTCTTGCCCAGACTGTCAACGTTGTAAGGTGACTAGACATGTCGTGTCTCCTCTTTGCAATTTTAATGCGCCATCTGGAAGGTTTATTTACGTTCATTTGGACATTGTTGGTCCTTTGTCGCATTCTAATTGTTTTACTTATTGCCTCACAGCGATCGATAGATTGACGCGTTGGCCAGAGGTTTGGCCAATGAAATCGATCACCGCTGAGGAAGAAGCAGATCCTCTTTTAAGTGGATGGGTGTCTCGTTATGGTTTAGCTAGTGTTATGACGACTGATCAGGGACATCAAAGTGAATCCGCCCTTTTTCAGCGCCTTTTGAATGTTTGCGCTACTAAAAGGATTCGTACCACTAGTTATCATCGATGCGCTAATGGCATAACCGCTCGATCGATTCTATGCGCTACAGTCACTTTTTTTGTTTTCATTGATCATCAGAACTAACGCTACAGTCACTTTTTTTGTTTTCATCGATCATCGGACCAATCGATAGTGACGTAAATTTTGCCACTCGATTTTGAACATTATTG
The DNA here is from genome assembly GCA_946251855.1 of Alsophila aescularia. Classification (NCBI taxonomy): domain Eukaryota; kingdom Metazoa; phylum Arthropoda; class Insecta; order Lepidoptera; family Geometridae; genus Alsophila; species Alsophila aescularia. Next base: position 47,587,818 of record OX276380.1, read on the forward strand.
ACCTTAATAATCATTCAAATCTAAGCGTGTTTATGTAATTATTTTGCTTCGAAACCCACAACATAAACTCTTGAAATATGTGCCGTACCTATTTAGCTCCATAAATCACCAGTTTGTTTATCTAAGTGCTCAATGAAGTGGCCATAAAAACTGTTTGTTTACGCAAAGTCGGCGCGGCCAGATGTGTCGCGTAGACCTTCTTTTTTTTGTGGGTTGACAATCAGATACCTGTGATCTCGGCACGTACCCAATAAATCACCAGTTTGCGGCCAGATGTGTCGCGTCGACCTTCTTTTTTTTGTGGGTTGACAATCAAGTACCTGTAGTCTCAATGCATAAACAATCAATTACCAGTTTGCGGTTAGATGTGTCGCGTCGGCCATTTTTTTTTGGGTTATCAGTTTGGTCCTGCGGTCTTCAGCGCGTGGACAACCGAGCGGATAATAAAGCGGATGCATCGTCAACTTAAAGCGTCTTTGATGTGTCATTCAACGACATGGATGAAAGCACTTCCACTTGTTCTTCTCGATATGAAGACAGCGCTCAAAGAGGACATACGCTTCTCCGCTGAACTCGTTTATGGAGAAACTCTTCGTTTGCCTGGTGAATTTATTTTGACACCAGATGTTCCTATTAGTACGGATGTTGCAGATTTTGTCTTTGAACTCAGAAGGCACAAGGAAGCATTGCGTCCTGTGCCTGCATCGCATTACTCAAAACCATAAATTTTCATTTTCAAAGACTTAGCGACGGCAACGCATGTTTGGTTGACGAGACGACAAAGTCAAAGTCAAAGTCAAAGTATTTTATTGTAAATAGGCAAAAATAATAGCACTTTTACAAGTCAAAATTAACATCTCCTGAACAAAGAGATTTACATAAAATATTATAAAAAGATCAAATCAATCCAAATTTAGATAAACTAAGTATTCTTTGAGTTTGAAAAGGAAATTTCCCTTTCATGTGCCAACAGAGTTAAATCTCACACTGGAAAAGGAAATACCCTTCTGACTCTACCGGTGCTTCGGAAATACGCCCGTTAGAGAAGAGAGCACCAAGAAACTCTACGGGGATGTATTTTTTCCATATTTGTTCATTCTTTATATATTTTTCAAATGTCACAATTATAACAAAACATGTAAACTACAAATATAAAAGGTAAAAGTGACAATGAGATATCATATGATATATATGATATTATATGATCACTTATTATTATCAAGGAGCTTGGAGGCCATGCATTTCTGTCATTAATATAATCATTTACATTGTAATACGCTTTCTTTATGAGATTTACTTTAACAAAAGTTTTAAACCTATGCATTGGTAATTGATCAATGCCGTCAGGTAACTTATTAAAAAATCGTATACAGTTCCCCATATATGAACCACTAACTTTCTTTAACCGAAATCCAGACACTTTTAGGTTATTTTTATTTCTAGTATTAAAATTATGAACATCCCTATTTTTAACAAAGGTATTGATATTCTTCCGAACATACATTATATTTTCATATATATATATTGACAAGCCACTGTAAGAATATTGATCTCTTTAAAACGTTCCCTAAGAGAATCTCGGGATTTCATATTGTAAATGGAACGAATTGCTCTCTTCTGTAGCACAAATATTGATTGAATTTCCGCGGCCTTACCCCACAGCAAAATGCCATATGACATAATACTGTGAAAGTAACTAAAATATACTAATCTTGCAGTAGCTATATCGGTAAACTGTCTAATTTTACGTACTGCATAGGCTGCAGAGCTCAATCTACCAGCTAACAACGATATGTGAGGACCCCACTGTAATTTTGAATCTACAGTAATACCCAAAAATGTGGTTGACTGCACAAGGTCTACAGGCTCACTATTGATTAAAATACTTGAATTCGTAGGAACGCCTCTGACATTGGGTAGTGAAAATTTGATACATTTAGTTTTCTTAGGATTTAACATTAAATTGTTAGTTGTAAACCAACTAAGAACTAGCGCGATTGCCTTGTTAACGTCGTCAAAATTATTCAAGGTTCTGTCAATCTTAAAAATTAGAGAAGTATCATCTGCAAACAAAACAATATCACATAAGTTCTTTATGAAAAATGGAAGATCGTTAATGTAAATCAAGAACAAGAATGGCCCAAGTATTGAACCCTGTGGGACTCCCATTGTAATGAGAGATCCTGATGACCTCGCACCATTTACATCTACTTTTTGGATTCTATTGCTAAGATACGATGATAAAAGATCGAGAGCTTTCCCATTAACTCCGTAATGATTCAATTTAAAAATTAATGTTTCGTGGCAAACGCAGTCAAATGCTTTGGATAAATCACAGAAAACGCCAATTGCGTCCTGTGACTCCTCCCAAGCATTGAATATATGCCTTAAGAGCCCTGTGCCTGCGTCTGTCGTTGAACGGCCTTTAGTGAAGCCATATTGTTCATTATGAAACAGACCATTGAGATTGAAATGTGTTAATAACTGATTTAATATTACTTTCTCAAAAATTTTACTTAGAGCGGGAAGTATAGAAATGGGTCTGTAGTTAGTCGGATCATTTTTACTGCCAGACTTGAATAAGGGAATAAGTTTACTATTTTTCATTATGTCGGGAAAAACTCCTTCATCAACACAATTATTAAAAATAATTACTAAGTATGGAGCAATTATACCAATAATGGAACTTAAAATTTTAGTACATATTCCCCAGAGATCCTCTGTATTTTTTATGTTAAGCAATTTAAATGTCTTAACAATCGAATTAACATTAATATGTTTAAATTTAAATGTAACATCACACTTTTCAACGTTGCTTGAGAGCATACAAGAAGCCTCAACTGAGGATGATTTTAAAGACTGGGTAGTAACTGTTCGTCGTTCGTTGCAACCTCTTTTCTGGTCCGTATCGTACTATTAGAAGGGACAGGACTATTACTGTGGACATTAGGGGTCGTGAATCAACGGTCAGTATTTGTTCGCGACAGAACGTACTGTAATAGATTAATATAGTTTGTAAGATTTCATGTTTCATAAGTACTTAGCTGTAAGATATATAAAATAAAGTACTACACAATAAAATACGTAGGTAGGGTAGACTTAAGTTGTATGTAGTTAGAGCCCTTTTAATTACCTTTTCGTTCATAGGATAGAAATAAATAGTATATAGAATAAAGTAAATAGTCGTAAAAGTAAATAGAAAACAATTTTGTATAAAGTAGGTCTTAAAACTAACGCGTTGCATAGAGCGTTTGAGTTTGTATTATCCAATAAACGATAGCCGAGGTGAGGTAAGGATGAGAGGAAAATGGGTCACGGCGCGCGGATATAAATATAGCTCCGCCCGTTTCCAAATTAATTCTACTGACAGCAGCGATATGAGCACGTCACTCTGCCTCACCACGGATTTGAATTAACAATAAGTCTTTCACTTTGTCTCATCACCAAACCCAGAAAGTTATAGAAACTAGTGTGGGCTTACGGACTGTAAGCCCACACTAGTTTCTAGGTCCCACAGTATTGATCGAGTTAAACCTGCACATATGGAATCTGGTTTATCTAATGATGTTGTTGCTCCTTTCGTGTCGCGTCCAACAATGTCAGGTGATCCTGTGGGACCTACTGCAACTTCTGGTCCTATTGAGTTATCAGCAAATCATTTGATTTCTAGTTCACCTCGTCCTGCTCCTGTTGTTACTAGATCTGGCAGAAGAGTTCAATTCAGGGAAATATTAGACCTGTAATATAGTATATTTTTAAGTTTCTATTAATTAGAAAATAATAGATATATGTCTTCGTAGGGGGATGGTGTGGCGAAAACACGTCCAACCTTTTTAGTACTGTTACCGATCTTTGCAGTGTCTGTCACAAAGCCTTCCATGAGTACAGTCAGGAAGTAGGTGGAAATGCAACAGGAAATCAGAACCTAATATGATACTTTCCACATCCGCAATAACGAAATTCCACTTAAAATCACGCCTAAAACCTAAATTGAGATCATTGAATCATTCCGTAAGTGCAGATCTTCGTCTCATTTGCCACAACTAAATCATAAGGTTGTGGCTTATTATTGTGACCTTTAACTTGATTAATTGGAACACAAATCAGAACCGGTATCGCCAAGAAATTTTCGTTGAGAATACGGATCAGTGACAAAAAGTCAGCGACTTGAATAAGAGCGGTTGGAGGTCGCCGTTAGCGATCGCTCTTTTTGTTTATCCTAGTGGTAGTTATTATTGTTACTACCACTAGGTGTCGGACCCGTCCAGCTGCAAGGAGACATGCATTTGTGTGCCTTAGTTGCATACCAGTCATGATAAAAACACAGGGTAGTATCACGCGACCTAGAACGGCGACGACTCTGACTAAAACGACGGGATTATTACCGAAATCCCCACCAGACCGTCCCCACCAGTGGGGATTTCGGGAAAAATCTTAAAAAGTTTTCCCGAAATCCCCACTATAATCACAGTGGGGATTACAGGAATAAGCAAAAACACATTTTTACCGTTTTCCCCACCACGAGAAAACATTCTACTGTAAGCATTACCTAGGTACCTATTGTCTTATTTTCAAGACTACCAGCAGAAGCCTACATTACAGCTTTGCACCGCTCGCTCCCTGTCCGTGGTCCACCTACATAGTTCACCTGGCTGTACCAAGGGCAATGTTTTCTTTCCGTGGTCCAACTCAAAGATACAAAGGTGACGGACTCGTGGTCTCACCGTTTTGTCACACACAAACAGGTTGAGAAGGGCGTTTCCTCGTGGCCGAACTAGGCAGAGAAACTGTCAGTTTGTCTGAAATACATTTAGGGCTCCGAAACACTCGCATAGAGCACCTTGGATATTACGTAGGTACCTACCTACCGAGTAGGTGCTCTATATTATTGGAGTACGTAAGCGCGGTTCTTAAACTAGCTGATATGCACACGCACACTAGTACAAAAATAAATAAATTTATGTAACCACAATAATTTTATCTTTATTTCTTGCATTTTACATGTATCTTTATTTTCGACAAAAAACAAGCATAAAATATAGGATTACCAAACTTAAGCTACCAAAGGCCTGGCTTCTTGTCTTCTACTCTCCAACATTGAAAAAACTCTAAGTAGAAGTAGTTTCTAAAATCTTTGTAGGTCGTAAGTTGTGTATTTGTTATACACATAATTTGTTAAATTTATATTATCGTAGGCAATGATGTTTTAATATAATATCATTGATCGTACTTGTATTTTACTTTGATTCGTTTTCTATGTATCATCTTCTATGTATATCAAGATTGACATTGATTGACGTAAGTATTTATCAAAGAGTATTCAAATACAACGTAAGAGTATTTATATATTGTTTGACTCCCAACATAGTTTTCATTTTTAAAGCGTCTCAATTTCGAAGAAAGGAGAGCGTTTCAATGTATCAATACTTATAAGCATTTCCTACGTCAATGCTTACAAGGTATTTAAATCCTTTAATATCTGTGCTATAGTAAAGGCCTGGCCAAACAGGAGGTGCACCTAGCGCTCGTCAAAGCGTCAATAACGCTAAGAACACTTTCTTTGACCGCCTATATTCTGAAATAAATTATAACGCCCGCCGCGTCCTGACTGACGTCACGACGACATTGCGTTCGCATCGCTTCCTACTACTCTACCAGCGTGCACGCTCTGGCAGTAACAATCATGTAGATAGAGGGTGTGTAAAAGGGGTTAGTCCAACAGGGTCTACTATTTTTTCTACTACAGAACAGATTGGACAAAAAACTGTTCTACTGTGTAGTATTAGATATTGGATCCGAACAAATTGTGCATTGGATTTCCATGCTGTTGTTCTACGATAGAATATATTGGACAAAAAAAAACAATTTGTTATACTGAGTAGGTAGTAAGACATTTTAAAGTGACAAGTGTCAAAGTGGTAGGTGTCAAAGTGATAAGTGGCAGGTGTCAAAGTAACATAAGTTTAAAGTGATAAGTGTCTAAGTGACAGAAATCAAAGTGACAAGTGTCAAAGTGAATTTGAGGGAATGGTGAGGTAAGTTGGGGAAGGATGTAAGGGGAGGGTAGGGAAAGTTGGAAAAGTTGGTTGAAGTGAGGGGAAGGCAGGGGAAGTTGAGATAAGGTGAGGGGCAGCTGGGGTAATTTAGGAAAAAGTGAGGGGAAAAAAGAGGAGGAAGGGGAAGAGGGGGGGGGTGTGAGGGGAAGGGGGAATTTCAGGAAAGGGTGGGGGGAAGTGAAGGAAGTTAGGGGAGGGTAGGGTTAAGTGGTGAGGGAGGAAGGAGGAAGTTTGGAGGAGGGTGGGGAAGATGTGAGAGGAAGATGGAGAAGGGGGAGAAGGTAGGGGAATGTGGAGGAAGTGAGGGGAAGTTATGGGAGTTTGAGGAAAGGAAAGGAGAGGGTGGGGTAAATATAAAAATAAAAATAATATGGGCACGCGCCCGGACGCTCGCCCACAGTAACTATTTAGTTATCTGTGTCTAGACGCCATACATACATATATTTTAGCCCGGCCGTGCGCCCGAGGCGATTGCTATATTATGTCCCTTCTATGCCATAAATAACTGCATATTACTCTGTGTCTATGATAATACCTACATCCTCTTTATTATTTTTAGAACTATGTTTTACAATATACCTACTCATTGTCAATTTCCCCCGAATATATATGGCCAGTGCCTCCGCAGAAGCCATCTAATAAAAAAGAAGAAGTAGAATATATTAATTTTATATTTAGAAGAAACAATTGTTTTGTTTTTTCTCAAAATTGACAATTTCACAAATAGTGTTTTATCATTGCAAACGTCTAGATCAACTAGGGTATCCAAAACCGGAACTAATTTCAAGAACCGGGAATTTTGGTACTTCTGTACCTGTATTACGCTAGGTACTGTTGATTGTAATTTCAGGTTTTAAACCTGAAATTACAATCAACATTGGTTAGTTTATTGGGATTATTTTTGTTTGTATTGGAATAACCTAACTTGTTTGCGCCACTTTCATGCCTTTTCAATTGATAGTAACTTATTTAAACTTGTCACTTTACTTACCGATTATGAAAATATAATAATGAAAATATAATTGCAATTGGTTGCATTAGACCTGTAATCGGGCCGCTGGTCAACAGAACCGGGAGGAAAATAATATTTCTGAATTGACAAATGTCGGTGGAATCGTAAGAACATCGATGCCTGAGATAAATAACGCTCACTATCACCTTCCTATTCCATCGATCGCCAGAAACTAGGACAGTAACCGTTACGCGCAATAAAAAACAATATTTTACTATGTTTTTTCAATTCCCAAAAATAGATAGATAGATAATACTTTATTGCACCTAAAAAGATATTATTACACAAAATATTTCTTTAAATGAAGTACAATGGGCGGTCTTATCGCTAAGAGCGATCTCTTCCAGACAACCTTTGGATCGACAGTAATGGAAGAACAAGAAGTAGACGTCGGTGCAATAAAATAACATTCTATTACATAGATACTTTTGTAAAATACAATAAATCAATAACTATTTATACGATAAACTAATACATGTTATTACAATAAACTAATACATATTTATATTACAAATTAGATTTATATACATACTTTTACGTAGCAGTGCTTAGATTGGAGAGATAGTGATTCTTTACCATATTTTTAAATATAGGTACCGAAAGAAGAGGGAATCAGTATTGATTTCTTATATGACGTCATTAGACCCAGGAATTCCCGGTACTTTCGTGACCTGGATTTACCGGTTCTGAACCCTAGTGTCAATAAGTTCTAGCGAAGCGATTTTGAAAAAAATGTGTGTTGAAGCTACATACTGGTTTACCTGGTGAACCTAAATGTAGCATAATATAATAATTTTCAGCTGTCCCGAAAATTATAATTGTTATTTTCCTCGCATAACGAGCAGCACCTGGTTTAGTGACAATAAATTATTTTATTCTGCAAAACCGTAAGTGTATATAATTTTACTTCTTAGGTAGATCTTCGTTGAGATCAGAATCTAATTTATTGTTATCTTCTTAATATGCAGTACCAGTACAATAAAAATGATGGCGGCTACGTCTGCAACGACGTCGGAACGGGAACCAGTATTCCACATTATAAAAAAAAAAAAACGAGATTGCTCTTGAGAGGAGGCTTTCAATATGTTATAAAAAAAGAATACAAGAAAAGTGGCGCCATATGGGAGTGTACCCAGAGAAAAAAAGAAAAATGCAGGGGCTCCATTACAATTAAAGTAACATTTAATTATTCCCCGTAGATACACTTTGGAAAAATGCTCGCTTATTCGCTTCTATTACCTACTATACTATGTAATACACTAATACACAGTATAATAGCGTTTGTTCCCAGTAGTTTTGTATTTATGTACTAGCTGTGCCCGCGGCTTCGCTCGCGTGGTCATTTCTCTAGGTTAAAAGTACTCTATGTGCTATTCCAAGACCTAAAATAAACATTTGATCAAAATTCCTTCAGCCGTTAAAAAGTTTTTATCGATTGCTCGGCATCTAATCATTGGATTACGATACCAAGTACCCCAGGTCTTGGTCAAACCCTAAGCTATCCAACACTGAAAACTGCATCGCAATCGGTCTAATAGTTTTTACGTGATGCGCGAACAAACATACAGACAAACAAACAGACAGACACGAATTTTAAAAATGTTTTATTCTTGTTCAGTAGATCAGTCCAATTTTTTAAAATTATCTTCTTTGTACAGACTTTTACGTTATTATTGCCTATAGCTGTGCCCGCAGCATTGCTCGCGTGGTAGTTTTTCTGGGATATAATGATCCTTTGAGTTATTCCAGTACCAAAAGTACCAATATAGGTACCTACCTACCTGTGCTAACAACCTTCAGTGGCGATCCGACATGGTCGTGATAGGTTAGAAGACGAAGACGCGAGCGAAGCGTAACGAGCATAAAGCCCCATTATAGCTAAGAACCATCTTGTCGTGGCTTTTTTATGGAGATCTTGCTCCAAGCGTTCGATGGATAGTTCCGCAAGTGGCGAATAACGGTTAATCCCGAGAAGAGCGTAGCGATGCGTTTCACTCACGGGGTTAAACGCTATTTCCCAATTGACAGAATCACGATTAATGACCGATCCATACTGTGAGAAAGGTCAGTTAAATACTTAGGAGTCACCCTTGACTATCGACTCAACTTCAATCAGCACCGTCCACAAAAGGGCGGCATTCTACCAATACCGCCTCGCGTTACTCCTAGGCAGGCACAGTAAAATGTCTCAGTAGAAATAAGTTGACACTCTACAAAACCTGCGTCCGACCGACAATGACATACTCGTCCGTAGTATTCGCTCACGCCTCCCGTATTTCCCTTGAGAAACTTTAGACCTTGCAAAACAAATTCGTCCGATGTTGCAGTAGATGCCCCCTGGTATAAGAGGAACATCGACCTGCACAGCGATCTCGAGCTTCCCTCGATAGTTCAATATATGAAAAATTCCTCTCGCCGCTACTTTGACGTGGCACCCCATCACCCTAACCCCCTAGTAGTTCAGGCCTCTGACTACACGACAGATGCGACAACAGACGCACGGCCCCTCCGTAGACGTCCTAGAGACATCTTGAGCGATCCGGACGATGAAATCGCTGCCGCAGTGCAGGCAGCGATAGATTCACCCAATCCGTCATCTTCACCATCTTTCAACACAATTAGACACAGACACCGACCTCACCGGCGAGGTCGAAGGTCCCGTAATTAATGTCGATTTTATTCGCATTCGAGTTTCTTGCCGATTCTTCTCGAAGGTGTATTCCGAATCGGTGCTCAGTTATGCAATTCATTCAAAGGGCTCCAGCCATTTCATCAGGGCCCCCTTAATCACTACCTTCTATTAGAGATCCAGGGTGTTTAGTTCGATACTCCCCAAGTAATCAATGGCAACTGTCCAAGCCGAGGTTCGTACCTCCTGGGTGCCCTTGAGAAAGTGGCCAAAAACTTAACTTTGGCGTGCGCCTTCTGAATCACGCATTGCGGCGGAGCGCTTTTGCAGCCGCCCCACTGTCCCGGTGACGCTGTAGAGGTCAGCTATAGAACAACAGCAGATAGATTTTCTAAAAAAAAAAAAAAAAAACTAGTCGATTGTACGGGGTGTGCCTAGGTAGGTACAATGTTAGCCGTGTTGCAACCCTATGTATTTAAACAATTGGCGCGCGCGTGTAAATACGTCACCTAAGCGTAGCAGCGCGCTTGTATGGAGTGTCCAGAGTGTGACGACGTCATTGTGAGCTATGGGTGAAAACTGCGATTTCCTATGTCTAATCCCATGATTAACTCATTTTTTTAAGGGTTAGAAATAGATAGATATCAAATTATATGTGCTACGCAACGTAACTATAGCGTAAAGTTTAAACTAAGTAACCCATATCATTATAAAAGTTTTTAGATATTTTATTGCTAAATAAGAAAACACCTATATTACATGTATAATTTTAATTTAATACTTTTTCAGGACAACATCATATTAAATGAGAAGCCGCATACCAATTGTGTGCCTGATATGGCAAGGAACGAAGTCTTGCTCGAAATAGAAAATTTAAAAAAAGTCATAACTGACCCAGACGCACCAAAAGTGCCTACCGCATTTAATGCCTCTATGGCATCTTTGAAGGACAAAGGTCTCGATATCGTGACCAAGTTTCCTGAATTTACAAATATAAAAAATTCATTGTACCAGCACAGAAATGTGGCAGCTGGTGTAAAAAAAATGACGTGCAGAGAATGCAATGAGGTTGAGGTACCAGTTGCATTTAAAACATTTTTACTTGCGGATTATACTGATGCCAACGGCCGAATTTTAGTTTTTTGCACTGAAAACGCACAAAAGAGATTAGAAAACATAAAATTATTCTTTGGTGATGGAACTTTTCAAAGTTGCCCAAGTCCGTTCCAACAATTATACACAATTTTTGGAGACTTAGGTAGCTCCGTCACGACTGCAAAAGTAGTACCGTTGGTATACGCTCTGATGAGCAACAGGTCTCAAGATTCGTATAGAATTTTATTCGAAATGATCAAATCTCGATTGCCCAACTGGTGCCCCGAAATATTTAAAACTGATTTTGAACTGGCAGCAATGAACGGTATGCAGGAAGTTTTTGGAAATTGCAAGACAAATGGATGCTTTTTTCACTACGCGCAGGCAGTTTTTAAAAAGGGTAAGGCATTGAAATTCGCAAAGTCACTAGTTGCTAAGAGGCAAGTTAAACTTTCGGCAACTTTGCCTCTTCTTCCGATGAACAGGATTATTGAAGGTTGGCATTATGTTCTTTCTCAAGGCCGGCAAAATGAAAATAGTTTAAAATTTTATAAATACATGGAGAAACAATGGCTGAATCCAAAAATGCTGGAAAAGATTTGTGTATTTGGACAGCAACACCGCACCACAAATATTTTGGAGGGATGGCATCATAAATTAAACGCTAGAGTGGCTCAAAAAAACCCCACTCTTTTAAAGCTGCTCAATGCACTACGCGAAGATGCAAACTATTACGATATTCGCATCATACGCAACAAGTTCAGTCGGATGAACGAATACATTGAAAAAGATGAGTTCATCCGTGAAGTCCAAATGGAACTCGTCACTAATGAAATTGGAGTCAAATTATTTTTAGAAAAACTTATGCCACTTCAAAATTTTAAATGTGAAAATAAGAAACATTAACAGTTTCTTCCTCTATTTCATTTTCATGCTAAATGATGATGCAGTTAATGATGTTATGCTCTTGCTTAGAACTAACTTATTCACTCATGGCCAATTTAGACGTTTTCAATGTATTCGTGACGAGCTTTAAAAGTTTTTTTTTAACTTTTTTTTTTTTTTGCTTTCGATTGGGGTAAGTGTGGTGCGTTGCTCTAAATTTTCGTGGGTTCAGTCATTGTAACCAAATGTTTAAAGCGATGGTGGCCTAACGGTTCTATAGTGCAATTTAGAATCCAACGATACCGGGTTCAAAACCTAGGCTCCGCACCAATGACTTTTCTGAGTTATGTGTATTTTTCCATCACTACGTGCGTGCTTCGAAGGGCACGTTAAGCTGTCGGTCCCGGCTGTTATTGATTAAAGCAGTCGTTAAGCCATGTCAGAGGCCTCGGGCGGCTCGACAAACTTTGACACCAGAGGCCAGCACTACCTCATACGACAAACAAACAAAATGTTAAATAATATTATATTCAAGTTTATAGTTTTCTCGGCCTTGAGAAAGTACATAGTACATAGCCGTTCAACTATTAACGCAGCCACAGGTCTCACAAAGCATATATTTGACGCGTGGGAGAAGTCACAGAACGCAATTATCGTTTTCTGTGATCTATTTAATGCATTTGACTGCAACTTTTAAACTGTCGCGATTCGAACACATAGTTAAATATTTAAATTGGACTTAATCGCGCTGAAACCTTAATATTTATTTACCTCGACGTTTCGATCAAGTTGCATTGACGATCACGTCGACCACGTCGAGGTAAATAAATATTAAGTTTTCACCGCGATTAAGTCCCGTTTAAATATTTAACTATGCATTTGACTGCGTTAATGACAAAAACTTAATTTATAAATTAAAGCATTAGGGAGGAGTTCATGGGAAATCTCTACATTTTGTCTTCTCGTATCTTAGCAATGGAATCCAAAAGGTGGAAGTAAATGGTGTAAGGTCATTTGGATCTCTCATTACAAGGGAGTCCCGTAAGGTTCCACATGGTAGCCATTCTCATTCTTAGTTTACATTAGTGATCTTTCCCTTTTCATAAAGAGTTTATGTTATGTTGTTTTGTTTACATATGTATATTTATACAAATTTAAATATACTTTACAAATTTTTAAGATTGACAAAACCATGAACAGAAATATTTTAATAAAATAAATTAAGTTCTGCAATTCGTGACAGTTTATGACGAACTATGACTGTAGCACCACTACTTCTACCCACCTCATTTTTTTCTATAGACCTTTGCGTCAAGTATCGGCCGTTTCCTAATGAGAATTCGGGCATATTTTTATTTATTTGCTGGCAACACTGCTGGCACAATATAGCATTTAAGTATATTTTGATTAAAATTACACCGATAATAGGGGGTACCATAACTAAAAGAGCGACCGTAACAAAAAGGATTATATCGTCTCGCTTTTATAACTCTGTAACTATAACCTCCAAAGATCTAATTTTGGTGTATTTATTTTTAGCATATACAGGTTGTAGTTATGCATCCCCGCCATATTTGCAGAGGTAGGTATACTCCACTTACAGAACATGAATCATTAATAAAAGAAGTACAAAAAATATGAATTAAAAATAAGTAAAAAAGTTTATAAAAAGCGATATGTGTACGCGATCCTAATTTGAAATCACCCAGTGTGGCGAGAGCTTGCGTCCACACACACTAATGAAGCCTTGTCCCGTGTATTGCCTGTTTCACGCACACTACGCGCCGGCTGCGGCGTGCGGCGCGGCAGCGCCCCAAGGCTGGCGCGGGTCATTGCCCCGGTCGTTGCCCGAGCCACAGAATAAAGAAGTAATGCCCGAGCACGCCGAGCAGCTGTTCGATCACTCAAGCTCGCCGCAATACGCTCGATGCTAAAATGGAGCAATTTTCTAATGTCGAATTTAGGGAGATGGTTCATTTGTTTTTTTTTTTTTGCCCACGCCCACGCGTCGTGTTTTTAGGTGCCACACAGAGCAATTCCAGGTGTTAATTCAATGTGAACGTGTAAAAAAATTACACAAAACATTAAGACATCGTGCTCAATTGTGCATTGAAAATGAAGGAGGATACTGAAGAGTATCAAGATAACGTAAATTGTAAACTTGTTCATAATTTTTTACATTCCAATCGAACTGTAAATAAGCAGATTCCATTTTTTTACCACGCCGGAAATTCCTAACTAATCAACGTTGATGATACATTCTCACTTGCATTAAGTTTATTTATACCAACTAATAATTAAAGGTTCGCTATTTATTCTGTGGCGCGGGCGGCGGCGGCGCGCGGCGCGTCTATAGGAGTGCGCACACATACCTACCATACATGTGTATGTGTCGTGGGGTTCTACTCCAAAACAAAGTTAAATTAATTGATTAAAGGGCCTACTACGATTTATCAATAAAATATTTAATTAAAAATTCCACCTCCAGTTAAATGTAGGAATTAAATAGTATTGTTAGTTAATTAAGGTATACCTATTACAATCGACTCTGCGAATATGGCGGGGATGGAAAACTACAACCTGTATAGTCAGCTAGATTATGTAATATATATTTTTTGTCAAAAGACAGAGGGGGGAGGCCGAACACACAGGGCAAAATCAGAAAAAAACTATGATTCTTGGATCTTTAATTCGGTATAACTCGCAATTTGTACGTGGCGTAGACGTTTCACGACAAACAAACGGCCGTGCACCCTGAAATAGCCCCACCCTCTCTTTTGATACCGGCATGCAGCGTCCCCGCAACATCAAATCTCAGGACAGGTCGCGCATCGTCGCGTTTATACATCGTTTACACAGACTTTTTACATCGTTGTCTGTTTTCAATCAGTTTTAAATATTTACTTGGTGCCATTGTGAGTATTCGGGAAAATGAAACAATTTTGGATACTTGTTCGTGATCTGGCACTACCTATGCTATTAAAGGTCACCCTTACATCATCATGTCATGTGTCGTCATGGACTACACTTAGGATTGCCAGACGTCCTGGAAATCCAGGATAGTCTTGTCACGAGTCCAGTAATTTCACTTTACTGTCCCGGAATCCATGAATAGGTAGGTACTAGACTAAGTATAATCAATGACCTATCTGGCGATGACATGACTGAAGTAGATAAGTATGATTTTAATACCATTTTCAAGATAACAAAAAACAATAAATAACATACCAATAAATAACGTCCGCAATACAAAAAACATACCACAAAAATACTGTTATAGCGAGACCGAAAGCCAAGATAAGGCCCTTTGGTCGCTGCATGTCCAGTGACGTGTAGGAATCAAAAATATTCGTTGGATATAATTGTACGAGAGTTGATTGATGTATTGCAGTTTCATTTTTTATAAAGTCTTCGTGTATGGAAACTGATTATTAAGCAGATATGAAAATTCATGATCAATATCTAATATATTTTTGGATATCTAAAGAGGTTATTTATGTATTTTTACATCTCTCATATTCGGTAAGTAGGTCCTTATTACCCCCAAATGGGGCTTGTAGGTGACCAATTAGCGCTCTAGGGTAATAATGTAGCTAGAAAAGCCCTAGGGCGGTAAGTAATAAAAAAAAAACTTCACTGTTTAAAAAAGTTCGCGTACATCTACGAAGATCTAACCATCATACTGGCAATAGACATCATGCATTCAGCCCAATGACAAAAGAGGTCGCTTCGCTATTCAGCCTTGTCTTCGTATGAGTATAATAGTCATCAATTTTAAATATCGAACGGCGAAGCTCAATTTCGTTTTTGAAAAAAAGAATTTAAAAAAATATGAAAAAAGGCGGGAATAGAAAACTTTTACTTTAAATATTGTTTGTTTTTGGGATTTTTTATAATTACGTGCTAATTACGAAAAAAACATGAGTTCTGCAAGTGATGAAGATATAAGCTGCACTCCCGATTCAATGAAAATGGAAGCTGAAGCAGCAATTAATAATATTTTTCCTGAAAGTTCTAAAGAGAGATATTTGAAAACTTACGACGAGTTCATGAAGTGGCGAAAAGAAAAACGAGTAAAGTCTTTATCTGAGACTGTATTCTTAACATACTTTAGTGAGCTATCAAAAAAACTGCAGCTATCTAGTTTGTGGTGCATTTATTCAATGTTAAAAGCAACTATGAGTACTAAACACGACATCAATATCAAGAACTTTTCAAAATTATCGTCTTTTCTAAAAAAACAATCAGCTGGGCACAAAAGCAAAAAGTCAAAGGTTTTTACAGCGCAAGACGTGAAAACATTCATAAATGAAGCCCCTGATGACATATATTTAGCTGTTAAGGTACGTAAAATAACAAATCACACAATGGTAATACTTCATCATTTATCTTTTAAATTCTTACAATCCTATAAAACATACTTACTTATTTTTATATTTCGCTTGTTTTAGGTGGTTCTTATCTTCGGTATAACTGGCGCATGCCGAGGTATTGAATTGACAAATATAACAATAGAGAACATAGAACAACAAGGTCAGTTGTTAGTAATTAAACTACCGAACACAAAAACTAAAATTGACCGAACATTTGTAGTTCCTCAAGAATTCTCTGAATTCATACAAAAATACAGAAATCTTCGTCCTGAAAATGTAAACACCAACCGATTTTTTTGAAGTACCACCAAGGCAAATGCTACAAACAACTTATTGGAAAAAATACCATCAGAAGTATGCCGAAGCAAATCGCAAGTTATTTAAAGTTAGATAACCCGGAATTGTACACAGGTCATTGCTTCCGGAGAACATCGGCTACACTTTTAGCCGATGCTGGGGCTAACTTAACCACTATAAAAAGGCACGGTGGGTGGAAATCCAGCAAGGTGGCTGAAGGTTACATCGAAGATTCCATACAAAATAAAAGTAAAATTACCAACCAAATAACGGAAACTATTTATTATTATTCAGCTTTCAAAAAATGAAACATCTTTCTCAAGAGATGATCCGCAACCATCAACTTCTGCTGAAGAAAGCTTCATCCCGTCAGATTTTGTCCATGACCAACAAATATTACAATCTCAAACTATTAACATACCCAAAAAACACCTGTCCCTAAAATTTGAAAATTGTTCTCATTTCACTGTAAATTTTAACTAATAAAATGTTTTATTCTTGTAATGCCGGTTTTTTTCTACTTACCTCACAATCGAGATGTAAAGCAGAGTAGTTAGCTCGGGTGTAAGCATCAATTGCACCCTTGAACTATAGGCGCCCTCGCTGCGCTCGTGCGCCTAAATATCTCGGGCTGCAATTGATGCCTTACAGCCCTTGGCTACTAATCTACTATTTGTGATTCTTTACGGAAAAAAAGGAAAAAGATGTGTGGTGTCCATATTTTCGAAACTGACAAGTAGACCGTTCGTTTTGAAGTAGAAAATAACTGTTAAAAACACTAAATATTTGGCGTTCACCTTGGACGTTTGTGGGCGAGCATTCTAAAATGTTTTCGATCACTGTTCGTTTTGCATGCTTAAATGACATGACAGTTAAATTTGACATAGGAAAAGCGAGTTATTCCGTTTGGGTATTGGGTCGTTTTTCATTCAGTTTGGGAAGGATATATTGGGGCATGCCCCGTTTAAAGTCAAAAGTTGCAAAAGTATTGATAATGTTCAAAGCGAAAGGCTTGTTCAAAATTTACATTTCAAAACTGTCCACAACGCCATCTCATCATCTTGAACGCAGGGATGATGGGTGGCTTCCGGTATTTTTAGCAGTAGTGAGACAGTTGGTGCTGAAACTAAAGTAAAAGAAGGTACATGCAACCCTAAGTCTACACTCCAGATACAACTTTTGTGTATAATTGTTGTGTATGTGGCTAAAATTACAAATTTAACATTATTACCTACTATTTTTTCTTTTTGGTGTGTAAACATGTAATGGCGCGGTACGGGGGTAACGACGACTCTTGGCACCACTCGTGGCTCGTCGGCTCTTTCCTCCTCAGCTTATTCAAGTAATAAGCCATCACATTTTTTTATTGTGCTAAATGTAATCACTCCAGTTGGGAATTTAACTCGGGTATTACAGACTGGCGGCCGAACGGTCTCGCGTTGCGCTAACCAGACTAGTGGTGTTAGGCCGAAAAGCTCGTTCGTACTTTTTCCAACACTGTTACTAGTGTTGGAAAAAGTAAGTATAGATCAGATGAAGAGTTGCTGATTCACAGTTGACCAATGAGAGTGCGCGGTGCATAACGTTGCTCGTTGTTTTAGTTATTTTATTTTATTATGTGTACTCTACATCTGCCAGGCGTCCCGCGAATTCTTTTTTTTTAATTTGCTGGTTAAAGTGTGTTTAATAATATAATACTTATTTAATACATCGATCTGATGAACACAAACGATGATAAGCTCCAAAATCCTTTCTTTTTTTATTTATGTTATACATCCACATTCATTTTCTGCGCGAACGTGACAATGCTAGGTACAAAAGTAATAGTTCTTCATCTGAATCACTTGCCATCTCTTGACAAATACTGTTGTTCTTCAGCAGCCCGATTACAGAACTTGGTTACAATCGGATTATCACTTTTTTCATAGCAATTTCGACTCTATCGCAAGGCATTAGTGATATCGATACTGAGAATTCGATTGAAGCCAAGTTATGGAATCGGGCTGCTGAACTTCTTTGTTGTGTCCACACACATCGGGAACGGAAGAAGTTTTGTTTACTCTATGTTCGCACAGTTTAATTTATTGACAGTAAAAATTGTCTACAATTTTCCTTAGTCTGTGGTATAATTTAGTTGTCATTATTTGTCAATTCAAATACTGTCATGTCATCACATCACTGTTGGAGTATTGTGTTGTCATCGATCAGTTTAGAATTCGCATTACTTAAAATATTTCATGAATAGTTCTTATTCTTCCACCACCTTCCTTGGCGTAGTAGGCTGCGGCTGCGGGCGAAAGTTCCTTTTGCCGTGGCTGGCCGCCGGGGGCAACTACTCCGGGGAACGAATGTCCTGCCCTTAGCCGGCCTCTCGGCGCCTCTGTTTGGTCCCAATGTGGTCATCTGTGGGGCCGCCCGGCCCTCTCGTCTCTCTTCGCTATCATCCAACAGGACGACCTCGCGAGGGAGAGTGCAGTCGTTAATAGAGAAAATTATGCGACTGTTAATCTGTTACCCGTTTTACTTCTCAAGAATACGAGAACATATGTCTTTATGTTATGATGAATTACCAGGTAATAAACTTGTGAATAAACAATCAAATTGTGAATGTTGTGAATAAAAGTACTACTACATCAGGTACTTACCTAGTTTACCTATCTTGCGGGATACAATAAAGGTAACTCATCACATAATTGCCTTGTGTTTAAAGAGACAATACAAAAAAAAAAACTTTGCCTGTCGCTCGTACGTTTTAACATATAAACACTGTAGATGTTCATAAACAACATATGAAAAATTTCCAATACACATTTTTCAACAAAATATTGTAAGATTTAGCCAGACTACAAATACCCCACACAATTTAAGTAAGAAATCTTTGAAATGATGCATCATCTCCTCATAAACTAAGTTTTTTTGATCAATTTTTATATGTAACTTTTGAGTTGGTAGTGCAAAGAGAAGCTGTTGGCACAGAATAAATAATAGTGCTGCATACTGGTATTATAAAGATAATTTCACTATTCTGAATGATGATTTGTTTCAGCTTTAAATTTTTTGCCAAAAACGAAAAGTCTCTAAAGGGGTACTCATGGTTGGCGGCCTACTGCCAATTTTCATGTTGATAGCTCTTCAAGCCGCAATGCCATGGCAGATACGGCAGTGTGATTGTGAGTATCGTTGAAGTTGTATACCTAGGTATTATTTATGATGTGAAATATGTATGCCAAAGCGTGGCAGGGACTAGGCACTGCGAGTTTGCCATGCGCTCCCAGCAGCAACCGCAAGGAATCCCGATGGTAGTGCCTCCGGCCATGTATGGTTGCATCTTAGCAGCACACGCACACTCAGTAAAATAAGCTTGGTCATAGCATAGTACAACATAGTGCACCAATCATAGTGCACTCGCGACTCCACACGTGTGCCTCTCCCATGCAGCTCGCGCTAATAAATTGAATAATATTATATTTTACAAGTAGCTCAAACGCTCGGCTACACATTCTGATAACGCGGATATGGACTTGTGTTTGTCATTTTAAAAATATCTGTTTGAAATCTGATCACCACAAGTCGCAGTCATGATCGCTCTAAATAATGGTATAATAATTAAATAATGACCTATTTTGTAAATGTGTCGCCTCATCCTCTTTTGCACCAAAGCGCTTCACCTCCGGCTCACCTCGTCTAAAACATATTGTGCAAAGATTTTATAAAATATTTGTGAATTCAGGAAACATTTGTCATTTAAAGATGAAATACTGACATTAAATGTAGTATTATAGCAAGTCTCAATCGTTACGCTTCTTCATTCATTAGAAAAACTGCAAATGAGTGAAATGTACTGTCTGATTATATCCCAGGTGTGTTCAAGGCAAGTGTGCAATAAAAAAAAAACTGGGTTTTTAAGCCGTAAAGACCGTAGCTGTGTGCTACCCGGAGACATAGATAGATATATAGATTAACTCTTTATTCAACACCGAGAAAGACACAAGTACAACGAGAAATTATATATAAAAATAATAATTGTCACAGGTATGATATAGTTAATTTTAAAAGATTGCTACGGATAAAATGTTTATTTAAAATGACTTTAAGATTAATTTAAGAGACTTAAGTTTCTTTAATATGTATTTCTAATTGTAAAATAATCATTTATTTTTAATACCTAGACTTCCAAAAGGAGGAGATTCTCAATTCGCCTATATATATTTTTAACCAACTACGGCGATGAAGGTCAGTGTAATGAGTTTAACATTGAATGTGTATGTATGTGGATGTTCCACCATAGCATCGTTGCTATTCTCTCAATTTTGACAAACAAGGTATTGTTTGATTTGTCTTCATCGCAATGATAGGGTACCTACTTACATAGATGTCTTGTATGTTGTCATAATTGTTTCTTTATGTAAATCCATTCAAACTTGAATTTTAATTTAATTAATTGATCATTTAGTTTTGCTTATTTACTTCTTTATATTTAAATGGCATTGATAATCAATCACCAAACACTACTGATTTGATTTTATGTTCTAGGTTGCTTACCTATCTACATAAAATAAAAAAAAAAACAGTAATTAATTGAATGTTTGTTACACACAAAGCCTATGGTTTTTGTTAAAATAAGTGTAATTGTTTTTTCTAAGTATTTATTTGTACCTACTGTTTCGAAACAAAAATAAAAAAATATATTAAAACAATTACAAAACTAATGTTTTAATGATTTTAGCATTAATGCCTCCGTAGCCAGAACAAATCTAATAATTTTCTAAAGGAAAAATTCCCAGTAAGATTGATTTTTGGTTAAAGGTATTTTCCGCACAGAGGCACGGAATTGTGCAGGTTCGAATCCAGTCTGTGATCCAAATTTTTCCTTTAGAAAATTATTTTATACCTAATTACAAAACTGACACTTTATTTATCATAATGCCCTGAGGTTAAGATAAGTATACATACTAACATATGATACTCCCTATTACAAAAGATATAACACCAATGTTACCGCAATCTAGGGTTGAAATCACATAATTTATATTTTTACCCAACTGAGCGGAGGGTATTGTTTTTAACAGCTTATGTATTTTTGTTCCTTTGTAAAATAAAGACCAAACGTGTGGACCAATTTTGATGATTCTTCTTCATATCAAGAGGATAACTATACACACATTGTCTTTGTATGTGTGTATGTTACCCTCAGACCAAAAAACACTAAAGAGATATTACCTCATATCTCTTGTATTTATAAATCGATAATGATAATTGTTTTATGAACCCCCAAACAAAGAGACGGGTGTTATAAGTTTAGGGCGTGTATCACTGTGTGTGTGTGTGTCCGTCTGTGGCATCGTAGCTCCCAAACGAATGGACCGATTTTGATGCGGTTTCTTCTGTTTGAAAGCTGATGTGATCGAGAGGGTTCTTAGCAATATAGGGTGAGGGGCCGGGGTTTATATACATTTTTAATTGGTGCTTGTTGGAAAAAATAAATATTCAGGTACCTCAGACCAAATATTACTAATATTTCCAGAGTCAGGTACAGTATTATAACAAAATTGGTTATGCAGTTTTTTAATAATTAATCTATTTTAAGTGAACTCAGTGCATTATTTTTTGTGTTTCTTCATATCTTTTTTACACACGCAGATACTCCAATATTCATGGACTAGCTGTGCCAGTGGCTTTGCCCGCGTGGTCATTTCAAAGTAGCCCATACGCGTTATTCCAGGCCCAAGTAACTATAAAGTACAATATACTACATTACTTCAAAATTCATTTTGCCGACAAAAAGTTTTTTATCGATTGTTCAGCTTCTACTCATCAGATTGAGATACCAAGTAAACCAGCTTTAAGTCTAACCCTAAGCTAGCTAACAGTGAAAATTGCGTCGCAATCGGTCTAGTAGTTTTTACGTGATGCACGAACAAACAAACAGACAAACACGATTTAAAAAAATGTTCAAATTCTTGTTCATTAGCTTATTTTAATTGCCCTAGACTATATTTTTTGTTTATCTTCTTTTTAAAGACTTTTTCGTTCTTATTGCTTTATTTTAACTACTGAGTCCGCGGCTTTGCCCGCGCGGTCATTTTTCTGGGATATAAGGGTCCTGTGATATTCCAAAACCAAAAGTACTAAAATCATCAAACTTCGTTCAGACGTAAAATGTTTTTTTATCGATTACTCTAATTTTACTCATCAGATTGAGATACCAAGTACCTACACCAGTTTTTAAGTAAAACCAAGCTATCGAACAATGAAAACAGCAGCGCAATCGGTTCAGTATTTTTTACGTCATGCGAGAACAAACAGACAGTTACGATTCTTAAAAATGCTAGATTCTGGTTCAGTAGCATAAGTACCCTAGACCATTTTTTTAAATATCTTTATTGCTCAGATTTTATGGTATTTACTGCTTTATTATATGTATAGATAGGTAGATAATGAGCAGTCGTGCGCAAAAAATGTTTAATGCCTGTAGTGGAAATGTGTAATTTGATTGTGCTCTAAGACGAATATTACTGTATTTTTTATAACTGCATGGTTCGCTATGGGAACTTCTGTTAGCAAACTATGCATGGATAAGTAAACTCTTTGTTATCAAGTTGTCATTTACAAAAGAGATTTTCAATCTCCTCTTCGGTCATGTCAATTGCAATGCCAAACATTATGTTTGATTGCAATGTCCTTTATGTTCTGAGAAATATTGTCTTTGGATTATAAACTACGAAAGGAAAACCATAAGTTTTATTTATTTAATACATGATATCAACAGAAGCGCACACAGTCACACTAGAGACAAATTGGAGAAACGAGGGCGCGCCGCGACAGCCAGGGCCTCTGCATCAGTGAAGCGAAAAAATCCAACATCGAACAATTATAAAGAGTAACTTCTTTGCAGCTAGGTAAAGTTGAATTCGCACATTGCCAAGTTTTAAAGGATCACACGCGCCCGCGGCCCGGCGGTGCTCCGCCCCGAGCGAAACTAACAAGCGCGGTCGCCGCGCGCGCCCCCACGTGCCTGGCTGAGAGGAAGCAATTTAATTGTAATAAATAAATAATATATAATCGTCAAAACATAATTGTTTCATTCATTAGGGATGTTCATATAAAGGCGATGATAAAGTTGAGCATTCACTTGTAAATGAGCATCAGTGTGACCAGATTCAAATGTCAAATTCTGCTAGCCTGAATGACAAAAACTGCTAAAACATGCTAGATATTTTTCATATAATGCTAAAATACTGCTTTCACAGATATTGCTTAAACATAAGAAAATATGAAAAAAATGCCAATTTGTACGATTAGAATGTCATTTTTATTAGGGTTCCATACCCAAAGAGTGTCAACGGTCAACTATAATATTTTTAAGCCTACGCTGTCTGTCTGTTTGTCCGTCCTACCTTTTAACGACTGTATCTTTTGAACCGATACTGTATCTTTGGAGAAAATAGTATCCGAATGGTATCATGTTGCACTTTACAATCTGACGGATTATGGCCCATTCTCTCTCTCTCTCTCTCAAGGCCCGTGTCCCAGCAGCGGGAACTGATAACGATGATCTTTTGAACTGTAATAGATATTAAAATGTTTATAGAATATGACTGTAATGTTATGGCGGATTAATTAAGAAATAATAATAATAAAAAAGGGGGGATCCCTATACAACAAAAGTACTTATTACGTATTTTGTCTTTGCTCTAAGCGGTGATAAGTACAAGCGTAAAAGTCAAACTTGGTATGATTACACACTCTAAAGTAAAACTATAATAAGAAAAATAAAAGTGGTGTGGTAAGGAACCCTCAGTGCGCGGCCCAACTCGCACTTGGCCAGTTCATTTCTATTTACAACACAATTCACTCATCACTATCACTGTTCTTAGCAAATTCTTTGTATAATGATGATGAGTTAAGAGATAATGTTAACATATTTTTGTCGGCTCGAAATTCACACACCCATTTTCTCATATATTTCCTTTTTGCCTTTTTGGCATGCAAAATTACAGAATCGTCATGTTTATTTTTGAACCGATTTCTAAGCTGGATTTTTATATTGTTAATAAGTGAAATGATTTGTTCACAATAAGTGTGTGGCATTAGTAAAATCATAATAGCCCCCGCAAGATTCACAATGTTGGGTGTACCAACACCATTACCATTACCATTTAAATTAAATTAAATTCATCGTTTCAATTTGACTTCAGAAATTTTCGGTTTCTGTTGGTTTGGCATCAGAGCTGCTTCCAGAAGCCAATAAACTCAAATATAAATGCGTACTGTGTTCACTTTTGGGGCATTTTGAAACGCGTTCAATAAATCCTGCCAGATTATTGCTATTATTGGATGCTATTATTGGATGCATCATTGGATTCTGCTAAATAATGCTAGATTTCAATAAAATGCTAAAAAACCTGCTAGGAGCTAAAATGAGAGTCAAATCCTGCTGAAATCGCAGGAACCTGCTAAATATGGTCACACTGATGAGCATTCTAGCGAATATTACATGACAGGAAGGGAGTTTCCTCGTGGCCTAACTAGAAAGGTCACATGAAATAACGTTGTTCAGTTCGACAACATTAATACAATGCTCAGGTTTATGTATACTACTAGAGACCCGCCCCGGCTTCGCAGGAGCAGGTCGATTATTAATTTACCATCATTCATCAGCCCGTGTAGTTTAATAAAGAAACTACTGAACTTTATGATGAAATTTAAATGGGCCCACAAGGTCTAGGCCATTGAGAATCTTCTTGTGGAAGTCTATTAATAATAACGGTTACTTAAAAAAACTATCTAAACAACAGGAACGAAGAAATCCTGTTGGTCAGGCTAGTCTAACCACCAAAATCTGGCCATTAGGAAACACTAATTAAGTACTTCCAAATTTTATATCATCACTTTTCTCCCGTTAAAATCCATAAGCCATCCGTTTTTTGTATTAAAATAGATAGGTGGGTGCACGGGCGCAGAAATACAACAATATATTTTCTTGAATTGCAGTTTCCTGTAAAGCTGATAAGTAGGTAATCTGGAAATAAGATAGATCAGTGGGTACCTATAGTTAGTTCTATAGTAGCCGTGGTGGGGAAAACGGTAAAAATATTTTTTTGCTTGTTACCGAAATCCCCACTGCTTATCCTGGTGGGGATTTCGGGAAAACTTTTTTAGCTTTTTCCCGAAATCCCCACTGGTGGGGACGGTCTGGTGGGGATTTCGGTAATAATCCAAACGACGTCGGTTTCCTATCACCTAACTGTTTCTTGTCTAATAAACAGCGTATTTTCTCCTCATGAGGAACCGAAAATTGAGAAATGATTGCATGGCGCAACTTGATGTATGGATCATTCTCAGGTGGTTGTAATATTATGTCTTCAACTTCGCGGGTACAATCTGTGTCTAAGTGACCTATTGCGTAATAAAATTTGGTTGATTGCTGCGATATATTGTTCATGTGGAGCTGTGCCTATAAACTCGCGAACCACAATGCCAGGAGATCTTTGCAAAACGGGGGAATTCTAATAGATAATCGGTTCAATACGACCTTACTACATGTTGCTTCCGAAAAAAAATCGATATCGCTGTCACTCATTTTAAAATAAAGAAGGTCGGCCAGTTTCATACAAGCTGTAACTGACCGTAAAGTGTTGCGTCCATAAATTATCTATTGTTTGATTGATTATTCATATTAAAACATGACATAATATATGGAAATTCTTCTTTTTTTTAAATCCTAATTTATATTTTTTTGTTTTTAGCTTAGAATTTAATAAAACAGCGGTGGCATTCATAAAATAACTACTTACAGTTTATACTGGACATAGACACACTTACGTCTGCAGTGCGATTACGTAATGTTGATCATGACGGTTTCAAGCCGTCAAATTCAATAATGCTTTGCGATAGAGTCGATTTTGCTATGAAAAAAGTGATAATCTGATTGAAGCCAAGTTCTGTGGTCGGGCCGCTGTATTTTCATAGATTGTTACTTGACGTGACATTTGTCAAATCCCACCAATTGACAAAGAACAGACCCACAGACTACCTAAAACCTTGTTAGCTCAGACCAAATAATAAATGATAATAACAATGATGGTATTTTGGTATCAATGATTTAGTTGCGCTCGAGCGCATGTCAATAAAGAGGGCGAAACGTCACGACGTGGATTCAACAGACACGGCGCGGCACCTTCCTATTACTGGCTTATAGAAATACAAAAACCTCAGTTTCCTTTAGTAATAATATTATTGTTTTAAAAGTTACTCTCCCTATATAAGCAGACAGCGGGGTCTGCTTGTTACCTTTTCACGACTAAATGACTGAGCCGATCTTGATAAAAAAATATAAATATATCAAAAAACATGAGGAAGAGTATAAGCTACTCTTCTCCAACGTCATTATTTTTCGTCGATACAGCGGGATGCAACTAGTAATATCGCAAAATAGTATAAATATGTATAAATATAGTATAAATAAAGTGTGACGTATCCTATGGTCCTCTTTGCAGACGATAGTACAGCAATAATTAAGTGCCAACATTTAAGCAATTACGAAAATGACATCAATAAGGCATTGACTCAAATTGTTACTTGGTTGGATAATAATAATTTAAAGGTGAATTTAGAACAAACTAAAATAATGCACTTTTATCAAAGAGAGCTTATAGATGCCATTAACATTAATCTCCATTTCAAGGGGTATCAAATAGAAAAAGTTTATTCGACAAAAAAATTAGGTTTACTAATTGATAATAGACTAGATTGGAAATTGCAGTCACAGGAATTATGCAATACCCTCAGTAAATTTGCATATATGCTGTACAAGCTGAAGAAAATAGTAAATATAAAAACTGTCAAAGCTGCTTATCAGGGATATGTCTCATCTAGACTCCGTTACGGTATATTTTTTTGGGGGAACGGTACCGAAAGAGAAACTGTTTTCAAATGCCAGAAGAGATGCCTAAGATCAATGTGTGGATTGAAAACTACTGATAGTTGTAAGCCTCACTTTCAATCTTTAAAATTGTTGACATTGCCCTGTATGTACATATACGAAATAGCAATATTTGTTAAATGTAACCAGCATCATTTTCCCAAGCATAGTCATTCAAGGAGTAGACGGGATCTGGACCGTCGTTGTTTAGCTCATTGTAATACGGCTTTACACCACAAAAGTGTTTTTGGAATGGCTCCAAAAATTTATAATAAAATTCCTAATGACATTAAATCGCTAAACACGAATTTATTCAAATTAAAATTACATAAAATTTTGATGATTAAATGTTACTACAGTGTCAATGAATTTTTGACTGATGAAAATGTAAACTTACAATTAACCAAAGGCACTTTATAGGTAATTTTGATAATATTATTATTAAATTAGATTGTAATTATGACTTAAATATTGAATTTTGACATGAGAATAATAAATATAACCATGTGTATAATATTTGCATGCTGACAAAGCATAAAACATGCTGTACTAATTATAATATTGCCATCTTATGTTTTATAAACAAACCATGTTTTAGCGAATAAATGTTTTGATTTGATTTGATTTGATTTTTAGTAGGTAATTTGATTTCTATTTTTAGATTGGAAAAACAAAAAATAAAAAATAAAAAAAATCTATCACATTTTTATTGCCCTATATAAAGTGAGCTTATTGTACGATGCCTTTTAGTTTCCTTTACATTATATTTGCGCACTAAACACTTAACCCGTATCTCTACCTACATATTTTTGTATGACTGCCCTCAACAGATGTTATTATTGCACGGTTCTTGTTTAAAAAGATGGGTACAGAGAGCAGATGTGTAAGGATGTTTGAAATATTAATCTCAAGATACGATTTGTTCGTTACTATATCCCTACGTATAATCAATCACTTTATATCTTGAATGCGCGAGCGAGATAGATAGTTTGAAGGTACTTTTCCCTCAAGATCACTTATAGGCATATTATTGGCCTGATGTTATAATATTAGTGAGATATGTAGTTAAATCAAGATCAAATTAAAACATTTTAAATGTAATCAGAGAAAGAAATGTCTATTTACATAACACCCCGGTTTTTTTACTCTATTTAAATAACATTACTAACATTAAGCTACTCACACAAAATCTCAACATCAACATTTTAGAGCATCAGAATAATTTCTAACTTTGACCTCGCTTGAACGTAAAAATGCCACGCCATACTCGTAGACAGCGCGCATCTACTCGATGCACCACGGGTGAAGCGGTGAGCGGGGCAGTGAGACGTGACATGCAACAGCACGTCTTGCGCGATCCTCACCCTCGCTATAACTTAATATTAAATACGTATATAAATATGTAAAACAGATTTACCTGTGAAATGTAATGTTACATTTTAGTTTTGTGTGTCTTCCAGTGTTGTTTAGATAAGTTTTTAACGCACATTTCACCATTTTTTTAGCAGCACCGCTTGCTGGTTGATAGCGACCTTTCATAGATGTTTCGGGAAGAACATCAGTTACGTTCAGATAGTCTTTGAATCACCCTTTTATTTTCTTAAATTGGCGTTGGCCTCTTATAGTATTGGCCTCTAATAATAAAATGTGTAAGACTGTGTTATCAAATCATTCGTGAGATCATGTAAAAAATATTGGCCTCTAATAATGAACTATGAAAGACTGGCAATATTTTAAATAATATGTAAAATTGTATAAAAATGAGTTGTGATCTAGATTTCTAACAAATACCATATAAATATGATAAATATAATAAAGGAAAAGTGAATTCCTCTTAAGATCTTTGATCTTTTTTAAAAATTCATGTATAAACTGTTTAAATAAATAAAAAGTGACCAATAATTAAAAGTGTGCATTTATTAGCTAAAGTGAACATATCTTGAAAGTCATTTTATTTAAAAGTAGCCCACACGTTTTATTCCAGGACCAAAAGCCAAACCACCACCAGACCAGTTATACAATAATAGTACAATATTATACTACATTTCTTCAAAATTAGTTCAGCCGTCAAATAGTTTTTTATCGATTGCTCGGTATCTAATCATCGGAATAAGGCACTGCCTTACCTTTTTATAACGCACTAGCTGTACCCTCGGCTTCGCTCGCGTGGTCATTTCTCTAGGTTAAAAGTACTCTATGTGCTATTCCAAGACCTACAATAAACATTTGATCAAAATTCATTCATAATCTTACCTTACCACTACCATCCAGTCCTTCCTTGAGGGTTACGTCATAACGTTCTTCTATGGCTATAGATCTTTCCTCTGAGCATTACGTCACAGCGTAGAGCAAAGAGGTGAGATCTCCTATCTCACTCTAGATAAGCTTTGATTTTACCTCCAAGCGTTATGTCATAATATAACGCAAAGAGGTAAAACCTCCTATCTACCCAATCGTTACGTCACACAACGGCGTAACACGTACGATACCTCCTCTTACTTCCATTTAAGAGAGATCCATCTCTCCCCCTCCCTTAATTTTATGTGTTACGCGACAGGCTGACAGGAAAAAGGCACCAGCACACGGCGGTGCACTGAACAGAATCAGCCTTCTAAAAAAGAATTAGAAGGTGTTCGAAGGGTCACTTTGAGTGGTCATCAGTTGAAGAGGGTTATTTGGGCCTCTTCTTCCCAAATTAACATAATATTGCCTTAAAGGACGATTAATAGGAGTTTACTAGAATGAAAAACTAGGATTCACTTTACAGGATATTAATAATGTAATTCTGATCTATTTATTAAAACAATTACGTTTACTGATAAATATGTTCTCTTTGACCTAACATGTCATAATGCTATGACAACCAACTTGTCTTCTTTATTTGAAACGTGTTCCAATATACAAAACACTGCAAAGGTCGGTAACAATAGTAAAAAGGTTGGACGTGGTTTCGCCACAGTTTCAATCAGATTGTCACATTCTTCATAGCAATTTCAACTCTATCGCAACGCATTAGTGATATTGAAAATTGGATTGAAACCTGATAGATAATAGCACTACGTTACGACATTTAGGGCTACAAGAAAAGTCATAGAGAAAAAAATCCTTACGTTACAGTGCTACCTCGATTCTTGTTCGGAAACTGCTGGGCTGTGTTCACTTACACGCTCGAATCATCCGTGCGATTATCGCTCGATCATCCGGAGATTGTGAACGACTTTGGACGTCCACATACAACTGACAACTGTCAAGTGTCAGTTTCATACTATTCTTCCCCTCCACTACTATTTTTCGGATGACCCAGGCGAACGCAAGAACGACGCCGTGAACGATTTCGAGTGTACGCGCGGGTGATCCGTGCGTCCTCGAACGTTTATGTGAACGGGCCCCAGCATTTCCTACGTCAATGGATGCACCACAAACACTGCATTCGAGATGATGAGATGGCTTTGTGGGTGGTTTCGAAATGTACATATTGAACAAGCCGTTCTCTTTGAACATTTGTAACACTTTTGCCTTTTTTGCAACTTTTGACACTAGCTATCCTTTCCAAATCGAATGAAAAACGACCCTATGAGTAAGAAAATCAAGTAGGAAAATCCATGTCAACACGTCATCTAAACATTCAAAACGAATGGTGATCGAAAACGTTCAGAACGCTAATTTCACCCACTTAGGTCTAAAGCGAACGGCAAATGTGATCAAATTTAGCGCTTTTAACAGTTAATTCGCCATTTGCTATAAAACGAACTGCCCCAAAGTTTGTATGTCAACTGTCTTTGTTTAGCTGCTGTCATCAAAAAAAACTTAATTTTGTAGGTATATTTTGATCCGTGTTCTGGGGCCCGTTCACTTAGACGTTCGAGGACGCACGGATCACCCGCGCGTACACTCGAAATCGTTCACGGCGTCGTCGGGCGTTCGCCTGGGTCATCCGAAAAATAGTAGGGGAGGGGAGGAAACAGTATGAAACTGACACTTGATAGTTGTCAGTTCTATGTTGACGTCCAAAGTCGTTCACTAACTCCGGTGGCCCAATTCCATAACTTGGCTACAATCGGATTATCACATTTTTCATAGCAAATTCGACTTTATCGCAAGGCATTAGTGGTTGCGATACTGAGAATTCGGATTGAAGCCAAGTTATGGAATCGGGCTGCGGATGATCGAGCGATAATCGCACGATGATTCGAGCGTGTAAGTGAACACAGCCTTGGTCTGTATAAATTGTAATATTGTGTTGTGTTGTGGAAAACAACAAAAAATGGAAGAGGCTGTTTCCATAAAGCACGAAGATAAAAATATAGATATTAAACAAGAGAAATTAGAAAACGCTGAGAATTACGTGTTCGTATATAATGAACTCGATTCTGGAAGTCAAGACAGCAGTAAAAGTGGCAGCGGGGGATATCAGCGCTGGGCGCCTAATTTGAATGGAGTTCGCAAAAGTGCATTCACGCCTTACAAAGCAGTGCAAATTACTCCTTTAACTAACCTACAGAGAGGCAAGTATCGGGACCATATTATTATTGTTGTTTTTCTCCGCCATCTGCTTAGTGACAGTATCGATCGTCGTCACAAGTAGGGTCTTTGTCGATAAGTAGGTAACATCAAGGTCGGTTCGTTCGCAGGTAATACGCAGGCGCGTGTCCCCGAGCTTCCCCAGCCGGACAGTAGCTTCCACGCGAAAGCTGGCCGCGGCGAGATAACAAGAGAAGACGTGAAGCTGGAGCAGTATGTTGACATCACTGATGAGCACGGCCTTACTGCCCTGCACTGGGCAGCCAGCTACGGCCAATTGACCAGCTGTCAAGATCTGGTGTGGTAAGTCCCAGCCCTATCTTGTTTCTTTGTTCTAAGAACAAAGAAGTTGAGCACAATCTTCCGGAACAGTCACTGTTTTTTTTAATGAATTGAAAGCTGTACCAAAGGTGGAAGGAGGATTTACATTTAACTGTAAAATATAAATAAAACAAGAATATAAAAATACTAAACTTTAATAATCTTTGCTTTGTTAGTTATTTATTTGGCCACTTACTGAATGAATTACACAACATACCTGTAAATGAATATAATGTTATACTTATATAATCATCATCATCATCATGTCAGCCTTTAGAAGTCCACTGCTGAACGTAGGCTACCCCCAAAGAGCGCCATGACGTGTGTGCCTGTGCCACCTCCATCCACCGACTTCCTGTGATGGCCACAATGTTGTCGGTCCATCGTGTGGGGGGTCTTCCAACACTTTGCTTGCTTGTTCGTGATCGCCATTCGAGAACCTTTATTCCCCAACGGTTGTCAGTTCTGCAAACTATATAGTCTGCTCATTGCCACTTCAACTTGCAAACTCTGAGAGCTGAGCACATAGTGAAATACCGAGCATAGCTCTCTCCATTGCACGCTGCGCAACTCTGAGCTTGTGTATGAGACCAATAGTTAGCGACCACGTCTCAGTGCCGTATGTCATCACTGGCAATACGCACTGATTATAAAGTTTGGTGTTGAGGCTCTGCGGTATCTGCAACGAGAAGATATGGCGTAATTTCCCAAACGCTGCCCGTCCGAGTTGGATTCGTCGGTTCACCTCTTTGGCGATGTTGGATCTACCCAGTCTTTATATTAGCGCACCACATAAAAGTACTGAACCAACTGAAATGTGGTGTTCACTGTTGGATAGCTTATATTTTTAC
Source organism: Alsophila aescularia (assembly GCA_946251855.1). Taxonomy (NCBI): domain Eukaryota; kingdom Metazoa; phylum Arthropoda; class Insecta; order Lepidoptera; family Geometridae; genus Alsophila; species Alsophila aescularia. The sequence continues at coordinate 47,620,782 of OX276380.1, forward strand.
TTAAAATATAGTGTTCTTTGTATCTTTCCAATGAGTAGAAATTGATAACTATTTGACAATTGAACAATAATAGGTATTTTGTACTTATAGGTCCTGGAATAACACAGGAAAGGATACTCTACTCTAACCCAGAGAAATAACCATGCAGGCATAGCCGCAGGCACAACTACTATATTATATAATAGTGATTGTCTTTGTTAAGGCTTAGGAGTATAGTAGTCGCAGCGGATCTTTGTGGTTGTGAAGTTAGGCTCTGTGAACGATTGCGCAGGTACTGCTGTGAGGATAATACAGCATAAAGTATGTGCGAGATAGAATATGCGAAAAACGTAAGCGAGTGAGTCCCCTTCAACATTGGGATTGCGCCTGAATAATAGCAATTTGCGCAGCGACTTGCAGACAACTTCCGAGCCACAAACTTCCGCTGCGACTACTGTATGTATGTATGTATGTGATTGTACATTAAGAATGGTATTTTTTATCTGCACTTTGTTGATTGCTATCTCACCTGTAGTTAAGCGATGATGGAGCATGTTCACCTGGTTAGAATATCCCTATTCACTCGTCTTGAAGACTCCTAAATTATACTTATCGGGAAACAAAGCCGCGACTTTGAGCGAACAAAGAGTTCCACTTCTTGGAAATCCAGATGATGAACCAAAATGCTGTGTTGTGCCTGAACAGCTGTGTTCCGTGTAGTGAACCAATCCCAGCTGATGTTGAGAATGCGCTCCATTCGCATAATCAAAATGGTATGACCCACCCTCGCGTCGCCCCACTCATACTGGTAATTAGACCCAAAAATTTACATCTGCACAGAAAAAAAACAGGGCTCAAGATCCGTGCCCATAGTTATAACACTGATAATACCACACCACATTTCCAAAATATAGCCTGTAAAAGTATGATAGACTGACAACTTTGCTTTTAACTTTTTAAAAGTTTTTTTTTAACTCCACTTTTATGTATGTATCTATGTAATTCTCTCTGTTCTGGAATCTTGCTATTCAAATTTCGAGCACTCCCCGATTAGCTATCCGGCTAAAACTTTCAGGGTAGCTCACAAACCCATGAAAAGGGATTTAAAAAAAAACATAGTAATGTAAAAAGTGAAAATGCAATAAAAAACTTAAAAACGTAAAAGGCGACAATTCAATACAAAAAAAAGGACAATGTGAAATACATAAAAACCTTTTTTTTTATTTATACTTATTATGTTGATGATAGGCTCTTTGCTTTAGGTGTGGTGCCAATGCCAACATGCGGGGGCCAGAAGGAGAGACAGCACTCCACCTGGCAGCGGCAGGAGGGCACCACGAGGTCGTTAAGTTTCTGTTAAATGAAGGCGCCGATGCGGATATACAAGATGATGTAAGAACATTTTTAACTTTTACTTCTTTTTAGGGTTCCTAAGTCAAACGAGGAACCCTTATAGTTTCGTCATGCCTGTCTGTCCATCCGTCTTTCTGTATGTCACAACTCACCCATTTTATTCAGAAGCTGAATAGTTTCTGCATAAAATGGGTGTGCTGTGACCTACAGAAAACGATGCAAAATGAGAGTGGGAAAATGGGAGTGGGAGTGTTAATACTAGAGATGAAACGGACATTCGGTAACTATCCGGTATCCGGTCTAAATTTACTATACGGCCGGATACTGGATAGTTAGCATCAATGCGTTGCGCAGAAGGCGCAAGCCAAAGTTAAATTTATGACGACCGGCACAAGGGCACCCAGGGGGTACGGACCTCGGCTTGGATGCGAGGTGTCAATCGAATCGTATTCATTTATAGAGGGTTTAGGCTAATTTTTTACCCGCTCACGGCGAAGCAAAGTAAGGGTTATGTGTTCAAACTAAAAACTAGGTCCGATTTTGACAAGCTTACCTGACCGTAGTCAAGTTTTAGTTTTTGAACTTGTCTTGATACATCTCATAAATTGCACTACCATGCATTTACTCAGTGTCCCATTGACAGACACTTCAAAGTGGTCCGACAACATTGTCCATTGACACCTAATTGGAATGCACATCAGACCAACCACTTTAGCTTGTTAGAGACAATTTAACATATTGAAAATAACACTTGTACAATTGGCTTCACGTGATTGATGGCAAGGTACAGTTCTTGCGTGCCAGTCACAGGATAACTAGTAGAATAGTATGTTAATTACAATAAAAATTTTACTTAAAAGCTAAAAAAACACGCCTGGCCTGCCAAAAAAGAACTTATGCCAATAAATTATATACTGTTGGAATGTGCTTATCAAGGCCTTCAATTTCATAATCAATTTATAACCTTCATATTTTGTTATTTTTTGCAATGAGTTTATTAATTGATATATGTATAACAATTAATAGAAACTATGAAATATATCCCTCATTTTACAATCACTGAGAAAGTGTGGAGCAAACATTATAAAATCTTATTTTATCCTTGACTTTCTAGGTGACCCCCTCGATTTAACTGACTTTCCCTGAATTTCCAGAAAGTGTAATCTAGTAAACCCTAGGCAGTCGTGATAATTTTGATAGTGAATTCGTAATGCGCAAAAATAATAGAAAAATCTAGAGCACAATTCTATTTTTTTTAAATTGTTTTTTGATTTGCCTTTGCGGTTTCATGTTCAGCCAGTCTTGTTTATAAGATGGGCACACAGGCCTCCATCCACTTAACATTGATCCCCTGGGGGATTCATTTGGATTATTTGTCCACACGGATCCCCTGGCCAAGAAGAACCATTGTAAGATCCCCTGGGGGATTTATTTGGACTGGGACATATATAAAAAACATAATAAAATAAAAAAAACAGAGGGCTCTGTCATGGTCCTAGGTTAGAATATAACCTGCCTCGTCTATTCCCGTTGTGGATATCGAAACTAACCATGTGGCATTGTCCCTCCCTACCTAAGTGACAGGTGTCAAAGTGACAGGTGACAGATGTCAAAGTGACATGTCAAACGTCAGTCATACGTCAACACCTGTCAAGATCTCTTTGATATCGTCGTTTTGGATGACAGATGTCAAACTTAAAAGGGCTCTATCTCGGAAACTATTGATCCTAGATGAGCAATTTCTGTACAGAAGTGATAGCTCTCATCGATATCTACGTTTTGGATGACAGCTGTCAAACTAAAAAGAGCTAACTATTAATATTAGACTAGTATTTTCTTTGCAGAAGTGATAGATCTCATCTATATCTTCGTTTTGGATGACAGCTGTCAAATTTAAAAGGGCTATAACCATATAACTCTGAAACTATTGATCGTAGACTAGTAGTTTATTTACAAAAGTGATAGATCACATCGATTTCGTCATTCACTACTGTGGGGATTACAGGAATAATCCGATCATTTAGTCAAAGTACGTTAAAAAAACAAGATACTTAGCTCAGCTTAGCTCATGTCAATAAGTTTGAAAAGCGTCTGTTTCCTCACTCCCTAACATTTATTCTCTCAGCCCCTCCCCTCCCTCCCCACACACCACCAATCTTCCCTTCCCATACCTTACTCACCCCTCACTTCCTGCACTCCCTCTTCCCCACACTCTCTGCTCACTTTTCCCCAAACTGTCACTTTGACACAAATTAATTAATTGTTGCCTATAATTATGTCGAGAAGTAATTGGTCTTTTGGTTTTGCACACGGTGTGACTACGAGTCTTATATTTTGTAGCTTACTAGTTGTCCCACCAAGCAGTGTGACTAGGAGTAAAAATAATTCCTCGTGGTCACACCAGAGTGACAAAACTGTGTGACCACGAGTCCGTCGCCGGGATCCATGTGGAAAAAAAATCCAAATGAATCCCACAGGGGATCCATGTGGACAAAAATCCAATTAGATCGCCCGGGGGATCCGTGTGGACAAATAATCCAAATGAATCCCCCAGGAGATCCATGTTAGGGGAGCCAAGTGGACGGAGGCGCACACGGTACAATGTCAAATGTGGCCTAAATTACTAATTGTCTTATTTTTATTACTTAAGTAGCGACCCGCCCGGCTTCGCACGGGTGCTATTTATGCTCCCCCCATCCCCTCCAAAACCCCCAACAATTCAATTAGAGAATGGCTCAACCGATTTTGCCTGATTTATCTGGTGTTTTTTTTAGATTTTATTTCATACAAACATTGTTCTTACAATTTACAAACCCAAAAAAATATATACATTCAACTCGGTCGAGCCGTTCTCAAGTGACGAGGTTACACATGCGACAATTGATTTTTATTTATATAGATATGCTTTCGCTAGTCTCACTTCCTCAGTTTCATTTTGTACTTTTCAGTCTGGCAGCACTGCCCTAATGTACGCAGCCGCAGCCGACTTCCCGTACACGTGTAACGAGCTTCTGATCAGAGGCGCGGATCTCACGCTCACCAACGACTATGACCAGGATGCATACACACTGACCACTACTAACAACTGTAAACTAGGTAAGGTCAATATAGTGAGGAAATGGTTAATCAAGTTTCTGATGATGTAGGGTTGCTCTGGATTTGTAGTTTTAGATTTTCCCAACTTACTACACCCTTCCCTCACTTTCCCCAGCCTCTTCACTTTTTCCTAACTTACCCCACTCTTCCCCCTCACCTTTCCCCAATTTCGCCTACCCTCTCCTCACTTCCTACCAATTTATCCCACATTCCCCTCCACTATAGATATGAAAGAGTCATATTATTATAATTAAGTATTGGTGGACAGTGCAACTCATTTCGGAGTTATGTCTGTAGTACCATTAATGGTACTTCTGACGTGAAGGGGAAATGTCCTATACAATATAGAAGTTGGTTGCTAGCAATAGAACTAATAATTGGACTTAATGGTCTCTTTAGTTCCATTCTTCAAAAAACAGAAAGTAATGGAACTTCTTGGACAAAAAGTCCAACTAGTTCTATCAATGGAACAACCAATAGAACTAGTATCCATCAAAATCAAGGTTTGAAAGCTACGATGCCACAGACATACAAACGTCTAACTTCTAACACCCCTCTTCTTGCATCGGGGGTTAAACAACATGTAGAAAGGAAGAACTAATTCTGGTTTCATTCATATATTTTGATTATTGCTCTACATGTACTCTATAGGAAAACTACTCTATAGACAGATTTTTGAATTCCTTGAATGCCTATTTTGTTTGTATGGATGTGAATGTCTGTGAAAAATAATTAACCTAATGATTGGTTTTATTTGTTACAGCCCAAACCGCAATAGAAAACTTTTTGATTGGCTGCCTCAACAAAATATGAATGAGTGTGATACACTTATGCTATGTTGCTTTTATATCCGACAGCCGATTCATTTGCCTCCAAGAGTTAAATGAAAATACAGGGATTTAGTTTATAATGTAAATGTATTGATATATATTTTTAAGTTTATTATACAACAACATGATGACCATAAAAACACCGACAATATGATACACTGGCATTTTATTTCAAACACCCTATAAAACAATTAACAATGTAAAAAATTACAAAAATATTATCTTACACCTAATAGACTATCACCTGGCTTAATAAATTAATAAATGCAGTAAGCTTTCTTTCACCTCCTTTTCAAATAAGTATCGGGGTTTAAAGACCGCATAAAGCTTTGATGGTATTCCGTTGGACTTGAACTTTAAGCTTAATGAATCTGCTAAATTCAATGGGCCGCAAAGAAAGTGTGTTGGTAACAAAAAGCTCAATAACTTCCAATATATCGGAACTAGCTTGAAATAAAGGCTTTATGTATTATAGACAATTTTATAGTGCTTATATAAAAGTTCGATTATGAATTTATTTTGAATAAAAGTAGGTAAAGTAATAACTAGCTTAAAAGCTAAAAAAACACGTCTGTCCTGCCAATAAATTATATACTGTTGGAATGTGCTAATCAAGGCCTTCAATTTGATAACCAAATTGTAAAATTCGAAGTTTCTTTTTTGTTTTCGAATTTGAAAATGTAGCCATATTGAATGTTTCAATAAAAATATATAGCCTATTTTACTCGGGGGGGATGTAAGGATTTTAACGATACCCCATACGTCTAAATCTGTTCCGGCATATAATAGTTATGATGGAATAAAGAAACTCACATGAATGCTAAAAACACACTCCTTTTTTTGGGCAATACAATAACGAAAAATGTGCTACGGTATCAAATATTAAATTTTCACACATTTTAGTATTTTATATTGCCACCAAGAGCGGTATACAGCTGTTTCATTCGGTATGGCGTGCTTTCCACCAGTTTTCTGAGACGATGCTAAATTATAAAAATTGAGTTTATTTTTTTATTTATGGTTTTGAATACCACCTAAAAGAAATGAAAAGGTTTTACTTCTTACTTTTGTAATGAAATAAAACATAATTTTATTTTTATAGGATTGCTCAAATATTTTAAAAGCTATCTCATTTTTTTATAGCCGACCCGCTTCCGCTTCCTTTGCGGCCAGTGTATATGGTAAGTTTAAATTTACAACTTGGACTCGGTGAGCCAGTTGAAGGTCTGCGGTTTCCGGTTGGACTGCGGGTCGATGAGGATGTTGATGATGCTGGGCTTGTCGGTGACGGCGGCGGCGGCCTGCAGCGCTGCCTTGATGTCTTCCACGGTGCGGCAGAGGTGGCCGGTCTCTCCAAATATCTCCATCATCTTTTCGTAACGCACTTCGCTGCTCAGCGATGTAGGGGGAGTGCTGCAATCAAAACGTTTTTTTATTTTGTGGACATGCCTCGCAGTTTCTCCTGACAGGTGTCAAAGTTTCCACAAATTCCCCCACCCACCCCATCAGGAGAAACCGCGATAAAAGTATAAATATTTCTCAACTTTTTTTTTTCGTTTGTATAGTTGAACATTGGACTTTGACATGGTTCTGTGATCCAACTATAAAAAAAGTTGGACCACCCCTAGTAAAAAGGCTAGTAAAGGCCCGTAGTCCAACTGGTTGGACAGAGCAGTTGGACCACTGCACCGCACCACATTTATTAGCTAGTTTCGTCTACTACTTATAGGTATATTCTCCATTCAATATGACTCGCCCTTCAAAAAGCGAGCGCAGAGCTGCACTAGATTTTTGAATTCCAAAGTTTGTGGGGTCTACTACAAGACTCGATAAGCGTTGATTGGCCACAGACTTCCCTATACACTTTGTAGTACTAAAGGATCTCTGTAAAATTGGCGTCATTGTCGTCATTTTTCCTCATACACATACAAATAAAGCATAGACATAGCCAGCCAAAGCTTAACTAAAAACGAGGAAAAATAAACGAAAGACTGGCTGAGGAAATGAGGCGATAATAACACCGATAATTGTTTAACGAATCATATGGTTCTATAATACGATTATTACATTTCGACACATCCAATAGTGGTATATCTCGAAAGAGGACAATATTTTTATTTTCTAGGATTATTTTGCGTAATCGTGGCATATCCTTTCGAATCTAGCGTGCAATCAACAATAAGCGGGCTCATAACAAGCACTCTTTGCTCAAGGCTAAAGGCTATGTATAAAACAAAATATGTGTAATTGGTGGAGAAAATCCAGAAGAAATTCTTACGATAGCCACCGTAAGAATTTCCCATAAGCGTACAAAAAGCAGTATGGATATTTGTGGGATTTACATTTTTACATCCGAGTGCATTTTTGCTGGGCATAATGGGGTATAACACCCTTGAAGTTAGGCGTATATGGAGTGTATTTTAAAATTAATAGTAGGACGGAGATGCAATCCATCATTACTGGAGAGGATATGCCTAGCAGGCCCAGACAACTATGTCAGAGCTCGACGACACAATTTGTTTGCGGTGCTGTTGTGTAAGAGTGTGCTGGGCCACCAGTCTCCTCTCTCGCGTGCGCTTCGCCTTGCTCAACGCTATGCTGCGACACCACCCGTTACTGGATTTATTTCAGTGTTCCAGTTCCAGTACATTTGTAGAGTTTCACAGAACGGCAATGGAGTTTGTGGAGACATCCGGAAACTTAGGGAAATTAATGTTTGTATTTTGAAGCTGATAGTTTTATTTCCTTTTATAAATCCTAATGTTTATTTTTGTATTGTTTAACCGTGGGTGGGTGAATTGGGAGACTGTAATGCGCACCCAAAGGTATGTTAGTAGATAAATAAATAAATAGAAAGTACGCTTCCAGTTGCTTGCCGCTACGCGCACACGCAATATGCGCGCGGTAGTGCGCAATGTTAGATATATTGCCACCCGATGATCGACTGGATAACACAATAATTTTGGTATACCTAAGGGGCCAAATCAGACCCAACACACCACAGCGCAAAAATATGAGCGGGCACAAAGTCGTATGAAAACGAACGTATAGATCCATTCGCACTTACGACATCTTGCAGTGGCGTTGTGGATGCGTTCGCTGCTGTCGCACCGTGTAGTCAATACCGACGACAACGCAACCACAAACGAAATCACTCGCCGCATATTATAGCAAGATAAATTTGTGCTCTTCCTAGGCTATAATTGCGTTCGTTATCCACAAGCGTACTACCACTCTGATATACTTATTACTGTCTAGGCAATCGTTTGACCACGATCTCACCTGATGGAAAGCGATGATGTGGTCGAAGGTGTAGCACGTTTGCCTAGTAGATACCTATTCACTCTTGACTTGAACACACCGGGGTTATATTTTACCGGAAACACTGACGAGGGCAGGGCATTCCACTCCTATAGTTGCGGCAGCCATCATACGATTTAGTTCTTAAGCTTTTGCTAATGCAAAAACTCAACCACACGATTTGATGGCTGCCGCAACTATAGGCTGCGGTGACGTCACTCACACGGGGGTCATTTTCGTCGCTGTGGTGTGGTTGAGGTTTCGTCTGAACAGGTAAATTTCTATCGTATAATATAAATTATCGTCAGGTCATAGTGCCGAGTTGCCAACCATATACGTAACTGAATACTTCTAGACGTCATACTATTAGTAATTCTTTGCTTGTAGAAGAACCGCCTTCTAATTTCATCAAGGTATACTTATGGCCGTATTATGCGGTGTATAGTTACCATTGCGTAATATCGCCACCAGACTGGATATCGGCCATGGTTTGCTTGTCGAAGCCGCTGTAGATCCCGTTGTTGTTCACTATCACGATGATCACGGGCAACTTGTAGCGCATCATCGTTTCGATTTCCATTCCTGGGGAAAATAAATGATGTATTTTGATAAAGTCATAAAACATAAATACTACATCACATAAAGTAGCTACAACGGGCCTAGCGCTAGTGAAATAGAATATCTTGTGGTGAATGAAAATAGAATATCATTAGGTTACTGTTCAGACGTTACACGTGGCGTTTAAGACAAACAACCGACTCGTTTCGTCAGTATTTTGCTAGCGAATTTATGACTCTTGAGGCTTTTGAGTCCATCCCGATCTAGATTTGAAGATATTTAATCAATCTAATGCTTTTAACATAGAATAATATTTGTAATTTATAGTTTTATCATACTTTTGACGAGGTGATCCGACAGAGAACCAAAGTAGCCCATAGGATTAGTTAGCTGAAGTGGCAGAGGAGTGGTCATATTTGGCACAGGACCTATAACCATTGGGGTAGACGTGGGATTGACTATAGAATCGAGGGACAGGAGTTGGGGAGGGGGGAGGTGGAGGGCTACCCCCTGGTACCCCTTCCCTCACGGAGACACTTAGTTTTTTAAATCGTATTTTAGTGTATGTGAAACGAAATGCAATTTGCAGGAGCATTTCTCTCTCTCTCTCCTCCCGCGGAGATGCGTAAGCTAACATAAATCATCCCGAGAACTTTGGTGATGTTATTATGGAGTATTAGTGGCTCCGTGATGAATTGCGCTACAAAAAAGACCCATTTACAGAGATGTTAAAATATGCAAAAACTAGGCTTGAACATGACAACACATCGAAGAAGAATCGCCGAAGTTAACTTACCTTCAATAAACTGATGACTGTTTCAAACAAACAGACGATTTTAAGAAACTTAAAACTGAAATATGTCATAAACTAAGCGTCTCCGCGGGGGGAGGGTGTACCAGGGGTAGCCCCCCAATCCTGCCCCTTGATTCTATATATTTTCTTAGACGTGTTCTTGAGTGAAGGCCGCGACTCGGCAAACGCAATGCAGGAAGAAATCGGCTAGGTGGAACGACGATAAAAGCAAGATGGCTGGTAGCAGTTGGAAAACAAGAGTCGAAGATCGGGCTCATTGGGGTGGCGTGCTTTGGGAGAGGTCTATGTCCCGCAGTGGACTGACTCGGCTGATAATGATGATTATCGTTTTATCATATTTTTGAGACTACTCCGATCTAGCTATAAATATGCATTAATTAACATTAAAGTCAAATAAATGTGAGTGCTGTGCTAATCAGCACTGGGACTTCAGGAAATGGGCACGAGCATTTTCCTGTGTATATCATTATGTACTACGGTCACCAAGCCGCCTGCCAAGCATAGAGGTTATGGCAAAAACTAGCCGTTTTCAGCAGTGGTCATATTCCTGCTGATGGTGTGAACGCTTTTATTCACATCAATATATAGTATAAAACGGCGGCAAGCTTCGTAAAGTCTTCTCGTCGCCCATACCATAGTGCCTGAAGATAAAAGTCTTTAGTCAGTGCGTCCTACCAGTCATGACCTACGGAGCCGAAACGTGGACACTCACGGTCAAACTAGTCCACAAATTTAAGGTCGCTTAGCGAGCTATGGAGAGAGCTATGCTTGGAGTCTCTCGTCTCTGAAGGACAAGTTTCGTAATGAAGATCTCCGACGGAGAACCAAGACCGACATAGCTCTTAGGATAAGCAAGCTAAAGTGGCCGTGGGCTGGTCACATTTCCTTAAGAACCGAGAACCCTTGGGGTCTACCCCAAGGGACAACGAGGGCTATTATTATTATTATTCTAGCTTTTCGTCTACGAGGTCTCGAGTGGAGACCACGTTTAGGCAAACGTAGTGTAGGACGCCCTGCGGCCAGGTGGAGTTACGACCTGCGAAAAGCGGCTGGAAGAGAATGGATGAGGGGTGCTGAAGACCGAGCTCAGTGGCGTGCATTAAGAGAGGCCTCCGTCCAGCTGTGGACAGATATATGCTGATAATGATGATGGCATAGTATAAAAAAGTCGCTTCCCGCAGTCTGTTCCTCTGTAACGCTTAAACTACGCTACGGATTTTAATGCAGTTTGCATGAATAGATAGTGATTCAAGCGGAAGGTTTATACGTATAGTTTGATATTGTTTTGTGTTAATTTGTTGAAATATGACAATAAATGTTCAGGATGTCGGAAGAAATCAATACATATTGATAAAACAAAGTCGCTTCCCGCCATCTGTACCCTTAGATCTTTTAAATTACGCAACGGATTTTAATGCGGTTTTCACCATCAGTTTTTTTTCACGGAAGGTATATATAATAAGGGCATACGAGACCTGAACGTAACGAGGGGGAGGCCGCCGTCCTCCAAAGCAGAGTGAAGGTCGAGTGTGCGAGAACAACATATTCATCTCTTTTTTTTCTCAATTACACTCGTGCAGTGCCGGGGCGGGTCGCTAGTTAAAGTATACAAACTTATACCACAGAATAAATAATAGTACAAGCTTATACTCAAATAATATACTCACCAGAAAAACCGAACGCGGAGTCTCCTTCGACGCAAATAACTCGCTTGCCGGGCGCGTAGTCGCGGCACCACATCGCCGCTGCGATGGCGAAACCAGGACCGACCTGAAAATACATTTGATTATGGACGTGGTAGGGACTTGAAAAAATGAATATTTGGGATCTGGAGGATTGTATTGTATCACTTACTCATTTGTATATGTCACCGTGAAATTGAATCCTAACGGTTCAGTAGTGCAATTTAGAATCTAACGATAGTGGGTTCGATCCTAGGCTCCGCACCAATGACTTTTCTAAGCTATGTGCGGTTTGCCATCGCTCCGTGCTTCGGAGGGCACGTTAAGCTGTCGGTCGCGGCTGTTATTGATTAATAGCAGCCGTTAAGCCATGTCAGAGGCCTTCGGGCGGCCTCACAAACTCTGACACCAGAGCCCTCCACGACAAAAAAAAAAAAAACAAACAAACCGTGAAATTGTAAGAACCGACACATTGTAGTAAATCCGGCGAGATTGTAAACAGACGTTTTTTTTTATTGTGTACGGAGCATTCATTTTACAATAAAACAAATACAATTTCGATATGTTATAATCTATCCGTATCTAACCGTAAAATTGTAAACGCACATGCACTATCGAATACTATCAACCAAGCAGTGCACATTGCCACCTGAACTAATTAATTCAATTGTGAGCCTACCTCTGATTGGGCGGTGTTGTCAGTGGCGTATCGTGTGTGCACTTAGAGTTTTAAATGAAATAGCCAAGTCAAAACAATTTTCCAACTGTAACACTTTTAATTATTATATTTCAACCTGAGATATAATAATTAAAAGTTATGTTCCCGAAACTGTTCACTAACGCCCTGGAATATATGTTAAGACTCTGGACTGGAAAGGAACTTTCAGCTTTTAGCCAAGCTTCTGTTATGGTAAGTACACTCACTCCCATAGTTCCGAAAGTGCCAGCATCGAGCCTGTGTCGCGGCTTGTTGTTGAGTAACATTCCGCGGCCGATGTCCATGGTGTTGGCGCCCTCGCTCACGATGATGGAGTCTTTGGGAATGTTGTCTTGGACGGCCTTGAACACGGCGTAGTAGTTGAGTGGGGTCGCTGTGTTACTCGCTTGTGCCTGAAAATAAAATTTTACTTGTTACAAAACAGAGCGATGGTAGTCTAACGGTTCAATAGTGCAACTTAGAATCCAGCGATACCGGGTTCGGTATTAGGCTCCGCATCAATGATTTTTCTAAAATGTTTACGGTTTTTTATCGCTCCGTGCTTTGGAGGGCACGCTAAGCTGTCGGTCCCGGCCGGTATTGATAAAAAGCAATCGTTAAGCCATGTCAGAGGCTTGGGCGGCCTGACAAACTGTGACACCTGAGGGCAGCACTGACTCATACGAAAAGCAAAACATTTATTAACATGCAACACTGTCTCCACTCGACAAGCTGTCAATAACTCAACCGCTTAACAAACAGTTTGTATTTAAATACACACCATATTATTGAACAAGACATAAGTTCAAAAACTAAAACCCGACTACGGTCGGGTGAAAAATGATCTATGACACTCTTACGATGAAGACGAATCGATTAATACCTCACTAGTCAAAATCGAACCAAATTTATAGTTTGAACACATAGCCCATGCTCTGCCTTGCCGTAGTCGGGTAAAAAAAAAACCTATGACACTCTATACCTCAGTCAGGACGAATCGAATGACACCTCGCTTGTCAAAATTAGACCAATAGGAGCGAAGCTATGGTGGAACATCCACATACCCCGTAGATCGTAGCGTAGATAGAGTATCTTGATACCCACATACATAAATGTACAGAATGGGGGTGAGGATCGTAGCTCCCAAACGGACGGACCGATTATGATGCGGTTTTATATTTGAAAACTGATATGATCGAAATGCTTCAAAGCTATAATGGGGGGTGGGGGTCGGGGGTTATATGATTTTTTAATTTGTGCTTGTCAGTTTGATGATTGTGGGACATCTCATTGGAACTTTTATATCTTGTATTTGACATTTACATGTGTATTATATAATTTTGAAATTTAAAAATATATTCAAGAAATAGCTAATGCCCACGGCTTCGCACGCGTGATCATTTTTCTACGTGCTATTCCAGGACTTAAAATACCAACATTTCATCAAAATTCCTTCAGCCGTCAAAAATATTTTTAACGATTGCTCGGCTTCGACTCATTTAATTGAGATACCAAGTACCCCAGTTTTTAAGTCAAACGCTAAGATATCCAAGAGTGAAAACCGCATCGAACTCGGTTCAGTAGTTTTTAAGTGGTGCGCGAACAAACATACAGACAAGCAAACTAACAAACAAACAGACAGACGCGATTTAAAAATGATCTATTATTGTTTAGTAGATTATTTTAAGTACCTACCCTAGACCATAGTTTTTTATAATTATATTCATTGTACAGACTTTTTCGTTCTTATTGCTTTATTATGAGTATAGTTTGTCAAAAATTGAGACAATGACATGTTCATGACATCATCCATGTAGTTTCTTGGTGCTCTTTTCTACGTGTTATTAACGGCACTGGTAGAGACAGAAGGGTTTTTCCTTTTCCTGTCATCATCATTGGCAGCTCAATCCACCCACTGCAGGGCATAAGCCTCATCCCTCTTACGCTAATCACATCTGTCTTGAGCCAATCTGTGCCAGGTGTCTCCTACAAACTTACTGATGTCATCGACCCATCGTTGTACTGGTCTTCCACGGCTGCGCTTTCCCACACGTGGCCACCAATCTGTGAGGGACCTACTCGACCTGCCATCACCACATCTTATCAAGTGTCTTGCCCATCGCCGCTTGAGTTTATTTATACGAAGTCCGATGTCTTCCACCTTGGTTCTTCTTCAGGTCTCCGTATTTCGAACTCTGTCGCTCAACTTTATGCTCCATGGCTCGTTGTGTGACTCGCATCTTGTGCACAGTTTCCTTGCTGAGCGTCCATGTTTCGGCACCATAAGTCATTGTGGGAAAGACACGTTGCTTGTATAGACTGGTCTTCAGACATTGCGGTATCTCTCTGTCTCTAAGCACGTCATCGAGTTTGCTAAACGCAGCCCATCCGAGCTGAATGCGTCTATTGATCTTCAGCTGGCCTAGACAAGTAGTCTTTTTATTCCTTCAATAGTAATGAAATAGAACGAAAATGTATGGGACTGACATTAGCGAACGAAAACTCCCGTACATTTTCTTTCTATTCCATTGCATTGAAAGAATAGAAAGCCTACTTGTCTAGGGCCCCTGGTGTCTATGCTCTCTGCCAAAAAATAAAGATTGTCCAAGATAAATATAGCGATTGACCATCTCTAGCTTTTCACCCCCACCACAACAGTTGGTGGTACACCACCAGAAATATTTGTCATCACCTTCGTCTTGGACATGTTCATTGTGAGATTCAAATCTGAGTTGGCACGTTAAACGGAAATTTGCTTTCCAAACTGTACCTTACTTTACATAATTTTATTGCTTTGACCTATCTAAATTATCTATTTATATATATTATGTTTTTCTCTTTGTTAATTGAAGATTAAATAGAGATGTTAAGTTTCGAGTTGTAAAAGTGCTACTATTTTGCCTGTTTACAATAAATACTTAGATTTTGACTTTATGCTTCTGGCTGAGATCAGTCCACCATCTTGTTGCAAGGCAAACATCTTCTCTGACAGTTTCTTTGTAAGCTGTTCTAAAAATGGCTAAGTATAACAATTCTATATCAACTGATTTCATACTCACAGCGACAAACTCGGAGTTAGCCTTCTGCTTCTGGCTGAGAGCGGTCCACCATTTGTTGCTGGCCGGTTGTAGGGAGAATTTCTTCTCTGCCAGTTTCTTTGTAAGCTGTTCTGTGAAGGGTTTGATGTCGGCGTGGACAGCCACCTCGGACTTGACCGCGTTGTGGAACTCTTCGGGAGTTATGTCCACCTAAAAATGTACAAGTAGTTATTTAGGACCGTGGAGCATCTTGAAAATGAGTTTAGTTTACTATTAAATTAAAGCGTCCACTAATGGATTTAGGTTTGTATGGTTCGCCATACGGCACGATTTTAGATATCAGTTCCCTGCAATTTATAGAATGTTGGGTTTCGGGATCTATCAAAACTGAATTTATATAAAACCAATGAAATAATTCCTGCCAATCTAAAAATCATCATAATCATCATCAGCCTATATTTGTCCACTGCTGGACGTAGGCCACTCCTAATGCACGCCGCTGAGTCGGTCTTCAGCTCCCCTCATCCATTCTCTTCCAGCCGCTTTTCGCAGGGCGGCACTCCACTTGGCCACAGGGCATCGAGAACTCGTGTACCCCAACGGTTATCGTTTCTTCGGGAAATGTGACCAGCCCACTTTAGTGGGTTTTCTTCTCTAGTGGTGTATTCCGAATCCGGTGGTAGAATCTTTAATGTATAAAATAAAATAAACAATAAAAAACTAAGATAGATTAAAAAACTAAGTTTTTTTTAGAATGCTTTGTAATCGAGTTGTGAGTTACCCCGAAAGTTTCAGCCGGATATCTAAGCGGGAAGTGCTCAAAATTTGCAAGATTCCACCTGGAATGACAGACAGATAAACAAGAAAGTGACAATAAAAATGTGGTTAAATGAATCCTAGCTTCTTGTTTTTTATGAATAATCATTTAGGTTATAATCTATATAAAATATAAATATAATGTCTACATTTTTCTAACAAGCACGAAGGAAATGGCGCGAATTTAAATTTTTGAATTTTCAATGTAACTGAAAATTGTACTCTTTACGCTTTAGTTGGACAATTGTGATATTACTTTGTAAAGGCAAGAAAAGCAGATTACTGACATTCGCTCAAGTGACTCCTTGCTGCACTCGTGTTTTTAGAGCACGAGCTTTCAGCAACTTCCCGCTCGATGCAGTAATCTACTATTATCTACACTCATATCGTAAAATCCGGATTATGAACTCAAAAATGGTGGCGTAATGATATACATTACGCACGGCACGTCTCTAATAAGAAAAAAAATACATTATAACACTGTTTTTTGAACTAAACGATTTATAATAATATATATTTTTTACCATTAAAGCACCGGTTGGCTCCTCACCTACGAGGGTTTTCGTCATCTATGGCGGCGCGTGCTAGATCGTAGCGCGCGAATTCGCTGTGGACTGGATTTTGGCGCCATAATTTACTTTACATTAGTAGGTACCTAACCAGTTTAATGTTTTTTTTTGTTGATCAAACGTTTTATCCGGATTAAAAATGGGACAAAGTTGTGTTAAACTTGTGAAAACAGTGTTCGTGAGGAGAATTTGACTCCACCTGACATCACTGAACAGCAACGAACATGACGAATGAGCAATTTTTACCAGCAAAATCAAGAAAATATTACGATATTATTTTTTTCATTAAAAGTTAGAAGTTCCTATTGCAAGAGTGTAGATAAAGTAGTGAAACGGGACATCACTAGGTATTAAAACACTCGATTAATATATTTAAAAACCTCGCTTGTTTTTTAAACTCACGCTCGTGTTTTAATTCCCCCAATATGCAAACGTTTCATAAACTACTATTAAAGAATTTAGCAAACAGGAGACAGTCCCGTGTTCTGCGTCCACGCCTGCTTATTCCTTACCTGTATGATCTTAACGTCCGGCGCGTATCGGGGCGGCTGTCCGAAGTGCAGCATCCAGTTGAGGCGCGCGCCCAGCAGCAGCACCACGTCCGCCTTCAGCAACGCCTGCGTGCGCGCCGTCGACACGCACGCTGGTGACTGGTCCGGAACCACGCCCTTACCTGCAAACATATAGGAAACAAGTAAGGTACAATATTTGTTTATAAAATCTTACTTTTCATTCATTAATATTTATTTTATTACACTACTGCCCAAAAAAAGGAGTGTAATGTTTTTAGGATTTATGTATGTTTGTATGTATGTGAGTTTCTTTATCCCACAATAACTTTTAAATGCCTGAACAGATTTAGACGTATGGGGTATCGTTAGAATCCTTACATCCCTCCGAGTAAAATGGTTTTCTTTTTTTTTAAATCCTTTTTCATTACGGCGGCAGTACGGCTTTATTTTCAAATGCGTTTTTTTTTTTTATCGAATTTTAAAATATGGGTATCAAATTAAAGGCACTCAAATTGATAAGCACACTCCGACAGTATATAATTTATTGGCATAAGTTATTTGTTGGCAGGGCTGGCGTGTTTTGTTTAGCTTTTAAGCTAGTTATGTTTGTTTGTATGTTTGTTACGCTTTCACGCCTTAACTACTCAACCGATCACCATGAAATTTTGCACACCCGTTGTCAGGGGTACAGAAAAGGACATAGGGTACTAACATTTCATCTCAATTTAGAAAAAATATAAGATATAAAAACGAAATTGTTAATTTTGTATGGGAATTACCACTTCGATATCAAAGTGTCAGATACTTTGGAAGACCGCCGCATATGCTGTTGCGGATGCTGTTTCGCGATAAACTAATCCGCGCGGACAAAGTCGCGAACGAAAGCTAGTATAAGATAATTTTCTGGTTGCTTTTATTTACCCATAGGAGTAGGAAGGAACGGCAGCTTAGTTTGTTCGATCAGCTTGCCGATGGCTTCCTCTGCCCTCGCGTGAGCAGCGCCTTTGCCCACTATGACCAGCGGCCGCTCGGCGCCGGCAAGCAAGTCGGCTGCTTGCTGCACCAGCGCCGGGTCGGGGTGCGCCGGCCTCACAGGCTCGGAGGTGTAGAAATCGATGGGCACTTTGCTTTCTTCCGCTTCAGCCTGAAACATATTAATAGTTATTATAATTAAAATATTTAAAGAAAATCATATCTAAATAAGCTTAAGCAGTAGCCATGTCATGGTGAACGAGACATGGCTACACAAATAAATGCGTATACAACATTTCGTGTCTGTGCTGTTAACCGTTGCAGTTTCTTTATCTGGAAGTAATTCCAGATGTTGATTCAGATCGTGCTTAGCATAAAAAATGCATTGTCATCGGAACTTAACCGATATATAAAAAATTTACTTTGTAGGAAAAGAGGAAGTGGTTCTAATTCAGCTCGCAAGATTCCACCTAAACAAAGTAACATAAATTGGAACAAAAGATTTAAAAAAACCAATATACTTTTAAAAAAAACAGAACCAATTTTGATGCTTTTTTGCGGGAAGAAACTGGTAGTCTCCCCTTTCAACAAAAAATATATCTGTCTGTTTAGAAATCCCAGAGGGTGTGAACATACGAGGGTGGATTGAAAAGTAGTCGGCTTAACCAAGCAAATAAACACATACTACATCAGTTATATTCTTCTACATAATCGTCATCTCAAGTTTAACGCTCTTTTGCCACCTCACCTTCCAAGCATTTAGACCGTTGAAAAAAAAAAGATTCTTCCTTAGAATCAAAATATGCGTCTACTGCTGCTTTGACCTCGTCGTTTGTCGAGAATCTTTGACCTCCAAGTGCTGTTTTATGTTAGGGAACAGAAAGAAGTCTGATGGTGCCAGATCAGGTGAATAAGGCGGATGCGGTAACAGTTCAAAGCCACAGTTGTGGATTTCAGCCATTGACTGCACAGACGTGTGAACACGGGCGTTATCTTGATGAAACAGGACTTTTCTTCTGAGCATTCCTCGCCATTGTTCTTTTATTTCCTCTCGTAAACGACTTAGAAAGGTGCAGTAGTAATCAGAGTTTATAGTCGGACCCCTTTCAAGATAATCAATCATAATCACACCATTCTAGTCCCAGAATACTGAAGCCATCACCTTATTTGCCGACAAAATCGACTTAGACTTTTTAGGGGGTGGTGAACCAGGTATTTTCCACTGTTTTGGTTCCGGTGTACAGTAATTAACCCATGATTCGTCCATAGCAACAAAACGATTCAAAAAATCATCTGCATCGGCTTCAAATAACTCAAAACAGTCGCGTGAAATAGTCAATCGCGTCCATTTTTGTTCAACTGAAAGCAGCCCCGGAACCCACCTCGCAGACACCTTGTGGACCGAACTCGTTGACGAGTTCGTTCATAAGAGATGCCCATAATCTCGGCTGTCTCTACAATTTTTAATCTGAATCTCCCATTATTAAATCAAGTACTTTTTAATATTTTCGTCAGTAGTGGACGTCGAAGGCCTTCCAGAGCGGGGTTCAACTTTCACACTCTCTCTACCACGCTCAAATTCTGCTATCCATTTTTTGACAAATGAATATGTCAGAGCAGAATCCCCTAATGTACTGATCATATCATCATGGATGGCTTTGATGATAGCCCCTTCTTATGGAGGTACTTAATGGTGGCACGCTGCTAAATTTGCTCCATTCGCGGAAATTATGACCGATTGCTTTGTTAATAAAATAAAACAACAACTAATTATCGCACACGTTTCGAACTTCACACAATTAACTAGACTGAACTGAACTAAATAATGTGGCTAGATTTGATTTTTAGAATTGAATGGATCTGTGTTAGGCCGAGTACTTTTCAATCCACCCTCGTACATGGAAAAAATACCGCCAAGTGCATGTCGGGCACGTATAGAGGGTTTCGTAGCTAGGACCCTAATCTACCCAACTGTGAAAACTGCATTGCAATCGGTCCAGTAGTTTTAAATTATTAATTATTATTAAGTCAAGCAAAAATGACACTATAGAGCCGAATATTTCGTAAACAGAACGAAATCTGAACCTCGTTAAAATACATATTCTACGAGACCCCATTTTGTACCCCATGTACAAAAAAAACTTCTTCTTTACTTTTCATGTATGGGATGGCTCCCATACATGAAGAGTAAAGAAGAAATTATTTTTCAATATTTTTAAACATTTACCTATCTATGTAGCGATTATAAATTTACATACATAAATGTGCCAAATTTTAACTTTGTAGTTTTAATAGTTTCTGGATTAAAGTTCAAACACAGGGGCTAATGCTATAGTTAACTTTTTGAAAAAAAAGAGGGGTTAATTTTCATGAATTCTTTCTTCAAAAAGCAACCCCAGAGAAAGTGGACAAAGTGGGTAAAGCCCCGACACTGTGACTAAAAATGAGATTGACTTCATCATGGCACAGAACACATATACAGGAACGTCACAGTGATCAGCAGGTTTAATACCGGTAGTGATCACCGACTTGTCCGAGTCTCCTTGAATATTGAACACAAGCTTGAAAGATGCCGTCTGGTGAAGTCTACGCTCCGAACTAACCTGCTACAAGCCGCTGTTGGATCAGAACAGTTCCAACTCAAGTTGGAAAATCGATTCGCTGCCTAGGAAACCACAAATTACGTGAACGTGGATCTCCAAAAAGTTGTGAGAATCTTTAGGGAGAAAGGCACTAGAATTTGTCAGCTGCAGCGTACAGGCACGAAGTCCAAAATCTCGGATGAGATCTTCGGATGAATCTTCGGCTTGTGGAACAGCGACGGGAGCAACAGCAAGCCACGCCGTAAGAAAAAAAGGATCTCAATAAAAAAAACAATAACCTAGTGCGACGTCACCTTCGATGCTCAAATACACGCTGAAATAGAACCGGCAATTGAGAAAAATCGGAGGTCAAAAGTCTTCGCCCAGCAATTGAGTAGATCCCATCTGACGAAGCTCACGACCAATAATGGCACCCGTTTTCTTTCGGAGATCTTTTCTGAGATCGAAGACTTCTAATGGCCGTTTGTACGACTCGCATGCTTCTAGACCCGAACCCAGCACGGAGGATTCCTCTGTCTTTTCTCTCTGTGTCTGAAAGCGCGAGATTCCCGCGCAATGCTGATCCACCACTATACTGATAAATGCCCGACGTCAGCCTAGACGAGATTGAGATGGCGCTCAAACAACTTTAGAATGGAAAAACCAAAACTACCAAACTATTTCACTCTTGAGCCATATCTATCAGTTGTTTTTGAGGGTCGCAAGACGACTTGACGAATTCCAGCCTCCTGAACAGGCCGAGTTTCGCGGAGGATTTAGTATCAAAGACCACATACACACAGTGAGGCAGGTTATACAGAAGTCTGAAGAGTATAACCATCCCCTGTGTCTTACTTTTGTGGACTATGAGAAGGCCTTTCACTCCATTGAAACGTGGGCGGTTCTGAAGTCTTTGCAGCGTTGTCAAGTGGACTGGCATACATCGAAGTGCTGAGGTTTCTGTATGACGACGCGACTTTGAGTGTCCAAGTACAAAACCAGCAGACTAAACACATCCAACTGTGCAGGGGAGTGAGTCAGGGGGATGTTATATCCCCGAAACTTCACTAATGCCCTGGAAGATAAGTTTAAGACGCTGGATTGGAAAAGAATAGGCATGAATACTCGTATCAATGGCGAGAATATCTCACGCTTAAGATTTGCAGATGATATCGTCCTAATGCAAAAGTCGCTTGCAAATTATGATGACCAACCTAGATGAAGCATACTGACACATCGGTTTCGGAACGAACATAGGGTCTTATCTATGATCATTCCGAGACCATGTTTAACGATCTTATTGACCCGGAACTGATTGCAGTCAATGGTATCTCTTGAAGTTGTCCAACAATATGTTTACCTTGGACAAATATTCCTATTAGGTAGGTAAGAACAACTTTGAGAAGGAAGCCAACCGAAGAATTCAGCTGGGTAGGGCAGCATTCGGCAAGCTTCGTCAAGTTTTCTCGTCGTCTATTCCACAGTGCCTGAAGACAAAAATCTCATGAACTGCGGAGCCGAAACGTGACGCTAACGGTTTAACTAGTCCACTTTCCTTGAATTTGTGGACTAGTTTAGATCGCTCGCTCAGCGAGCTATGCAGAGAGATATGCTTGGAGTTTCTCTGAAGAACCAGATTAGTAATGAAGATATCCGACGGAGAACCAAAGTGACCGACGTTGCTCTAAGGATAAGCAAGCTAAAGTGACAGTGGGATGGTCACAATTTTACAAGAACCGATAACCGTTGGGGTAGACGAATTCTCGAGTGGAGACCACGTGACCACGTTTAGGCAGACGTAGTGTAGAACGCCTTGTGGCCAGGTGGAGTGGATGAAAATGGAAGAAAATGGATGAAGGAAGCTGAAGACCGAGCTCAGTGGCGTGGGAGAGGCCTACGTCCAGCAGTGGACAGATATAGGTTGATGATGACGATGATGAATAAAATGGTTATGACATACAGACGGATAGACGGACGGATGGAAAGACGGACAAGACGAAACTATAAGGGTTCTTGTTTGACTACGGAACCTTAAAATAGGACGAATTCAAAATCTCATTTTGGAAGTCGATTATAAAAGGTATGTTGTGATTGCATGGTTTCATCATCAGAACTTACATACTAAAAATATATTATTTTGCTGGAAAATAAATTGCTTTTTGCATTTGTAATTAAGTTTTGGTATATAGATAATATTTAATGTTAATTTTGTAACAAAAACTGTAATTAGTTATTTTTATTACATATTTAAATAATTGTAATCAGACGAATAATAACAAGATTCGTGTTAATTTCCTTAAACCACGTGAACCATTGTCTTAAATACATTATAAGTTATTTATATTATGCTTACTCTGGTAGGTAAAATATAACCTGGATCTTGACACTGTTTTTTTTTCATGTAGTATATGTGCTGTTGGTCTATAACTGACCTCTACACCGTCACTGAGGCGGGCGCGAAAGCGCTCCGCCGCAAGGCGTGACGCAGAAGGCGCACGCCAAAGTTTTGAGACTCTGAAATTTTTATTGAGGGTAGATGATTTCATAACATCTTCACATTGCAATCTCTGGAACATACATAGGCCTTCTCTCAGATGTTTACTGTTGGATGTTTGAGAAGATATTTTATAGCGCACTTGTCCATGCAAAAAGAAAAACACTTATCTGCCTCTAAATATATTGCGTTTTTTTAGCATTGTCTTGTTTCATTTATTAACTACGCTTATACGTCTTCATTTTTCTAAATGTTTCATTAATATCAAAGTTATAAGCAACGCTGAAACTATGACAAATACAAAAAGCTGTTTAAAAAAAGCGTATTATCTTACATTATATTCTACTTAAACGATTGACACTAATAACAAAAGATTTCACCATCATTTACCGGGTGGAAAGTGCTTTTTTACAAAATTCTATCAAAAACTGTACTATTAAAACTCACGACGAGCAACTCTCTCTATCGCTCGTATAGAGGATCGGGGGGAGGGAAAAAAATAGCAACACATTTACGAAATACCTACTTTGCGAAGATCTCGTCAAGCGGTTACCATACATATAACATATTTACTTGTATCTACGAATCTCCGCTACTCACCATGAGTAAAGTGCCCGGCATGTCGAGGTAGGAGACGCCCGGCCGGCCGGCGGACGCGAGGCGCACCGCCTTCTCCACGTGAAGGGGGATGAGCCGCGGAGATGGGGGGCGCGCGGCATACTTGCAGTACAGTCGGCTGGACTCTACCTGGGAACGAGATAACGGGTGAGAGAGATGGCAATATCTATAATGTGAGATGTTAGTGAGGGGCGCCTGTGCGGCGTATATCTCTTTCCGTCTTCTGTACGTCCCCCAGGAAGAGACGAGCTTGGTAGAATTATCTATAATAGTCGCAGCGAGTGTTTGTGAAGTAAGGCTCTGTGAACGATTGCGCAGGTAATATTGTGAGGATTAAACAGCATAAAGTAAGGTCGTGATAGATTATGCGAAAAACGTAAGCGAGTGAGCGAGGCAGTTATACAATGCTGTCTTCACCTTCAACCTTGGGATTGCGCCTGAAAAATAGCAGTTCGCGCAGCGACTAGCAGACAAATCCCGACTTAAGTTGCGACTACTGTAAGATATTTACCATTATAAATGTAGTCTGTAGGTAGACTACATTTATGACGTTTTTTTTTTAGTAGATTCGCCTCAACGGCTTACTTAATACTAGTATTACTAGTTACATTACAACACAACAAACAATATAAAAATAAATTAAAGTATAAAAAAGTTAAGGACAAAAACAAATATGTTACAAAAAATATTGGTTAGCATTCACACGCTCCGGATTTTGGAAAACCATAAATGTGTCAACGTTAACTTAGTTTTTACTGGCATCAGAATTGGCCAAGCGTTTAAAAGCTTTTGAAGTGGTAAGTTTTAAGAATTGCATGAAATGGTGACACGTTTGTGATACGGACGAATATTTATAGCATGGTTTCGTATTACAGAGATAAACATATTACTTGTACAAAAACTATGGAATATTCCTATGATAATATAACAAGGTCCTGTTTACAAAAAGCAATAATGATAATTTATTTTTGTCAAAGCATTCGTTTACAAATGAAGCATGCAAGGTGTACCTGTATAAAATTCAGATTCATTATCTCTTGTTTGCTTATGCTCCGAGTACTGATACGTCCAGTATACTAGTCAATAATAAGTATTTTATTGCAACAATCATCAGGTCATGCGCTTTATTATCCTCATTTATAATATTATTTGAATAAAAAACACTTCTTCAAATGGAATTGATAATAAAACAACTCAACCAGTTTGATAAAATGTATGTATGTATGTAAATGTATGTATGACCATAATGGATCCATCCTTTGAAATAATAAAACATCGGCTAAATTGGTTCAGACTTTCCGGATACAGGAGTGAATACATACAAACAAGTATATCATTAAGGCAAAAGAAAAAAAACATGACTGGCCAGCCAAAAAAACTTTAAAATAATGTATAGCCTATGTCACTCGGAATGATGTAAGGGTTCTAACTTTACCCATACATCCAAATCTGTTCAGACATTAAAAGTTAAGGTGGAATAAAGAAACTCACATACATACATAGACCCTGAAAACATTACGACGATCGGTTGGTCTAGTGGTTAGAAACACGATATATATTATATGAACTAGTACTACGAGGTCAAAGAATCGTGGGTTCGAATCCCGCGAGGTGCAATCATTTGTGTGATGAGCAGATATTGTTGTTTCCGAGTCATAGTTGTAATATTCGAATCTATGTATGTTTATCCGTTATCTAGTGCCCATAATACAGGGTATCCTAATTTGGGGCTAGGTAATTGGTGTGAATTGTCTCGAATATATTTATACGTGGACCGTGTTAAAAACCTTACACTCGTTTTTTCTGCAAACGTGTAAAAACAGTCGAAATAATACCCCTCTCGTCTTGGAAGTCGATTAATAGTACATTACTGCCGCGGTCTGTAATGACTGCGTTGCTGGCAGCGATGATGATGGTCGAGAGCAAAGCTCGAGGCCATCATAGCGTGGCCAGCAGGGCAGTCATTGCGAACCAAGGCTCCTATAGTGCTTTACTCAAACAATGCGAGGAATTTAAATAAAACCAGCCTAGTATAATAAGAATTTACTCAAACAATGCAACAACAACAACAACAACGACCACAACAACAGAAACAGTAACAGAAACAAAAACAGAAACAACAACAACAAGCACGATCATATCAGCTTTCAAACAGAAAAAATACATCAATATCGGTCTATTCGTCTGGGAGCTACAACGCCTCTCTTTTCGCGTTTGGGGTTAACGAACCCACGGAATAAATAATAGTGCTACGACAAAAGACGACAATAATGGATTTTCAAAGGAAATTGCTGGCCGCAAAACACGACAATAATGAAATTCCATACAACTTTGCTGGCGCCTATTCAAGCAGCGCGGCAAGGTCAACTTTGCCCAAAGAAGGTTGTCGAAATAATGACCACATTACTAGTATTGTTTGAGTAAAATTAATTATTATATTTTTGGTCTCATAAAAAAAAAAATATTTGGTTTTTGGTTGCTCTTTGATTTATGGTTGCATAAAAATAACAGGAAAATATATAAAATAAGATTAATTAACAAAGTACATGTTGTTATATCGAAACAACTTATGCAAACTGCTTGTACAAATTAAGTTTCCAAAACGTGACCGAAAACGTGATGTTGTCGTCTCGCGCGACTCGTAAAGTCTGTAAGGCAATGGCCACTAATGTAATGACCCTTTGCATAATACGGTTGACCACCTTGGCGCTGCATGTAGGTCAGAAATATTGAGATGTGCCATTTTTATGACATAACTAGCTGCGCCTTGCGGTTTCACCCGCGTGGAATGATACTAATGAAAGGTAAAACAAGTACCTACAAACTTTGCCACTTTGTCACCTGATACTTTGATACCTGTCACTTTGGCACGTTATTTTGTCAATTTCTTCCAAAGGCAACAAAACGTTAGGATTACCTATTCGTCAAATTTGATTCAAAAATTAAGGAAATTAGCTAATTTCACAACCAGTAAAACCCCATAAAACCTCTACTCGAAATATTTATAACTCCCAATTTGTAACTAAAGTTTTTCTAAGTGACTATCTATATCTTCATCTATATATACAGAATGTAACATAATAACCTATTACATACCAGGCTGGGGTATGTGGTGCGGCATGGCGAGTAACGTTAGTTTTACGACCTTTGAGATTTCAAAGTTTTTCATTCATAATTACACGTTTAAAGATTTCTCAAAAAACACTGTAGATCAAACCCTGTAGTAGCACAGAATAATGTATAGTACTACCTAGTAATCAGCTGTGAAAAAATCAATACCGCCTTTGACCTTGAGTTTGTGCTATAGTGCCACCAACTTATGTGTGAACTGAATGGTGGCGTGAGTGGTCCAGTCAATAAGTAGAAACAAGATATAAGTTCAAAAACTAAAACCCGACTACGGTTGGGAAAAAAATAGCCTATGACTTTCTTGCGATGAAGACGAATCGGTTGACACATCGCTCAAAATCAGACCAAGCTTTTTTTTTTTACACATAATCCTTTCATTTTATTCGCCGTAGATGGATAAAAAAATTGACCCATGACCCTCTGTACCAAAAGACAAATCGATTGACACCTAGTTTGTCAAAATCGGGCCAATAGGAGCGACGCTATGGTGGACCATCCACATAAACACATACATAGATATATGCCTACATACATACATACATACATACATACATATACAGTAAAACTCATTATTTAACCCTTGCTTCGCTGCAGTCGAGTAAATATATAAAAAATATGCTTTTTTTCGCCATCTCACAGATAAGTTGGTCGGACTGTAGTCTGTTTGACAACTTTGATTGACAGAACTGCGCAATGGTCAGTATTGTATGCTCTTTGGTGGTCAGTCGAATGTTAAAGTCAAAATACGTCGAATATAATTTTCTTTATTATTTTGTTAAAGGGAAACTTTTTTTATAAAAGTCGGCAAAGAGAATACAATACTCTGGATGAAGTGAAGCGGTACGAATATGGCGCGGGAGGTACACTCTGTACCGAACGTTCGACGACCGACGAGGTTTGCATCGTCGTATCGACGTGGATGAGATCATAGAGCCCGTGATTGAAGAGAGTGGAGGCATTTGCGCGACAGGCAGCGGGCGTTCAGTCGCTCGAGGCATTTGGAGTTCCCTGAACGTGACAGAGATAGTTTGTACGACCGCGAGACCGGGAATACCGAGAGCGGTACTTCCTCGTGCCAGCGGTGGCCGAGGGGCAGCCAAACAAGTTCCGTCACAGCTACGCCGAGCACGTCCCCCGCGGCAGACTCGGGACAGTCCGACCATATTGAAATGCCATAATAGATATTTAGATTTGTGATCAGTACAAGTGTTACGTAAAATTTTAAGTTTCTTAAGCCTTCGGTGTTTCCTTCATCTATAATGTAACAGGTGCTGAGAGACAATAGGCTGGCTCTACCCACATCTGCTTGGACTGGTGAACAATCTCCACTCAACGGGGTATTTAAACCAGCGCGCAAGAGTGGAGAGGAATAACAAGCTGAACCCGCAGACGGAGCAGTTTGTATGTAAATACTAAATACCTACTTTTTTGTGCTACGTGATAACAAACATTGGCTAGTTCAGCGACTCGTCCCACCACAAAGTCTTCCCAATAAGACGAGCAAATGAACTAAAAAAAAAAAGCTGGGGTACTTGGTATCTTAATACGATGATTAGAAGCCGAGCATTCGATAAAAATCTATTTGACGAATTTTGAAGAAATGTAGTAATTTTATGGTCCTGGAATAACACGTACGGGCTACTTTTAAATAAAATGACCACGCAGGCAAAGCCGCGGGCACAGCTAGTTATGAATAAAAAAGTTAAAGAACGGTTACATACCTAATGCGATTATGACAAGAAATAGCAAAGCCGTGTTTCAATATCACATGGTTATCTTAATCCCAGTTACCAACAGAATATCTGAAGAAACTTTTTTAATCTTATCATAACTTATATGGATGTAATCTGACAATAATGGTGCGTAGAAATAAAATGTAGGAATTTAAAAAGTACTTACTAGAGACCCGAACTACATCAAAAGGGTGTAATTAAAAAAAAAAAGAAGTTTTTCGCACACTCGACCTTCATCCCGCTTCGGGGGTTGTTCCCTTTCTCCCCGCCAGCTTTGTCCCACTAGTGAGGAGAAAGTGAAAATATAAAATCTAATTATGACTTTATAATTAGGTACAAACATTATTGGCCCATACTGAAAATAATGCTGTAATCATTCAAGTCCAGTGGGACATTCATCATCATCATCAGCCTGTACTCGTCCACTGCTGGACATAGGCCTCTTCTAATGCGCGCCATTGAGCCCGATCTTCGGCTCTTCTCATGTAATTGCTGCCAGCTGCTTTACGCAGGTCGTCGCTCGATGTAGCCGGAAGGCGTCCTACACTACGTTTGCCTACACGTGGTCTCCACTCAAGAACTCGCCTACCCCATCAGTTATCGGTTTGTCGGCATATTGACCAGCCCATTGCCACTTCAGCCTGCTAATTCTTTGAGCTATGTCGGTAACTTTCGTTCTCTGCCGGATCACCTCGTTGCGGATGCGGTCCCTTAGAGAAACCCCGAGCATAGGGCGCTCCATAACACGCTGAGCGACCTTGAATTTGTGGACTAGCTTTACAGTCATTGTCCAAGTTACGGTTCCGTATGTCATCACCGGTAGGACGCACTGATTGAAGACCTTTGTTTTCAGTCATTATGGGATGGGCAACGAGAAAACCTGTCGACGTTTCCCAAATGCTGCCCAGTTCAGCCGAATTCGCCTATAGGCTTCCTTCTCAAAATTGTATTTACCTAACTGAAGAGTTTTCCCAAGGTACTCCTGAACAACTTCAAGAGGCATGCCGCTGAAGGCTATTGGTTCCGGTGCAATGTTATGACTGATCATCAATTTTGTTTTGTCAATATTCATGCGGAGACCAATGCGTCGGGAGGCATCAGCTAAGCTGGTCAGCATCTGTTGCAGCTCTTGGAGCGATTCCGCCATTAAGACAATACCATCAGCAAATCTCAAGAGCGAGATGTACTCGCCGTTTATGTTGATGCCTATTTCTTTCCAGTCCAGCGTCTTGAACATGTCCTAAACTGCATTTGTAAACAGTTTCGGGGATATCACATCCCTCTGACTTACACTTCTGAGCAAGTGGATTGGTTCTGTTTGCCGGTCCTGGACTTGAACGGTCATCGTAGCAGCATCATACAGACATCTCAGCACTTGGATGTATCGCCAATCTACTTGACATCGCTGCAAAGAGTCCAGAACTCGAGTCAAAGGCCTTCTCGTAGTCCACAAAAGCTAGACACAGTGGCCGATTATACTCCACCGACTTCTGTATAAACTGGCGCACTGTGTGTATTGGTCGAAGCCTATAAACGGTACCATATCCTCCACGAAACGGACATTCGAGTATAGTGAATTTGGCTACTTCCCTTCCTCCCCACTGCAAAGTATATCAAGGATTGCGTAGTGAGGAGAACGAGAATACTATCTCCCCACTATCAAATAATATATTCTATAGTGGGGAGAAAGACCATAATTTTTATATTTTTCACTTTCTCCCTACTAGTGGGACAAAGCTGGTAATCATTTATCCTAAATCTGTGAATGCAGTTCAGAATATCTCAAAAAGTTATGGAAGGTCTCCTAGGAACGTGTTCCTGTAACTACGAGTATAACGGTTAAGGTACCTGCACTCACTATCCCGACTCAAAAATTCATCCTGTGTAGAGAAGATTATGTTTTTGTAAGTATGCTAGTTCGTCGTTTATAGTGTCAAGTATATTTTTTCATTGTTTTCTTTAATATTAATCAACTAATTGCACCCCGCGGCTTTGCCTGCGGGCCCCCACCCCCTCAAACAAAATGCGTACACAGAATATCTGAAGAAACCTTTAATATTACCATTTTAATCTTATCATGACTTATATGGATGTAATCTATGACAATAATGTTGCGTAGAAATAAATGTAAGAATTTAATATGTACCTATAAGTTTATATAGATAGATAAAGGTTTTTATTGCACACCAATGAAAACAAACACAAGAATACACATTTAGCTTAAATCGAGTACAATGGTTGTTCTTATCGCTTAAAGCGATTTCTGCCAGACAAGCGTTGAATGGAGAGGATCACATTTAGTTGTCATGGACGGTGGTGCTCAATAATAAACAAAAAAACATGAAAGGTATGTGAACTTAAACAACTAGCTACCTTAATAAACTACACATATACAAATATATTAAATATATTGAACGATGACAGTCTAGCGGTTTAGCTGGATTCTAAGCCCTAGTGCAGTTCGCACTAGGGCTTAGAATCCAGCGATACCGGGTTCGGTTCTAGACTTTTCGGTTAGGTTCGCACCAATGACTTTTCTAAGTTATGTGCGTTTTTCCATCGCTCCGTGCTTCGGAGGGCACGTTAAGTTGTCGGTCCCGGCTGTTATTGATTAATAGCAGTCGTTAAGCCATGTCAGAGGCCTTCGGGCGGCCTGACAAACTCTGACACCAGAGGCCAGCACTACCTCATACGACAAACAAAAAAACATACATTAAAATACAATACACACACATTGACTTCATTTTTTTGACTTTGAAACTGCTTCAGACTACGCAATGCGCGCTGCGTATTTCTGTGGTTGGTTGAGTATTATTTATTACAAACGTATTGGTATACGTTCGAACATCGTATCGCCTTTTTGTAAGCAACATTATATGGCCGAGGGTGGCGTACGCACATCTTAAAGATAGGTACAATCTCTTGAAGATAAGTAACAAGAATGAAGCCTTTTAAAAAAAAAAAAAAGGAGCAGGGAATCTGTAAGCACTAATAGATTATAGTGATTTAATTAACTTCACTAACAAATTATTGTGTAAATACCTAAACGAAAAGATTTCCAATTAGCATACAATAGGTTGATGGCAGTAGTGACGTCATCAGGTAATTAACTCTGGATTTATAAGTAGCTTTAATTATTATTTTTAGTGAAATTAAATAATAATTAAACTGTGCGAAGCGGCGAAAACTATATTAGTACTTGGCCAGCGGCGACACCAAAAATTTGTATATATATTTTTTGAGTTAATTTTCGTCGTAAAATAAGTCGTTTTTTATGAATTAGTTTTTATTTCTTACATTTAGTTGCGTTACGTTATTCCGTCCGCTAAGAAGAAAACCCTACTAGAAACAGTAAACAGTCCATATCTTTTAAGCTACTGAACCGATTTTGATTAAATTTACACTATTCCCTAAGTTGAAAGATACTGAAACTCTGAAACTATTACAATATTTTTTTGCAATCGTAAATTTAGTTTCTGAGAAGTAAGTGGACAAACATACATACATACAATCGCGAAATTTGGTGCGTTTGTTTAGATACCCATGAAGACTAACATTATATGTTTTTTTTTTTTTCATATATTTTTTAAGTCTAACCGACTAAACCGATAATAAACTCCTAAGGACGCTCCGTTTAGGCCAAAAGGTGAAGCACGATGACCTTGCTCTTTGTAAGGAACACTGTGTTTTTAAATTAGCTGAAGAATCTAACACTTAGTCTTACTCGCATCCAATGCTATAATAATTTGTTACTAAAATTTACTATTAATAAAAAAAAGACACATGGTGACGAGGGTTTGATGATGGAGCCGGAACGCAGTCATGTGATTAAAATAATCGTACTTCCCCCAAAAAAAGGTAAAAAGGGGGCTAATGAATATCTCCGCCTTATTAAATCCGATTTCGATGGTTCTTTGAAAGGTAGTAACTTTAAGTTAGTCTCGTAAAAAATTGGTGAAGATCTGCTGAGGATCTTCGGCGGCGTGATGAGCAGAATAGTAAAATTGCTCACTTTTAGGTTTTTCCAGTGGAATCAGCCCTTTACGTACTAGGTAGGATTGATGGAGCACCTTGGTTATTAATGTTAGTACTACAATAAGGTAACTAGATGGCGCTACTGTGCACCTCTAGATTGTATGCCAAAAAACTTTGTACTCGCGAGATCTACTATACAGCTCACAGAGCCACTAGTTAGTAAAATTGTAGACATAAGACCATCACAATTTCTTCATATCTGCCAACTATGCGGCCGTGACAGTCGTTCCCTTATAGGCATGAGGCCTATACGGGACTCTAAAAAGAGCCTTATACAAATCCTTAACTGACACTGCTTAAATAACGTTTCGTAGATGGAAAAGAACAATAATAAAGAGAACTATATTTTAACAGACTTCACAGAAGAAGGAGGTTTTTCATGTTCGACTGTATTTTTATTTAACGTCACCGTTTTGTCCGTCAATTGCGGACCGATTTTGAAAATTATTTTTCATTTTGACAGAGCTCAAGGTTGGTCCTATATAAATTGTATCAAAATAAGACAGTAGACAGTTTTTTTTAGTTTATTTATACATTTCAAGTTAATTTTTATACCATTCTCTTTTATACAGCACTTGTAGAGATTTAAGTCATACCTACCCTACCTAACAAAAATTACGTATATTGTACCTCTACAAACATGGCCGTTAGAATCCACACCTATATATAAAAGTGAAATGTTGTCTGTTTGTTTGGGGAGCTTTCACGCGATAAAGGCTACACGGATTTTGATGACATTTGGAATTAGCTTATACCCTGAAATAAAACATAGGATACTTTTTGTCCAAGAAAATGGTAAGTTTAAACGGGTAAACTGGAAAAATGTTGATTACTAGCTGTAAGGAACGGTTGCCATGGAAACGAAATAATAACAAGTCTGTCAAAAAACATCAAGAGCGTTGGTGCTATACTTTTGCATTGGTTTTTAATATCCTAGAAGAACATTGGATGCTTTTTCTCGTTAAACTGTAGTCCGCGCGGACGAAGTAACGGGCGAAAGCTAGTGTGATATAAACTACACAGTTTGTGTAAATAAATATCCAAAGAGAGAAAGTGGACCTTTTGCGACTCTGGACATTTTGGTAACTGGACATTTTGCTACTGGACGTTTTAGGTCACTGAACAGTATGGGACTGGAATGAACTAGTAATAAGACACTGGACTTTTTAGCATACTAGACATTGTGAGCCTGAACGAGATTCTAGTTTCAATTTCCTTACTTGTGGCCATTCTTGGAAGCCTCCAATGCCCTCGTGGTCCTCAGGACAGGAGCCCGCGATCACTAAGAGAGGCCAGCAGTTGACCTGAGCATTGGCCATGCCACCGATGCAGTGCAGCAGCCCGGGGCCGGACACAGCCAGACATACTCCTGGTTTGCCTGTAGAAAATGAATAAAATTATGACATAACTTCAATTTCAAAATCAATTTATTTAGCAATACCATGAATAGTGGCTATAGCGAGTAGGTCGGCATTTCACACAGAATAGTTAAATTATTCGCCATAATTATGCGACAGCAGAAACTATACTATCTATACTTATAATAAAGCAATAAGAACGAAAAAGTTTGTATAATGAAGATAATTAAGGTGTAGGGTAAAATGGTGTAGGGTACTTAAAATAAGCTACTTAACAAGAATAGAACATTTTTAAAATTCGTGTCTGTCTGTATGTTTGTTCGCGCATCACGTAAAAACTAATGGACTTAATGCGATGCGGTTCACTGTTGGATAGTTTAGGGTTTGACTTAAAAACTTGTGTACTTGGTATCTCAATCCGATGAGTAGAAGCAGAGCAATCGATAAAAACTTTCTGAAGGCTGAAGGAATTTTGATCAAATGTTGGTTTGTATTTTAATGTCTTGGAATAGTACATAGAGTACTTTTAACCTGGAGAAATGACCACACTTGCGAAGCCGCGGGCATCAGCTAGTAACTAAATAATACCTATGTTGTTGATCATACTGTATACAACTTATGTAAAGTTTGATTCACAATTCATTGAATATTTTATTTCAGAAAGTTTGATTGTACATTTTCAATTTAAAACTTATGTCAGACGATTACTCGCCGTTATAGAATAATAGCACAGAATAAATAAATAGTATTACGTATCATAGACCCTATTATTCGCCACTAGCTGTACCCGCGGCTTCGAACGCGTGGTCATTTCTCTAGGTTAAGTACTATGTGTGCTATTCCAGGACCTAAAATACCAACATGTGATCGAAATTTCTTCAGTGGTCAAAAAGACTATGTGTGCTATTCCAGGACCTAAAATACAGACATGTGATCGAAATTTCTTCAACGGTCAAAAAGACTATGTGTGCTATTCCAGGACCTAAAATACAGACATGTGATCGAAATTTCTTCAACGGTCAAAAAGACTATGTGTGCTATTCCAGGACCTAAAATACAGACATGTGATGGAAATTTCTTCAGCGGTCAAAAATACTATGTGTGCTATTCCAGGACCTAAAGTACCAACATGTGATCAAAATTTTTTCAGCGGTCAAAAAGACTGTGTGCTATTCCAGGACCTAAAATACAGACATGTGATCGAAATTTCTTCAGCGGTCAAAAAGACTATGTGTGCTATTCCAGGACCTAAAATACAGACATGTGATGGAAATTTCTTCAGCGGTCAAAAATACTATGTGTGCTATTCCAGGACCTAAAGTACCAACATGTGATCAAAATTTCTTCAGCGGTCAAAAAGACTATGTGTGCTATTCCAGGACCTAAAATACAGACATGTGATCGAAATTTCTTCAGCGGTCAAAAATACTATGTGTGCTATTCCAGGACCTAAAGTACCAACATGTGATCAAAATTTCTTCAGCGGTCAAAAAGACTATGTGTGCTATTGCAGGACCTAAAATACAGACATGTGATCGAAATTTCTTCAGCGGTCAAAAATACTATGTGTGCTATTCCAGGACCTAAAATACAGACATGTGATCGAAATTTCTTCAGCGGTCAAAAATACTATGTGTGCTATTCCAGGAGCTAAAGTACCAACATGTGATCAAAATTTCTTCAGCGGTCAAAAAGATTTGTATCGATTGCTCGGCTTCTACTCATCGCATTGAGATACCAACTACACTAGTTTTTAAGTCAAACCCCAAGCTTTCCAACAGTAAAAACGCATCGCATTCGGCCCAGTTGTTTTTACGTGATGTGCGAACAAACAGAGAGACATGAGCTTATTTTAAGTACCCTATAGATCTTTTGTTTTAATTGTCTTCTTTGTACAGACTTTTTCGTACTTATTGCTTTATTATAAGTATATATTCGACGAATAAAAAGAAAATTACGAATTATGTCGAATATCGAAATATAGCGTCTAATTTTTCATCGCTTCTCATCAACATCAGCTTGAAGACGTCCAATGCTGACCATGGGCCTCCCCCGTAGTAAGGAGGATTTAGCCAAAATCACCAGGCTCTTGGTGATTGAGTAGATGTTGATACTAACATAGGAAAATTCTGTATAGCAAAATGCTTCTGCTTATTTCCTGAACTCTATTTGCTGGTTCTTACAGCACCCACAGGATAGGAAGGGATAGACCAATGTGTATTAGACCAGCGTGGTGGATTATGGTTCATCCTCTTTATCTTCTCTCTCTCTCTGGCCTGTGACCCAAGAGTGGAAACATAATAGGCTTATGTTGGTAATGATTTAATGATTCTTATTCTGAGTGGGTGGCCTGCACTGATGTCCTGCTTTTGGTGTATTGTGTATTCCTCCCTGCCAGCATCTACCCCAGATCCTTGATGATGAGAATGAAGTCAAAATATTTTTTAAAGCAAGCGACCTGAGCTAACTGCCATGAAAAAATTGAAAGGCATATGACATTGACCAATGTTTTGGTGAAACGGCTCAGCTGTTTAAATATGACTACCTTTTATATGCTTAGTTCATTATACGTTCTTGATCTTGACTTGACAGCAGCTCGCGCTATTGAAATTTCACTAGCGCATATTTAAATAAACTTACGATTTTCTATAAAATATATATGTACTAGCTGATGACCGCGGCTTCGCACGCCTGGTCATTTCTCTAGGTTAAAATGACTCTATGTGCTAATCCAGGACATTCGATCAAAATTATTCTTATCGATTGGTCGGCTTCTCCTCATCGGATTGAGATACCAAGTACACCAGTTTTTAAGTAAACCCCTAAGCTATCCAATAGTGAAAACCGCATCGCAATAGGTCCCTTAGTTTTTACGTGATTCGAGAACTAACATACAAACCAACAAACGGACAGACACAATTAATAAAAATGTTATATTCTTGTTCAGTAGCTTATTTTAAGTAACCTAGACTTTATTTTTTAAATTATCTTCTTTGTACAGTCTCTTCGTCTTGCTTTACTATAAGTATATATCGTTTTTATTGCTTTACTAGCTGTACCCGCGGCTTCGCACGCGTGGTCTTTAATTTAGGTTCAAAGTACCATAATATGCTATTCAAGGAACAATATACCAACAAATGTTGGTATATTGGTCCTGAATTGAACAAAATTTCTTCAGCCGTCAAAAATATTTTTATCAATTGCTCGGCTTCTAACTCACCGGATTGAGATACCAATTACACCAGATTTAAATCAAACCCTAAGCTATCTGACAATGAAAACCGCATTAATATCGGTCCAGTAGTTTTTACGTGATGCGTGAACAAACAAACATACAGACAAACAGAAAGAAAGACACGAAAACTAAAAAAAAAGTTGTTCAATAACTTTTTTAAGCACCCAAGCCCAAGAGCATTGTTATCATTTGAATTCATTTAGTAGTTTGGGTGCGATGCGCAAGATACGGACAAACAGACAGACAGACAAAATTAAAAAGTAAAATAGTTTGGCTTCAGTATCGAATATAGAGAACCATCCAAAAAATATTTTTTATTACTTAAATATTAACATAACTTTGGACCCATATCCCGCAGAAACCCTTTATAAAACGTGTCCTCAATTTTAACCCATCATATAACTTAAGACAGTGCAAAGTTGTTAAAAGCATACCAAGTTCTCTAACGCAAATCAAGTATCCTTAATAAACCATTATATAAACTATGACTGTACCAAGTTTCAACAAAATCCGTCTAGTAGTTTCAACGTGATACGTGTTCTTTTAAATAACTTTCAACGCCTATCCTGCAGGAACCCTTTAATTTTTCGGGATGAAAAGTATCCAATGTCCTACCTCTAAGTATGAACTCAAATCATACCAAATTTCATTTGAATTCATTGATTATTTTCGGCGTGATGCACTTCCAAGGTACAGACACACAGACGGACAGACAGACAAAAATAATACAAAATATCTTTAATTTACAGAATTTGGGACATTATCCCGCAACAACTCTTTATTTTTTCGGGATAAAAAGTATCCTCAATTTTAACCCATCATATAAACTATGACTGTGCCAAGTTGCATCAAAATCTGTCCTGTGGTTTAAGAGTGGTAAGTGTATTTTGAAATAACTTTCAACCCCTATCCTGCGGGAAAACTTTCATTTTTCGGGATGAAAAGTAGCCTATGTTCTAACCTCGTAGTATGAACTCAAATTATGCCAAGTTTCATTTAAATTCATTCAGTAGTTTCAGCGTGATGCCTAGCCAAGATACAGACAGACAGACAGACATACAGACAAAAAAGAAAAAAAATACTGTTTTGGCTTCAGTATCGAATCTAGAGTACGGTCCAAATTTTTTTTTCAAAATTTCTTCTATGTACAGGATTGGACTCGTTACAGATTTATTATAATGAGTATAGATTATAAGTATATAAGATAGATATACTTAAAATAAAGCATAAATAGATAGATAGAGAGAGGTAAGATATATATCTACCTCTTTTCTAAGTTTCCCTAGACCACAATCTGACAGCAATACGACATGTGTTTCAACTCTGCACGAGGCATCCTCAGGAGATGTTGACTCATACGCATCGGAACACATTGGATATCGGAAACTTGGATAGAGGTGAGTTTTTTAAAATTGAATTATTCTGTTTAGGGCTTCATTGGGCAGGAATTAATATAGGTAAAGCATGTTGACTATATATTTTTATGTTACATTAGTTTAATTCGGGTAAGGGTTAGTTAGCGCGGGCATGCGCGGGTTGTTTATATATATTTGATTTTATTTTCCATTTATCATTGTCATGAGTTTGGCGGAAGTAAGCTACTTTTTTTTTTCTTCATTTCAAATATGGATTTCTGCTAAGTAACGCTTGAGCACACAAAAACAAAACAAAAAAAACAGCTTAAAGCGCGTCACAGACGACTAAGATACGATAATATTTTATCTTAAGATAAAATATCGCTCGCTATACAATTTATATTAACCATCAAAAACGGCGAAGATAATATATTATTGTATCTTACAGTATCTTAAGATATCGAGCGATATGGAATTTATTAAAAGATGTCATCTTAAGATACGAAATATATCGTAAAAGATACAAAATATATATTAATATACTATCTTAAGATACAAAATATATCGTAATATGCTCTACAGGTTGCTCTGTTTTGTATTCGTGACGGTTTTTTTAACCCCTGAACAAAGAGATGGGTGTTATAAGTTAAGAGTGTGTATCAGTGTGTGTGTGTTTGTGTTTGAGGTCGTGTGTGTGTTTGTGTTTGAGTGTGTGTTTGAGTGTGTGTTTGTGTGTGTGTGTGTGTGTGTGTGTGTGTGTGTGTGTGTGTGTGTGTGGCATCATAGCTCCCAAACGAATGGACCGATTTTGATGCGGTTCTTGCTGTTCGAAAGCTGATATGATCAAGATGGTTCTTAGATATATGGGGAGAGGGAGAGGGGAGGTGAGAAAGAAAAGGGTGATAATCGTAGCTTTCGAACGAAAGGACCGATTTAGCTGCGGTTTTTATGTCTGAATGCTGAGGTAAACGAGATGGTTCTTAGCATACTGCAAGTCGTTGTTCTGTACAAATGCTCTCGCGCATGTTCGTATTTTGTTTCACTAAATCTTCCTTAATCAAATTATGAATTTCGTAAGTTTGTTACAAACATCTGCGTAAAGATTAAATTCACCGCGGCTTTTTCTAAATTTAATGTGATTTTCTATCCAAATTGATCACCTTTTACAGTGCGCTAAGCAATTTGCATATCAAATTCCAAATCAGAATCGTCGTCTGATGAGCTATCTAATAAATCTAATAGTGAAACCGTACTACTCATATTTTATCAATAGATATAGAAAGCGGTGAAGAAATACGTGTGGCACCTAGGACGGCCTGCGAGCGAATGAATAATTTCAATATATTATCGTATCTTAGCCGTGTGTAAGATGCTATAATATTTTATATGCAGATATAGTAACATCAAATATTATAGTATCTTAATCGTCTGTGACGCCCCTGACTGTATTTTTTTAATTTCTCCTCAAATCTCCATTATGTCTAAATCAATTAGGATGATTATTTTTTATTTAAAAGGTTAGACTAAAAATTTCATGAAAATAGGTTCAGCAGCTTTTTAGTAAATCCATTTGAAGTTGTTTTTTTTTTGTTCCAAGATATTTTAAACAACATTAACAACATGGTTTGATAATAATTAATCTCAGATTAATTACTCTTATTATTATTCGTAGTTCCTCATATAAATTCATATTTTTTTATGTTGTAGGTCATATTACTTTATTGTATGTTAAGTAGTTAACATTGAAGCACTAAACTAACATGTGAAAATTGTGTCATGAGTTTATTAAGATAGCTAAATTCGGGTTTTAATCAGATTGATAGCAGCTTGAGAGATACGGCTAGCTTATGTTTGGTTAATATGGGGGGTGTTATCATTAATTCCAAAGGTTGCTAGTGACATACAGCACCATCAATCAATACTGTGATAATATAAAGTCTAAAGGTTAATAAATAGTGCAATTTTACATGGAATGGAAGTGTGAAAAACATACTAAATTCTACAACATTTATAAAATTATAACCGACTTATAATGCTTTTGCTATTGCTTATGATATTTTTGATGATATCTTTACTTTACTTATAATAAAGCAGTAATTAGCAACAGTCTGTACAATGAATATAATTAAAAACACATGGGGAATTGACTTTTAATATGCTACAGAACAAGTTTTTTTTTAATGGTGTCTGTCTGTTCACACATCATGTAAAACTTATTCACCGATTGTGATGCGGTTTTCACTGTTGAGTAGCTTTGGTTTTGGCTTAAAAACTGGTGTACTTGGAATCTTAATCCAATGATAGCAAACCAAGCAATTTATAAAAAGCTTTTTGACGGCTGAACTAAATTTGTTATTCTGTACTTAATAGAGGTTTTGGTCATAGAATATAACATAGCTTACTTTTACCCCAAAAAAAACACCGCGCGGTTCAAGCTATGCCCAGAGCCGGATAAAAATAAATAAAAAAATAGTTATATAAAGCGTGTTTTTTTAGTTTTTTTAAACTATTATTTATTTTCTACTTTTTAGTTTTTTTTTTTTTTTTTCGAATTATTGTATTGTCATCGGTCTTTGACAGGTGTGCAAAATTTGAATGAAATCTGACCGTTTAAAGTGCGTCAAAATAGCGTCCATAGGAGTCGGTTACAAACATACAAGTGAAGCTAATATAAAGCGTATAAAAAGATGTGATTATGTAACTAAATTAAATTTACTTTTATTATCTTTGGTGAAGTGACACATAAAATTGTTTTTAATATTTTGATATGTTATTCAAACTGGGTAACATAAAACAATATCTAATATCTCACTTTGTCAAGATAATACATAATTATTGGGAATGATAGCAATTTCATCCATACATGATTAATTAAATTAAAGCACTGACATGAATAAACTGGATTATGCCCAAAAGGTACAATTGCTTACTTTACTACCTTACCTTTTTTTACTTACATTTTGGGCATAATCCAGTTTATTCATGTCAGTGCTTTAATTTAATTAATCATGTATGGATGAAATTGCTATCATTGCTAATATGTATCATCAATTGCTTGTACCCACTTATGTGGAGGCAATAAATACTCCTTTAGTAAGTGGGAAGGTATTATTACACAATTCTGCTTGATATCAGATGGTACCAGCTGTAGATAAGATTACATACATTATTATATTTGATGGATGGACATAATCACAATAAAGGTCCAAAGATCAAAGGTTGGCAAGCAAGAGATCCAATAAACATAATTATGAAAGCCTCTTTCCAGAACTTGCTAAAACTAATGTTTAAATTGTCATGATCACATTGCAATATTAAGCATATTTGATTAAGTTTGACTTAAATATGTCCATAGTTTTAAGCATCACTACCACAAATAAATTGAAGTTTTTAAAGATAGGTTTCATGGCCACAACCTGTAACTGCAGTTATAAAACTCTTGAGTGTCTAGCCTTATTACAGACAACTTTATGATTATTTAAATTCTACACAATAAAAATAGAGACAAAGTAATTTTACTTTGCTTATAACTTCTTGATAAAGCAGTTCCTTCTCTGTGGAATCCCACAAATAAAAAACTGTTTTTAGGGTTTGATTGGTTATAGATGATAAAA
The DNA here is from genome assembly GCA_946251855.1 of Alsophila aescularia. Lineage (NCBI taxonomy): Eukaryota > Metazoa > Arthropoda > Insecta > Lepidoptera > Geometridae > Alsophila > Alsophila aescularia. The sequence continues at coordinate 47,663,151 of OX276380.1, forward strand.
GTGATAGCATCAGATAGTGGAAGAGAAGATTGCTAGGGATCATCACAATGCTCAGCAATGAGCCGACAACTAGGAGAGGAGATGACTAGTGTTTTGCCACACAAGTGATCAGGTAGATGGTAAAAGAACAGCTGTAAAAAAATATTATGCACATTTATGCTATTTTTGTAAAAAAAAAACGCAAGAATTCTGATGGTGTTAGTGTTAGTAGTATAAGGCATCACTTACCAGTAAGGTATCCTACAGCTTGAGCTGCATAACAAGCTGCTTGTTCATTGCGCATTCCTATATATTTTAGGCCAGCAATTTGGAACGCCAGCGCTGTCTCAATCACTGGGATGCCAACTATGCCAAACACATATTCAACACCCTGAAAATATTAACATTTATTTAGTAGTTAAATAATATGAATTAAATGCAATACAATACAAAAGCTGAAGGAGGTGGCAACAAAAAGAAAACACGCCAAAATTAATTGTAAAACATATTTATATACCATGTGCAAACCACAGATTAGAGATATGTAGCAGTGCAACCCAACACCATCAAATCCACACCAAACTCTTAAATTATTTCCAGCAATGTTCAGGCCAATAGAAATTAAAATAGTTCAAAATATGTCAGTACAGCACAGTAAATACATGTACAACTTGATAAACACTAATTATTATTAATATTACCCACTTCAGGAATAGTGCCACAGTAAATATAAATATATAAATGTTAGTATATTGTAACTTACATCAAGGCCACTAAAGTGCATCGCGTGGGCTTTGTACTTGTAAAGAAAGGACTCACCTGTTTCTTCAAGCTCTCGGCCAATATCGTGTTCCCGTCAATACCCATAGCTTGATTTAGTTTTGTAGTTACGTGAATACCCCTTCTAAAAACTAGTTGACTTAGTCGCCTTACCAACATTTTAATTACAATTAAGTTACTTACTAACTACTATAATATAAACTCAGATCGAAAATAAATACGTCCAAACTCCATCGAGTTATAAACTCGTTTGTTTTACTACTAAACTCAGATTCAGATACCAATGTATGATGTGTGATGATAAACTTACTGCGATAGATAGCGGTGCTCTTTGTTATTATTCGTTTATCAACAAAATGCAGACTGTATTTTTTGGTGGATTATATTTTACTATATTTGATATAGATACAGACGGTCACTATCTCTATCTGAAGAAACTTGAAATGAAAATGAACTTTGGATTTGAATAGGCGCGTCAGAGCGAGCCACAGACAAGGTAGAGATATGAGCGAGCGACAATCAGCTGATGACAAAAACGTACGGCTGACACCGTGACTCTGACAGAACAGCTAACAAAGACAATGGCTGTGTTCACATACACGCTCGAATCATCCGTGCGATTATCACTCGATCATCCGCAGTGCGATTACGTAATGTTGGTAATGTTGATCATGATGGTTTCGAGCCATCAAATTCAGTAATGCTTTGCGATAGAGTCGATTTTGCTATGAAAAAAGTGACAATCTGATTGAAGCCAAGTTCTGTAATCGGGCTGCCGGAGATCGTGAACGACTTTGGACGTCCACATACAACTGACAACTGTCAAGTGTCAGTTTCATACTATTCCTCCCCTCCACTACTATTTTTCGGATGACCCAGGCGAACGCCCGGACGACGCCGTGAACGATTTCGAGTGTACGCGCGGGTGATCCGTGCGTCCTCGAACGTTTATGTGAACAGCAGTGCGATTACGTAATGTTGATCATGACGGTTTCAAGCCGTAAAATTCAATAATGCTTTGCGATAGAGTCGATTTTGCTATGAAAAAAATGACAATCTGATTGCAGCCAAGTTATGTGGTCGGGCCCCAGCAGTGCGATTACGTAATGTTGATCAGATTGGTTTCAAGCCGTCAAATTCATTAGTGCCTTGCGATAGAGTCGATTTTGCTATGAAAAAAGTGATAATCCGATTGTAACCAAGTTCTGTAATCGGGCTGCTGGCCCAATAAGAAAAGAAAATTACTATGGGGCCGTTCGTTTTGAAGCAAAATGATCAAAATTAACAGTTATAGGAACGTAAAAAAAAATATTAGTGTGGTTTAAATTGAACTTTCATTGCTGAGACTGCAAAAACTGCTAACGATCGGTTTAAATTGTTGGTCAGGATATGCACGCTGACATATTAAACCAAAGATGGCATGTTTATGTAATTAAATTCAGATGTTAAATCTACCTACTGTTGTTTTGTTCGTAAATGTTTTGTAAATTTCTCGCAATAAGTAGTTTAAAGTCTGGAATAAGGTATTTTTTTTTACATTTATAGAAGCATCTCTAAATGTTGTATATCTATGAGTGTCGGGCACGCATAAAAATTGTTATTGCGCTCCGTTCATCCAATGTGCAGTTTTCCATTAGTCATTGTCAGTTTAGTTTTTTCAGTCAAGAGATGGCGCTTGCGTAACTTCTGGTATTTACTCAACTCAACTTAGTTATCGAAAGCAGGTAAAACAGCGTTTTACCGTAAAAATACACAAACCAAACGAACGACAAGTTGTTCGGTTGTGAAAATTCTTATTTGTTTTTTTTTCATTATGACATTGGCAGTGTTGACATATTCAGATTTTATTTACCCTTTATTAAAGCAGATAAATTAAAACTTAATATAACGGTCCATTTTCTTTTTACCATTAGCTGATATTTATAAAATAGAATATCAAGAAGGTAGAAAATACTAATATTTTTTACTGTTTTTGAAAAAACTAATAAGTTTTGTATGCAACAAAACTCACGCATAACTTGCTATAAACAAGGTAGCGTAGAATGTCAGACTGTTACCAAAACTGTCGCCAACGCCATCTAGCGAGTAGCACCTAGCAAGTAACTGGTTAACTAACTAACAAAACCATGGTTTTTCTATGTAAATTTATCCAAATTAATAAAATTAAACTATAATTATTATACCATACTACAAATATTTTACATTTACTATATGTGCTTTATATTTGTGTTGTCCTGTGTATGTCTAATTGTCTTTTGTTGTCCTGCTTGTTTCAGAAATATATATCTATACTCAGGCAAAATTAATAAAAAACTAAATTCACCGGCCATCTCCAGCGTTTGTTTTCCACTCTATCCACGCGACATTGGCGAAATTGTGGAAACCCCACACAAGCCATTAGCAAAGAAGTTGAAGGTCGTTTGTCGTTCGGTTTGAGAAGGATCGTTAGTGGCAAAATAGGCAAAAATTGCAAAAGTGTTGAAAGTGTTCAACAACGGCTTGTTGAAATTTATGTAGATTTTGAAATTGGTCAAAACGCCCTCCTGCCAATCCAATAGCGTTTTGTGGAGGTATTTTTTCAAAATACTCCGCGTAAATCTTAAATTCGAAACAACCTATACCCGTTCTCAGCTCGGCCAGTGACGTTATAAATGTTCGAATGTATACCTTTACGGTATACTTTCGAATAAATTTTCGCTTTATGGATTTTAAAACATACCTACTCGATACCAACACGGTCTCCGATGTCAAGAAAAACGTATTTTCGAAATACTCAACGACGTCGGCCCTCAGTTTAGTTAGTGCACCACGGAAGAACCCGTGGTTGCGCGTACGACCGCATAGCTGTGACAGTTCTGTTAGTACAACATGAAAACAGTAAGCATTTTGGTTACCAATACAAACAGCCGCAAGAGGGCGTTTTTATGAGGGATTGTAAATAAAACATGCACTAAAACTAATTTACAAAGTCAAAAAATATTACAAAGTAAATTGACAGAATTGTTTTCTGTTTTTGAGTTTTTTTCTAAATAATCCGAAGAGGAATTATTGTGACTGTGATGATTTAAAACATTGGCATCGTCGACCATTTGGTATTTCACGATTTTCGCGCATAATGGCATAATGAATGGCATTTGGATTGGCGTACCATTCTACGTCATTGGGATTTTACGTTTTTGCTATACCTATTGCATCGAAAGGGTTATAAATTATCAATATCCCATTATATATTGTTTTCAAACAAAACTTGACGGTTTACTTCAGGAAATTACAGAAGACTCATAAAATATGTAAATGCTTATAAGTATTCAAAACATTTATAACAGCGCGTGGATTCGATCCAAGTGCCTCTGGGTTGCATGCCAGACTCCGCTTCCGCTGTGCCACTCTACTTGTGATTTATAAACGGATGTGCTATTATTATTCCTTTCAAATTAACATAACTTTAGACTCATATCCCGCAGGAATCACGTATTTTTTCGCGATTAAAAGTATCATTGATTTTAACACATAATATAAACTTTGATTGTGCCAAGTTACATCAAAATCCGTCCGGTAGTTTCAGCGTAATATGTGTTTTTTTAAAATAACTATCAACCCCTATCCTGCGGGAACCATTGTTTTTCGGGATAAAAAGTATTGTAAATATTAAACCATAACATAAACTATTATTGTGCCAAGTTGCATCAAAATCCGTTTGGTGTTCAGAGAGACAGACAGACAGACAGACAGATAGACAAAAAATAAAAAGATATCCTTTTTGCACTCCATATCGATTTTGATTTATCTACGGTTATACTACTTTGAGTTTGAAAACGAATCTTATCATGTGCCATTATTTCACCCTGGAAAAGGAAATACAGTAGTCGCAGCGAAAGTTTGTGGCTCGGAAGTTGTCTGCTAGTCGCAGCAGAATCTGCTATTTTCAGGTGCAATCCCAACGTTGAAGGTGAAGGCAGCATCTTGGGCAGCATTTATACAATGCTGCCTTCACCTTCAACTGCCTCGCTCACTCACTTACGTATTTCGGATATACTATCTCGCTCTTACTTTATGCAGTTTTATCTTCACAGCAGTACCTGCGCAATCGTTCACAGAGCCTAACTTCACAACCACAAAGATCGGCTGCGACTGCGGCTAACCTACCTTTCTGACCCTACCGAAAACTGCTCAAACATAAACACTATAGGTATTTGAGTTTCAATACCACATATTAGAATACTATCATTCTAACATTTTTGGGTTGCATTGAAGTCCACTATCGATTTATTAAGGTTTGATCAGTGGCCGCGGAATTTAATATTTTTCACATGTATGTTACTAAAAATATTAGTTTACCTATACCACAAAGGTAAACTTATTTTTTTACAAATAAGTAACTTATACCACGTAGAACTATTTTATTTCATTTTTATTTATTCGGAATACTTAATGTTTTATCCAAACCTAGCTTAAAATTAAAAATATATCTTATTACTATTTAACAGTTTTCGCGAGGATAGGGCACACACGCGACTTCTACAGGTTTTGCCATTTTGGGAGAAAACGTTTCTACCATACTAAACCATAACCAAATCAAATAATTCTGGTTTCTTTTTACTAACCACAGAATAAACTATGTTTGTAGTTTTTTATTTTTATCATAATTTGTAAACAATTTGAAATAATGAGTGATTTAAAACCGATATTTTCTCTTAAGTTTGTGTACTGTTTAAATGAAAAATAATAATAAATTAAGAAAAAATAAAATCTTCAGACGTAGTTTATTCTGTGATTAATAAAAAAAGACCTGAATTATTGGATTTGGTTATGGTTTAGTATGGTAGAAACGTTTTCTCCCAAAACGCAAATTTCACGGAAATGTAAGGCAAATCCTGTAGAAGCTGCGTGGGTGCCGTTCGGTCTTAATGCAGTAATCGATTTTTTATATTATTTATTTCGTGCATAAACTTATAACAAAGATGTAACAAAGGTTAGGCAAAGGCCTTTCCAAAAATGGCAAAAATCATACCATATTATAAATTTCTCATATTTCATATTTTAATTTCTTTACACCGAATAAGTGGAGCTTGATTTTTAGTATACCTACGCTTGTACTTATTCATTCTCTAACCTAGGTAAAATTCCAGTTATACCTGCTAAATTTTTAATGTAAACTGGAAACGACATGGTGGTGATTTTTACTGAGAGAGAAACTAAAATAAAGTATTTAATGATAATTTTAATGTGTACAATTTAAAGCTTATGTCTATATTAATTACACCAGTCAGTTACAAACTATCAAAGATCGCAATGTATCTACATTTTTTAAATATTATTAGGACTCATGAGCGAGAGTAGTTTATATCCAAGTTTGCAACACTGAAAATAGTAAAACATCTGATTTTGGGGAAATGATGAAATTAAGATACAGGTGCCACTATTTCGAGCACCACGGGTTTTCAGTGTTGCAAACTTGGGTACCTATAAACTCTCACAGGGGTCCTAACAACATATAACCCCCCCTTCTTCAAAGCTGAGTGTTTGTGCGGCCAGAGCTAGATCATCCGCATATATAAACTTTCTGTGGAAGGGGTTCTAGGTTGATCGTTTGTGTAGATGTTGAACAATGTTGGTGCCAAAACACTATACCCACAGGCAAGCCATTTTTTAGGTTTCGCTATCTGCTTTTATCCGATTGTAGGTGGACTTGGAATCGTCGGTTTAGCAACACTCGGCAAGAATCTATTGCTCAAAACGAAAACAAGATCCACCTTTTTCCTTCATTAAGCAGGCAGAACAAGGGTGCGAGCGTAGCGACCGCAAAAATGTGGAGCAAATGACCAAGCGTGCGAAACCGCGGGCACAGCTAGTTATAACTATAGATGTATGGTATAATAATGCCAACATGTATTTTTGGCTGTTCAAAACGCTTACCCTCCTTTAATATAGAAATCGGTAAAAAATACTCGTTTGGGAATCCCAATAGTGAGAATCCGTAACTCGTGAGTTACGGTTACGAAGCCCCACTTTCCAATTCAAGAGGTAAACAATAATGTTGCGTATGCGTTCATCTTCTCGGATAACTTTGTCCAAGAATGCAGGGGTAATTAACCCCCTAGTAAGCGCCAAGCTGGTAGGCTATTTATAAGTTCATAAGCACTATCTGTAGTTCTATGATAATGGGATGCTATACCTACTAGGGCGAATGCTACTACCTACATAAATGGAGGTTTGTAGTTTGTATGTAATTGATGTAATACTTAACATATTTTGCTCCGGGCTTTGGTGAGTAGCAATTCTAGTTTTTACGTGTTGTTTTGTTTTTAACTGACTTGCTCAGAACGGTGACGACGGTTAAATATAGCATACAGGGACTCACTCCAGCTTCTCACGGGTAGCTGAGGGTTTCTCTTTGTATGTCACCATTCTACCCGTGTTTTTATTGACTAATTCGAACAAAAAACTGTTATTTTATAGCCTCGCGGACTGTTTTATGGGTAAAGTTGAGAACTATAAACATGTAAGTATGTACATTATTTTATGCATTATCAATACTTTTTACAGGGCACTCCAAATAAGGATTTTTATAGGCAAATTTTTGATACCTTGGGTTACATTATTGCAATGCTCGTAGGGTTTTTTTGAAAAGTTAATTTCAGCCCTTGTTACTAGCTGATAATATAGCTTTCTTTAAGTGAAAGAATTTTATAAATCGGTTTAGATTTTTTAAATTATCCTTTACAAACAAACTTACAAAAAATCAAATCTTTTCTCTGTATGATATTAGTGTAGATTTAGGTATCTATAACTAACTACTATGGAATGGCTCTAGAAACTAGGTACGACGAAAATAATAGTTTGTCTAGCCTAACCGGGCGTATTTCAGAAATCCCGGTAAAGTCAGAACGGTTCTGGTTCTGTTATATCGGCACAAGTTAAGACCAGGCTCTGCTTTTTAAGGGTTTTTCCATAAATATGCTGGGTCAACCACAAACCTGATAAATGTGAAACTTAACATGTTTTTTTTGGAGATCTTATGATACACAGAATATACATCTACGGATATACAGAATATCCGGTAAATAGTAGATAATCCGGCAGGTACGAGTACAGGTGAAACAAAGGTAGTTAAATAAAAAAAAAATAGAAAAAAAAAAATCCCTTGATCACATTTTGGGAAGTTTACAGATTGAGGATTAATAATTGTTATTTTTCTGAGAATATCCTTGAATGTGAACCTTGCTATCGCGCATCACCAATATGACCAGCAGTACCAGTATTTTTCTAAAAACTTATGGAAAAAAAGTGCAGTTGTCGCTTATACTTAGTCAATCTTTGAGCTTCTGTATTAAAAAAAAAAGTATAACGAAAAGGATGGCCAACATTTTTAAAAATATGCCTTTGATATGAGTTATTGCCAATAACATGCCAGAAGCGAGAATTTCGCAATACAAAATATTCAAAAAACTAATAATAGTAATATCTGGGCTGGCATGAACATCAATAGCCCTAAAATGATATGCTGGTAAATACTGGTACTAATTGTCTGGGGCGCCACAAGCCACTCAGGAAAAATATATCGCAGTAGTTAGGAAAATACATTTTTTTCTTTGCATCCGTGGTTCCACCTACAAGTACCTGCCGGGTTATCCCACATAGGACATAGGTTTACGGGACATCCTGTATAATGATGTGTAAGTATACCTTGAGTACAAAGGTAAGTACTGTGGGTCTGGAGAGCAAGATTATTTTTGAAGTCGGTTTAAATAAAAATCCGTATCAAGCTGTTTGTTGCTAATAAAATTAATACAAAGATTATTTATTTGTACCTTTAAAGGTTTCGTCAACAGTAGAAATGGTTGCAAATTATAAATCATAATTTCATCGAAATACTTAAGCATTAGTCAAACTTGAATGATTAGGTTTATACGTAGGTTACCGTTTACGGGACATGATGTTTAAAGTTAAGTGAAAATTAAATAGGTAGGTACTAGGTACATAAATAGAAAAAAAAACTACAGTATCTATTTTCTAACCTAGGAACTTGTTGCAGCATAAATTTGATTTGTTTAATATGTACCTACTTATTATATCTCAGGGTCGGACTGGGCCGTAAGGGCCCGGGTGGCTCCCCACAAGCCCAGGGCCCGGGACGGGATAGTGGTAGATGGGATAGTATCGAAAAATAATGATATATACAAACTATTAATTTTCATCGATATATATTATTCAGTAAATATAGTTCCAATCACTTATAATATAATAAATTTGAAGCTAGCCTTTTTTTAAAGCTTGTGTAGTTTCAGCTAAGCTGTCAATAACTTGATCGTAAAAGCTGCTATTCTCGTCATCATTGATTAGATCCGATTCTGTGTTTAATATAATCAGTAGAGAGCAAAGTCTTGTTTTTATGCGCTTCAGCGCTGAAAATCATCTCTCACAAGTCACTTTCGTGAATGAAATTGTGAGAATTACACAATGTGCATAATATAAGGTGGTGTACGTGCTGATGTGCATGTTATATTGTGAAAAATACTTGGCGTCCTTTGCAGTTTGATCTAAGCAGCGGTCTTCAAACTTTTTAGCCTAAGGACCAGACTGATTGCTCCACAAAGCTCCCAAGGGCCAAGATCTAGCTAGCTCATGACAATTTACAGTTTTGAAACTGTAAGTATATAAATTTAGTATTGAATTTCACGCAGATTTCTATTTCGGGACTAGCCGGCGAGTGAAGTATGTATTTAGCATGCCGTTGTAGTAATCTGTGGCATGATTCTGAGCCCGCACAAAATACGAAACTCACAGAAGGTCCGCTAAGTACTATAGCGAGCCCTTACGCATTCGTGAACATTTTCGAATTGGTATTGTGTTGTTATGTGATTTAAATTACAAATTTTGAAAATTTTGAGCTGCTTGTAAGTACTTTTATTAGGGTAATTACAGAAAAAGAACAATACTGTGAAAAAAATGCGTTTATGATTGATCATCTCTGAGTGAAAAAACATTACTTAATAACACGAAAACGCCCGAGCGAAGCAAGCGCGAAATTTTTGAGCTATTTCTGGTACATTATGAGAATGAAGAAACAATAGTACCTTTTTTTGAAGGCCCGAGTAGCAAGAACATGTTAGAAAAAATCAATGAGTTGCATTACACTATTATAATGCAGGTCAGTGGAAAAAGTAGTTAATGGAGTTCCTCAGCGTGCGAAAATATATAGGTAATATTTCAGGCACTAGTAAAGCGAGCGTAAAATATCGAACTATTAATTTATTATAGCCGTGTATACGAAAGAAGTAGAATAATTATTGCGGATCTCTTAAGTAGCAGTATGAAAGCAGCCAATACTAACAACAAGTCGCGAGGGTAGCCAGCGCGATAATTTAAAGCTACTTCTAGAAGTTTTTGTTAAAATCTTATGTAAGGAAAACAAAGGATCTTTTGAGTGCTCAATAGATCTGCCGTATTTCGTCATGCGACATAGAAATATAACAACGGCGCAAGCGCAGCGAGCGCGAAAATAAAAAAAATAAAAAAAGGAGCCCCACTATAGGCTTGTGGCAAGCCCCGCAAGCCAAACCCGTGGGGGGGGCAAGCGCAGGCTAGGGCCCGGCTGGCAAACGCCACCTCGACTATATGGCCAGTCCGACGCTGGGTATACGAGTATATAATAGTTTATTATTTCATAAGTACTCGACCAAGCTGGCATGTCAGTAGGTACGTCCGTCTGGGAAATCAGACGTATGATGATTGATATTGATATAATATAGATGTTATAAATTTAATTGCAGTTATTTTCTTAACCTATGAAATGAGCCGTAGGTTGATTGATATATAGGTGTTATAAATTTAATTGCAGTTATTTTCTTAAATACTAGCTTATGAAATGAGTCGTAGGTTAATTGATATACGAGTATAGGTGTTATAAATTTAATTGCAGTTATTTTCTTAACCTATGAAATGAGTCGTAGGTTGATTGATATATAGGTGTTATAAATTTAATTGCAGTTATTTTCTTAAATACTAGCTTATGAAATGAGTCGTAGGTTAATTGATATACGAGTATAGGTGTTATAAATTTAATTGCAATTATTTTCTTAACCTATGAAATGAGTCGTAGGTTGATTGATATATAGGTGTTATAAATTTAATTGCAGTTATTTTCTTAAATACTAGCTTATGAAATGAGTCGTAGGTTAATTGATATACGAGTATAGGTGTTATAAATTTAATTGCAGTTATTTTCTTAACCTATGAAATGAGTCGTAGGTTGATTGATATTGATATAATATAGGTGTTATAAATTTATCCCGCAGGAATCCTTAATTTTTTCGGGATAAAAAGTATCCATAAATTTCAACCATGTTATAAACTATTACTGTGCCAAGTTGCATCAACATATGTCCAATAGTTTCAGCGTGGTAAGTGTTCTTTTAAATAACTTTTAACCCTTATCCTGCGGGAACCCTTTAATGTTTCGGGATGAAAAGTATCCTATGTCCTACCTCGTAGTATGAACTCAAATCGTACTAAGTTTCATTTAAATTCATTCAGTAGTTTCGGCGTGATGCCTAGCCAAGATACAGACAGACAGACATACAGGCAGACAGACAGACAAAAATGAAAAAAAATACAGTTTTGGCTTCAGTATCGAACATAGAGTACCCTCTAAAAAAAAAAACTTCAATGTACAGAATAGGACCCGTTAAAGTTTTATTATAAGTATTGATTTGTTATATTGGTATTTTAGGTCCTGCGATAACAAATAGGGTACCTACTTTGAACTCAGAGAAATGACCACGCGGGCAAAGCCGCAGGCACGGCTACCTAATCTTCAATGAAGTAACTAATCAAGTCCGGTACACAGACACACACACACACACAATCGTGGAATGAGGTAACTTACGTATTTTTTATCAAATTAGTTAAGTAATTTCGATAAGAACTTTACCTGCATCATTTTTGGAGTAAGGCACCGCGTTTTTACATAATTATTATATTACTTATTTTTATATTGGTAGGAAAGTTAAAAAACTCTTGCACACATTTCGCGTATCATGCATCTACCTATGCCGAAAGAAAATTATAAATCAGTACGTGAGGCGACCGATGCTTTGCATTGCATAGCTTACATACACGGCACGTAGAGTGACAGCTCTGGTAGATAGATAGATAGATGGTAGAAAAGGAAAACAATTTGTCGTTGCAAATGTTGTTCTGTGGCGGCGGAAGTGGACGTGCGATTCGAAGCCTCGCTTGTTGACGAAACAATTCGCGGCAGAACTCAGGCTTCGTGCAACCGCACCGCTAACCGGTCCGCACCGTTCAGGCTCACATTGCCGCACAACGCGCTTCGCCCGAGCAGAAGCAAACTGCGTCTGCGACATCACTATTCACAGCTCCGCATTCGCTCGCGACTACCACCCGAGTTCCACCAGTTTTGAATTCGCATCATGGTCCACATCGTGACATGATCGCTTGAGTGAAAAAAGTGAATTGAATTAGAAAAAAATAGTTTAAAACAACAATAATAATGGCCGTGTTGGCGCTGAAAGTTTTTGGTAAGTAAATTATTTTGGTTTTTCTATGATTAAACGGGTGCGTTGGACAATAAAAATCAGTTTACGTTAACTTAGCAAACATTAGCAATTAGAATGTATGCCAATTTTAGTAAATGTTAGCTAAAATTGGCATACATTCTTTGCTACCATACTCTAACAAGAAAACTTTTTTTTTTTTTTTTTTTTACTTTAGTCAATTTAAGGTAAATCATACCTTTAAGTAAATTGACTAAAGTAAAAAAAAGGGTACCGTAATAATGGCCGTGTTGGCACTTAAACTTTTCGGAATGTCTAGATAGGTACTTATTAATTTGGTTTATGCGTAAGACATTAAAAATATTTTTAATTTACGTTATCGTTTCTGTAAAATTCAGCTAAAATTGGTATACGTTATTTGCTACCATAACCTCCAACAAAATCAATTTTCTTATCATAAAACTTTTGATTTAATATGGCTACATGCTACTAAAAATTAAATGTGCTATGCATCTAGAGTTAAAACATAGTTTATTTTTCTTTTAGCAGTTAGAAAAATAAATTACAATCATTCTCATTAAACTACAATCATCCCTTTGGAGCATCTAAAACTACGACTGCTAAACTTAAATGCTAACATACCCATAGAGTACCCATTGCATGGGTTGCTAGTACCCATTGTGCTCGCTAGGTAGGTATATATTATTATGTATTTTAACCACTTAACCACACAATCAGTAAGTAATCACATAACAATATTCTATGTAGTAAATTTAAAAAACAACGTAATACATTTAAGAAACAATGCGGAATAATGCACCGTTTTTTTTTCAATATGCACTACATATGGGTTTATTACGAAGAATACTGAAATAATTTTGATAAAATGGGACTACACTAAAGATTAACCATTTAGAGTAAAAAAATAATTTGCAAACCATTTACTTCATTAAATAACAGCTTTTATTACTCTAATGCTCCTATTATTCTAATGGGGCCGCCAAGCGTGGTAAAACCCCGAGGCCCAAGTTTTGACATTTTCGGGCTTGATGATGTGATGATGATGATATTTTGAAAATTGTATTATTTGCGTAAAGTTTTATATATTAGAAAAATAAAAGATAAGCCCACTTTGATTATATCCATCTGCTCTCTTCTTCTATCTATACTTGCCTATAACTGGCTGTGCCCGCGGCTTCGCACGCGTGGTCATTTTTCGAGGTTAAAAGTACTTTAAGTGCTATTCCAAGACCTAAAATACCAATATACCAACATTTGATCAAAATTCCTTCAGCCGTCAAAAAGTTTTTATCGATTGCTCGGCTTCTGCCTATCGGATTGAAATACCAAGTACCCCAGTTTTTAAGTCCGCATCGCAATTGGTCCAGTAGTTTTAACGTGATACGCGAAAAAACATACAGACAAACAAACTTACAAACAGAGGGTTACGATTTTTTAAAATGTTATATTCTTGTTCGATAGGTTATTTTAAGTACCCTAGACCATTTTTTTTAAATTATCTTCTTTGTACAGACTATTTCGTTCCTATTGCTTTATTATAAGTATAGATAGATAGATAGGCAACAATATAAATATAGCACTTTTTCAAGTCTAATCGTAAATGTCTCCTGAACAATTTGCATTTTTTTAAACATTCATTATACCTACTACTTCTAGTTTGAAAAGGAAATTTTCGTTTCATGTGCCGACTCAGAATTGAATAAAATACCCTTCTACCGGTGGTGTTTCGGAAATACGCCCGTTATAGTAGAAAGCACCAAGAAATTCTACGGACGTCACACTTTTAAATATCCAGAGATAGGAAGGAGTACATTCGCATTTATATTTATGTGTAATGTGAGTTTTTACGCTTCTAAAGAATTGCCTAGAATTTTAGTGACTTCTATTCTATAGTTGTTTGTTTGTTTGTCGTATGAGGTAGTGCTGGCCTCTGTTGTCAGATTTTGTCAGGTTGCCGAGGGCCTCTGAAATGACTTAACGACTGCTATTAATCAATAACAGCCGGCTCAACCGACAGCTTATTCTATAGTGTCTAAAACTTGTTTTTTCCATCTATATTATGTTAATGTCTATTCGAAAGAATTATTATAATAAAAGGCGATTGATATTTAATTCATCTTAGGCAAAACAAGCCAAATAGTGGTCTGGATTGGAATTCTAGAAATTATCTGGTTTGGTTGAAATAATTATTAAGAACCAGCTGATGCCCGCGGCTTCGCACGCGTGGTCATTTTTGTAGGTTAAAAGTACTCTTTGTGCTGTTCCAGGACCTACAATACCAACATTTGATCAAAATTCCTTCAGCCGTCAAAAATATTTTTATCAATTGCTCGGCTTCTACTCATATTGAGATATAAAGTACCCCAGTGTTTAAGTCAAAACATAAGCTATCCAACAGTGAAACCCGTATCGCAATCGGTCCAGTAGTTTTTACGTGATGCGCGAACAAACATACAGACAAACAGACAGACACCATTTTTTTAAATGTTATATTCTTGTTCAGCTTATTTTATGTACCTTAGACCATTTATTTTATAATTATCTATAATTTATTATAAGTATAGATATTATTAAGAATCCGAAGAGAAGAAGCGAATGACGCCGATTGAAGAGAAGTTAAAAGTTTAGGAGGCTTTTGGGTTGAATTTCAGTGACATCAGTTCTAGATCTTCAATTATCCCATCAATGTTGACTCCAACTCCATTGCTAACTAGTATACTGGTGTAACCAGGTAACCCAACAAACCCTCTGTCAAAATTAAAGATGTGGCTGTGCCTTATGTTTCATTAGGTAGGAACAAATAAAATAATATTCTCAAAGCTTTGTACTTTGGTCTTAAATGTTTTAATTCTAAGAAATACGTGGTCGTTTATTCCTTGAATGCTATCAAATAGATTTTAAAAAAAGTTTAGATCTTTTGGGTACGGAATCCGTTTTACCATGAAATAGTTTGGGATTAACCAGGCGCCAAGGCCAAGGAATTAATTTACTTAGTATAAGGAATTAATAAACTTAGTATATAAAATACTTGGCTAAGGCAGACGCTGCTGCTGTAGACAAGGTTCTTGTCGCGCTCCTTTCCTCCGTGTGCAACTTGTTATTCGTGATAGGTACGGTACGGCCGATAAGTCGTGGACACTCTAAACATAGGCTCTCCGAACTTTCGCGCATGTACACTTGCGAAGAAAACAGTTATTGCCTAGTAGATAATACACATACACACACATTCTATCTATGCATTTGAATGATGGTTTTCGATATTTTTCTGGCATCAGATGTCGCTACTTAGGCGTCTGGTCTAAACAACTGTCAAATTGTACTGAATTTTATGCCAGTGTAACTTTTTACCGAAAATTAAAAAAACAGAAAATAAAAATTAAAAAATATTGCCAGGGAAGTCTACTGTAGAGATGAGTTATACTAGGCAAAGAGACTAGTGCACCTATTCCTAGTCCGTTCAGATACTTGATCAAAATACCTGTTCCACCTAGTCCCACCTAGTATGCATAAAGTCTGTGTATCAAACTTCAAATCAAAGTACGTGTGGCATATCTGTGTTATATAATCTGTACTTTTTATCATTTCTTAAAAAGTACTCTAGGCTAGGCTCTTCTTTCTAGTGGAAGTGAAGAGAATTATAAAAAACTAGCTGTTCCCGCGGCTTCACCCGCGTGGTTCTAAAAATTCACGGGTTTTTTTAGCGCGGGGCCATTTTTTTTCTAAAATAAAAGTAGCCTATGTTACTCCTTATAACATCAGCTATCTGTCAAAAAGTCTTGCTAAAAGTCTCGTCAAAATAGGTCAGAGCTGTTTCAGAGATTAGCCGGAACAAACAGACAGGCAGACAAAAACTTAAGAAAATTAATTTTAGTTAAAAGTACCGTATATACTTTCCCATGCATTTAGTAAAAAGCTGTTATTTTGACATTACAAACAGACACTTCAATTTTATTTATTTGTCTAGAAAAGAACTTGAAGACTTATTTTTTTTTTTACATTATTTGTAAACTTTAGTTATCTTTTTCTTATTGGTTTATGGGTTCTATTAAAAAAGATTTTAATTCATTTACTTGTTTAACTTTGTTACTTGTTCAGCTGTTTGAGCGTGACGGTGTAACAAACATATATACACACGCACACAAAACACACACACATACACGCACTTTCGCCTTTATAATATTAGTGTGATTTTATTTATTTATTGGTACCTATATACAATTAAATAATTAGGTAGGTACTCCCTTTTGGAGATGTAAACATGCATCACACAGTTTAATTTGACGTTACGTATCGGCATCGAGTATCGAGGAATCAAGTGAAGCAAAGCGTACGCGACAGCCACGATCACCTGTACTCGGCTGTTTGACAGTATCATGCATGCACCTAGTCCATGAAGTCCATCGCGTACCGTATCGTTCCTAGTCTACAAAGTCCATGAAGTCCATCGCGTCCCGTTCCTAGTCTACAAAGTATTTTACTAAAATATCGGAGCAGTAATTAGATGGATAGGTTGCCAGTATAATATACTGGATATAATATATATAATATATAATATATAATATAGATGGATAGGTTGCCAGTATATTATACTGGCAACCTATCCATCTAATTACTGCTCCGATATTTTAGTAAAATACTTTGTAGACGCTAATGCGTGTTAGAGAAAAATAGCATCTCTTTTAAGAGTTTCGACGCTAGACGATGGTTGCCGAACATCCATGACCGACAGTCCGCATGCAGCGGGCGGCGAGCGAAACTTCCGACTATGACGTGACGAGTGCTGCCTCACGCATAAATGTGTATTGCCGTCGCTCTCGCACATTATGTGCGATAGCGACAGTGCTATCGGTCTGTCTGTCTATCTGTTTATCTGTCTATCGCGGGCGTGCTATATTAATTTTTCCGGATTATTTTATGAAAAGTGAATGTTGTTTATTTCAGTTTTGTTTAAAGTTTAACATTACATAAGTAGGTAGTCGTTTTTCGTGCCTTTAGAGTATTTAAAAAAAAACTGAGTGACATTATTCAAAATAGAAGTGTTAGTTCTATCTTCTCCCTGACGTTTGACCGCCTACCGCGCAGTAGACTTCCCTTGCGTGCGGTCCGTCACAATTCAAATGCATAGATAGAATGTAGGATGCATCTCTTCTTCTTAGCGTTTTATTTTTTAAACTCGCCAAACCAGCACGAGCGCAAAAGACAGGCGTTCCTTGGTGCTGCCTGCTACCTGCCCTATATTTTTCTGTAGCGTGCTGAACTACGTGAACGCGTTTGCACGCACCAAACGACCCGTTCCGTACCATTATTGTTCTATGCCGTTTGTATACTATACTGTGTGTGCACTGTGCACTTGTGCAGTGTAAGCTGCTGCGGTAGGTAGTAGGCTAGTAGGTTATTCTGTAGCTGATTTCCCACGGCATTGAGCGTGTGGTCATTTCTCTTGGTTAAAATTAACCTGTTCCAGGACTTAAAAATAAAGGTATACAAATACCAAAGAGTACAAATTAAATATTTTCAAAATACCATTAAGGATTAAATACCAAAATTCGTTCAGCCGTCAGTTTTATATCGATTGCTCGGCTTTTAATCATCGGATTAAGATACGAAGTACCCCAGTTTTTAAGTAAAAACCTAAGCCATCCAACAGTGAAAACCGCATCCCAATCTCTCTAGTAGTGTTTACGTGACGTGCGAACAGACAAATAAACAGACATCATTTTTACAAACGTTATATTCTTGTTCAGTGGTCCTCGATATATTCTTGTTCAGTGGTCCTCGAGACCATATTTTAAAATTTTATTTTTTGTACAGACTTTTTGTTATTACTTACTGCTTTATCACAAGTAAGTCAGTAATAGAAGTATAGATAAATAGACTATAGATTAGAGTCAAATTATTTTATAGTTAACTGGCTGTCAAAGTATTTTATAGTAAAAAGCCCGCGAGGTAATTTTTCTGGGATGTAAGGATCCTGTAGCACTATACCTACCTCATTCTTCTGAAGTCAAATAGTTTTTTCGATTGCTCGGCTTGTACTCATTAGATCCCAAGTGCTCTAGTTCTTAAGTCTAAACCTAAGCTATCCATTAGTGAAGACCGAATCGTAATCGGTCTAGTAATTTTTACGTGTTGGATAGCTTAGAGCTTAGTATCTCAATCCGGTGAGTAGAAGTTGCTTGCCACGCGCGCACGCGCATGTATGCGCTCAGTACTGCGCAATGTTAGCTATTGCCCCACCCGATGATCATGTACATAAAACTTTTTGACGGCTGAAGGAATTTTGATCAAAAGTTGGTATATTGGTATTTTAGGTCTTCGAATAGTACATAGACCTAGAGAAATGACCATGCGTGCGAAGCCGCAGGTACAGCCTAGCTAGTCTAGTAATAAAAGGATTTTCTTAAAAAAAAATTGGACTAGATTCGATACTAAAGCCAAAACTGTTTTTTTTTGTCTGTTTGTCTGTCTGTCTGTCTGTCTGTCTGACTGTATCTTGGCTAGGCATCACGCCGAAACTACTGAATGAATTTAAATGAAACTTGGTATGATTTGAGTTCATACTACGAGGTAGGACATAGGCTACTTTTCATCCCGAAAAATGAAAGGATTCCCGCAGGATTGGGGTTGAAAGTTATTTCAAAAAACACTTACTCTGTAACTACCGGACGGATTTTAATGCAACTTGGCACAGTCATAGTTTATATGATGTGTTAAAAATGAGAATACTTTTTATCCCGAAAAAATAAAGAGTTCCTGCAGGATAATGTCTCAAATTCTGTAAATTAAAGATATTTTGTAATTTATTTTGGGGGCCGTTCTGTATTCCAAGCCAAAGCTGTATTTTATTAATTTTTGTCTTTCTGTCTGTCTGTCCGTCTGTCTGTCTGTACCTTGGAAGTGCACCACGCCGAAAATACTTAATGAATTCAAATGAAATTTGGTATGATTTGAGTTCACACTTCGAGGTAGGACATTGGATACTTTTCATCCCGAAAAAATTAAGTGTTCCTGCAGGATAGAAGTGGAAAATTATTTAAAAGAACACTAAGCACGCTGAAACTATTGGACGGATGTTGATGCAACTTGGCACAGACATAGTTTATATAATAGGTTAAAATTAAGGATACTTTTTATCCCGAAAAATAAAGTGTTCCTTCGGGATAATGTCCAAAATTCTGTAAATTGAAAATATTATGTAATTTTTTTGGAGGCCGTTCTGTATTCAATACTAAAGCCAACACTGTATTTTTTAATTTTTGTCTTTCTTTCTGTCTGTCCGTCTGTCTGTCTGTACCTTGTCAGCGCACCACGCCGAAAATACTTGATGAATTCAAATGAAATTTGGTATGATTTGAGTTCACACTTCGAGGTAGGACATTGAATACGTTTCATCCCGAAAAAATAAGTGTTTCTGCAGGATAGAAGTGGAAAATTATTTAAAAGAACACTAAGCACGCTGAAACTATTGGACGGATGTTGATGCAACTTGGCACAGACATAGTTTATATGATAGGTAAATAATGAATACATTTTGTCCCGAAAAAAAGGGTTCCTGTGGGATATGGGTCCAAATTCTGTATATTAAAGATATTGTGTTCTTATTTTGAAAGTTACTCTTTGTTCTATTAGGATGCCTAAACTGTATGTTTTTTCATTTTTGTCTGTATGTCTGTCAGTCTGTATCTTAGCCGCGCATCACGCCGCCGGAACTACTGGATGAATTCAAAAGAAACTTGGTATGATTTGAGTTCGTACTACGAGGTAGGACATTGGATACTTTTCAAACTACTACATGAATTGAAATGAAAAAAAAAGGTCTTGGGTGCTTAAAAAAGGTATTGAACAATTATTTTTTGTTAGTCGTTTCTTTCTTTCTGTTTGTCTGTATGTTTGTTTGTTCACGCATCACATAAAAACTACTGGACCGATTGCAATGCGGTTTTCATTGTTAGATAGCTTAGGGTTTGATTTAAATCTGGAGTAATTGGTATCTCAATCCGGTGAGTTAGAAGCCGAGCAATTGATAAAGTATTTTTGACGGCTGAAGAAATTTTATTCAAATGTTGGTATATTGGTTCTGGAATAGTATGGTACTTTGAACCTAATGAAACGAACACGCGTGCGAAGCCGCGGGTGCAGCTAGTGTAATATATACAAATATACAAACATAAGATAACAAAGAGTTTTTTGAAGTCAGTGCCAAACCGTATATAACAAAACATGCCTACATATTACCTATCTACGCACCCCCTCCCCGCTCGCTTGCTTAAACGTGATTAAAAAGCGTTCTACCTTGTCGAAAACACGGTACTATCTTTGTTTGTATTTTATTTTATTAATAGCTTTTATTTAACATCACTTGTATGTATGTATCTATGTATGTATCGATGTATTTATGTATCTATGTATCTAGGTATGTATTTTGTCTGTCCTGGAATTTTGGAATTCAAATTTCGAGCACTTCCCGATTAGCTGTAAGGCTGAAACTTTCAGGGTAGCTCACAAACCGATGAAAAATCAGTAAAAGAAAAGAAAAGTGCCTTTCATTAAAAAAAACAGTAACAGTCTTTACAATTATTTTTAATTTTGAAAACGTAATATTGTTATGGTTAAATTATTATAAATATTTTGTTCATTTTAGTTTTGTTTCAAAAAACAATTTAGATTGTTTGTTTTGTTTGTTTGTCTTGGTTTGGCCAGCCTGGGTAGCGCTGGCTTATGATGTCAAGCCGCCCAAGGGCCTCTGACATGGTTAAACGACTGCTACTCTGTGACTGTTAATAGTATTAGCGGCCGGGACCGACAGCTTATCGTGCCCTCCGAAAGACAGAGCGATGCAAAACCGCACATACCTAACCATAACCTTGTACTATTATTTATTCTGTGCCATAACCTAGAAAAATCATCGGTGCGGACCCTAGGATTGAACCCGGTATCGTTGGATTCTAAGTTGCACTATTGAACCGTTAGGCTACGAGCTACGATTATGAATTTATACTCGACTTCAATATCTATCAATACCCTGATATCTGATATAATATCTATACTGAATATGAAGTCATTTTGATTTTTTAGAAAAGTATTTTTGCTGTTTCATTATTAGTATAGAATAGTAGAAGATAGGAAAAATAATAGTACATTTACAAGTCAAATTTAGCCTGTCATTTACAAAGAGAAAAACAAAAAATATTATAAATATGTAGATCTATAAAAATCAATAAAACTAGGTAAACTAATTATGCTTTGAGTTTGTAAAGGAAATTTCCCTTTCTTGTGCAAACTGGATTCCGAGCTGTGACACAGAATAATAGGCTGTGGCATGCATTAGGAGAGGCCTACCTACATCAGCAGAGACAAATATAGGCTGATAATGTGCCAACTCCATAGAATTACATAAGTTATAGCGTTCAACGCCGATGATGTTCATACATTACGGTAAGCGATTTAACAAGAATATAAAATTGCAAAGGTAATATTCAAATGTTAGCTTCCCGATGATAAGAAATGCCTTCTTATTTTTATACGCTTTATATTAGCTTCACTTGTATGTTTGTATGTTTGTAACCGACTCCTTTGGACGCTATTTTGACCCACTTTAAACGGTCAGATTTCATTCAAATTTTGCACAGCTGTCAATGCAATAATTCGAAGAAAAAAAAGTAGAAAATAAATAATAGTTTAAAAAAACTAAAAAAAACACGCTTTATAAAGAAAACTGAACTAAAATAAATAATAATAGAAAATAAATTTTAATAGTGTAAATATTTCAATTGACAGATATGAGAAGAAGGATTATCATTTCGATAATATCTTAAAAAGCACCCCACGATTTTTTTTAAATAAAACTCTTATTTACACTATAATTCAAAATTATTAAAATTTATTTTCTATTTTTTAGTTTTTTTAAACTATATATATATTTTTTAGTCAACTTCAACACCTGTATGTAATTTTTATACATATGTGCACCGATTTCTCCGTCAAGTGTGGACCGATTATGAAAATTCATTTTTTTGGTACATATACTGTTCAGGTGGTTCGATATTAATATCAATTGTATCAAAATTGGTTCAGTAGTTTTTCGAGAATAAATAGTTTTTTAGTAAATCCATTTGATTTTGTGTTTATATTGCCTCAAATCTCTAAGATTTCTAAATTGATTTGGATGGTTGTTGTTTTATTCAAATGGGTAGACTTTCAGAGTAGTCCCATATAAACTTCATCAAAATTGGTTCAGTTTTTTTATTATTATTAGCTGTTAATCCATTTGAAGTCGATTTTTTGTACCATTACCATGGTTCAAGAAACACAGATTCGATAATAAATGCGGGATAAATCTATTTAAATCGGTAAAAATGTAAAACTTAACTATAGTTTTTTTATTTGGGCTGCTGTGGCAGCCAAGGGGGATCTGGCGTTAGGGAAGATTAGTCCCCAGTTCGTACAATACCCAATTCGATCAACGGATCATCCGTTGCGGATGGTACATGCTTAACTGGCTGCCACAGCAGCTAAGGGGGATTTAGCGGGATTTCCACCCTACAAAGGTATCTATCTACATATAATATATTATTTGTGTTTTTTTATAAGATCTAATTTGCATTGGAATTTGATTAAAGGTAGTAGTAGTGACCTAGTGACTCACTTATTCTGTTGGTTCGTTTCCTGCTGCTGAATTGACAGAATATCTAGTATACTTCTTCTATCTTTACTTATAATATAGCAGTAGGTACCAAAAAGTCTGTACAAAGATAATCATTTAAAAAAATGATTTTGTGGACTTAATTAAGCTACTGAACATGAACATAACGTTTCTGGCATCACGTAACTATTACGTACTTGACCGATTGTGATGTGGTTTTCACTGTAGGATAGCTTAGGTTTAGACTTATAAACTGGTACACTTGGTACAGAAATCGGTTAAAAATTATTAAACGGTTAAGAGTATTTTAGATCCTGTAATTACAAGTTTTCATGAAACCCCTCGCGTTCGGTTTACAAACTTTGCATAACTTTCTGGTCGAAAAATAAAAATAGAAGTGTTAAAAAACAGTCCAAAGAAATTTTTTCACATCCTTATAATTTCGTCTTGTCTGTCTGTCCGTCCGTCTATCTGATTAAGACTACAAAGTAGAAATTTAGCTCATCATGTACCTACCTATATATATTTAAAACTACCTACGTAACTAAAAGCATTTAAAAAAAACGAGCGGCTCCCATACAAAGAAGAAAGATATTTTTTATTTCATTTGTGTTGGGGTCTCGTTGTATAGGTATTTTAAAATCATAACGTGGTTTCTTTGACTTTTTTCCATTTGGTTGCGTTTACGAAGTATTTGTCTCCAAACTGACCTTGTTGCTTGTGTTGCATGTCCCCCCATGTCCTAATAATGTACACAAATAAATAAAAAAGTAGCACATAATACGAATTTACTAACAAAACTATAATTACTATCTAGGGTTTAGGTACTACGAGATATAGCCGACTGATAACGCATTTTATTTCATTTACATTCTTTTAGAAGTAGGCAAGCATAACCATGCTCCAGTTTCATTTTATTTTCTTTAGATCTAGACTGCTAATAAAACAACCACTAGTTGAAATAGCTATTGATCTCGTAAACAGCACGACATATATTTTTCTATTCACGTTTGATTAAGATTCAGCTAATAGGACATGCTAGTATAGTATTCTAGTACTCTAGACATGTATACAGTTTATGTAACCTCGGTAGCTACTTGGATTCGGTTTTTCCAATGTTCAAGACGTAAGTAAATATTTAAGCATTACTAATTCTCTCGGCTTCTTTCATTCATTGACAAAAAATTTATACACGCAGACACAGATACTTCCATACAAACTCCAATTACCGATGGAAATATGCACGTTATCATATCATATTATGACAATGTAAATATTATGACAGTGTACTATCAATCGTTTAACCACGATCTCACCTGATGGAAAGCGATGATGTGGTCGAAGTGGTCGAAGGTGTGAAGAGCATTCCACGCCTTTGTAGTTCTTGTAATAAAAGAAGAAGCTTAACGATTTGTTCTCGTGCGAGGTATTTCAACCATTTAACTAGCTTAAAAGCTAAAAAACACGCTTGCCCTGCCAAAAAATCACTTATGCCAATAAATGATATAGGTAGGTACTGTTGGAATGTGCTTATCAAGGCCTTCAATTTGATACCCATGTTGTATAAAATTGGGAGTTTTCTTTCGCCTTTGAAAATGGTACCTGTTCTGGACGCCGAGCCTGCCCGCGACAGCATGAACACAGAAAACATGGAAAAATAGGCCACGCCCCTTTTAACTGCGGCGTGTATACCGCACTAGTTGTAAGACCGTAAAAATGTATATATAGAGAATAAGTTTGATAAATAAATGTAGTCGAACTAAAGTAGTCAAAGTGATTGGATCCGACCATTCAGTCAATGGAACTTGAACAAGCAACAGTGTTTAATTGAACTACAGTCCACATCGAACCAGGAACCTGAACTACTAGGAGCTAGGAACCGAACTCTCCAGTACATCGTGTAGACCTCGCGAACCATCGCCTACAGTACCATACAGAGGCTTATTTTTCTTCAAAAAATAATGTAGCTTTGTTGATATAAGGATTCTAACGATAACCCATAAATCTAAATCTGTTCAGGCATTTAAACGTTATGGTGGAATAAAGAAACTCGCATACGAGTACATACAAACAAACATACAAGAATCCTAAAAACATTGGAGCAAGACAAACAAGCATAAAAATAGTAGTGAACCTATGTAATTATTTGTAAACTTGGGAAAATTCGTACCCTTGTTCACAGTTTTGGGTTATTCTTTTTGAATGTTACGTTTGAGCATCTGTGGTGTAAAAAAATATGTATGAGACCCTGGGTGGCCAACTATTTTAAAAACATGTCTACTTCAAGAGGATTCAAAACCGGTACGATTTTTACATAAAGTTTTTTTCCCTGGTCTTTCTTGCCCCCCTCTACAAGTACCTGCAGGATTATCCACTCATTACAGGACACCCCGAATAGGTACAGGGCTTCAGAAGGTCATTAATGTGCAGTAAGAACAGTGTAGCGGACAGAACCAATCCTTGAGGTACACGCACTAATATCCATTTGATCAGATGAGCAGCCCTCTATTACTATACTTAAATAGATATTTCCCCCCAAAAGTAAGCTGTTTAATTGCATAACCTAACAGGTAGTCCAAATGAGGGAAGCTGTTTAAAAGGCTCGTGCTAGCTAGACTCGATCAAAAGCCTTCGAATTGACAAGGGAGAAGGCAAGCGCCTCACCTTGCATCTCGATTCTCGTTAGCTTCGCTCATTAAATTATGTGGTCAGATCTTCAGTAGACCGGTTTCGGCGAAATCCGTTTTGCCGGTCACTGAGGAGATCATTGTCCGCAAGGTATGCCAAGAGCCTAATGTTGATAACACGCTCCATACATTTTCCGAAGGAGGTTATCGAGATGGGACGATAATTGGCCGGATAAGCACTACTATCCTTTTTAGGTACTGGTTTACACTGGCAAGCTCTTCGGAACTTGACCTGAGTGAATAGAGAGGCCTAATACTTAAGTACTTATATGTAAGAACAAATTTCTACCTTGTGTAAGGAGGTTGATGATGTTTTAGTCAAATTGGTAAGAGATACTTATTAATATTTATAATATTCTTATGCTTAAGCTAATTTTATAATTAGTAAGTGTAATAGTTAAAAGCTATAATAATCTACATGAGATCACGAACACTGCAAAAATTAATTCTTGAAATAGTTTTAATTTAGACTGTACCGATATAAGTTAGCATTGACGATAAAAATGTTGTCGGCCGAATCACTGAATAGAAATAAATAAATTTTAAAATACAGTGTTTCGACCGAATCGAGCGAGAACATTTCGGTCGAAACGCGAATGACTCAAATTGACAAAACTAAGTACATAGGTACCTACCGACTTATTATAACTGTACCGAGTCCGAACCGAACCTATTGACTTATATCTTGATTGGAGCGAAGGGAGCTTTAAACTCGCACGAAAGCTCTACTTTACATTATTGAGTAGGACCGGTCCTACTATAAGTAGGAATTTAACCCGTCCCAAATTTAGGTCATAAATATGGAACCTAGTAAAAAGGCAATTATTAAACCTTTATTCCATGAAAGCAAAACAGCCCTGCAGGCCCAACATACCAACTTTTACAGATTTGTTTACAGAGTATATATACAAAGCCATCCCACAACCAACAATGGTTAAAACCTAGGAGGTTTAGTAATATTTTGTCAGAGGTTAAAACATTGACTTGTTGAAAGAACAAAACTGCATCACCTTATCAAAGCTCAAATAGTTCTTACCTAGATATATACGAAGTAAATATATATATGTCTATGGTCTTCACTGTCCTAGCTCGACTTGTAGGACATCCATGATGTCTATGGAGGTTCAAAAAATAATCAAGTAAACAAGTAGTACGCATTGTTATTTGTATTACAAAAAACATAACTAGGATTCTCTGTCCTGTCTAGCAATCCATCATAAACACGAAGACCATTCATTGTGTTACGAAACAGAGACAAAACAAAATTTTTGTGAAAAGAAAAAATTTGGGCAATACTGGTCTTACGTCCACTGCTGGATATAGGAGTAGAGTAGGCCTCTCCCAGTCTGCTTCGGCTCTTCTCATCCAGTTTCTGCAGGCCGCCTTCGCAGTTTGTGCCGATTTGTGCCGTTGGGCGTTTTTCTCTACGTAATAGACCTCTTTATCGTCCTGCATACCGCTACGAATAGTTTACAATAATAGTAACAGATGATTAATAATAGCATAGGTCTACATAATTACCTACTTCACTGGTGGCGCTTATGTAACTAAACACAAAATCCCATACTAACTATCTACTTTCATACAGAGATCTAGAATGGCCGCTATGAAATGAGGCAGCGCTCAACGCCTTTCACATTTTAAACAGAATTTTCCAGAACATAGATATAACTCTTAGACACGGTGTTTGTCACCCACAACTAGTCAAACCAGGAAAACTTTGCGTCTAGCTAATGAGGTACATATTGATATCGAATTTAAATCGAACATATTTCCACATTTTAGAAATTCGCTGACCTTCGCCAAGTTTACGGTATAAATAATAGTATCTTCAAGGTTTTTATCAACACACATCAGTTACGAATTAATATAAATATTCTATATGTCACATAACTCGTCCCCTCATTCATCTTTTTGCTATAATGTTCACTACTAGCTATGCCTGTGGCTTTGCCCGCGTGGACATTTTCCTGGGATGAAAGTAGGTACCTCATTGAAAGAACAAAATACCAAAATTCATCGAAATTCCTTCAGCTTTAAAAAATATGTTTAATGATTGCTCGGCTTCTACTCATCAGATTGAGATACGAAGTACACTAGATTTTAAGTCAAAACCTAAACTATCCAACAGTCAAAACCGCATTTCAATAGGTCCAGTAGTTTTGCAGTGACAACAAGATTTATATTCTTGTTCAGTAGCTAGTTTTAGGTCCCCATAATACAATATTTTTTGAATCAAATTGTCGTCATTGTACAGACTTTTCGTTACTTACTGCTTTATTATATATGCAGCATAAAAAAAAACCTCGACCTCGAGAGGCACAGGACATGTATAAAGATATCCGTATGTTTGAAGTAATCCTTTTGTAAGCAAGTGCATTTAATCAAACCTCATAGAACTGTGAACTGTAAACAGTATGAACGTCATAGCGTTGTTTGAGAAATTCGATCGATTCATTCGTACCGGGCTAGTTATGTCAACAGTAGGAATTATTGAGAACTGTTCGACCAGTATTATCAAATATTCGCAACAGTTAGCGCTGGGAAGAAACGTTGACGATAAAATGATTACAGTAAGTACTTCGAGTATGTACCTAACATAACTTCAGATTTTATCACGTTTTTATCTTCCATAAATGTTCATGATTTAAAAGAAAAATTAGTCACACCAATAGTAGTATACTGGTAGTACCAAGCAGTAGTATCACGGGGCTAAACGATATAAAGTCATAACATAAAGATATATATGATTTACATTGAGTTCTATTACCTAAGTACCTACCTATAGGCAGGTATCTTATTTTTGTAAAACAAGTTACTACGTTTTTATTAAGTCACTTTCTTGTTTGTCTGTCTGTCGTTCCGAGTGGAACCTTGCAACTCAAATTTCGAGCACTTTCTGATTAGCTATCCGGCTGAAACTTTCAGGGTAGCTCGCAACAACGTGGTTTTTGGATCAGTTTCCTAATCTAATCTTGCTGCTTGTTCTAGACTTATGTTAGGGCCTATTTGGATACAGTTATGTAATAGTGAATCCAAGACACTTTTTTCTAAACCGAGCAGGTACCTAAGACCATTTTCCCGTTACTATAACTGTGGAAATATTAGCCTCAGAAGCCCTCGAAAAAACTCATAGAATAAAGATACTAAATAAAACCTCTGGCAAAGAAAACAATATACCTACACGCTCTGGGCTATGCACAAAGACTTCGAAACATATGACATAGGCTGTGCTTCTAATTATCGTTTTTGGGTGCATTATACCCAAAAACTATAATTAAAAGACACTATATATAGGTATTCCAGTAGTAGTACGTACTACAGACGTACTGCAGTACGTACATTATGCACTGTTCTTTGACGGTGGTAGTTCTGCCACCCTAAATTGTCTCTCCTATTGTTGGAATGGCATCATACATTCGTCTCACCTACCCACTGTTTTTGAAAGACTAAGTATAAACTTCCGGTCTCTTGAGAACAAACAAAACTGTCCGACGCTGTGACGAACGTTCCATAGAATTATGATTAGATTAGAAACAATTTTTCTAATCATAAAAGTTTGAATGTTCCATAGAATTATGGAATGTTCATGATTTTTCAGTAAGTACTTATATATAACTTACTTATTGACCGAGTGAGCGCGAAGTGTCTCCGCTTTAGCTTGGGCAAAAATGCTTTCGTTTTTCCGGATGTCTGTCCGTCCGGATCTCTGTTGTCCTCTACAGGTCACATTTCTCAACCGATCTAGACGAAACTTGGTATACAGGATAAACGAATTCTTAATAAAATTTAAATTGTCGGGGATTTTTAATTACTTCCCCCAAAAAGGTGCAAAAGGGGGCTACTGAATATCTCCGCCTTATTAGATACGATTTCAATGGTTCATTTTTATTTGTTATGTAGTAACTTTAAATTACTGACTGACGACTGGTTGGTCTCGTGGCTAGAGATCCTAGGTACGAAATCGTACGGTCGCGGGTTCGAATCCTGCAAGGTGCAATCATTTGTGTGATGAGCAGAAATGTTTGTTTCCGAGTCATGGATGTAATATTCTTATCTATGTATGTTTATCCGTTATCTAGTGCCCATAGCACAGGGTATCCTAGTTTGGGGCTAGATAATTGGTGTGGAAATGTCCCGAATATATTTTATTTATTTATTTATTAGTCTCATAAAAATTATGTGAAGATCTGTTGAGGATCTTCGGCGTGATGAGCAGAATAGCTCCTCAAAATGCAGTAAATTTCTCACTTTTAGGTTTCTACCAGTGCAATCAGCCCTTTACCTACTAGATAGGGATTGATGAAGCACCTTGGTTATTAATGTTAGTTTTACAATAAGATAACTAGATGGCACTACTGTGCACTGCTAGATTGTTTTCAATAAAGTTTGTACGTGCGAGGTCTACAGCTCACAGAGCCTCTAGTACTTATTTGTAGGTACCTAGATTGTGCTTGTTTTGAAGGTAGTCTATAATGCGTTTGTTTGTAATCGAGTAATGAAACAGTGGTATGTATGTAATATACCATGCCATTTCTCCGCGCAGTTACGAAACGTGATTTTATAGGAGTTTTATTTTGAATGGAAGGAAAATATTTATTTTATTTTATTCACGCAATAAATGATGTTACATAATAACCTTGATAGTTTATGAATGTTAACATATGTAGATAGTTAGTAGGTACGCTATAAGCAGCAGAATCCTATTTCAACAATATTTTCACATTTAGCTGATTTTAGTTCCTTCTAAATGCTTTACCGCAGTTTTAATACGTTTGAAAACCTCTATAGATAGACTTATAAGAACACATCTTCCTAGCTTTAATCATAGCTGTCATAGAGATCAATGGGCGAGATCACTTATTGAAATGTAAATATTGTTCTACGACATGCTTTGTTGCCACGTTAGTTAAATATTTTTAAAATGGTCATTTAATCTCTTGAATTTGATTCTTATCATGATGGAATCTGATGTTTTTATATGTTGTAGTCCGTAACTTTATGGAGTTCCACGGATGCCATATTTTTATTTCTTGAGATTAAACCTTAGGTCTTTGAGGAAGAAAAAATCCTCCGAGACCTTAGGCCGTCACTTGGACAATTGAGACGAATTCAAAGATACCGATCAATTAGAAACCGGTCAAGTAGTTTAGTCAAATGAAGTAAAGCAAGCCCTGTGGCCAGCTGGAGTGACGACTCGCTGCTTGCATCCAGGGCTTCCCACGAATGACCAGTTCCTCCTTCACCTTGGTCCGTTCCGATCAGTGGTCGCCCTTGAGGACCAACGGCCACTTTCTTCCACAACGGTTATTGGTTCTACAAGATATGTGGTCTGCCCATTGCCACTTGCACTTGCTAATCCTGAGAGCTATTTCACTAATTTGATGGTTCTTCTGCGGTTCTTTATTTCGAATCCTATCCCTCCGATAAACCCCGCGCATAGCTCTCTCCATAGCTCTATGAGAGAGCTCGAGATCTATGCGTTGTATACTAACGTTGTACGTTGTTGTAACTAGAGTTACATTACAATACTTACAATAAAACAAAGATGTCGTAAATATAACTCTCTCAATGTGAACTCGCATGGAGAAAATAAGCTGGACTGAAAGAAAGACGAACGAAGGTAAGTTAAGTACTTACTCAGTCTAGTCCAAGATAAACGAAACTTACCAGTGGCAATAGAAAGAGAAAGAAAAAGAGGAAAGATGTGTGGCCTCCTTATACGACACGACAACTTCATAAAAACCATCATAGAAGCGAAGGTAGAATGGAAGAGAGGAAGAGGCAGACCTAGAAGGAAGTTTACAGATCAGATAAAGGAGAAGATAAATGTCATGACGTATAGGGAAGTCAAAGCTTTGGCCGAATATAGGAAACGCTGGAAATTACTTCACAGAGAAGATCTCTTATATAAGAAGAAGATGTGAACTCACTATATCTTTAGGACATTCATCACCGATATAATGTCATTCTATGCATTCAAGCTTGTTTACAATAATGTTTAATTTTTGCTTGTTTACTTAGGTACTATCGATAAGGTCGATTATGTACTATTGAACACATAAAATTACCATAGATTGTTGTTGAAATTTTCATTAAATTTTGAGAAATAATTTGACTTTAGGAAATAATACCTTCATAGAACAATTTCACGATTACTCACTATCACGTGCTTCACGCCATAATGTATTGTACCACACTTTTCCTATTCAAGTGGAATTGATTTAAACCAATGATGCGGACAGGACTCTTTATGTAGCGTAATTAATTGCTTTGACATGGTAATTAGATAACGATTAAAATTATGTATACATAGGTACCTAATCCAAGCAGTGTGACCTCTCAGCATAGAAGTAAGTAATAAGGTATTTTCTGTAAGAAGACTTTCATGCGATTCACGTACGCAGGCTCGGCACAAATTATAAGGTACATTCTGATTAAAATAATCTCAATCTCAACCTCAATTTCCTTTCTATGAGCCATCTACCAACATCATATACCCCATTATATTCGTTTCGTCGTGGTATGCATGGTTTCACCCGCGTGAGGTATGATGATGATGATGATGAAAAGTATCTTATGTGTTTTTCCAGGGTATAAGCTATCTCCATTCCAAATTTCATCAAAATCCGTCTAGCTGTTATCGTGTTAAAACCCCCCAAACAAACATTTCACTTTTATACGAGCAGATTAGTATGGATTTTATTATCTGCACACATTTTCTTATGATGCCTGTGAGCAATAAAATCAAGTAAAAAATAACTCAAGTGAGCGAACTCGTTTTTTTAAATTAATGTATCTATCAAGAAAAAAATAAGGCTACTAAAGGTTAAAATAAGACTTATGGAATAGAATAACATTTGTGAATGTTTTGGCTAACCAAACGGTAAGGTCACGACCCGAGATAAAAAAAGTCCCGGTGGGCGTTCATATTTTCCTCTCGTGCAGGACACATCAGCGATCGCAGTAGAAGTTGACATGTCCACAGGAAGAAGCTGCAGTTAGGATACAAGCAAGGCAAATTTATCGTTCCTCGATTGTCGCTTCAGTAAACCTGCTGTAAACAAAACACAAGTTCAAGTTCATTGGTCACTCTAAATGCAGGTACTTTGTAGGTATTGGCATTATAGCTGAACTGAAGATAATGTTACAATAGCGAGCATGTGTGTGTGTGTGTGTGTCTGTGTGTGTAATGGAGGCCGTTTTATAAACACCATGACCATGACATTGAACTGCTGTTTGTTGTTATTATACTAATGGATTTTAAGAGCTTGTTTCCTAAAAGGTTTTTGTTTTAAGTTTTCGGTTTATAAGGCGGCGCCGAAGTTGTTCTGTACAAAACCACAAAAATAAATAGGATTGCGGTGTTTCAACCTTAAAGTTAAAAGCCCTTTATAACATACTAGCTTTCGCCCGCGACTTCGTCCACGCGGACTACAGTTAATCGCGAAAAAAGCATCATGTCACAGGTGTCAATTTGTCACTTTGACACCTGTCGCTTTGACACCTGTCGCTTTAACACCTGTCGCTTTGACACCTGACACTTTGATACCTGTCGCTTTAACACCTGTCGCTTTGACACCTGTCGCTTTGACACCTGACACTTTGATACCGGTCACTTTGACATCGAAGTGGTTAACTCCCATACAAAAATAAGAATTTCGTTTTTATGTCGTGTTTGTTTCCTAAGTCGGAATGAAAGGTATATAACATGTCCTTTTCTGCCTCTGACAAGTTGACAACGTGTGTGCAAAATTTCATGGTGATCGGTTAAGTACCTAGTTAAGGAGTGAAAGCGTAACAAACACTCAAACAAACTCACTTTCGCATATTATATTAGTAGGATACCAAGACAAACTGACTGACGTACATATAACGCACAGCCTAAGCCGGTGGACCTTGCGAATTTTAGAGGAAATATTCCTTGGGCAGGTACCTAAGACTTGATTTCAAAAATCCCTCCTTAGGGCTAAGGAGGGATTTTTGAAATCAAGTCGATATTATATCGGGCCGTTTTTTTTTTTTGCAACAGTTGTGGCCAGCTCCGCGATAGGTGGCGCTAGCACAACAAGCAAGGGGAGAACGAGGATGCCAAAGTTTGCAAGCGGGTGACGTGGGCAAAGTCTTGGGTTACAGCTAGTAGAATATATTTTACCTATATAATTATACGATCGAATATTACCGACCAATCTGTGCACTGTATTACAAATTATCCGATTTTGGAGATTCTATAGCCACCGTCAAATTGTGAAGCTGCCCTTGATTGTTCAGACTCGTATACATTTATCGTATAGAGTTACAAGTTAAACAGACAGTCAATTGCAAATGATCTCGAGATCATTCACACCAGCATGACCTCAAGGACTAAAATTGATCGTGAATTAGTAAACGGGCTCTCGTCAGAACTCTCGCATCGCATCGTCGTTCCTTCGCTCCACTTGCACACTCGACCTTCACTCCGCTTAAGACGTCGCCGGCTCGCTTTGCTCGCCACCTCCCCCCACTCGCTACGTTCAGGCCTCGTGCGCTCATTTCGCTCAGGAGCTCCTTGCGAGCTTCTGGCTCCGCATTTTGGGATTGCATCGGAGGTAGGGCAAGGCTGGACCACGTGGGGGTCGGGCTGTTCCGATTCCGTTTCGTGAGCTTCTATTTAATTCGTAGCTCTATGGTGACAAACCTAGACCGACCAATCCGGAAAAGGTTTACAACATAACTAGCGATGGTATAAGTAAAATTGTAAAACTGCGCACTGATTGGTCCATCAGCTAGCGAATAGCATGTCCGTTGTCGATTTTGCGTTTGGTTACAATCTATCCAATCGGTTAAATTGTAATCTATCGGTTTTTACAATATAACCGTGATATATACACTGGGCCGCAATGAAAGCGGGTTGGTAACAAAAACCTCAATAAAATCCAAAATATTGGAACTAGCCTTATGAATAAGCATTTTTCACCACTTTTTTCTTCTAAATTACACCCGTGCGAAGCCGGGGCGGGTCGCTAGTTTTGAATAAAAGTAGGTGAAAATGAAAAAAAAAACACGAAGAATGTGCTACGATATCAAAATATATGCAATTTTCACAAATATTAGTACTTCTTTTGTATTGTCACCACCTGCTGTTATTACAGCTGTTATACGCGGTTTGGCATGCTTTCCAGCAGGTTACTGAGCCGATGCTAAATTATAAAAATACTATTTTTTATGTATGGTTTTTAATACAATCACCAAAAAGAAATAAAATGGAATAAACTTAAATTTAGTTTTTATTTTAAAAAGATTGCCCAAATATTTTAAAAGTTATCGCATTTTTTATAACTGACCTGCTTTCTTTGCTGTTCAGTGTAGTTAAGTTATTTTAATTTTAATACATACTTTCGTTTTTGTTCGCTTTATTCTGTAAATAAATGTTGAGTCAAATCTTGGAGGTAAGTAGATAATACTTTAATTTTTGTAAGTTCTGTATGTGACAGAGCTTTCTTGTCGGATTCAGATTTATTGAATGCTAATGTAATATAGGTAGGTAGGTAGATGCTTACACTTTGATCTATCATCAGATCTTGTCAATAATACGATTGTTAAAATATATAGTGTTTGAACAGAAAGTTGCCTCCTCGATTGCGGTAGGTAGGTATTTAATGACATATACTTACCGTAATTTTAATGCTTGTACAAATGCACATCCAGGCATGCACAGGCACACGAATTCCTTCCTATACCTATCATTAGCAATATTTATCTTATAATTATCCTATCCTTAAGTTGAACTTGCTGTGCCCGCGGCGTCATTTCTCTAGGTTAAAAGTACTCTATGTGCCCAACCAAGACCTAACATCACAGTTTACCAACATTTGATCAAAATTCCTTTAGCCGTCAAAAAGCTTTTTATCGATTGCTCGGTTTCTACTCTTCGGATTGAGATACCCTAGTTTTTAAGTGAAACCTTAACCTATACAATAGTGAAAACCTCATCGAAATCAGTCCAGTAGTTTTTACGTGATGCGCGTACAAACATACAGATAAACAGACAGACACAACAAAAAAAAAGTTATATTCTTGTTCAGTAGCTTATTTTAAGTACGCTAGACCATTTTTTTAAAATGTATCTTCTTTGTACAGACTTTTTGTATTTATTGCTTTATTATAATTAGATGTAGATTATACGGTCCAAACCAGTTTCTTATACTTAGTTCAGGGCAGATCCAGTACGTAAATAAACCAGGTAGTCAATTATCCTGCCTTATTCTAAGAACCCTCGCGTGACTCTACTCACTCTCGTATAGAGTTACCATCCGTCCGGACTTTTAGACTTTTGACCGGACTTAGTCCGGCTTTTTGATTTGTCCGGATTTATGTAAAAACATTTTTTTATGCAAAACCCGCACTCGGCAACTTCCCTTCAATCGCGTCGCACGTGACTCGCGCGTGCATTTACTACTATACCTACCATAACATTATACCTAACTATGTGCACAATGTTTGCATTTTGTGACTGAAATGTCCGGACTTTTATTGAAGTGTCCGGCTTTTTGTCAGGACTTATAATATTTCTAAATGAACCCTCGAGATGATTTTAATACTCACGTAGCACAAGATATTTATATTTGGATTCCAGTGTTCCCCAATCTATCTATATATACTTATAATAAAACTGTAACGGGTCCAATTCTGTACATTGAAGATATTTAGAATATTTTTTTTGGACTTTACTCTAGATTCGATACTAAAGCCAAAACTGTATTTTTTTAATTTTTGTCTTTCTGTCTGTCTGTCCGTCTGTCTGTACCTTGGCAGCGCACCACGCCGAAAATACTTAATGAATTCAAATGAAATTTGGTATGATTTGAGTTCATAGTACGAGGTAGGACATAGGCTACTTTTCATCCCGAAAAATGAAAGGGTTTCCGCAGGATTGGGGTTGAAAGTTATTTCAAAAAACACTTACCACTCTGTAACTACCGGACGGATTTTGATGCAACTTGGCACAGTCATAGTTTATATGATGTGTTAAAAATGAGAATACTTTTTATCCCGAAAAAATAAAGAGTTCCTGCAGGATAATGTCCAAAATTCTGTAAATTGAAAATATTATGTAATTTTTTTGGAGGCCGTTCTATATTCAATACTAAAGCCAACACTGTATTTTTTTAATTTTTGTCTTTCTGTCTGTCTGTCCGTCTGTCTGTACCTTGGCAGCGCACCACGCCGAAAATACTTAATGAATTCAAATGAAATTTGGTATGATTTGAGTTCACACTTCGAGGTAGGACATTGGATACTTTTCATCCCGAAAAAATTAAGTGTTCCTGCAGGATAGAAGTGGAAAATTATTTAAAAGAACACTTAGCACGCTGAAACTATTGGACGGATGATGATGCAACTTGGCACAGACATAGTTTATAAGATAGGTGAAAATTATGGATACATTTTGTCCCGAAAAAATAAAGGGTTCCTGTGGGATATGGGTCCAAATTCTGTATATTAAAGATATAGTGTTCTTTTTTTGGAAGTTACTCTTTGTTCTATTATGATGCCTAAACTGTATGTTTTTTCATTTTTGTCTGTATGTCTGTCAGTCTGTATCTTAGCCGCGCATCACGCCGCCGAAACTACTGGATGAATTGAAAAGAAACTTGGTATGATTTGAGTTCGTACTACGAGGTAGGACATAGGATACTTTTCAAACTACCACATGAATTCAAATGAAAAAAATACTCTTGGGTGCTTAAAAATGGTATTGAATAATTATTTTTTGTTAGTCGTTTCTTTTTTTCTGTTTGTCTGTATGTTTGTTTGTTCACGCATCACATAAAAACTACTGGACCGATTGCAATGCAGTTTTCATTGTTAGATAGCTTCGGGTTTGATTTAAATCTGGAGTAATTGGTATCTCAATCCGGTGAGTTAGAAGCCGAGCAATTGATAAAGTATTTTTGACGGCTGAAGAAATTTTATTCAAATGTTGGTATATTGGTTCTGGAATAGCACATTATGGTACTTTGAACCTAAAGAAACGAACACGCGTGCGAAGCCGCGGGTGCAGATAGTGATTATATAAAAATATGCTTCACTTTGACCACTAAATTAACATGGCTGCTTGTGCGCTTCATAATGCTGTCAATGAAAACAATCAAAATGATAGAAAAAGACAAAGTGCAGGTGTTTCACTCTGCCCCGCGTTCTACTGTGCCCCTGATAATTTACCTATCCTGTTTCATGGATAGAAAGTCCCATGAATGAGACAACTTTGATCATCATGGATACCAAGCCCAGTACAATATAGGGCATAAACTTCCCTTTGCCGCATTCATACATTTCGTACTCTTGAACACACTTGAATGCCAATCTAGCGCCAAATTAATTCAATATTGTGCGGATATTGAAAGAACTAAATGGTATTCAAACAAAATCGGCACTCTTGACGCTGTTTGGACAGCCGCGTATTGGGTTAGGTATTGCGTTGAAATCGGAAATAAAACAATAGCAAATTAGTAACTTTTCCGTGATTAAAATTCAGTTTTGTGCGTTTTTATTTTAGATCATTTTGTGACAATATAATGGCACGTTTGGCTCTTGCGTTCAATATCCTACGTCGAAACCATGCATTACAATTTCAACAAAGGCGAATCGAGCGTCGGATGATGCGTTATATGGACAAGGCATTTTCTATGAGTGAACATATTGTTGTCTGTCTGTTTATTACCTCTTCATGGTACTATTGGAGATTTATATGTAAGTACCTAAATAACTGAAAAATATATAAAATAAAACTGTTAGTTAATTATTTTTGTATCAAAGTATTATGGCACATAAATATAAGAAGTTGAAATTATTTTACATAAGAATTCAGCTATTATTTATTATTATACGTAAGTAGTATTTAGGCTACCTACCAAAACTACAATAGAGACCTTTTGTCAAAATATACAAAATAGCATTGCCTCGACGCATACCTCTTTAGGTAGGTAAGTCTTAAGCAGTCATAATACTTCGAGTAGGTTTAGCATTTCACTTAAAGTACTCAGACTTTTGTTATAAAATAAACTTACTTCTAGTAAATCTCTGAATAAAGGAATATAAAATCATTCAACAAGTATTTTAACAACAAGGTAAAAGTTACATTTTAGTCATTAAAAACCTCAGTCTAATAAATATTTTTTATACAAACTTAACAGTGATGTATGAATGATGCCCCCCGACCCGCCCCGCGGTTTCATCCGCGTGAACAATGATGAAAATTAATGATGATGATGAAAAGTAACCTATATCTTTTGTGTTCTAGGACTAAAGGTATACATCAAAATCCGTTCTGCCGTTTGGGCGCGATGAAGTAACAAACATACACACTCACAGACTCTCGCATTTATTAGTGTGATACAAATAATTCTCTGAATGTAGGAAAACCATTAACAATCAATCAACCAAGGAAAACCAAATCAATCAACAAGGTAAAAGTTGCCCACAACTAGTATAGTCTTTAAAAACATCAGTCTTAAGTAATGATACTAATATAGGTAGGTACATGAAACCTAATCCAGTTATTTATTATTATTACTTAAAAATGAAATAAGAGTTATGCACACGATGCCTTTTTCATGCGGTGATAACGCGCGCTTATCGCAAGACGCGCTGCAAACGCATTGCATTTGCACCCTTGTGTTGTATGTGATTTATGGACGTTGAGAGGAGCTTATAATACTTCATAAGTTTATAATTTGTGCTCCATCCACTTCAAATTCCAATCCTTACCTATCCACTTCTCTTGTAATGTTTTGTTTTGATTTGAAATTTTTACGTCTATTAGTCATAGGCAACGGACACGTACCATTCACCATAAAAACATAAATTTATTACTAAACTACTATTTTTTTACTTGAAAAGGAAAAATATGTATAGTTTTGTGAATTAAACTATGTTTTATTATTTTCTATCAATAAAAAGCTCAGTTTTTAGACTTTTTAAGGGTATTTAGGTTGTTTTACCGATTTACGATAGATGTGAACGTCCCTATTGCTGAGCCTAATGCAACTATCTTCGATATATTACCGTCGGCCCCCACGAACGGCCACCGCGTGGGGGCAGACGGTAATAGTTATGGCTATCGGCCACCACGTAGAAGAAATGGTGGCCGACGGTAATACACTTATGGCTATCTGCCCCCACGTATGAGAAATAGTGGCAGACGGTAATACACTTATGGCTATAGGCCCCCACGTGTGAAAAGTGGGGGCCGATGGTAATACACTTAGGGCTATCGGCCCCCACTCCCAATATTATTTTAAATTAAAAGTGAAATGAAATAATAACTTAGTAGATAGTGT
Organism: Alsophila aescularia; assembly: GCA_946251855.1. NCBI lineage: Eukaryota > Metazoa > Arthropoda > Insecta > Lepidoptera > Geometridae > Alsophila > Alsophila aescularia. The sequence goes on from OX276380.1 coordinate 47,703,100, forward strand.
TTACCAAAATAAATCAATACAAAGTACAAAATAATAATTTGTTAATGGTTTTCCAAAATATTTAACATAAAATAAAAAGCAAGAATATCAACGACATGGTAAATTATGATTTATAGTCAAACTAAAACGGTAATACACAATGAAATATGCTATCAGTCTCTCCTCTCAATATTTATTTTATTAAAAATTAAATGATATAGTAATTTAGAAGATAGTGTTTACCAAAATAAAACAATGATAAAATACAGAATAATATCACATTAATGATTTTGAAAAGCAATGTTCTTGCTTAATAATTAAATTAAATTAAAAAAATCAAGAATATTAACGCTACAATATACAAAATATCGACATGGTAATTTATGATTTATAGTTAAACTAATAAATAATAGTTTAAAAAAACTAAAAAACACGCTTTTTTTTTAAATAAAACTTTTTTTTCTTATTTACACTATTAAAATTTATTTTCTATTTTTTAGTTTGGTTTTCTATATAAATGTTTTTTTTTTATGAATATGTTTTTTTTTTTCGAATTATTGCATTGTCATCTTTGACAGGTGTGCAAAATTTGAATGAAATCTGACCGTTTAAAGTGGGTCAAAATAGCGTCCAAAGGAGTCGGTTACAAACATACAAGTGAAGCTAATATAAAGCGTATAAAAAGGTAATAAATTTATGTCTAGCTTATATTAGCAAAGCTTTATATTAGCTTCACTTGTATGTTTGTATGTTTGTAACCGACTCCTTTGGACGCTATTTTCTATAAAAGCGTGTCATTAAGTTTTTTAAACTATATTTTTTTATAATATTACAGACAACAACCTCTTAATTCAAAACACCATACCAAATAGGTATGTTTGTATCATGTGTATGTGTATATAGATTATTATAGATATGTACCTACTGCACTAGCTTTCCCGCCCGCGACATCATCCGCGCGGACTAATGTTTATCGCGAAAAGAAGCATTCCATGTTCTTCTAGGATATTAAAAACCAATGCAAAAATAAGGTATAGCACCTCTTGAAGTTTTTTGACAGACTTGTTATTGTTATGTTATGGAAACCGTTCCTTACAGCGCGTAATCAACATTTTCCAGTTTTCCCGTGAAAACTTACAACTTTCCGGGATAAAAACTACCATTATCCTATGTTTTATTCTAGGGTATAAGCTATCTTCATTCCAAATTTCATAAAAATCCGTCAAGTCGTTACAATCAAACAAACATACTTACAAACAAACAAACAAACAGACAACGTATCACTTTTATATATTGGTATGGATACATTCATACCATACCAAGTACGAAGAATTTATCTTAACTCCCCTGCATCTACTCTACACTGTAGCACAGAGTAAACAATAGACTGTTAGAGGTCCCAGGCAATGCAAGTTTCGTGGTCTCTCACTTCTCTTAGATTACATTTGTACGGGCTAACCGAAATAATATGAATGCCGTTTTTTTATGTTTAGATAAGAAAATAACGATTGAGGAATGTTCTGCACAATCAATGGTACCATAAAGTTAGGATTTCGCTTCGCATGGATGCTACATCGGTTCAGTTCAATTCAAACTATTGATTTCAAATAGAAACAATAATATATTTACACCTACGCTTTTGAATACCTAGTAAAATATATCATACTTTAAAATTATTCACAGTATCATACTATATATATTACCGTATCAGTGACAAATTCCTAAATAGACTGAATATGTTGGAACAAAAAAGCAGACAAATATTTGGTTGGAATATCTACGATATTGAAAACCATTTTAAGTAGGCACATATTAATAAGTAAAGTATCTATGAGTGTGCAAAGAACAAGCTGTGATTAGTACGCGCCAACAGCAGTTTTTTTAACGACCAAAATAAATTGACTTACCTCTTACGCCGTAACAGGGTAACTTCCATATTTGACAGTACTTTATGGGCTCGCTAAAAGTTGTCTTTTGTAATTTTGGTACGTATGATACGTATAACTTACGGGAGTCCCGGTGAGGGCAATATAACCGTAGAGGTTCAGTACACCCCAGAGCTTTCCAAACCGGTGTGTGGTGCCAGGACCGAGTGATATGCCAATAAAGCAAATAAAACTGCAAGCTTGATATCCCGTTATGTTTATGATAAATTGTAAATGTATGTATGCATTATCTTATGAGTCCTGCTTTTATTGCACTTATTGGAATGTTTTGAATCATGAAACTATTAAACTTTATTATGGGGAGCGAAAACGGATTGATTGGAGTTTGGAGCAACTCACATGATCTATGTCCATAGCGATGGCTATTAATACCTACTAACAATTGTGTTGTATTGACGTTGCATAGATACTTAACATTATAAAATAAATCATCATCATCATCATCAGCCCATATTCGTCCAAAGCTGGACGAAGGCCTTTACTTAACTCCATTGAGCCCAATCTTCGGCTCTCGATCTTCGGAACGGACTTTTTTATACGCTTTATATTTTCTTCTTTAATTTCCTGCCTATGATCTCCCCCTACTCTACGTATTACGCGCGGTCTCCACTCTAGAACTCGTTTATCCCAACGGTTATCGGTTCTTCGAGTTATGTGACCGGCCCATTGCCACTTCAGCGTGGTAATTCTTTGAGCTATGTCGATTACGTTAATTCGCTAGTGGATCACCTCATTTCGGATACTGTCCTTTAGATAAATTCCGAGAATAGCTCTCTCCATAGCTCGCGGAGCAACTTTTAATTTGTGGACCAGCCTTACTGTGAGTGACCATACGTCTCAGCTCAGTAGGTCATAACTGCTAGAACAAACGCATTGAAGACTTTCTTCTTAAGGCATGCACTGTGGTATGGACGATGAGAAGACCTGGGCTTACTTCTTTATTCTGTGCCTGGGCGCTTATTCGCTTTGCCACACCAAATTCCTTGCAGAAAACGTGTGACGTCGTTACTACAGTTGCCGATGCCGACGAAGATAACGTAACGCGTTCGTATTACGTGTCTGAATGGTCATAGCGAATGAGGTTCTTGACGTTGTTTACCAAATGCTACACATCCCAGCTAAATCCTCGTATCGGCTTCCATTTCGAAGTTGTTCCTACCCAATGGAATGGTCTGCCCGAGGTTAACGTGACAATTGGTTGCGCGTTGTATTCTTTGTTTCTTATTGACATTGTGTTGTTAACACAACACAATGCCAACACAACACAAAAAAATAGTTTGTTTTTAATAACAACGTTGACACGCGGATCGCGGCCACACACGCCATAAACATACCCGAAAACAAATATTTATGCTCATCACACAAACGTTTGCATGGGCAAGAATTAAAAAAAAAGGATTATGATCCCCGTAGGCCTTGTGGTCTCTTAGCTACCATTTTCTCCTAAACCATATATTTTTTGGGACACCTGTATAATACACTTACTTACACAGTACCGTATTTTTATTTGATTTGACTATCACTTATAGTAGCAAACAATGTTTCTGATGTGCTCAAGACAACTTATTATGTTGTCTTCAATCATGATATTATCATGATTCAAGATGGGATTATTGATACGGGGTCCACGACAGCTAGTACCTTTAATTATTTTATGTAACTATAAGTATCTACTTACTGTTAAATTATGGAGCCAGAACATGGATTTAATTAAAAATGAGAGAGAGCTAAAGTAGGAAATTTTACGTTCACGAAATGCCCCGGATTGCGAGGTATTTTATAATTTTAAAACTTAATTATTACATCTCTATCAGTATTTGCGGTTTACAGCACAATTTATTATTAAAACTTTATCATTAACATCTCTATTAATATTTGCGGTTTTTAAGGCACTTCAACTAAGATTTTTTAGGTACCTCTGCTTTAGTTTCGATTAACCGTCGGCGCAAAAAGGGGGGTGTTATAAGCTTAAGTCCCTTTGTCTCTCTGTCTGGAAAATTGTAGCTCCCAAACGGATGGACCGATTTCTTTGCGTTTGTTTTATTTCAAAGTTTGAATTCCCGATATTCAGCGCTGATCACTATTTGTGAAAGGTTTTTTTTGTGTTATTTTCATTTTTTGTGATCTGTAGACCTCGCGCGTACAAACTTTTTGCAAACATAGTAAGGCACGTTAAAAGAATTACAGTAAGTATGTACCTAAGTACCTAACATAACTTCAGTTTTTATCACGTTTTTATCTATTTTATCTATATCTATCTATCTATCTATACTTATAACTAGTAGCTCTGTGAGCTGTAGACCTCGCGCGTACAAACTTTTTGCAAACAATCTAGCGGTGAACAGTAGCGCCATCTAAGTAGTTACCTTATTGTAAAACTAACATTAATAACCAAGGTGCTTCAACAATCCCTACCCAGTGGGTAAAGGGCTGATACCACTGGTAGAAACCTAAAAGTGAAAAAAATACTGCATTTTCACGCCGCTCATCACGCCGAAGATCAACATCAGATCTTCACCAAATTTTTATGTTTTTAACCAAATAAAAAAAGAACAATCTGAATCGAATCTAATAATGCGGAGATATTCAGTAGCACCCTTTTTGGGGTAAGTCCCCCCCCCCCCCAAATCAAAAATTCCCACCGATTAAAAATTATTTAAATTAGTTTTACTTGTATACCAAGTTTCGTCTAGATTGGTTGAGAAATGCGACCTGCAGAGGAGAACAGAGATCCGGACATACGAAAGCATTTTTGCCCTGCGCGAGTGAGAGAACACGCCACTCCAATTGTGACTAAGGCCAAAGAAGGCCAATTGTGTGAGTTGCAACTAATTTATGTGGTCCACGCCCGAGGAGCTGGTACCTACCTAATCTTCCCACTTTTAATAAGGTCTATGATAACAAGACGGTTATTACGTTTGCTCCTAGAAGAGCGGTGCTGGCACATAGCGGCCGTGAATGATGTTGTAATGTAGCGTCACTGACAGTTGTTGGTTTCCTCAAGGACAGTAAGAAATGTCTAGGTTTCCTACACGAGAGCGGTGTTTGACAAACACGGCTAGGATTTTCGGTGACTTCAGTCACAGTACATATATAGTCCTTACGGACAGTAGTGTATCGAGGAGTAAACGGCCGATATGACGCACGCGGTGCGGGGGCCGGGTGGCAGGGGTCTCAGCGTGGTCACAGTACATATAAGTAGTAGTAGTATACAGTAGTGAATCGAAGCATTGTCTTCGAGTTTGATGTCTACTGTCAGTCGGAGACCGATGGTTGCCACCTGTGGGTCTTTACCCGGCTAAAAATAAGGAGGGTTATGATTTTATCAATACCTATGTATGCATGAATGAATATTATTATATTGTATGTATGTATGTATGTATGTATGTATGTATGTATGTATGTATGTATGTATGTATGTATGTATGTATGTATGTATGTATGTATGTATGTATGTATGTTCGTCTGTTTGTATGTACAATTTACAGCCAACCCTATAAAGTTATAGGAATCGTCTACACATATTAGAAAGCTACATTATCAGCGAGTACCTACCATGGGTACTATTTTATTTTTCAAGAGAGTAGAGATCCATATGAAAATTGCAATATTGTAACCCAAGGATTCAATAAAAATATGTTTCCAAAAACAAAAGTATTTTGCTAAACAAATACTAAAAAGAATAAAATAATTACAATAGAACCAGAACACTATCACTTTACAAAAATACAATTTTAAAAGACTTATAATAGTTTCTTACCCCCCTTTTCTCAATCCCCCCCCCCCCCCCCCATAGCTAAGTTCACATCACCTGTCAAAGATAAAAAACCGCATCCAAATCGGCCCATTTGTTTGAGAGCTACGATTCTCAACCCCCCCTACCCCCTATTATAGCTAAGAACCATCTCCCTCACAGATCCCTCACCAGATTTCAAACAGAAAAAACCGCATCAAAATCGGTCCATTCGTTTGGAAGCTACGATGCCACAGACAGACACACACACCCACGGAACGGAAAGAAAAATGTTTGAATAACTCTAAAAACTCCCTAAATATATCGTTTCTAAATATATCGCCCTATCCGTGGAATAGGGATCCGTGGTGGGATCTTATAATGCCTTATCAAAAATCAAAAATGCAATAAAATCATAAAGACCTAACGGCCACTGTGGCCCTATTCCACGGATAGGGCGCTATATACTTCCATCTGGCAAAAAAAAGTAAGATAAGAATAAACTAGAATAATATTATTATAGGTATAGAGTAGTTTTATATTATCCTCCGCGGCTTTGCCCACGTTGACATTTTTCTGGGGAAAATGTAGCCTATGTATTCCAGGATCAAAAGTACAATTTACCAAATTTCGTTCAGCCATCAAATATTATTTCATCGATTATCGGGCTTCTCTACTCATCAGATTGAGATACAAAGCAGGAAAAGCGTAATTCAAAATCCTTTGCAGCAACGATCATGGTGTTTTTTTTACCCATAGACAATAATTGCATCATTACTCCAACGACAGTTAGAAATGTCTAATCATTACTCACATACTTGACATACTTGTTATTATTTCGTTTTCATGGCAACGTGTCATTCCGTTGTATATATTTAATCGACTTCACAGAAGGAGACTGTTATAATATGTTCGACTGCATGTTTTTTTTATTGAAGTACTCCGATTTCTTAGTTTTTTTTTGTTCGAATGGGTATACTCTCCAGGTGCTCCCATATAAATTGTATCAAAATTGGTACAATCGTTTTTCTAGTACATCCATTTGATTTTGTGTTTATATTGCCCCAAATCTCTATGATTTCTAAACCGTTTTGAATGGTTGTTGTTTTATTCAAAAGGGTAGACTTTCAGCGTAGTCCAATATAAACTTCATCAAAATTGGTTCAGTAGTTTTTTTATTGGGATAATAAGGATGAAAGATTTATGAAACAATTTGAATGATTCTTGGTTTATTTAAAACGATAGATAGACTTTTATTGCTGTCCCACATCAATTTTTATATAGCCTCATTTTTTGTACGTAAGTTTTTGTAAGTAGCTTAAAAACTCTGGTTTAGAAGATTCCTACAAATTTAAAAGGTTGGCTGTAAATTGTGGTCATTTACAAACAGACGGACATACATACATACATACAACCATTCATGCATACATAGGTATTCTGATAAAATCATGAGCCTCCTTTTTTGTAGCCGGGTAAAGGTACTTTGATACACTACATCCGTAAGTCCTTAAGGAATATATATGTACTGTGCTTCAGTCAACGTTACATTACGGCTGCTATGTATCGGCTCGGCACTGCTCTTCTAGAAAACCTTAGCTGTAGGCATTGAGAAATTGAGATATATGTATATATATCTCAATGACTGTAGGTGTTTTTTTTTGCCTAAATTAATTTGTTATAGCAATAAAAACGGAAGTATGTATCTACAATGTACCTATATAGTTTAATTAGGAATTCCATGTTGATTGCATTTTTGTCTTTACAATGTGTCCATAGATTTAGGCTTAGCCAAATAAGTTGAAATGTTGTTATTAATATTTTTAAGACGATGTGGTCGCTCAGCGACAAAGTCCTTTAAATTAAATAAAAAAAAAAAGTGTCCATAGATTAACATAAATAAAGGGTGAAATCGTAGAGAGACTTAATCTCTCTACGGGTGAAATCGTTCTGTCATCCCAAAGACTACAGTATTAATCATGTCATCCGTCATTAATCGATCAAAAAATGGTATGACAAATCTACTACGCAAATCTAGTATCATGTTCAAAAGGAAATTAGGTAATTTGCAAAACTTTTACAAACCTCATGTAGCGGAGACAAGCAACGTTGGTACAAGATGATATAAAAATGAGTCCGTAGTCTACACCGCCAATTCGAAAGTAAAGCACTCAAGATATGCCGATCCGCTAGTATACACAAGGCGCACACACCATGATAGGCCGGTCGGCCGCTACATCGCTGCAAGATCTCGACCTTTACACTCGTGTCAACTCTGTCAAGTTCTCACGAAAAGTCAGAAGCAATGCAGTCTTTTGTGATGAAATTCTGTATCAACCACAATACACCACAAATTATTCATTCTCGCACACATACGAAGCTGCCATTTGCTATGCTTCACCCGTTTGTTCGGCGGTGTAGTCCATGTATAGTCTCTAAATTTTCCTAAACCTTGTTGGTATGTGGAACTTACTATAGTTTATCCAGTGCTCTCGCTCGATGAACCAGTGGAATGGAGGCAGTGGTGGCACCTGGGAGCCCCGTGCTTAACTTTGCAGTGCGGTTCTGTTCAAAAGACTATGCGTTGAGTTTGTTTCTAGCTAAAGTAAACTCTTTAACTATGTAGATAGGTACAGTTAGCAATAAAAGTCGCTGACCATGCCCACTTTTTCAAAACTCCTGAACAGCTATTTGCTCAAAATTCGCTGATTTACTATTACAACATAATTCAATAAGCATTGTTTTTCACTAAAATCGGTGAACATCATCGTGAAAGACTTTTTCTTCAAGGCAACTATTTATCTTGTTTCAATCTATAATCATAAATTTCATAACATTAAATAGATATCTTTAACTCTTTGAGTACATAAATGGCCTTCCCAACTAGAATGGTATTATCTAATTTATCTATATATTTCTTGTAGAATATCTTAGGTAACCCAAGACGAAAATCCAACCGACTACCCAATCAATCGTCCCCTTCTGGCTAGCCTAATGTTTCTCAGATCATTTTTCTTATATTTATATCAGTCTGTACTTGTATATTTGAGATATTCTGTCACTTTTACAACATTGTTGATGTTAATTAATTTTTACAAACCTGTACTATCACATTGCTAGTATTAAATTTATATTTTAAATTACAAACGGATCACCAGTAATTAAAATTGAAAGACAAAGAAATGGAAACACAATTCATAATTTTGCTAGGTGGGTTGCCCTATTCATATAAAAATACTTGTCTATTAAAAAATATCTAACAATCGAAACAAAATTACTTGAACACATTTTGAAACAAAATTCGGTGAACATTTATAAATTGAGAAGATAATAAGTGATCATGGATTTATTGCAAAAGGTTTGTACAGTATATTTTATTGCTCATTGAGTTTTGTCAAAATAGATTTGCACGCAGGTGGGTCTCTGTTTGGAGTATTTTTTCTCTTCTATAAATGTAGAAGTATCGAAAAAAAAACCCTACCAGAAATAAGGTTGAAATGAGTGTTGAGGTTATATTTTAAATAATCTTAAACGTTGTCTGTTTGTTTATGTGTGGAGCTTTCACGCGATAAAAGCTGGACGGATTTTGATGAAATTGGGAATGGAGATAGCTTATACCCTGGAATAAAACATAGGATACTTTTTATAAAAAATTGGAAAATTGTAAGTTTCCACGAGAAAACTGGAAAATGTTGATTACTCGCTGTAACGAATGGTTGCCATGGAAACGAAATAACAAGTCTGTCAAAAAACTTCAAGAACGTTGGTGCTATATCTACTTTTGCATTGGTTTTTAATATCCTATAATAACAGGATGCTTTTTTCATAATAAACTCCGCGCGGACGAAGTCGCGGGCTAGCTAGTTAGCTATAATTAAAATAAACCAAATTTTATATGAATGTGTCTGTGTGTGTGTGTGTGTGTGTGTGTGTGTGTTATCTTATAAATCCATGAACTCTATTCTCAATTTATAAATGTTCACTGAATTTTGTTTCAAAATGTGTTCAAGTAGTTTTGTTTTGATGATTTTCACCGATTTTTGTAACAAAACGACGCTCATTGAATTATGTTGTAATGGTAAGTAGCTCTTCACGCGTTTTGAAAAAGTGGGCATGGTCAGCGAATTTTGTCGCTGACTGTACTTATTGAACTGATTGCAAACAAAACACTGAAAAAACCTCTATTGTATTTTTATACTCTTTGACATGTATTTCCATATTTATTGAACTCAAAAAGAGAGGGGTGTTATACGTTTAGGGGTGTATGTATTATTGTATTGTGTCAGTGGCTGGAACTCTGGAACGAGTTTGTTCGAAGCTCAGAGTTGCGCAGCGTGCAATGGAGAGAGCTAAGCTCGGTGTTTCCCTACGTGATAGAATCCGAAATGAGGAAATCCGTAGAAGAACGAAGGTTACCGACATAGCTCTCAGAGATTGCAAGTTGAAGTGGCAATGGGCAGGCCATATAAGTCTCAGAACCGACAACCGATAGGGAATAAAGGTTCTCGAATGGCGACGACGAATAAGCAAGCGAAGTGTGGGGAGACGCACACAATGGACCGACGACATTGTAGCCATCGCAGGAAGTCGGTGGATGGAGGTGGCACAAGATCGCTCGTCATGGCGCTCTTTGGGGGTGGCCTATGTTCAGCAGTGGACTTCTTAAGGCTGACATGATGATGATGAGTGTTTGAACAGAGTGCATCAGGCAGGCCTACCTAGTTTTTAAACAACTGTGTAGGAAACGGGATGACGAAACCGTTTGAGTGAGGCAGCATACCTACCTATATAAAAATGTACAATGCACTTTGTACTACATTGGTACAGTTCACGTCACACAGTACTAATGATCCTACCACTTGGTACAGTCACAGTAAATATACACTACGTGAAGTAGCCCTACATTTGCTCCCATGAATCCCGTTGATATTTTAAAATTATAATGATGCTTCGTTGACATGTATTCTATTATTAAAGTCTACTATTTATTCTGTGCTAAAGTACAGTAAAAGTAAAAAAAAGGCGTTCCTTAGCGCATGATACGAATTTACTATTTAACAAAATCATCACGGCTATCTAATTTGCGAGATATAGAGAAACTTTGTTGGCTTAATAAATAAAACTACTGGACCGATCGTAATACGGTTTTGATAGTTGGTAGCTTATGTAGTTCTACTACGGAACACTAAGTCAATGCGTGCCCGACATGTACTTGGCCAGATTTTATTTAGATGATGCTGTGTCTGTTTCAGATGCAATCCCGACGAGGTTCAACCTGTGGCTGATGGTGTTCACTAGCTGCTGGGTTGTGTACATGCTGCGAGTAAACATGAGCTTGAACCTAATCGCCATGGTGCCGCAGCATGCCAACAATAGCACGTAAGCATATACAAGCGGATAGTCGCTTGACAAGATCTTCGCAAAGTCGGTATTTAGTAAATGTATTGCTATCTCCTTTCCTCCCCCCGATCCGCTATACGAGCGATAGAGAGAGTTGCTGGTCGTGAGTTTTAGTAGTACAGATTTTGATACAGTTTTTTCACTTTCCACCCCTTAAATTGTGTTGAAATCTTTTGTTATTAGAGTCAGTCGCTTGAATAGAATATAATCTACTACGTTTCATTTTTTTTAAGAAAGTTTTTTTGTTTTTGAAAAGCGCATTTTCAATTTGTCATAGTTTTAGCGCAAAAAACCGCCAGTTAGGGTGCTTATGAGTTTAAAGCTATTGAAAAATTTAGAAAAAACTAAGACCCATAAGCGTAGTTAATTAATGAAAATAAAAACAGCAAAAAACTAAGTATTTGAAATCGTATAATAATCAAAACACATTTAATAATAGTAATATCTAAGGGTTAAGTGTTTTTCCTTACTGTATGGACAAGAGCGCCATAGTCTATAATAATAATCCTCCTTTCTTGTCTACCGAAGAGGCGAGAGGATAGTACCCATGTACTTTTAGGAATAGGATCAACGTTGTCATAACGTCAAGCTGTCATTGAGTTCCTGTTGGTTGTTCAAGAGTAGGGTTACTATATCCATTTTTTTTGAAAGCCAGGTCAAAAAACAGTTAATTTAGAACAGATATTCATAAAAAAACCTGTCTTGACACTCCCAGTTCTAATTAATATTTGAGCTATTTCATAAAATATAATTTTCATTATGCATTAAGATATAAACATTTTGAAGATCTGCATTTTATTTCTTTGAAAGTTTAGATTACTAAAAACTACGGACAAAGTTGTATAAATAAAAAGTATGAACAAAGTCCGGACAAGGGCCAATAACTCGGATTTGTTTGGACACATGCAAACTTATAGGTAACTGGTGACTCTATTTACGAGTCATCTACCCTCGTCTCCTTGGATATCCGCATCATTGGATGGTGGAAGCATTCCTAAAATTAAAAATTGCAATGACTTACGGTAAATTAAACCCTTCTCAGATATAAAACCACCTGAAAATGGCTTTCGTCTCTCTCGTATCGTATTAACTTCAGGCAGAGACAATTATTTGTTGGAGTGGGTGATAGGTAGCTTTTTATTCAGTCTTCTTATGATTGTTTCTTATGGGATGTCTGCTCCTCGGTCAAATGCAGTGACTATTTGCGAATGGATAGTGTCTAGCTAGAGTTTAGGCCCCATCCTAGCTGCTAGCGGAAACAGCAGCAGTAATTCAGTATCAGTGTACAGTACGGCCGATAAGTCGTGGCCTCTCTGTACTTCGTGCAAATGGCTGCGCAATCATCATTTTTAGGATCCGAATGGCGGAATGAGGTGCATTTCTAGCCTAGACCACAGCCCCGTGCACATCGCTTCATTCCGCACATTGCACGAAGTACAGAGTGGCCACGACTTATCAGCCGTACTGTACCTAACTTCAATAAGAGAGGCCTACCTATGTTCAACAATGAACGAGTTCTTGCAGTCACATATTATTTCACAATAATGGTTCAGGCACTATTATCATTCAAGGCCAAGGAATACTTTTCCCACAAAACAGAGTAGAATTTATCTTTCCACATTAGAAGTTGTGTGATGTGTGAAGTGAAGATTCTGAAGTTGACAATTTGATTAAGGAAGATAGCTAGCGTAACTAATGGTATGTTCTTACTAGATTGCGATCTCAATGTGGCACAAAAGATGATGCAGTCAGAAATGAGACGCTGCGGCATGTGGACATCGCCGATGTCAGAGAAGCGCCAAGACACGAGGTACTTAGCAATACAAACAAGCAATTATTAATGCATTTGAAACAATGTAACTCCGAGACAACTTAAAATAATGAGACTTATTATATAACTGATAAAATCATAACTTTAATTTGATAGCCTTTAGGTGCTACGTTCGACTGGTCGGGGGATAAGCAAGCGCTGATACTTGGCTCATACTTCTGGTCGTACCCCATTACCTCGTTATTCGGAGGTATGGCGGCAGAGCGGTGGGGCCCTCGATATGTTGTGCTCATAACTTCCGTTCTGAGTGGGATATTGACAGCCTTGACCCCTGCCGCTGCTAACTGGAGCTACATGGCACTGGTCATTATCAGATTTATGCTGGGATTCACTGGGGTAAGTCTAGATCAAAATTGTTTTTTCCATGTCTTATGAGGAGACATTATTTTAAATTGTTTCAATTTACATGTTGATTATTTTCAGGGCTTTATATACCCGGCTCTACACTCTTTAGTGGCGCGATGGGCTCCACCTGCCGAAAAAGGAAAGTTCATTAGCGCAATGATGGGTGGAACTTTGGGAACTGTTGTGACATGGTCCCTGACTGGTCCTCTGATGGAGAGGTTCGGTTGGGAATCTGCTTTTTATGTACCGGCGGCCTTGACGTTGCTTTGGTGCTTCTTCTGGTGGTACATGGTAGCTGATACTCCGTCTGACCATCCAAGGATAACAGACGCGGAGAGGAACTACATTTTAGACGCTTTGGGAGACAAGGTCAAGAAATCAAAGGTGAGATAATATTTGCGGCGAAGTTTTTCTTATGGTTTGATTCGCGTTGAGGTGCCAGTTTTTGAATTGTGACTTGTTTGATCATACTCTGACAATATAGACAGATATCCTTGTTTGATTTGCCATGTTTGAAATGATTTGTTTGCATACTCAGCAAGTCGCTAATCGATTACCCATAAAATTAGTTAGGTACTTGAAGTCATTAGGCAAAGATGATGATGACCAGTTTAGTAAAAATAAATCATACCTATTTCTAGTATCAAACTCAACATTATCTTTAGATATTTCTTTTCTTTTTTTCAGAGTCTGCCTCCATTCAAGAGTATAATTTTGTCCATGCCATTCATGGCCATGACAATGCTACACTACGGAAACCTCTGGGGATTATACTTTATCATGACAGCTGGACCTAAATTCGTCTCCAGCGTTCTAGGCTTCGAATTATCCAGTGCGGGAGCAATAGCAGCGTTGCCATACCTTGCCAGGTTATTTCTCGCTACGATATTTGGATTCATAGGCGACTATATACTGGCGAGAAAGTTTATGACTACAACTATGATTCGAAAGTTCTTCTGCTTATTCTCGCATATAATACCCGGAGGTCTATTGGTGTTGCTGGTGTACGCGGGATGTTCCACGGCTCTGTCTGTCTCGTTGATCACGATGTCTATGGGATTCAACGGTGCGGCGACGCTGACTAATCTACAGAACCATCAAGATTTGGCTCCAAATTACGCGGGCACTTTATACGGAATCGCGAACTGTATAGGGAGCACTGCTGGTTTCTTCACGCCTATGATCACCGCATACTTCACGAGAACCGGGGTACTTATGACAAATTATTGCTAAATTTAAATTCAACTCAAAAACCAGCATTCAGTCTAAATTTATCATTCTTTTAGAATTTGATAACTTTAAAGGTCTGCGCACACCTAACGCCCCGACATTCTGAATCTCTGGGAAGACAAATTCCAGTAGTCTCGTCTACTAACTATAAAGAGACTACTACGTAACTATAGCAGGACTTCTGGGAATACACCTTGGTGAGCAGGCCGCGAGGGGCAAGCGATGCCGGCATTCCCTCACCTCAGGAAAAGCTTGCGTCCCTTGGTCACCACGCTTACGTCTCGGGTCGTCGCCATGCTTACGTTTCGCAGTAGCCATGGCTACGACTCGCAGGCACCCTGATGCCCCTCGCGGCCTGTTCACCAAGGTGTATTCCCAGTAGTCCTGCTATAGTTACGTAGTAGTCTCGTCTATAGTTAGTAAACGAGACTACTGCAATTTGTCTTCCCAGAGTTTCAGAGGCACTCATCATATACATACCCACATGACTACATTCGTTTACGTTTGTTTTTAGTTTTGGTACCTACATTATGGACTACGAAATGAAACGGTGCCGACCCGGTTTATGCGGGGCGATAAGTCTGCGCTAGCCTTTATTATGTTAAAGCGAGATATTTGGTCCAATTTCCCTATAGTGTTTCCAAGGTTAGGTACTTCATGATACTTATGTATTTACTACTCATTGTCCTATTCATTGTATACGCTGTTACAATACGTACGTGCTAATAACAAGTTGTTTTTACGTTAACAGAATAGTTTCGAGCAATGGAGGCCTGTTTTCTTCGTGGGTGCTTCAGTCTACATTATTTCAGCGATCTTCTTCATATTCTTCGGTACCGGTAACACTCAGTCCTGGAACTATTCAGAAAAAGATAGAGATGCAAAAGACACAACAAATAATGGTGACCTGAAAGACATGAATGGTTCACAGGGTAAGAACAGCGAAGTCAAAGATATTAAAGAAACACCACTGAGCGTAGTCTCATAAAATGCATTTAACTCTTTAAATCCACGCATGAAGTATTACTTCCATTTGAAATAGGGAAATGAAATTGATTCGTGAACGTTACTATGTAAATGAATGAAATTATTATTTAAATATTAATGCAATCGTTCAACATTTCTTCAGACTTTAATGATAGAAATGAAGAAATATTTGCTACTAAATATTTGAACTTATAATGAAGTATGCAGTATTATACTTGCGACGTGGTTGAAATTATAGACTTTATATTTGACATTATTTAATCATGATTGACTTAAATAATATAAAATTTTACTTAATTTAAGAACATGTATGCTAATTTGATACATGGATATATATATCTATCAGGAAATGTGCCTTGACATAAGACTAGATTTTAAGTAGATTCTCAACATTTATAGACTTTATACTAGAAGATTATACCTTATGAATAATTAATATTTAATTTATATACTAGAAGATGATACCTTATGAATAATTAATATTTAATTTATGAGAGACAGTTAAGGCACCAAAATCAAAAGGAAATCATTGTTACTATTGTTATTATCATTCTGTGATGTTTTATTGCCAAATGTATTTCAAATTGAATAAGGTGGCATGGTTCCATAATTTATATAACTTTTTTTTAAACAGCTAAAGTGTTTGAACCGGTAATGTCTGATTTGCTTGTTCATAATTAATTTCGGTCATTTGATATTATTATTTCACTGGTTTCGTAGATATGATGTCCGTTAGGAATTTCTTCGAGTATTTGTCGTAATATCGTAATATGTCTCGTCCTTGAGTCCGTTATGGAAATCACAAATATTTGTGGTTTGTGCGCAGTATCTGCGGTTCCTATATACCTAAGATAGCATTTATATAAATAATGTAACATAATATTCCTATTTTATTCAATAACATACCTACTTACCTACCTGCTAACCTGTTTTATGCATGATTAGTTTTGTTTATTTTTTGACCACATTATTTATTACCTATATTATTTATTAACTACTTACATACATATGAAGATAAGTTTGAAAAAAATTAAAAACGTGATGTGATATTGTTATTTTCATTCGACTTTCAATACCGACATACTCGTTATTTAATACTGATGTAAAATGTAATGACAGATTATGAAATAAAATATTTTATTATCATATTTAATTCTTTAATTTCTAAATGTGGATAATATTTCCCGTACTTTATTTGTCTTTTTTGGAATAGCGCAAAATATAATGTAAGTATATGAGCGTTTCCATATGGTAAAATGTAAAAAATATATATATATTAGGTAGGTAAGTACTTAGGTAGTAACACTAAAAAACATCTTAGCATGAGGGAGGAATGATTTGAGCATGATCCAATTATTATACATGGATTTGAGTATATAAGCCTCAAAGCTCATTGAGTATTTACACGACTGCCCAAAAACAGGAGTGTATTGTTTTTACACGACTGCCCAACAAAAGGAGTGTTATCTTTTTAGCATTCATGTATGTTTGTATGTATGTGAGTTTCTTTATTCCACCATAACTTTGAAATGCCTGAACATATTTAGACGTTTGGGGTATCGTTAGAATCCTTACATCCCCCCGAGTAACATAGGATACTTTTTTTTTTTGGAAAACTTCAATATGGCTGCAGTATGACTACATTTTAAATAGTAAAAAAAAACTTCGAATTTTACAATATGGGTATCAAATTAAAGGCACATACATATATAGATAAGCACATTATAATAGTATATAATTTATTGGCAATAATTTATTTTTGCCAGGGCAGGCTGTTTTTCTAGCTTTTAAGCTAGTTATTAGCATTCATGTATGTATGTATGTATGTATGTGAGTTTCTTTATTTCAACATAACTTTTAAATGCTTGAACAGATTTACGTATGGGGTATCGTTAGAATCCTTACATACCCCGCGTAACATAGGCTATTTTTTTTAAACTTTCAGTATGGCGCCGGTATGGCACCATTTCCAAATTCGAAAAAAAAACTTTGAAGTTTATCAACAACATGGGTATCAAATTTAAGGCCGTGATAAGCACATTCCAACAGTGTATAATTTATTGGTGTTTTTTTAGCTATTAAACTAGTTATTTTTAGTATAGGCACATAATTTATACCGCAGCTTCTCATATAATACTACGCATAGTATAGAGACACCCAGCACGTTTTTTTTGAGGTATTTTTCATAGGACCTCACTAACGCTTATGTACATAGGTAATAATTATGAAAAATCTTTTGAAATCATTCTCCTCGCGTCATCTATCCCGAAAGTGTTTTTTTTTTGACCATATTAATACATTGTAAAACTATATTAGCAAAGAAAATCAGTCATATACGCGACAACAATTTCGTAAATGTAGGTGAGGTTACATACAGATACCAAGGTAGTTAACGGCTGTAACTCACGGATTAAATTCGTGATCGTGAGTTACTGTTAGAACAGATATTCTTCGATTTTTATTGTTGGAACATTCAGATAGGTACACGGCTCAGGTAAAACCTGAATCTGTGTAATACTCCGTTTCATTAGTGACCTTCCATTCATCCAATTCACCTTGGCCATGGCTGTCACAGTAGGTATCATTTAACAGAGTATTTTTTATTATTTTTGTCATTGGTGATGTTCAAAATTACGGTGCGAGCAGTAGTGAGTTAACCATTTCCGTATTTAGAATAAAAATGAGATTTTAATTAGATAAACCGTCAATTGTGTGTTTCTAGATTGGAATAATGATTTTCCTGGGCTATTTCCTTATCTACATAATTCGGTACAATTTGAGCGTTCATGTTGTCGACATGGCGCAAATATTGAAAAGAGAGCAAGCTCAATATTATAACTTCACAATAAGCAGGAGGGCCAATACTCGTTTTAGATCAGGGGTAAGTTTTCCCTATAGATATTGTGTAAGGGATTGACAGTAGAATTAATTGAAGAAAATATTAACGTTGGCTTAATTTTCCAGATTGTAGACTTAATCACTTGGGATGACTTGAAAATGGGGAAGTTGTTTTCGGCATATCACATCGGATTTTGTGTGTGTTTTCCCATATTTCACAGTTTTGGGGACAGGTAACGACTCCCTCAGTGCCTCCTTAATTTCCCATCAAATCAAGGGTGTCACCAGCTCATGGCCCAGTGGGAGGCAAGTTGATATTATATGGAGGATGGGAAAAGTATGAATTGTAGGTAGTCAAGAACACATGAAGCTTTACCACTGTAAAAAAAATCACGCTACGCCACTGCGTAGCGTGATTTTCTGCCGCCTGGAATTTGCCACCCCCTAAATTCCAAATCTATTTAAACACCGAAATGATTAATAGACGCGAGCAGAGCGATCGTAAAAATGTTGAGCTATTTCTATTATTTTGGAAAAATAAACATATTATTTAACCATATTGAAAAAGTAAAACATACGCGAGCGAAGCGAGCGCGATAATTTTGAGCTATATCTATCAATGCTGAAATTAATAATCAGATTCATATAAAATTCATTGTATGGACAATTACAAAAGGTGCGAACGAGCCAAGCGAGCGCGAAATTTGAGTTATTACTATGAATAGTTTATATATAATACTTATGTATAAGTAGTTCCGATAAAAAAATATGTAGGTATATGCACTGGAATGAGTTATAAAAATTGCGAGCGCAGCGAGCGCGAAAATTATGAATTATTTTCTTTCAATGTAAAAAACGAAACTTAATGCCTAACCCAACCAACACACTAGTGGAAATTTCAGCCTATTTTGTAACTTTAAGATGTATAATAGCGGCATTAGAGTTCAGGAAACAGTTTAAAGTTGCATAACTGCTTCCCCAAACGTCTTTAGGTACAAAATGTACTAAAAGTGGCAGTATCGGAACCAAATACGTCCCTTTTCTTTATAATAGTTTGTTCTAGAACCAATTTACCACTTACAACTTTTATAGAGAGTTACGAAGAGCATTTGTCACTGAAAGTTGTATGAGGGTTTCTATTATTACTGTTATACGCCGCTCAACTGCATAAAAGAGTTAATTGTAGGCCATATGAAGCTGTTACATAAGAGTTCAAATTACTTCTCTTGTTCTACTAGAAGTTCCATAATAGGGGTATTAATATACTCTAATAAAGATTCAAGTTCCAAAACGACAATCAATGTAACTAAAGATCTAATTGACAGTAATAAGTAATACAATAGACATTATTTGCACCGCTGTACAGACTTAGTCAATCCGCCATTTCTCAAGAAAATTGACTTATTTATTTGCAATATTTAGATGTTATAATGACGTGTTTCATTAAAATTAACTTTGATTTTGTCAATATATAAACGACTAATTACAGATAATAAACTGTCGACACATAATAAAAATACGAAATAAAAATAGTCAAAACTATTTAGCAAATATTTCTTCCATTTTGATGTTATTTCGAAAGCGCTTCAAAATTACTGGAAAAACACCATATACATTGTGTATATGCACAGTAAATATGCAAGCATTTTTATCCGCTTTTGTTTAGCAGACTAATAAGGCACATATGAATTATTTACTTAACAATAATATTTTAATGATAGCCGATTACAATATTAATTACAATTCACCTTTTTGACATACAATGCATTCATTCATATTCGTTCACTCGTTCACAAAAGTAGCCTCATAAAAGGGTTAGTGTGGCGTTAATCATCCGTTGCAGCTCTTGAGGCACCATTTTACTACTATTGTGCAGTTGTAATAGAACTAAAGGCTACATAAAATTGTGGCCAAAATGGTTCTAGAGCTGCTGCATTAGGCCTCCAGAGCACGCTCTGGCACTTACGTCTTAGCACCTTTGGGCATAATCAGATTGGCTCCAAAGCCATTATGCAACTAGTTTGTGTTGGTTGGGAATCATAGGAATATAATGAAAAAACTGATAGAGATCGCAAAAATGTTGAGCTAAAATTCCCAATTAGAGCTCTTGACAACTAAAACTTGTTGTAGGGCCAGCTGCCCCTACCTGCCCCCCCCCCCCCTCCCCCTTGGCGACGCTCTTGCATTAAATCACAATTTTCTTCATATTCTTTGACCTCTTAGTACTTTTCTAGTAATTACCTACACGTTTAATATTTAGTACTATCTTTTGCCAGCGACTTCGTCCGCGCGGACTTCTACTTAAGTTTTAAACTATCTCCATACCAAATCTCATTACGATCGATTCAGCCACTTAGTCGTGAAGAGGTTACAAACAAACAGACAGAGAGAGATACTTTCGCTTTTATAATATTAGTTAGGATAAGAGGATTCCCTCAGTGCCTCAAACTTAAGTTTTGAACTCTACTTATTACTGGTGTAAATATGTAGGATTAACAGTTAAGTCACCTACTCGACCAGTCTCATTTCACTTGAACTAGGAACTAAGGGAAATCTAGGAAAATTGGTCAGTTTCAACTTGCAATCATATATGTGAGCTGCGATACAATCGTTCATGAGGAGATTACCTATATATTTATTTCTAGTTATTCTATTAACCCACAGACTCGGTCCAACGTGGGTCGTGGGTATCGCTGGCATGACATCAGCAGTTCTCAACTGTCTCACACCAGCCTCAGCGTATGTCAATTTTTGGGCACTGTTCATAGTGCGAATGATAACAGGATTTTGTGCCGTTAGTATTAAAAATAGTTACCCAATTTTAATCGACTTCACAAAAGGAGACTGTTAAATATTCGACTGTATGTATGTTTTTTTTAATATATGAAATCTCTTTATTTGTTTGAAAGGGACTCTTTAGGTGGTCCCATATAAATTGTATCAAAATTGGTTCAGTAGTTTTTCGAGAATAAATAGTTTTTATAGTAAATCCATTTGATCTTGTGTTTATATTGTCTCAAATTTCTAAGATTTCTAAACCGATTTGGATGGTTGCTGTTTTATTAAAAAGGGTTTCAGTGTAGTCCCACATAAACTCCATCAAAATTGGTTTGATATTTTTTATTTATTTATTTATTAGCTGTTAATCCATTTGAAGTCTTTTTTTATCCATGGTATTTTTTGCAGCAATTGTAGTGTAGGTTAATGCTTGGCGTTTGTTTCGTTTCGTTAGAATATGCTATTTTTCGCAGGGTGCCATGCAACCCAGTATGGTTCAAGTACTAAGACACTGGGTTCCTCCTATAGAAAGAAACCACTTTATGTGGGCATATTGTGGTATGACTAACATATAAATGCTTAGATATGCGTTGTTAACAAAATCCTGAATTTTATCACAGTCAAACTCCTCAGGAATAACGATGGGCACTTGTTCAACTTTCCTGATCTGTGCGGCCATCCAATATTATTCCCGATGGCCAATAGGATTCTACATATCTGGCGGCTTACAGATAGCCTGGTCTGTGGCATGGGTTGTGCTAGTCACCGAGTCTCCTGTAAGACATCCGTACATTTCACAAGAGGAACAAACTTATCTGATCAATACTATTGGCAATATTTTTACGATCAAGGTAATAGACAAACATCATAGATTTTACATTCCAATGAATTTGTAGGAACCTATGAGTAATTTCGTGTCTCTTTAACAGAGGAACTAATTAAAATAGTCCTAATCGGTTTTGTGGTTCCATATTTTTTAGGTGTACCTACCAGGGCGCATAATACGAATTTTCTAACAAAATTATCACGGCTATCTATACTTTACTAATTTAACAGATATAGCAAATATATCTAGATATGGATTCTAGGTACCATACAAAATGAGGGATTTATCAAAACAAACATATTACGTAAAGCTACTGGACCGATTGCAATCTGGTTTTCACAGTTCGGTAGCTTAGGATCCTGGCTACGGGTAGAACAACGTACTTGACCGGCTGTTGAAAGAAAGTCTGAAATAGATTTACCCTTAAAATTTGATGAATGATTTCAGTTAACTAATTCTGAAGCTCCATGGAAATTGATAATGATGTCCGTTCCATTCTGGGCACTTTGCGTATTGAACTTTGGATACGCATGGATGATAATTTCCTTGTGCATTCACGGACCGCTGTATTACTCTAAAGTCCTCGGTTATAGCATTTATAATGTTGGTACATTGAACACTTTTTATTGACGTTTTCATACAACCATTAGTATTATAATAATATTTGTAAATTACTTGTTCATCAGGCGTCGGCGTTGACGGCATTACCGTTTTTTCTGCGATTAGTGGTCGGTACAATCGTCATACAACTGTTCCACTGGTACAAACATGGCACCAAGTTGAAGATAAAACACATTAGGAAATATTTCGTTGTACTTTGTAAGTGTTTTCTAGGAAGCCAATTACCTACTATTTAAATGTTGGACTTAGGTACATTGAGTATTTAATTTTAACTACATTTCGAGCAGAGCTCTACTTGCACAAGCAAGACACTTAGGTTCGTACCTGTGGATTTTATACGCCAAATAGGTATTTATTTTGATATATTCATTTCTTATTTGGATTGGACCTAGGCCAAAGAATAACTTTATAGCCTTGGCGTTCTATTAAAGATATTCTTGTTTTTTATTGTAAGTATTAGTTATTCTGTGGCATTACCTTGCTATTTTGCATTACGAGAATCACGGAGTACTTACATTAAATAGTTAACCGAGAACACGTGCAACGACAGCACAGTAATAAAAACAAACACAAAGAAAACACTTTCCTTGCATATCGAAATTATATAAAACAGAATGTATGTAATTTTTAATCAGAAAATAATTTACCTACGGTACAGTAGGTATAATTCTGTGGGAATTATACCTAATTCATACACATTGATATTATTTTTAGCCCACGTGACGCCTGGACTGCTGGTGGCTTTTTGTTGGCTACTTCCTGAAACAGTTCCTGGTCCCGTGTTGTTGACGATATCGGTGGCTCTTACTGCCGCGGGAATGGATATGACTTTGGATTTGTGTTATGTAAGCGAACATCCATTTCCTGTATATTGTGTTCCTGCGAGCCAGCATTGTATTATTATTTTAAAACGCATTGTCTCTGTGTCTGTTTGGTAGTGGGCATCAGGAATCTGAGATAGTTTTTCTTAAATCTAGACATTTTGACGTATCGTGAATAATCTCACTGAGATAAGCTATCATCCTTATGTCCCTGCTGATTAAATAGTTTTTGTTTGTCGTATGAGGTAGTGCTGGCGCTGGCCTCTGGTGTCACAGATTGTCAGGCCTCCCACGGGCTACTAACATGGCTACTGACAATAACAGGCCTAGCATGGGGGGTGGATAAATAATTTTACCCCCGTTTTTATCCCCTTTTCACACGTAAGTAGTGGATAAAAACGGGGGAGAGTGAGAAGGGGATAAAAACGGGGGAAAGATAATTTGTCCACCCCCCTTGCTAGGCCTGCAGGACCGACAATTTAACATGCTCCGAAGCACAGAGTGATGGAAGCTGCACATAATAGAAAAGTAATTGATGCCGAGGACCGGCCTCGGTAACGTTGTATACTAATACGGCCACAAAATTCCAAACTGGTATTTTGTGTTATGGCACACTATACTACCGCTCGGCTACCATTGCTCTGGTACCTATCTATTACTACTTGTACTATTATTTATTCTGTGCTATTACTAGCTTTCGCCCACGATATTTGTCCGCACGGGCTACTGTTTATCACGAAAAAACATTCTATGTTCTTCTAGGATAATTAAAAATCAATGCAAAATAATAGCACCAACGCTCTTGATGTTTTTTGACAGGCTTGTTATGTTTTCGTTCCATGGCTACCATTCCTTACAGCGAGTTATCAATATTTTCCATTTTTTCCGTGGAAAATTGCTTTTTTCCAGGATAAATTCTATAAATCCTATGTTGTATTCCAGGATATAAGCGATCTCCATTCAAAATTTCATCAAAATCCGTCCAGCCGTTATCAAACAAACAAACAAACCATCAAACAGACAACGTTTCACTTTTATATATTGCTGTGGATATACACACGAATATAAAAAAAGGATATACATTTAAGAATACCGAGTACCGTGAGTATTCGAGACAAATTCACACCAATACCCTAGCTCCAAACTAGGGTACCCTGTACTATGGGTACCAGACGACGGATAAACATACACACATACGAATATTCCATCCATGACTCAGAAACAAACATTTCTGCTTATCACACAAATGCTTGCACCTAGCGGGATTCAAACCCGCGAACGTCGACTGACTTCGTAGTCAGGGTCACTAAACATTCGGCATCGGCCAATCGAGTCGTCGGGTCGGTATCTCAATTATTATATACTAGCTTACCCGCCCGCGACTTCGTCCGCGCGGACTACAGTTTATCGCGAAAAAAGCATCCTACGGTCTGCTAGGATATTAAAAACCAATGCAAAAGTAGAGTTAGACTTCTTGGTTATGGCCTCTGTGGCTTGTTGTTGGTATAGCATCAACTACTTACTCTGTGGCACCAACGCTGTTGGTGATTTTTGACAGACTTGTTATTTCGTTTCCATGTCAACCGTTCCTTATAGCGAGTATTCAACGTGTTCCAGTTTTCCCGAGGAAACTTCCACGGAATTCGTGGAATTTTCCGGGATAAAAGTATCCTATGTTTTATTCTAGGGTATAAGCTATCTCCATTCCAAATTTCATCAAAATCCGTCCAGCGGTTATCGCGTGAAAGCTCCCCAAACAAACAAACAAACAAACAGACAACGTTTCACTTTTATATATTGGTATGGATTTTTAGGAACTGACACCTACTTATGTGAGCTCTGTGTACACCGTGATTAAGATAATTGGAAACACGGCTGGCATCTTGGTTTCTTTATGTGTTGGTCAAGTCACGCAAACGTATAAAGTGAGTCATTTATTTTTACCAAATCGTACATTGCCTATGTAGGTGTAAATGGGTAGATAGATAGATACCTATAGTACCTAGTATTATTTTAAACGTTTTTGATGACGATGACGACCTCCTTGACTTCGGATGCTGTGAGCGAAGACTGGCTTAAAAGCTAAAAGGTAGATATCTACCTATAATTATCTATATTCTATCTACCTATACTTATAATAAATCAGTAAGTACTAAAAATATTGTACAAATAAAATAATTTAATAAAATGGTCTAGGGTACTTAAAATAAGCTAATGAACAAGTTTTTTAAATTTCGTTTCTGTCTGTTTGTTCGCGCATCACGTAAAAAGTACTGGACCGATTGCGATGCAATTTTCACTGTTGGATAGCTTAGGGTTTGACTTAAAAACTTGTGTACTTGCTATCTCAATCCAATGCGCAGAAGCCGAGTAATCGGTAAAAACTTCTGAACTTAGTTTGATAATGGTACTTTTGGTTCTGGTATAACACAGGATCACAGACCATATCTCAGGATCTTTCTATTCCAGAAAAATAACCACGCAGGCTAAGCCGCGGGTACAGCTAGTTGTGATACCAGTAGTACCAACATGTGCACTATATTATACTTATACGTACTTACCTACATTCATCGATGGTGGACAAACTTGACTACATCGAAACAGTAGATATACCTTTCTATCACATCGATGTTCACACGCATTGGTAGATAGATAGAGTAGCGGTAGAGGCATACATAGTAGAATTAGTAGAGTACCACGAATATTATGCCACTTTATTTAATAGTGGCAATGTGAGCTGCTGTAGACCTCGCGCGTACAAACTTTTTGCAAACAATCTAGCGGTGCACAGTAGCGCCATCTAGTTACCTTATTGTACAACTAACATTAATAACCAAGGTGCTCCATCAATGCCCACCTAGCGGGTAAAGGGCTGATTCCACTGGTAGAAACCTAAAAGTGAGAAATTTACTGCATTTTGAGAAGCTATTCTGCTCATCACGCCGAAAATCCTCATCAGATCTTCACCAAATTTTTATTAGACCTGTTTAAAGTTAAAGTTACTACCTTTCAAATAAAAAAAGAACCATCAAAATCCAATCTAATAAGGCGGAGATAGTCCCCTTTTTGCCCCTTATTGGGGGAAGTACCCCACCAATCAAAAATCCCCGACGACTGAAAAATTCTAAAAATTAATTTAACCTGTATATCAAGTTTCGTCTAGATCGATTGAGAAATGAGACCT
Source organism: Alsophila aescularia (assembly GCA_946251855.1). NCBI lineage: Eukaryota > Metazoa > Arthropoda > Insecta > Lepidoptera > Geometridae > Alsophila > Alsophila aescularia. The sequence goes on from OX276380.1 coordinate 47,729,616, forward strand.
GTAGAGGAGAACAGAGATGCGGACAGCGATACAGGCGGACAGGCGGATATCCGGAACTAAGAAAGCATAGTTGCCCAAGTTGAAACGGAAACGCTTCGCTCGCGCTTCGAGCTCGCTCGGTGAATTAGTTGGGAAGGTAAATTACGGGCAAAAAAAGTTGAGACTGAATTCAACCCGCGGATTAAAAATATAGATAGATAGATAGATACATAAATTCTTTATTGCACACACCACAAACAAAATCAACAAAAAATAAAGGCCGCCCATACTACTGGAGGAAGCTGTTATATCTGAATATTTTCTTTATGTAAGTAGTAAGTATGTGTTTAATTTAATGTTCGTATTAGTTTCTATTTGAAAAATAAGTAGGAGTTATATTCTGCATACCTAATTATATTCTTTCTAGTTTTTGGTAAGCAGGTAGGTATTTCGGTCTCATTTCAACTGTCGTTGGCCCAATTCTATGTTTTTTTTTAATTTCTCCCCACTTGTGGGACAAAGCTGGTGTGGAGAAAGGGAATAAATAACCCACGACATATATACACGTTTGGATAAAAATAAGAACTCTAGGTTTTCATTTAAATCTGCAAACCAATAAACGTTTTTCATCGCATTCTCTACAATAAATTTTATTGTTACGGCAAGATTGTTCGTCTAACCCCAATTTGTTACTCTCCGTGACAAATTGGGGTTCCTACGCAAGCTAATAAGCACCGCAATTTACCTGTTAGTCTATCAGTATGTGTAATTCAACATCTTTGCCTGTAGTACCGTACCAGCAATAAGTACCACATTAGCAGTTCAGTTGATAAAAAGCCTATTTCGTGATATTATTTTGTTTCAGAATTCGCCGAATGTGTGGAAACATATTTGGTGTTTTCACGCTACTGTCCTGTTTTTGAGCGGACTTGTCTTTCTGATATGGGGTGAAACCGAAGTGCAACCCTGGAATTTTAGGAGGGTCAGGTAACATTGTTTTTACCTTCTAAGTATTCTTCTTTTTAACACCCGAACTTCAACGAGAGGGGTGTTATAAGTTTAGGGTGTGTATGTATCACTGTGTGTATCCGCGTGTCTGTCTGTGGCATCGTAGCTCCCAAACGAATGGACCGATTTTGATGCGGTTTTTTATGTTTGAAAGCTGATGTGATCGAAATGGCTCTTAGTTATGGGAGGTTTTTTTTTTAAATTCTTGTTGTTTTTTATAAATGACGACAGAAGACACCTCCCTCCAGGTTGTTACATATACCAAGTGGTTGTTTAGTACATAGGTATCTAAATCCATTATAAAGTCGATTTTACTTAAAATAACTATGTAGTTTAAGTCGAAGTTACATATTAGGCCCTGTCCGCACCGCGATATTTTACCTCGCGATTTTTTTCCGCAATTCTGTAACACATTAAATCATATGGTAGCCGCACTGGCGGTTAAAAATTCGCGCCGAAAAAAATTATGTGATTTGATGCAAATTGAACGCGATGCGGTGCGGATTTATATCCGCGCGAATTTTTTGTACTGTATAAAGTATTATAGCTATAGCCGCACTGCGAAATAAAATTCGCGCGTTTCGCTCAGTCTTGCACCGGCGCTATTGGCAGGATGTCGCGCGCTTCTTCTCCCGCCCGATCGGGGGCCGCACATGAGTTACCAGATAATGACGACATTGATATAGTCAAAAGCTTCTTGATGTTTTATGTAGAAAAATCTATTCATAGGTCTCAAGACATCTCATCATCTTGATAGGTCTGTCATGCTGCCGCCGCCGTAGTATCAGTTAAATAAAACTATCTAAAGATCTAAAAAAATACGCCTGCCCTGCCAAAAATAAGCTTATGGCAATAAATTATATACTGTTGGAATGTGCTTATCAAGACATTTGATACCTATATTGTAAAATTAGACGAAAATATAAATATATATATATATATATATATATATATTGCATTTGAAAATACTGCCGCCACATTGAATTTTTTCAAAAAATATATAGCCTTTTTTACTCGGGAAGATATAAGGATTGTAACGATAACCAATACGTCTAAATCTGTTCATTTAAGGCATTTAAGTTATGGTGGAATAAAGAAACACACATTAACATAAAAAAACACAAATATACATAAAAACACATATACAAAATTACATACAAACATACATACAAAAATACATACGAACATACATGAATCCTAAAAACGTTACACTCCTTTTTTTGACGTGTAATAAGTAAAATTTAAAAAATTCTATTAAAAAGAAGGCTTTTACGACTTTTTTATTTAATGAATGTCACTTTTATATATTATTTTCTTATTTTTCTTTTATGATTATTTTACCTTTTTTTTATTGCTTTGTCGTCGGTTTGTGAGCTACCCTGATAGTTTCAATAGACGTCCGTCTCAGCAGGGAACTGCATCAAACTGACCAAAATCGTGCGGAATTTTATTCGCAGTGCGTACTAGATGTAATTCCGATCACGGAATAAAATACGCGCGAATTAAAATCGCGCGGTGAAATATCGCGGTGCGGACAGGGCCTTAAGGTACATTTATATTTTAGGCCTCGACGTCAAAAGTGCTTTAACCCCAGAACGTCTGCGATGTCTAATATAACAGAAGTTGAAGAGAGTAGTGGAACGATTAGAATGTCGCAAACTCCTACGCTGCAAACTGCAAAAGCTTTAATTAAGTAAGGTAGGTAAACAGAGCACACGCACAGCAAGTCCTGAGGGTAAGACCTTGCATTCCTAGAGATTTTACATTTACTTAGACAGTGTCACATCACAGTATGTATATATATAATGGTTCTACGGACAGTAGTGTATTTCTATCGAGGAGTAAACGGCCGAATTGACGCTCGCGGTGCGAAGCCGAGAGGCAGGGGTCTCAACGTGGTTTTGAAAAGAAGGCTACGAGCGAGTACCGCGCATGAAGTATCTTCACGTAAAAATGTGAGAAAGAGAGAGCGTGATGTTCAAGTAGGATGCCAGTGCTTGAGGCACTGGCATCCTACTTGAACATCACATATTGGATCAAAAAGTATATAACCTAGTACAGTAGTCGCAGCCAATCTATATGTTTGTGAAGTTAGGCTCTGTGAACGATTGCGCAAGTAGTGCTGTGAGAATAAAACAGCAATAGCAGTTTGCGCAGCGACTAGCAGACAACTTCCGAGACACATACTTCCGCTGCGACTACTGTAATATAGGTAGACTGTATATAATAAAGCAATAAATACGAAAAAGTTTGTACAAAGAAGATAATTTTAAAAAATGCTCTTGGGTACTTGAAATAAGCTACTGAACAGGAATATAACATTTTTTAAATCGTGTCTGTCTGTTTGTCTGTATGTTTTGTTGTTTGGTTGTTTGTTCGCGCATCACGTAAAAACTACTGGACCGATTCCGATACTGTTGGATATCTTAGGGTTTGACTTAATAACTGATTAATCGATAAAAACTTTTTGATGGCTGATGGAATTTTGTTCAAATGTTGGTATATTGGTATTTTAGGTCTTGGAATAGTACTTTTAACCTAGAGAGAAATGACGAAGCGTGTGAATCCGTGGTACAGGTAGTATAAAATTTGTTCAAATGTTGGTATATTGGTATTTTAGGTCTTGTAATAGTACTTTTAACCAAGAGAGAAATGACGAAGCATGTGAAGCCGTAGTACAGGTAGTATATATATATAAATCAGGATTAAACTTTTTAGTCCTATCTTTTTGACCCGTCTTTGGGCTTGGGATCCGAAAAAATTGAACTTCATTTTTCTATCAAACTTTCGGCAACGCGTCCACTCCGTTTAAATGTCAAACATTTGTGAATACTTTCATAGCATGTATATATATATATATATATATATATACTGTGTCAGTGTCAAGTAAGTAGGTAGGTACCTATCTAGTTACAATGTATCTCATCATAGCTATAGTATACTATTATATATTCTGTGGTATAGTAAGCGGATCTTTGTGGTTGTGAAGTTAGCCTCTGTGAATGATTGCGCAGGTACTGCTGTGAGGATAAAACAGCATAAAGTAAGAACGAGATAGAATATGCAAAAAACGTAAGTGAGTGAGCGAGCGAGGCAGTTATACAATACTGTTTTCACCTTAGGCCCTGTCCGCACCGCGATATTTCACCACGCGTTTTTTTTTCCACAATTCTGTAACACATTGAATCATACGGGAGTAGCCGCACTGGCGGTTAAAAATTAGCGCGGAAAAAAAACTGTGATTTGATGCAAATTGAACGCGATGCGATGCGGATTTATTTTCGCGCGAATTTTTGTATAGTATAAAGTAGTATGTCTATGGCCGCACTGCCAAAAAAAAATCGCGCGTTTCGCTCAGTCGTGGACCGGCGCTATTGGCAGGATGTCGCGCGCTTCTTCTCCCGCCCGATCGGGGGCCGCACATGAGTTACCAGATAATGACGACATTGATATAGTCAAAAGCTTCTTGATGTTTTATATAGAAAAATCTATTCATATGTCTCAAGACATCTTTTGATAGGTCTGTCACGCTGCCGCCGCCGTAGTATCAGTTAAATAAAACTATCTAAAAAGCTAAAAAAATACGCCTGCCCTGCCAAAAATAAACTTATGCCAATAAATTATATACTGTTGGAATGTGCTTATCAAGACCTTCAATTTGATACCTATATTGTAAAATTAGACGAAAATATATATATATATATATATATATATTGCATTTAAAAATGGAGCAATACTGCCGCCACATTGTTTTTTTTTTAAATATATAGCCTTTGTTACTCGGGAGGATATAAGGATTCTAACGATAACCAATACGTCTAATTCTGTTCAGGCATTTAAGTTATGGTGGAATAAAGAAACTCACATAAACATAAAAAAACACGGATATACATAAAAACACATATACAAAATTACATACAAACATACATACAAAAATACATACAAACATACATGAATCCTAAAAACTTTACACTCCTTTTTTTGGGCAGACGTGTAATAAGTAAAATTTAAAAAAATCTATTAAAAATAAGGCTTTTACGACTTTTTTATTTAATGAATGTCACTTTTATATATTATTTTCTTATTTTTCTTTTATTATTATTTTTTCTTTTGTTTATTGCTTTGTCATCGGATTGTGAGCTACCCTGAAAGTTTCAGTAGACGTCCGTCTCAGCCGGGAACTGCATCAAACTGACCAAAATCGTGCGGAATTTTATTCGCAGTGCGTACTAGATGTAATTCCGATCACGGAATAAAATACGCACGAATTAAAATCGCGCGGTGAAATATCGCGGTGCGGACAGGGCCTTGGGATTGCGCCAAAAAATATCAGTTCGCGCAGCGACTTGCAGACAACTTCCGAGCCACAAACTTCCGCTGCGACTACTATTAGTGCTTCAAGCGCACAATATTTATTGGCTAAAAGTCGGGCTCAATTTGAGTTAAAGTAGGTATCTACTGTGGTGGATATCTTACACTGAAACTATGCCATTCAGAGCCTGAAAAGGTAAAGACAATCTAGTTTCCAGCTCTGATTCAATTTCCTTTCCAAAATAGTAACACAGTACACATTATCAAGTGAACACCTGTCTTTTAATAATGTAGAAACACAAGTAATGCAATTTATTTAATTAACAAATACCATAAAATAGAAACCCATTTTATTCCAAATTGAGGAGACAGGACGTAATTTCCTTTCTATAGATTCCTTTTTACCACAAACAAGAGACGAGACAGGATGCATTTTCGCACGCAATATATATTATTAACTAGCTGTACCCGCGGCTTCGCACGCGTGGTCTTTTCTTTAGGTCCAAAATACCATTATGTGCTATTCCAGGACCAATATACCAAAATTTGATCAAAATTTCTTTAGCAGTCAAAAATAATTCTATCAATTGCTCGGCTTCTAACTCACCAGATTGTGATACCAATTACACCTGTTTTTAAATCAAACCCTAAGAGCTATCTAACAATGAAAACCGCATTGCAATCGGTCCAATAGTTTTTACGTGATGCGTGAACAAACAAACATACGGACAAACAGACATAGCGACACGTTTTTTTATATTCGCGTTCAAATACCCTTTTTAAGCACCCAAGAGCATATTTTTATATATCTTCTTTTTACATCCTTTTTCGTACCTATTGCTTCATTATAAATATAGATATATGACTGTGAGCGATGTTGGCCTAACGGTTCTATAGTGCAATTTATAATCCAACGATACCGGGTTCAAAACCTAGGCTCCGCACCAATGACTTTTCTAAGTTATATGCGGTTTTCCATCGCTCCGTGATTCGGAGGGCACGTTAAGCTGTCGGTCCCGGCTGTTATTGATTAATAGCAGTCGTTAAGCCACTCTGACATCAGAGGCCAGCACTACCTCATACGACAAACGAACAAACAACTGTGTCAATTTGCATCAAAAAAACCGTCTAGTAGTTTCATCGTGATACGTGTTCTTTTTAATAACTTTCAACCCCTATATTGCGGAAAGCCTTTAATTTTTCAGGATGAGAAGTCTCCAATGTCCTACCTCGTAGTATGAACTCAAATCATACCAAGTTTCATTTGAATACATTCAGTAGTTTATGTGCGATGCGCGGTCAAGATACGGACAAACAGACAGACAGAAAAAAATAAAAAGTAAAACAGTTTTGGCTTCAGTATCGAATATAGAGAACAATACAAAAAATATTATTTATTACCTAAATATTAACATACAGACAAAAATGAAAAAACATACAGTTTAGGCGTCATTATCGAATATAGAGAAAACTCCAAATAAATAATTCACTATATCTTTAATGTACAGAACTTAGACCCTTATCCCGAAGGAACCTTTTATTTTTTCGGGATAAAAAGTATTCATAATTTTCACCCATCTTATAAACTATGTCTGTGCCAAGTTGCATCAACATCCGTTCAATAGTTTCAGCGTGCTACGTGTCCTTTTAAATATTTTTCCACCCCTATTCTGAAGGAACTCTTTAATTTTTCGTGATGAAAAGTATCCAATGTCCTACCTCGTTGTATGAACACAAATCGTATCAAGTTTTATTTAAATTCATTCAGTAGTTTCGGCGTGATGCCTAGCCAAGATACAGAAAGACAGACAGACAGACAAAAATGAAAAAAAAAACATATAATGGGGAATATAGGTACCCTCCAAAAGAAAATTTCAAAATATCTTCAATGTACAGAATTGGACCCGTTACAGTTTTATTAAAAGTATAGATATGCCATTTGTGTTGAAGAAAAATGATCAAAAAATAAATACGTTTCGATCACCATTGGTTTTGGACATGACAATTAAATTTGACATCGGAAAAGCGACTTTACCTTACCAAGAATTGGGTCGTTTTTCGTTCGGTTTATAAAGGATCGTTAGTGGCAAATATTGCAATCGCAACTGCCCAAAACGCCACTGCTTCATTCAAACGCAAGGTTTCATGCCTTTTCAATCGAAAGTTGTCACCCGAAATGAAAATCTCATTGCAACCGATAGCATAAGGACATATTACGTGGTCCGACTGTAGTCTGTGATTCCGCTCAGCTGCACAGTATTTCAAAATGACAGTACGGTGACTGCAGAGCTGTCAAAATGGAGGGGGGAAACCCATCTGCCGGCAGCTAACTTGCGTAAACAAACCGTTTTTATGACCGCTTCATACGGTTATTTATTAAACAAACTACTGTTCTGTGTAGCTAAAATAACAAACAATAGATTTGCAGCGTTATTTTGGTACACATCTATTCAAAATATTTATAAAAACACGCTACACAGTTGAAGAAAAGTCATAACCTATGGATTGATATTTTCTTAATTTTTTTTGTTCGAGATACCTATAGTTTTTTATATGTATATAGGACAACTACAGATGTACCTTTCCAACAGATAAAAAAAAAAAACGAAATAGTCCAGGGTTTTTTAAAATAATCGACTAAAATCGAAAAAAATTGGCGCTAAAATCATGCGCGATGTTTTAAAATTATGGAAAATCTAGAGCTTATAAGTGAAATATAAGGTAAATATTGTGTTGTTACGGTGTTGCTACATGTTATAACTAGTAACCTAGATTAAATAAAGAGCCCTAAATTCGATAACTTTTAAATAAATCGTTAACATGTTCTGCTCGCAACTAGAGAAGCATGCCGCAATCTGGCTTTAATTATTTTGCAACTAAAGAAGCTTCATCCATACGAATGATTTAATCGATAGAGGTTGAAACAACGATAATTTTAATATATAACACTTGTTTCCCATGAACAATTATGGCTTATTTGCAGAATTTTCAAAATATTTTAAAGATAAAAAAATTTCAGAGTGATTTGTCACGGTATATCCTTTTTTAAGTTGGATTGAATCTTTTTCTGAGACTATGGCATTTTATTGGGTAGCTACATGATATTACTAGTACCGTAAATTAAATAAATGGCCCTCCATACGATAAAACTTGAATAAATCGAAAATAAATGAACTATTAGATTTTGCAACCGTAGAGGCTTGGCGCATTTAAGCGCTCCGGCAGGCGCGTCATACGGTTGCAGCTGCCAGATGTCGCCACTGGACCCGACATGAAGCACTTAAAAGTACGTAATCTGAAGGAAATGGATATGCTGCTCTCAATATAAAGCTTCCAGTAACGGTACAGTTATCTAATATGAAAATCTGTTTGCAACAAAGATCAGTAATAGCACTACACTACTGATGATAAAAAATAATAGTCAAAAATGGCATAAATGATCACGTAAGTTCGGTTTGGCCATTTGTGGGCGATATCAGCGTACTGAAATGTATTCGATCACGGGCACGAACCTCTACGAAGTATTACAGATTCATGATAACAGGTCATTTTGCATGTTTAGATGACATGACAGAAACAGATACCGATATTTTCAATATATCGTGCATAATTTGTATATAACTAGTCTGTAATAAAAATTTAAATAAAGGAAATAGTTTAATCACTTATTTATTCATTACTTAAAAAATTAAGGTAATGAATAAATAAGTGAAAACTGCCGGAGTTAAGAAACGAATCACCTTTATTTATTTAATTCCCAATACATACATACAAATCCCAGTAATTTCTGTCTGTAATCGCATTCACTTTATTCCTCGTCTTTGTAGCTTTATTTCACAGTGCAGTGTACACAATTCACTGGAAGTAGAACTTAATTTACATAATGTTTACTTATAAACAAAAACATATCAGGCTTATCCGTATGTCGTAAGCATAATTATTGTGACACATATTGAAAAGTTGTCAATTTAAGTGAATTTACTTCCGTTAATATCGAATGAAATATATCTATAATATCAAAAAATATTAATCGTTTCGTTATATCCGATTATCGAAAGATATATCGAGTGTTTTTGAAATATTGATACATATACAGACCAGCACTCCTACATCTTAATATCACTACCTTACCTCAGTCTCCCCCCACTTTGCACCACCTGCCCCACTTCCCACACCCTTCCCTGACACCCCCACCATTTGTCCACTTCCCCTTATCCTCTCCTCACTTCCCCAAATTTCATCCCCCCATTATCTCCCCAGTTTTGTATGGCCACACCGAAAGGTAACGATCGCGCAGCGATCACGTTGGCAGTGTACAACCCTAATACAACCAACAATATTTATAGTGTGGTTTAAATTGCATTTACAGTGCTGAGACTGCAAACACTGTTAACGATCGGTTTAAATTGTTGGTCAGCATATTCACGTGTGAGATTTATAAACATATGTATAAAATAATTATACGTACTGTAAAATTATCAAAACCTAAGTTTTGTAATGTTAGCCTTCAGTTGGTCAGGTTTGTCGAGTAGGAGACAAAACTTATCTGCACCTAGTATTAAAAACAAGTTGCTAAATTCTATAGTTGGTATTTATAGTACCTAGTAACTACAGCTACAGAATAAATAACTTAAGGAGTATTTAATAAAAGCAAGGAAATAGGTTTGCAATTCTTTATATTGTTTACTCATCTGAACACCGGATTCGGAATACACCACTTTAGAAGAAAACTGGCAAGACACTACGTGGCGAATATGTTTTGTAATATTATTAAACCAATAACTATTTAGATACATAGTTATTAATAATTTAATTGTGATAATTGGTCACAGACAAACATTTATATTTTTACCTTAATTACACTAGGCATAATAACTTCGAAAACAGCATTTAAAAACAATCAAATTGATGATAATCCGGTTAACTATAATTTTATAGATTATTTCATCACCCCACGATGAAGTGATACACAGTAATAATTACACGGTTACAAATAAGCAGCATAACAGAGTAATAAGAAAAGCACTTAACTTGCCAAGGTCCTCTCGGTGCGGCGGTCACAAGAACACTGAACATTGCATATTTTTTTATGAATGTTTAATGCTGTTGGCCTTATCGGCCTCTACAGCTTCAACTGGGCTTGGGGGCGGGCGCTAACAAGCACTCCGCCGCAATGTGTGACGCAGAAGGCGCACGCCAAAGTTAAATTTGGACGACCCACACGAGGGTACCCAGGGGGTACTGCCCTCGGCTTGGACGGTCGTCTAATTACGAGGGTATCGAACTAAACACCCATGGATCGCTAGGTAGTGATCGAAGGGGCCCTGAACAATGGCTAGGAGCTCTATGATTGAATTTTGTAACTGACCGCCGATTCGTAATACACCTTCGAGAAGAATCGGCAAGAAACTTGAAGGCGAATAATAGCTGACTATGTGTTATGGGACCTTCGACCTCGCCGGCGAGGTCGGTGTCTATGTCTAAGTGTGTTGATACCCCCTGGCGGGTTGCCAGGGGTGGTCGGATTGGGCGAGGCCATCGCTGCCAGTACTTTGACTGCGATGGCGTCGTCCGGATCGTCCAGGACATTGCGGGGACGTCTACGGAGGTCAATACTGTCTGTCATGTAGTAGGAGGCTTTTACTACGAGAGGGTTGGGATGATGGGGCGCCACATCAAAGTAACGGCGAGAAGCATCTCTCATGAATTGACTTATCGAGGGAAGCTCGATATCGTGGTACAGGTTGGCGTTCCTCTGATACCAGGGAGCGCCTACTGCATTTCGAAGGAATTTATTTTGAACTCTCTAGAGCGGTTCCAGGATTGACGGGGAGGCGTGCGCGAATGCTATAGACGCGTAAGTCATGACGGGGCGGATGCAGGCTTTGTAGAGCCTTATTTCTAAGGGACATTTTACTCCGCTTGCCTAAGAGATGGTAAAGGCGGCCTTGGAAGAAGGACGCCCTGTCGCGGACTACTTTGAAGTGATTGTCGAATCTCAGTCGATAATCAAGGGTAACTCCTAGGTACTTGGTTTGCTTCGCCCACGGGATGGGTTGGTTGAACATCGTAAGGCTACCGGATGGAAGGTAACGCTTGGTGTCGTGAGTAAAGCGCATTGCTACGCTTTTCTCAGGGTTCACCAAGATGCGCCACCTTTGGAACCACTCTCCGAGGGCAACGAGCGCCCGTTGGATGTGTCTCCAAAGCTGGGTTGGCTTCCATCCGGTCGTATAGATCGCGGTATAGTCGGCGAAGAGGGAAATCTCTACATTAGGAGGGTGCGGAAAATCGCTAGTGTACAGTGAGAACAGAAGTGGGGAAAGCGCGGAGCCCTGAGGGACTCTGGTTCTGACGGGGTGCGGGTCGGATTTGATTCCCTCGATACGATAACGAAAGCTGCGGCTCTTGAGGTAGTCCTGTACTATGAGCACAAGACGATCTGGCAATCCGAGCTGATACAACTTGTATATCAGCCCGGCGTGCCAGACTTTGTCAAAAGCCTTAGCCACGTCTAGGAAGACGGCTATCGTAGTTTGCGGATTCGGATATCTGTTGAAGCTAGCGAGAATATGCTCCGTGATGTGGTGCACCTGTTGGGGGCAAGAGTGCCTGGCTCTAAAGCTGTTCGTCTGAAATGAGATTTTTTGAATTTGCAATGAACCGGAGTCAACTCAGAATGAGTCGCTCGTAGATCTTCCCCAGAGAGCTGAGGAGACTGATTGGATGGTAGCTAGAGGGCACGGTAGATTTCTAGCCTGGTTTTTGAATGCCGATGATGTCAGCACTTTTCCAGGCGTCGGGGAACGAGTGATTGCTCAGGCTAAGAGATAAACTAGCGGAGTAGAGAGGTGCTTGAGCACCCTGTTTGGGGGGGTGATTGAGTATCAGACTTCAACTTTTTCGCCATCTTCCAGTACGGTGAGACGGCGAAATGTCAGTCATCTTATCGTCCCATTGATTATTACGCAAATCCTTTATGCGTTTCTTTACCGCGCGATGAAAGCCTTGCATAGAGGATTTGGTAGTTGGGGTGATACGTCGTCAGTCGCGACAATGTCGTCAGAGATGAGGTTGAGTTCAGGTGAACTGATAGGTTTGAGGGGAAGTAGAAAAAGGATTCGGGATGGAGGAGGGGGTGGTTTGAGGGGAAGCCCTCAAACCTCTCAAAGGCTCTCTCGACCTAGCAATGTTCTCCTCCTCCGACCAAGACGATAGTGGACAGTCCACTATCGTCTTGGTCGGAGGAGGGGAACATTGCTAAGTTGAGAGATCCTTTATATAGCATTTTCGAACATCTGACGCTGTCTGAAGTCCTCCGAGTCGGAGACTACCGACATGGTCCGAGTTATTTGAGTCGTATGAAACAGATCAATGAATATCTACCATTTACTTTATTAATAACATTAGTCATGTCTGATAGTTGTATTTAATTATTGGAATACATTTTAACATCATTCTGATAATTATGGCATAATAATACAGATGTTTCATAGTGATGGATGACATACACCGTAAGTTTACACGTGGTACTTTACTTTTCTTAAAGTAGCCAATACTTCGTTTCAGAACGAATACTTCGTTCTGATAGCTGGATACATAACATTTACATGTACCAAGTATTATTTTTATATATTTCTATATTTACAATAAGTAGTAATCTAACACACGCTAACCAATTGAAAATTCTGTGAATCTACCTACTTTTGTTTTTAGTATTCTCATTTCTCTCTTTAGTTCTCTTTTACTAAAACTTCGTACACTTCTGTTAATATAACATAATCTCTAACTTCTGCTTTACAAGTACACCATTGGATAAAAAGAACAATCCAAACTTGAGTGATAGCGTTATGTGAAATAGAAGAAACTATTTTATTGTAAATTTTTAAAACTGCCTATGAAGATGACAATCATACCTAATGAAGAAACATCGTCATCATCGTTGTCGTCAAGTGATGACGATGATGACAAAATGATGATTATTAAATACTTAGAACACTATTTTAATGCAGAAACAAAACAAAGGACGCTATCGGAAAGAAAAAATAAATAAAACGGTTGCTCTGTCATTCTCAGTCCTCGTCAAATTGATGATCAAAGTTTATTTTTTGTTTTCACAGAGTACTTTGATCTCAAGTAATTTCATGGTTTTTGAAACTTAAATTTTTATATCTAACTTTTGAGGGATTCAAATCAAAACCAACAACTTAGCATCAAGTGACATAATACCTATGTCAATTGAATTTGACGTTACGGCATAAGCTGCTCTACCTCATTTTTGTGAGCGTTGTTTGCACACCAAAATGACGTCACTCCTTCCTGACGTCATGTGTCCGACGTGGAGGAGAAATGCGCATCTTAAATCCGACTTTGTGCGCGCTGACAGTACACGTAGCGCATATAGTACAATTTAAACCACACGGTTATAATAAGCCGTTCGTGTTGAAGCGAAATGATAAAAAATATCTCTTAATTATGAATGTTTCGATCACCGTTCGTCTTGACTAAGACAATTAAATATAAAATCGAAAAAGCAACTTTATCCTTACAGTTTAGGATCGTTTTTCATTCGGTTTGGGTAGGATCATATATGACAAAAATGCTACTCGAAACCAAAGAGTATACAAATACTTGCTCGAAACTGCTCAAAACGCCACCGCTTCAACTCCTAGACAAAGAGTATTTATATACTACGTAAGACTCGTAGAGAGACGCTTCAACTATATATTTCCTAGGTCAATGTTTCAACTCGAATGCAGTTGCAGGGTAAATAGTTAAATAAATAGGTAATGTATTTTATTATTTTTAATCGTCTAGTTTGATTGGTTTGGTTTTTGAGACCCGAGGATCCATAAATTGAACTCGTGCAACTAAAATGCTCCGCAGCATCGTAGAATACGCAGCAGAGCACGAAAGTTACAGGTGTGGATATTGTGGGAGTCCAGATACTAATTATAGTCATGGTGAGTCTGAGTTACATTGAATTTATACACAACACTGTAGGAAAGCAGAGCTTACCTAGAACTTTGGCAATAAGTGTCTTTATTATGGTATGAAACTACGAATATTTATCATGAATATTAAAAAGGTTTCTAGATTGCCCCAAAAAATAATTAAATAAAGTTTAATTGGCTGAGAATTCTAAGCAATTTTACTAACAATGACTTTAAAGAAACCCTAATTTACAGGAATGTGGACGCATTCAATTACTGTAAGCGACTACCAGGATTTGATAGACCGAGGATGGCGTAGGTCAGGGAAATATTGTTACAAACCTACCATGGATATTACCTGCTGCCCAATGTATACAATAAGGTTTGTTTTGTAATATATATATGACAGATTCATGACTCATCAATCTGTTAATTAAAATATTGAAATGTTATTCCGGAAGGACATTCCAATAAGTAATTATAAGTAGAAAAAGGATTCGGGATGGGGGAGGGGTGGGTCAGGGATAGACATGCGCGCCGAGCCTGAATTTGCCGGCGGCGGCATGCCGAGGCGTGACCTATTTTTTGGGGCTACAATTTTTTTTATTGAAATTTATTAAGTCAGAAGCAAAAACATTAAAATCAATTGAAAACTTTTACAATTAAAATTTAAAGTGCAAAGAGAACTGTGCTTTCATTCAAGATCACGGTTTTCCTTGCATAACGAGTAATTGTGGTTTAATGAGTATAATTTTGTTGACTATCACAGGGGTCACCTTTTCGTACTTACAACAAGGCTGGCAACTGAAAATACACGGCGGCGTGGACCAAACGCGGCGCGCATGTCTAGTCAGGGGTACTCCCCCTAGAAGGGCGATTCTTTTTTTTTATTTATATGTTTATTTTTTATGTAAAAAATTACACTGGGAGAAGCTGGGGAGGGTGAAAACCCCCACATCAATATCCCCCTACCCTAGGCTAGCGCCTTTAAAGTAATATAAATGATGAAATGGAATGGAAATTTGTCTCCGGTGTGGGCGCTCGCCACCTCCCTCTTCGCTCCACTCAGGACTTTCTATGCGAGTTTCTGGCTCCGCGCTTTTTATATACACTAGGGGATAGGGACCACAAGACCAGGTGGCGTTGGGGTACTCTGTGTCGGATTTGTGATTCATTTTGAACCTCACCTCTGAGCCGATTTTTATAAAACTTTGTATGTAGGTACAGTACAATATAGAGACCAACATAGATTACTTTTTATCCCAGAAACTGGTAAGTTGCCACAGGTAAACGGGAAAATATTGATTACTTGCTTTTGTTGCTTGCTTGTGTCGATTTTTTGCGATAAACTGTAGATTGCACGGATGAAGATGCGGGCTAAAGCTAGTGTAAGATAAAAAGTATAAGTCTTTAGGTACTTATAATAAAGCAGCAAGTAACTAAAAGTCTGTAGTGAAAATAATAAAAAAATGGCATTCTTAAAAAAGCTGCTGAAACAAGAATACAAAATTTAAAAAAAAAAATGTAGTCTGTTCATGCATCACGTTAAAATTACTAGACCGAATGCGAAGCGGTTTTCATTGGATAGCTCAGGTTTTCATATGTGATGACGAGTAGAAGCCGAGCAAATGATAAAAAACTGACAAATGAAAATTGTTATCATTATATATAGGTACTTTCGATCCTGTAATAACACAAATGCTACTTTTAACCCAGAGAAATGACCACACAGGCAAAGCCGCGGGCACACCTGGTTAGTAAATAAAAAGGTGCAATCAATATACAACAAGTTTGTACGTATTTACAGATGCCGAGCACTAGAGTTCAAGCCGACAAAATCACAAAAGAAAATATTAAAGAAAGTAAACAAGTACCTATCCAGCGCTGACCCATCCAAGCCCCAAGGTGAACGTAAGATGTCAATGTGTAGTAATGACTCCGAGGATACAGAAGGGTTTAACGAGGGTGCGGAACAATTTGTTGACTCGACCGTGGTACCTAATGATATCAATGTTAGCGAGATTTTAGCAATGGAGCAGAATTTGGAAACTAACGTTTGCGATGATGGTAAATGTATTTCATTGCTTAAGATTTATATTTAAACTGCATAGTATAGTATAGTATTTCGAAATTTTTATTTGTCATATGCATGAGTGATGACCTGCGAATAGCGGCTGGAAGAAAGTGGATGAGCAGGGCTGAAGACCGAGCTCAGTGGCGTGTATTGGGAGAGGCCTACACCCAGCAGTGGACAAATATTGGCTGATGATGCATGAGTAAAACAAGTTTGAATGTTAACCATGTAACTTATTTATTTCAAGTTAGTTTTTTCTGAATAACTCGATGGGTTATTTTTCATCTTCACTTCTCATGTATAGAAGACATTTTTTTTTAAATTATTTGTGCTGCTTTGTAGTGGTTATATATATGTGTTTTTTTTAACAATAATAAATATGTATAGTATTAATAGTGTTTGAATAAAATGGCTAAGACCAAAGTTACCAACATAGCTCAAAGAATTGGAAGCTGAAGTGGCAATGGGCTGGTCAAAGAACCAACAACCAATGGAGTAAACGAGTTCTCGAGTGTAGACAGCGTTTAGGCAAAGAAAGTTTGGGACGCCCCCTGGCCTGGTGGATTGTAAACTTGCGAAAAGCTGCTGGCTCGAACAGCTGAAGCGAATCGGGCTCAGTGTTGTTCACTAGGAGCATCCAGCAGTAGACGAATATAGGCTGATGATGAAAATGGCTATGATATGCATATGGACAGATGGAAATGTACGAATTTAGTAACAAAATGATCATTGACCACACAACAATAACATTGTATTATAATTTGCAGTGCTTACAATAAAATAAACACTTTATTAGGACCACTGTCAATTATTGACTAAATTCCTATCCTTGTTCAATTTCCTCTTCCTACTAAACAATGATTTGGTCTTTCAGGTGCAACATCAGTGAAAATGGATTCAGTTAATACAGCAAATATCCCTAAAGTGATTAATAAAGGTATATATAACACACAGAACATCTCCAAAATACTAAGTAACGGTGCTGATTATAAATAGTTCTATCTCACCAGATATGATCTGATAGCATCTGATTATCGCCATTTTGGCGCTGATAGCAGTAGTTTGGCCGTAGTGAGGGTCTGCGGAACTAAGTTTTTTTTACTATTATTTATTCTGTGACTAACGTTAGGAGATGAAGCAATGTCAATTTTAGTTCCATGGACAGCATGACAGAACAAACGAAAATACAGCACAACAAATCCATAGAGATTATTCCTTACCGCTCCCATCACAAATACAGCACAACAAATCCATAGAGATTAGGCCTTACCGCTCCCATCACAAATACAGCACAACAAATCCATAGAGATTAGGCCTTACCGCTCCCATCACAAATACAGCACAACAAATCCATAGAGATTAGGCCTTACCGCTCCCATCACAAATACAGCACAACAAATCCATAGAGATTAGGCCTTACCGCTCCCATCACAAATACAGCACAACAAATCCATAGAGATTAGGCCTTACCGCTCCCATCACAAATAAGAATAAGCGACACCAAGATCACAGAATAACTAAGTGTCCAAGATGTGTTTAGGTACTTTTCAATTCAAACAAATGGTTTCTAATTTAAATACGTATTTTACCCGACTGCGGCGGGTAATGTATTTGGATTGTATGTTTGTTTGTTTGTACGTTTGTTTGACGCGTCCTACAGCCTAAACGGCTTGATGGATTTTGATAAATGAGGTATCATTGGATTCTTAATACGAGAGTGCTTGGATCAAAGAATTATGCTATGCCTGGGCCTCAATTCTACTAAAACAATTGTAATGACAATTGTCAACAATTGTCGCAAAATTTTCGCTTTTGCCTCTTAAAAGTGGTAGAAAAGAAAATTTTTGGAAAATTTTCAAAATAAAATATTTCGAAGAAAAAAGAACTCAAAATTCAAAAAATTTCACAATTTTTTTCCCATCTACTACTTTTAAGAGGTAAAAGTGAAAATTTTGCGAAAATTGTTGATAATTGTTATTACAATTGTTTTAGTAGAATTGGGGCCCTGGAATTATGCTTACTGGCGTAATTTCTAAGGCTTGGATATACGAAGTGTCAAGAACACAAATATGGAGGCTTACAGCTGCCATATTGTATTTCCGACGAAACAAAAAAACACCAAACCTATGGAGTGAGGTATTAAATTCATTTTTCATACTTTAAATGAGCGTTATAAAAATATGTAAGGTAGGAACGCTAAACAGATTAAAATAATAAATAATAGTTTAAAAAAACTAAAAAACACGCTTTATATAGAAAACCAAACTAAAAAATATAAAATAAATTTTAATACTGTAAATAAGAAAAAAATGTTTTATTTAAAAAAAGCGTGGGGTGCATGGGTCAATAGTTATAAATATTTCATTGACAGATATGAGAAGAAGGATTATCATTTCGATAATATCTTAAAAGGCACCCCACGCTTTTTTTTAAATAAAACATTTTTTCTTATTTACACTATTACAGGTGTGCAAAATTTGAATGAAATCTGACCGTTTAAAGTGGGTCAACAATAGCGTCCAAAGGAGTTGGTTACAAACATACAAGTGAAGCGTCGTTTTATAAAGCGTATAAAAATAAATTCACTTACAAATTAATTAATACAAAAAAAAAACGACTGCTAACAAAACTAAAAAGGAGCAAACAGGCTTTAGATTCTTGATTTTGAAATATAAGGTAAAGTCGGAGGTATAAGGCCAGATTTTAGCTGATCCCCTCAAAGGAGACATTAAATGCATGATGCCTGCGACTGTACCTTACATTTCAAAATCAAGGAGCGAAAGCTTATTTGCCTCTTTTTACTTTTGTTCGCAGTCGGGTTTATTGTTTTGTTTTATCTTTTTTTTATTTGTTGATGTTTTGATAACGTCACTTGTCAGCCGGAACGCGTCAGGTGCTGCACATAGACCTCCCCCATGGAAAGACGAGTTCCCCTATCATAAGTGGGATAGTCACCACGCTTCGCAGACTTGAAATGAAAAAAATATGAAAAATTAATTTATTACCACTATCATAAATACATAATAATTAATAATCCATTATATGAAAGTACAATAGAAAATATATATGTATGCGTCCAGCTACAAACATCGACGACAATAGGGCAATTGGGTATCTTCAGCTTGTGCTGCGTTCACATTTTCATGTGTCCGCAGCTGTGGACTTGGTGTTGGTGCTTGCAGTAGTTGGTGATAAAACACACATCAGGTGCAAACCCGCGATGAAAAGGAGTAGTATTTGTTATGCCGGGTGCCAAAAGGCAATGTATCGATGTTTGTTTGTCGTATGAGGTAGTGCTGGCCTCTGGTGTCAGAGTTTGTCATGGCGAGGGCCTCTGACATGGCTTAACGACTGCTATTAATCAATAAAAGCCGGGACCGACAGTTTAACGTGCCCTCCGAAGCACGGAACTATAGAAAACCACACATAACTTAGGAAAGTCATTGGTGCGGAGCCTAGAACCGAACCCGGTATCTTTGGATTCTAAGTTGAACTATTGAACCGTTAGGCTACCATCTAATGTATCGATCAAGTTGCATGAATAATCACGAGAAGTCGACGTTTTCAGCGCGACAAAATCCCGTTTAAAATAGTAACTAAACAGTATTTGTAAAATCTCAATAGTAGTTCCTAATTCTGAATAGATTCAGGTCCCGACCCCAGTAAGGCTCCATGCAAGAAGGCCAAAGAACTCCGCAAGGAGAGGAAGCTCCAGAAACTAAACCAGAAGGGTATTGATGTCACGACGCTCACTAGCAACAAAAACAAAGAAAAACAACTAGAAGACTTTATAAACGATCTGCCCGACGAGTTCAAACAAAAGTTACAGGTGTGTTACTTTATTTTTTATTGTCTATTGTTTTGGGTTTTTTGCAACGATCTCTTTGTTGTCATTGTGATGTTAAACCTGCTGAGTTTGTCAGCGTGACATGTTCGTACCGGAACTTTTAATGTGCTAGATAAAAATACTTACATACTTATAATAATTCAGTAACAGAACGTCTGTACAATGAAGACAGTAAAAAAAACGATTGGGTATTTAAAATAAGCTACTGAGCAAGTATTTTTTAAGGTGTTCGCCCATCACGTAGAAACTATAGGACCTATTGTGATGCGGTTTTAATTATTGGATAGCTTAGGTTTTTACTTAAAATATGATGTACTTTGTTTATAAATACAAGTAATCTATAAAACTATGTGACGGCTAATCAAATTTTGTTGAAATGTACTCGTAGTATATTGTACTTTTGGTTTTGGATTAACACATAGGTTACTTTTAACCCTGAGAAATGACCATGCGGGCAAAGCCCCGGGCACAGCTAGTTCTTTAGTATATTGTATGACAAAGGGTTCAAAATAAGATTTTTACGGTGAGGATTTTGAGGTGAATCCCGAGTGATTCCAAATTGCAATTCCGATCCCGAGTATAAATCCCGAGTCCCGAGCTCAGCAGGGATTCAATATAAATCGCCCGAAGTTTTTTGAGTGATACACTCTAATTTTCATTTCCCTCTATGAACAATATATATATAAATGGTGCTTTAAGATACTTTACAACTTACAACTCATGATTAACTAGACCAAAAAATAAACTAGGTAAGAATACGGTTTCTTTTGACTAAAATTTATATTTATTTTGAAACGGTTGCAGAATTATGAAAACACTGCGACTTCTTTGATTCATATCCTATCTCTCATCCATTTTCTACAAGCCACTTTTTGCAGGTCGTCACTCCAATTGGCTCAGAGCGTCCTGCGCTACTTTTGCCTAGACGTTCTCGAAAATTCGTCGAGTCCTTTGGCGTAATTTTCGCAAAATAGGTATTAAGAAAGCAAATGTATAACTTTCTTACCTCCTCCCCCGGATCCCCAATACGAAAGATAGTTTTTTTTTTGTTATGGATATGTGCTGTTGGTCTATAGCTGACCTATACAGCGTCATAGGAAGGTGGGGCGGGCGCAAAAGCGCTCCGACAAAGTTAAGTTTTTGGCCATTTGCTCAAGGGCACCACGAAGGATAGAGATTGTGAGCTTTAGTAGTACCATTTTTGATACAATTTGAGTTTTCGGGGAAAGCACTTTCCACCACTTAAATTGTAGTGAAATCTTAAGGTATTAGAGTCAATCGCTTGAATATAATCTACGCATACGTTTCATATTTGTATGCAAAGCTTTTGATTAAAAAACAAAAAAAAAAAAAAAATGGAATCGGATAATATTTAGGGGTGGGTGGTGTTTTTTTTTGTATGGACAAGGGCGCGGTATACTCTATTCTTAATGAAGAAGAAAATATAACAAAGGATTATATTTTTCAGATAAGACTCGTGCGTACTAACCCTCCGAGTGCCGAGTACCTAGCTACTGCAGCAGAGACGCACCAAGTTTACGTGAAGTATCAGACGACAATACACAACGACAAGCCCTCCAAATGTACAGAACCCAAGTTCCGGGACTTCTTAGTAATTAGCCCTTTATTGGTAAGTAGCATGGACTATCAGCATGGCCTAAAGCATGTCGTGGGTTATTCAATATGGCGGACACAGGTCGCCATTGATGAAATAAAAATATATGTAATGCCTGGGGATGTGTATTGTGTAGCCTTGCATAAATTCAACCGCCAATAAGTAGTGTGCAAATAATACTGGAATCCGGTTTGGAGGGCAACATAATATATTGCGAAAACTAAGTCGCAAGGTGACGAACAGTGCAACGACGCGCAAGTTTTTGCAACTAAAGTTCTTATTAGTAAGTAGCCTGGAATTGGTGCGGGCAGGCGTGACGCTTACAGCCGAATAAATAGTTTATTTCGTCAAGCAGTTTGTACTTTCATAATTTGGATATAAATTAGCTGCGCACGGCAGCATTGCCCGCGTGCAAACTTTGCCACCCCTTTCATCCATGGAATGAAAGTAAAAATGATCCGTTTTTAGTGTTCCCTTGGTATTCAAGGAATATCTCCTCCAAATTTCAAATCTCTAGGTCCACCTGTTTTGGCTGTGCATTGTCTGTCACTCAGTTACGGTACTGTTTTATACTTGCGATTTTAGGGATTTGGTTATGGTTTAGTATGTTAGAAACGTTTTCTTCCAAAACACAAATTTCACGAAAAATCTAAGGCTACCCCTGTAAAAGCCGCGTTGGTTCCCTATCCTCTTAAAACTGTATCTGTGCCGGTCGAGTCGAGCTTTAGGCTGCTTTCAGAGCTACGCGTACGGTCCGTACGAACTGTCCGCCTGCGGGCCGTCCGCATCCGTAGTTCGCGGCAGTGAACTACGTGGAGCGTGTTTTATACAGAGCAATCCGCGTCGCTGTAAAACGATGTTCTAACGCCACAAGTGTGTCTCGGGCCCGGAGCTCTGTGCGGACGGTCTGCATGAAAATCGCACTGTTCTGAAATCAGCCTTAAGGACAGTTCTTGGAGGTGGGTTCCAATCTATTTATTTAAGACTACTAGGTTTTACCCAGGCTTTGCATTGGTAGCGTTCAGACCGCGGCATTTTTCTTACTTTTAGCACTTTTTATACCCGTCGTAACTTCTACATGAAAGGTCCGATTCGAAGAGGAATTTACATGTACATAATCAAACTTGATTATGAAATTATTTAGTTGGCTAAGAATTCATATCTTAAATCTTTTCTCTTTATAATATAGTGTAGATGGATTCCGCTAAGCAAGCGTTACTGCTAACATTCAAATTTTTCATAGTTTTATAATGCAACCTTGTGTTGATATTCATAGAGTTTAATTTATTTTTCAGGAAGAGCACGCTGATGGTGGTCCTCCATCAGGCTACGGCTCATTCCACCAGCAGTACTGGCTGAATGGAAAGCTGATAGCCGTCGGCGTTATCGACATACTGCCCAAGTGCGTCTCTTCTGTCTATTTCTTCTACGACCCCCAGTATATGCACATGAATTTGGGCACTTATGGGGCTCTGAGGTAAGAACTTATAAATAAATAAATATATTCGGGACAATCACACTATTATCCAGCTCAAAATTAGGATACCCTGTACTATGAGCACTAGACAACAGATAAACAACGAATGTAACATCCATGACTCGGCAACAAACATTTCTGCTCATCACACAAACAGTTGCACCTTGCGGGATTAAAACCCGCGACCTTTGGTTGACTTTGAAGTCAGGGTGACTAACCATTCGGCAAACCGGTCGTCTCATACTTATAACTTTGAACTTATTGGTTTGTTTTTTATTCATCCGACGGAAAAGACGAGCAGGGCGTTCCCATGATGATAATTGCTAAATAATTTTACTTTGCATTGAATGCATGATGATGATTATGATGTCGATGAAATAGAGCCGATCTCTGGGTTAAGAGTTTGTTAGGCCGCTTAAGTTAAGGGCCTCGGACGTGGCTTAACGACTGCTATCAATGGTTAGCAACGGGATCTATGGCTTAATGCCTCTCGAAGCAAGGGGGATGGCAAATCCGCACATAACTTATTAAAAGTCAATGATGCAGGGCCGAGGGTTCGAATCCGGTGTCGTAGGATTGCAAAAACTTCATATAAATTGCTGAATTTATGGTACTCGTATTACGCTAATATTATAAATGCGAACGAAACTCTGTCTTGTTGCCTCTCATTATTAAACGGCTGAGCCGATCTTGATGAACGACCAGGAAACTTAGTATATAAATGTTGATGACAAAATATTGTTTAATGCCAGTTTCAAATTAACCAATACCTTGTAACGATATTGAGCTCGAAATTATAATTATTCGTTAACGTGCAACGTTTCGCTCAGCACGCCAAATTCAAATTTTCTTGCGGTTTTTGTAAATTACAGCTCTATTACTCATCGTGGGTTCATGAAAACTTATTTTGCGGCAATAAATAGGTTGTGTCAAGAAATTACGTTTAATATGATCACCTAGATAATATTGGTTTATTAGCTACAAATATTAATAAGCTGATTTTCATCTTGGTTTTTAGTTTATTGATAAATGTACAGCTCTTCATACGACAAACAAACAACAATAACGTTTCGCTCAGAGCGCCAAATTCAAATTTTCTTGCGTTTTCTCTCAATTACAGCTCTGCTACACATCGTGGGTTCATGAAAACTTATTTTGCGGCAATAAAAAGGCTGTTCCAAGAAATTACGGTTAAAATGTTCACCTAGATAAAAATGTCAATAAGCTGATTTTCATCTTGGTTTTTGGTTTATTGACAAATGTACTTAAACTAGCTTTCACCTTGAATTTTCGGTTGCTGTAATTTCTTGATAAAACCTATTTATTGCCGCAAAATAAGTTTTCATGAACCCACGATGATTAATAGAGCTGTAATTGTCAAAATACGAAAGAAAATTTGAATTTGGCGCGCTGTGCGAAACGTTGCACCTTAAATGATTAATTTTAGTACCCTCTTTCATTTACTCAAGATCTCAGTTTACAATAAATTTACACTCCATTGAATACATGCTAAGTTTTTTTCTTATTTCAGAGAGATAGACTTCACTCGGCGCCTGCACGATCAGTGCCCTGATCTGAAATACTACTATATGGGCTACTACATCCACTCTTGTCAAAAGATGAGGTACAAAGGAAACTTCGCGCCGTCCTACCTCCTTTGTCCCGAGACCTACAAATGGTGCCCCATAAAAGACAGCATACCAAAACTAGATGCATCTCCCTACTCCAGATTAGACAGGGACATAGACAGCGTGGATGAAAACTACCCTAAAGAGAAAGATATAGGGTACATACCCTGCTGGGTCAAGGGTGTGATAATGCCATATAAAATGTACAAAAGGAAGGCTAATATTAAAAACGACGAGGAAGTACATAAGTATTCGCAGTTGGTAGGCTCCAAAGCTGTTAGAAACATTATTTTAGTTAGGTCGTAAGCCTCAGGGATGCTCCAGATTACACTATTCCATAGATAATATAGATAAATCTAATTCACTTTGACACTTCAAGTCTCGTTTTATTATCTTCTTTAAATCTCTTTGCTTTCTGCTGTACGGTTCATTCCGAACAGGATATAATACATTACATAAGATATCACAAATCAAATGACAAGTAATGTTGTGTACGACATCATTTAATTTTCAGATTAAGGTGCAACGTTTCGCACAGCGCACCAAATTCAAATTTTCTTGCGTGTTTTGTTTTTTGTACTTATCGTGGGTTCATGAAAACTTATTTTGCGGCAATAAATAGGTCGTATCAAGAAATTACACCAACCAAAAAATCAAGGTGAAAGCTAGTTTAAGTACATTTGTCACTAAACCGAAAACCAAGATGAAATCAGCTTATTGATATTTGTAGCTAAACCAATATTATCTAGGTGATCATTTTAATCGTATTTTATTGACACAAACTATTTATTGCCGCAAAATAAGTTTTCATGAACCCACGATAAGTAATTGTCAAAAAAACGCAAAAAAATATAATTTGGCGCGCTGAGCGAAACGTTGCACCTTAAACGTTATTGTTGTTTGTTTGTCGTATGAAGAGCTGGCCTCTGGTGTCAGAGATTGTCAGGCCGCCCGAAGGCCTCTGACGTGGCTTAACGACTGCTATCAATCAATAACAGCCGGGACCGACAGTTTAACGTGCCCTCCGAAGCACGGAACGACGGAAAACCGCACTAACTTAGAAAAGCCTAGGCTCTAACCCTGTATAGTTGTGTTCTAAGTAGCACTATTGAACCGTTAAGCTACCATCGCTCTTATATGTGTTTCTACTTTGATTGTCCACAGAGTACTAGTATTCTCTTTGGTTCACTTCAAAATACATGGACTGACCATGGATGGAGTGCCTTGTTTGGAATGGACTGTTATTTTTTTGCTTATTCTTGCATGTACCTTAAAAAAGCTGTTATAATTTTGTTAATTTTGACATACTTGTAAAAACAGTCGCTTAATGATTTGATCGGTTGAATTCTAAGTGTTATTGTGAACGTTACTAAAAATATATGAGGATTTCTATAAATTAAAACGAAATAATGTAAATATTGGTTATTAAAACTATTACCACTAGGGGCGTTACTATTAGTATTTCAACTTACAATTTCAATCCATAAGTAGATGGAAAAATGAAATCGAAAATGGACGGAACTGAATAAAAATATATAAATTAATCAATAGTTGAATATACCACACTCCATTAGGATTGTTAATTGAGGAATTAAATTAAATTGTATAATGAAGCAATTTAAAAACATGTTACCGATTATATGAGAACGTGCAATATTGCAGAATATAATGAACAATGTTATTGTAATCTTATTTGTAACAACTTTGTATTTTCTTTTTCCTGCTCTTCCATTTGTAGGGTTCCGTACCCAAAGGGTCCAAACGGAACACAATTTTCCACAGACTTGACACTTGGAATATAAGGCGGTATGTTTTAGATTGTTTCCCACCTAGTTAGCATATTTTTTATACTTTATACAAATTATCCTTATTTAAGTAATTTAGTTCATCACTAGTCATGTTTATGTAATTATGTCACGTAATTATATAATGTTTTTGACAAGGAACTTTAAAGTTATTCATAAACAAGGACTATTTTCTCCTACCAGTTGTTTTATTTGAGCTTATTGTAAGAAATCTGGAAATAATTAGAATGATTTAAACAAAACTAAATTTTATTAATTCAACTATGATCATTTTCTAATGGAAAAGTTTGGATCACGGACGAGATTTGAACTCGCGTACAGTTGGTCAGTTAGAAATACTACCAATAGATGGCGTTACCGTCCCCCATAAGACGGATTCACAAGCTAAGGGGAAAATTTGGTTGAAGATGCATGCATAGGTCACGGTAACTAAATTGGTTAGAGGCATGGATGTATGCGAACTAGATTCTCGTCCGAAATTCCATTAGAAAATTATCATATATCGCGGGCTTCATACCAAAGGCGTATGAACAAAAATTCGATTTTTCTTTTTCAGTGCCATTCAATTCCTGTACTTGCAACACGTAACCTCAATGTTTTAGTAATTTTATGTATTTTTTTAAATGAAATTTATAAAGAACATTTTGGCGTATGATTTGTACTCAGAAATTATTACCAAACCAAAAAGGCGAATTTTAGGCGTATGAGCAATATTTTATTAGATTCAAGCATAATAAACATACCATATGGACGTATGCTTATGTGCCTATTCATCTAAAGAAAGGCCCAAGGAATTGTCATGCCAACAAGACTTAGGGACATACAACCATCTAGTTTCTAACAAGCACAAATTAAAAAAATATATAACCCGCGACTCCCCACCCCCCATTATAGCTAAGAAGCATCTCGATCACATCAGTTTTCAAACAAAAACCGCATCAAAATCGGCCCATTCGTTTGGGACCTACGATCTTCACCGCCACCCCCTCCCCCTTAGAGCTAAGAACCATCTCGCAAAGCTTTGAAACATAAAAAACCGCAGCTAAATCGGTCCATTAAGTTATGATTCCACCCCCCTTATAGATAAGATTCATCTCGATCACATCAGTTTTCAAACATAAAAAACCGCGAAAGATGGGGGAGAGAATCGTAGCTCTCATACGAACGGACCGATTCTGGTGCGATTTTGGTGGTTTTGAACCAGCAGACTAAGCATATTCCCCGTATCTACTTGTGAGACAAGGGGACGTTATTTCTCCGAAATTGTTCTCAAATGCATTGGAGATGCATTGGGTATAAATTTAAGACTGGACTGGAAAGTACGTGGCACTAACATTAACGGTACATCTCACACTTGAGATTCGCGGATGACATCGTCATTGTGTCAGAAATGTTGCAGGATTTGCAACAGATGTTGGACAGCCTGGCTGATTCGTCTCAACACATTGGTCTCCGGATGAACTTGGACAAAACCAAGATCATGTTCAACGAACATGTTATTCCGGAACCAATTTCTGTTAATGGAACAGCTTTCGAAGTTGTATAGGAGTATGTTTATCTGGGGCAAACTTTGCAACTAGGTAAAAACAACATCGAGAGAGAGACCCGCAGAAGAATACTACTAGGCTCGGCAGCATTTGGAAAACTTCGTCGAGTCTTCTCGTCACCAATCTCCGTAAAGTTTGAAGACAAAAGTTTTCAACCAGTGCGTCCTACCTGTTATGGCATACGGAGCAGTCGACATAGACCTTAGGGTTAGTGGCAGTGGGCTGGTCATATCTGACGAAAGGACTGATAACCGCTGGACGTGTTCTTGAGTGGAGACCGCGTCTCGGCAAACGTAGTCAAGGACGCCCTCCGGCTAGGTGGAGTGACGATATACGCAAAGTGGCTGGCAGTTGATCGGGCTCAGTGCTTTGGGAGAGGCCAATGTCCAGCAGTAGACACGGGATGATGATGATAATGATTCATAGGATATCAATTTCAAATGAAGGCAAACTTAGGTTCTCAACTGGACTAGCTTAAATGCGATCTAGAAGGCAATGAACGAACTCAGTAAGCAGTTTTTTGTTTTATTAAATGGCTGTTGCGGCGGCAATGCCAGCTATTTCACCAAAGTCAAGTTTTTTGATTTACAAAAGTCGTATTGTTACGTCACAGTCATCTTGAATCAGTAAAATGGTGGACGTCTTCTGAAACTTCCTAGAGAGTTTTGAAGACATCACAAAGTCCAACGTTTTTGTTTTTTTTATCCTTTGCTTACACTCGTGCTCGTTAACGAACACCTACCTAATGGTTAATATTCCACCAATTTTACTCATTATCACTCGAAAAACACAAGCTTGAGGAAAAAATAAAAACTAACAACATGACAGCTTGAACTCCCCGTGAGCAGGTACGAGTAGACCTACCTACTATTTGAAGTAGGTTACCTACTTTCAAATAGTACCTGATATTCAAGGTGTCATTTTACAAAAGATATCCAAAGGTAGTATTATTAGGTATTCTGTGTCCAAAGACTACATTGTATGTTTTGTTCCTGTTACACTTTCTATGTCACAGAAGCAAGCACAATGTCAGATCCAGTTTGTAAATCAATCATGCTTGAATAACCTTCACTATCACTTCAACTTACAGATATGTTGTTGCATTTTTTATTCCATTTCTATAGAATTCTATGTAGGCTAAGAAGAACTTTCTTGAAGTCTGCGACTGACTTCGTCGGATTTGCTTCTTTTTTTGCTCATTTGCTCTCGTTTTTGAATTCTCATTAACTTAAGAATGTTCTACGGATTAAACAGCACCTCAAATTGGAGCAGTCTGTTCAGTTGAGTGATCAATTTTTGGTCTGACTTTTGAAATTTATTAGCAGTGTTTCTTAGTAAGTAATCATGGGTAGGTGTATCTTACTGGTTCTCTCAGTCTCTCAGTTCTCTCTCAATTAGTAGAAAACTTCACATATACCTATAGGTAGGTACTTGGTTTACAACTTAATTAAGTAGTGATAAGTAAGTAAGTATAAGTGGATCTTGTAAGGCCGAGATATGGAGACGCGTTGGAATGGCCAAAAGCGTGATGTCTCAGCTTCATAGAACTTGGAATATCAGGAAGATCTCGTTGAAAACTAAAACTAAACATTAGTGTTTTCCTATATGGGGTTGAAACATGGGCCTAGAAGTATCGGTTCGCAAACGCATTGATACTTTCGAAATAGGTGTGTGTTGGAGAAGAATGCTCCAGATACCCTGGACAGCATTTATTTATTATATTATAATGCACCACCGTCTTTGCCGTATATTAATTCCATTCCATCCAAAGGTTGTCTGGAAGAGATCGCTTTTCAGGGATAAGAACGCCCATTGTCCCATAAATTTTGTATAAATGTTTTAGTTATTTTTGTTCTATGTGGTGTACAATAAAGAGTTATCTATCTATCTATCTATAAACATGCAGACGTTCGAGACCATAGTCTCTAGAATCAGAGACTGGGTACAGAAATCCGAAATTAAATCATTTTTGGACGAAGAGAGAGAAATCTTACTTATGTACAGCCCAGAAAAGTCATCTTAAGGAAACGAAAGATGTACATGTGAATATAATATAAAAATAAGAGAAGTGTATATATGTATTAGGTCACTTATAGACATTCCTTTGTACAAAAAGTTAAAAATCTTCGTATCTTCACTTTTATCATAAGAGGCTTAGACCAACGCGGTCCCGTGCCGCCCGCGCAACCCCGTAAGTAGGTGGTAATATGCCTTGTGTACCTCATTGACCCGACCACAGAACTTGGCTTCAATCGGATTGTCAATATCGCTATCACTAATGCCTTGCGATAGAGTCGAAATTGCTTTGAAGAAAGTGATAATCCGATTGTAACCAAGTTCTGTAATACGGCCGCTGAGCACAAGACAGCTTGCATTTATATTGTACGATGTGCCCAAATTGTACCTATTGCAATTTTGTATAAGGGTTAAAGGTTAGGTGCCTAATAGGATACCAACAGTTAGTACAAAATAAAAATAAATTAATATAAAAAATACGACTGCGAACAAAACTAAAAAGACGCAAACAAGCTTTGGATTCTCGATTTGAAATACAAGATGCAGTCGGAGGCATGAGGCTCGTCCGGTTCTAGTAGATCCCGTCAAAGGAGAAATGAAATACATGAAACTAAACATTAACAGGCAGTCGATGATGCCTCCGACTGCATCTTATATTACAACATCGAGAATCTGAAGCTTGTTTGCCTCATATTAGCTTTGTTCGCTGTAGTTTTTTATTTTTTATAATAATTCATTTTTATTTTAAACTTTTTAGTTTCCTAATAAATTTTTGGAGTGGGTTTTTAAAGACCTTCATTTTGATACCTCACTCGATAGGTTTTGGTCATTTTTGTTCCGTCAGGAAAACAATATGGCAGCTGTAAGCCGCCATATTAGTTTTCTTGATACTTCATATATCTATGTCACTCTCATGATTAAGACGAATCCAATATTGATACCTCATTTATCAAAATCTAAGCCGTTTAGGCTGTAGGACGTGCCAAAGAAAATTACAAAAAAATTACAGTCGGGTAAAAATATTTTTTCGGACAACAAAAATTAAAAAAAGATAGGTAGATGTATCTACCTAACCTACACAACATAGAACCTAATGGTGCTAGGTAGGTACCTACATACATACCTTTATTGTATTCTGAGAACGGATGAACGAACTTTTAACATGAGTTTTACTTATCTGTCAACAGGTTTATCTAAATAAGGAGTTTACCGCCTCAGACAGAATTCGTAGTACCTATCTACAAATTCACACAAAGGCCGCGGCTGAGTGGCACAACACTAAAGAAAAGCACAAATTAAAAATGTATCTAACCACCCATCCAAATCAGTCTATTCGTTTGGGAGCTACGATCCTCACCCCTTTCCTCCCCTATTATATAGCTAAGAACCATCTCGATCACATCAGCTTTCATACAGAAAAATCCGCATCCAAATCGGTCCATTCGTTTGGGACTTCCCAAACGACTTTCCCTTCCAGTACGATGCCACAGACAGACTCAAGGATGAAGTGATACATACGAGTACATACACACGATGATACTTTTTAATTTTTACATTTGTATAAAACACCCTGCCTTGGATTTCGAGGGTTAAAAATTAATATTTTCTGTAAGATGAGAATGCAGGGCCGCTGAGAAAAGTAAGCAACTTACCCAGTCAGGTGGGAGAACCGATTCTGACGCTGTTCTCACGATAAAAACACAAAAAGGCAGCCCGCTGGAGTCGGAACGGGAGCAATGCCTTCCCGTAACAGGATCGGGATTCGAGTCTGCTGGGGTAAAGAAATCTATGTAGGTCCTACGTTAGCTACCATTTAGGCATAAGATTAATTAACTTATTCGTATGGTATACGGCTGAAGTAGATGAAACCATACCAATATATAAAGTGAAACGTTGTCTGTTTGTTTGTTTGTTTGGGGAGCTTTCACGCGATAACGAGTTTTTGATGACATTTGGAATGGAGATAGCTTATACCCTGGAATAAAACATAGGATACTTTTTATCTCGGAAAATTGCAAGTTTCCACGGGAAAACTGGAAAAATGTTGATTACTCGCTGTAAGAAACGGTTGCCATGGAAACTAATAATAATATATCTACTTTTGCATTGGTTTTTAATATCCTAGAAGAACATAGATTGTTTTTTTCGCGATAAACTGTAGTCCGCGCGGACGAAGTCGCGGGCGGAAAAGCTAGTAAAGCAATAAGAACAAAAAAGTCTGTACAAAGAAGACAATTAAAAAAGAAATGGTCTAGGGTACTTGAAATAAGCTACTGAACAAGAATAGAACTATTTTTTTAATCTTGGCTCTCTGTTTGTTTGTCTGTATATATGTCGCGCATCACGTAAAACTACTGGACCGATTGCGATCTGGTTTTAACTGTTGTATGACTTAAAAACTGGGGTACTCGGTATTATAATACCGAGATGATTAGATGCCGAGCAATCGATAAAAAACAATTTGACGGCTGAACGAATTTTGAAGAAAATGTAGTATATATTGTACTTTATAGGTACTTTTGGTCTTGGAATAACACTTATGGGCTCCTTTGAAATGGCAAAGCCGCGGGCACAGCTATAGCGATTTTAATGCGTTTTATTCTGTTTGAAAGCTGATGTGACCGAGACGGTTCTTAGCTATAATAAGGAATCAGGATTTATATATATATATATATAATTTGTGCTTGTTAGTTTATACCTAGCTAGCTGATAGATGCCACTAAGTAAGTACCTACCTACATTACTTTTATAGGTATTAGGTACCTAGGGATTAACTATACTGCTCCTGGGTTCAGGTAGGTCCTACAAACTTTATGGCAATACATACCTATTTATGTCTAAGTACTGGGAACACAAAAACCTGGAAAAATATTCATATTACTTCATCATCATCATCATGTCAGCCTTTAGAAGTCCACTGCTGAAAATAGGCCTCCCCCAAAGAGCGCCATGGCGAGCAATCCTGTGCCACTTCCATCCACCGACTTCCTGCGATGGCTACAATGTCGTCGGTCCATCGTGTGGGGGGTCTCCCCACACTTCGCTTGCTTGTTCGTGGTCGCCATTCGAGAACCTTTATTCCCCAGCGAGTGTCGGTTCTGCGAACTATATGGCCTGCCCATTGCCACTTCAACTTGCAAACTCTGAGAGCTATGTCGGTAACCTTCGTTCTTCTACGGATTTCCTCATTTCTGATTCTATCACGTAGTGAAACACCGAGCATAGCTCTCTCCATTGCACGCTGCGCAACTCTGAGCTTTTGTATGAGACCAATAGTTAGCGAACACGTCTCAGTGCCGTATGTCATCACTGGCAACACGCACTGATTATAAACTTTCGTCTTGAGGCTCTGCGGTATCTGCGACGAGAAGATATGGCGTAATTTCCCGAACGCTGCCGCATCCGAGTTGGATTCGTCGGTTGACCTCTTTGTCGAAGTTGGATCTACCCAGTTGGATCGTCTGACCCAAGTAGACATAGTGATCAACAGCTTCGATAATATCGTTCCCAACATAAACCGGCATGGGTACGACATGGGCATTTGACATGATGTTCGTCTTGCCCATGTTCATTTTAAGACCCACCTGTTGGGAAACAATATTGAGGTCACTGATAATTAGTAATTACTAATTACTTATGATAATTTATTTAGCGGAATTCTCAAATTCACACATATGTTTCAATTCTTCATAGGATTCTATCAGCGCACAATTTGTTTTCCTTTTGTTACTTGTACTATTATTAATTCCATGCTTTTGTTAAGGAAAAAATGTATTAACAAAAGCTCTATGAAGATTTTTTTATTCGTTTGGGTGCCGAGACGAGCAGGTCGCTCGCTTGATGGTAAGGTCACGACCGGCCCAAAATAACAATTAGTACAGTTCCATCTTTGGTTGCAAAATCTTGCGCGGAACTGCATTGCGCTCACAACCCTGAGGCAGTGGCGTAGAGTGAGTTTTTGCCGCCCCCTATTTTACTTCAATTCCAAATCTATTTAGACATTGAAATGATTAAAAGACGAAAACAGCATCGCGCAAATGTTGAGCTATTTCTGTTTATATAGAAAACGAAACATAATAATATAAAAAACAAACAAAACAAAAATAAACGCCAGCGTTCGCGAAAATTTTGAGCTATTTTATCAGTACAGCGATTAATTTATAAGTTTAAACTTCAAACCATACGAAACATTGTATTGACCAAAAAAGCGCGAGCGAAGCAAGCGCGAATAATTTCCAACTATTTCTACAAATATTTTCATCAAAATATAGTACTGATTCACAAGCTAAGCGATCGCGAAAATTTAGAGTTGCGCATATATTTTTTAGCCTTTACTGTATTAATTCAATTTGGAGACGAGCCAGAGCTACCCGGTGCCCCTACAAAATATCGCACTCGCTGCTTCCAGAGTGAGGCGCCGCATCCCTTGCACCCCGGGGTAAGACGCTCAAGGTTTTTTTCGAATCAAACAGCTGTATTTAATTAAATAATTATATTAATGATGGTATTTTCACTTAACCTTAGCTAATTTCAATGGTTTTCTAGAACAGGAACTCAAAACATTCTAATCGTAAGCGTTTAGCAATTACACACGTAATAGAGAATATTTTTGAAATTAGAACCTTTCTATGCTACATTGTCTATACTGCCAGTCCACTGATAAAACAAATTAATTCTTATTTATTTAATTTTATTATTCGATTCGATTATATTTGAATTTATTCTATTCCATTCGATTCTGTTCTATTTATTTCGATTCCATTCGATTCTATTCGATTCTATTCGAT
Organism: Alsophila aescularia; assembly: GCA_946251855.1. Classification (NCBI taxonomy): domain Eukaryota; kingdom Metazoa; phylum Arthropoda; class Insecta; order Lepidoptera; family Geometridae; genus Alsophila; species Alsophila aescularia. Next base: position 47,764,643 of record OX276380.1, read on the forward strand.
CATGTTTATACATCAGCCAGGCGTTCCGCGATGACTCATTTATTATTATTATTATGAACACAAATTTAATATATTATTTAAGCTGTTTTTCTTGCACCTAGCAGGGGTGGATGTTCCACCTTAGCGGCGCCCCTATTGGCTCGATTTTGACAACCGAGGCACAAAATAAATAATAATAGTACAACTACCGAGGTTTCAATCTATTCTTCTTCATGCATAGAGTGTCATAGGCTACTTTTTCACCCAACTACGACAAGGCAAAGGAAGGGTTATGTGTTCAAACTAAAAACTTGATCCGATTTTGACATACGAGGTATCAATCGATTTGTCTTCATCACAAAAGTGTCGTCATAGGCAGTTTTTTACCCGATCGTACTCGTATTTTAGTGTTTGAACTTATGTCTTGTTATGTTCCGGTTCAGAGTTGAAACACGATCAGAAAAAGGATATACCTCTCTGACTCTACCAGTATTTCCGAAATACACCCTTTAGAGAAAACAACACCAAGAAACTATACGGGGATGTATTTTTATATTATAATAATTGCTAATGAGATGTCCCACAGTCATAAAAACTGGGACAAAAATATCAAAAATACAATGACTACTATAAATAGTAACTACTGTATAAGAAACTAGGCTAGACCAGCCACCTCAAGCAGCAGCAGCAGCAGCACCCGTCCACGAGTATGACTTGTGTAATTGGTACCTGCAGCTATCACCCCCAATACTTATGGTATACCTACATCATTAGGTATTGCTTCGGAAGGCAAGTTAAGCTGTCGCTCCCCGACTTTAATTGATTAATAGCAGTCGTTAAGCCATGTCAGAGGCGCTGGCTCTGGGCCCTGGCGGCCTGACATTTGAAACCAGAGGTCAGCACTACATCTATTATCTATGCCACTATTTATTCGTTTATCTTCGTAAAATCCAGATTCTGAACTCAAAAATGACATACATTACGCACGGCTTTTTTTTTACATTATAACACTGTTTTTTTAACTAAACGATGTTATAATATATTTTTCTCCCATAAAAGCACTGGTTGGCTCCGAACCTACGAGGGTTTTCGTCATTTATTAACTATGGCGGCGCGTGCTAGATCGAAGGCACGCAAATTCGTTGTGGACTGGATTTTGGTATAACTTACTTTACATTGGTACCTAACTAATTTAATGTGTTTATGTTTTACAAAAGTTGTATCCTGATTACAAATATCCGAGAGCAGTGTTAGTGAGTAGAATTTGACTCCACCTGACATCACGGAAATAACAACGAGCATGACGAACGAGCTTTTACCAGAAAAAACTCTTTTTTTTTCTCATTAAATGTAAGTTCCTATTGCATGAGTGTAGATAAAGGAGTGCATGAAACTGCACATAACTAGTTATTAAAACACTCGAGTGATACTTTTAAACGGCTCGTTTTTTTAAACTCACTCTCGTGTTTTAATGCGTTTTATTATGCAACCGTTTCATAAACTACTATTATACTTAATTGCACAATAAAAACAACATATGGCGGATTTAATAATATAAGCGTTATCTACCAGTTAACCGAATAATGCGTGAGAGCGGGGTGTAGGCGTGCATCAAAAATTGTATCACTATGTATGAGGTATGTTATTTATGTTAAAACCAGCCATTCACAGGCAGAATCGATAAAAATTAAGAATAAGATTGGCAGAGTTCTTACCCGTGACACAGAATAAATAATAGTACAAGCCCGCGGCGGCGCACTAACGGGTATTTAATTTTTGATTTAAAAAGTTGGCCGAAACTCACTTTTACCAATCCAGTTGTTCACCCTATTTAAGAATTTTCCGGAATAGCTAAGGGCCTGGGCTAGCTACTTGCGAACCTATTTTTTTGCATATTGAACAATGGGCGTTTCAGCACATTCACAATTTGACTGTCGCTCACGCTGTCCGTTAACTTTGTCGAAGCTATAAAAAAACGTTCATGGTGTTTTTCAAATATTAGTAAATTCGTGGGTTTTAACTGAACTTTTAACCTTGGATTCTGATATAGAAGGTATGTATATAATTAAGAATAGTATTTTACATTTTATTTTGAGATCATTATAAAAAAAACCAGTACGAAGTTACCTATTAAAAACAGAATTTATTTTAGTGATTTTCAATAATCGCGAGTTATTTAGTAGTACTTCCAAGCTTTGCCCAGCGATCAAATTTATTGGATAATAAGGACCAGTTTGTTAGCTTTAATAATCAGTAATATTTTCTTACCAAAGTACACCCATCAGGCTTATATGTTTTTTTTAATCAATGTCTTTTATTTCAAGTAATAATTGTAGTGTTCATAAATGGTAAAATTTTGTTCACAGACCCCTCGGAAACATTGATACATACGAATCTTACAAAGTTTGTAGAAAAAATTGAATATTTGGAGACAAAGTTGATGCATGTTATTAGATGTCAAGAAGAAAAACGTAAAGACACAAAAAAGTTTTTAAGTAAAGCAGTTTTAAGTTTCTATACCTAAGTACCTACAGCAGTAATTTAAAAAAAAAAATTTTTTCTTTGTAAAAGAAATACAAAAAAATAATTAAAATGACTTTTAATGTTTTCTTAGAGATGCTAGAGACACCAAAGCGTGTTAATTAGTTTTGGCCAACTTTTTGGGTGGAATACCCCTAAGTGCGGCATCTCGTGATGTTTACGTTTTTCTTTTGCTTTTTATGACCGCACGAAGGTTATGTGTTTGGGTTGTATGTATTTTTGTTTGTATGTTCCATAGGCACGTCCTACAGCCTAAACAGCTTGATGGATTTTGATAAATGAGGTATCATTGGATTTGTCTTGATCACGAGAGTGCTATAGGTATATGAAGCGCCAAGAACACTAAATATGGCGGCTCTCAGTTGCCTTATTGTATTTCGGAACAAAAAATTACCAAAACCTATCCACTCGATAGGTTTTGGTAACATAGGTAACATAATGAAGGTCTTAAAAACCCATTTAATAAATATATAATTCTTATAACTAAACAGTAGCAATTGTCTTTTAAGCTTCTTACAATATTTTCAATTTTAGTTTTTCAAGTTAATGTATATACTATATATCTAATGTTCCAATTGCAACTATTAAAGTAAAGTAAAATATGTAAGTAAATAAGAAAAATTACATTTGTATAAATACTAGCTGCCCTCGCGGTTTTACCCGCGTGGATTATGATCATGGATGACGATGATGATGAAAAGTAAACTATGTGTTAATCCAGGGAATAAGCTACATCCATACCAAATTTCATCTAAATCCGTTCAACCGTTTAAGCGCGAAGAAGTAACAAACACGCCCTTACATACATGCCCTTACATACATACAAACTTTCGCCTTTATAATAATAGTGTGATATTTTTGCGGGCGGTCCGAGCGCATCGCCAATAATTTTGTTCGCAGTCGGGTGTTTTGTATTTATATAATAATTTTATCTATGCTTAAATTGTCCCAATGTACGTGGGAGGGCTCAAATGTCATCCGTGACCATAGAGATATACGTAGTAATAGAGCTCTATGTCCCTGTAGAGGATTGCGCAAACTCGCACAGCATTGCTGTTTCCATTTGAAACTTCAAACCTCTTGACATTTGACAAACCTGATAGGTACTTACTTGAAACTTCATACCTCTTGTCCTTTGACAAACCTGATAGGTACTTATTTGAAATTTCAAACCTCTTGTCCTTTGATAAACCTGATAGGTACTTACTTGAAACTTCATACCTCTTGTCCTTTGACAAACCTGATAGGTACTTATTTGAAACTTCAAACCTCTTGTCCTTTGATAAACCTGATAGGTACTTACTTGAAACTTCATACTTCTTGTCCTTTGACAAACCTGATAGGTACTTATTTGTAACTTCAACCTCTTGTCCTTTGACAAACCTGATAGGTACTTATTTGTAACTTCAACCTCTTGTCCTTTGATAAACCTGATAGGTACTTATTTGAAACTTCAAACCTCTTGTCCTTTGACAAACCTGATAGGTACTTACTTGAAACTTCATACCTCTTGTCCTTTGACAAACCTGACAGGTACTTATTTGAAGCTTCAACCTCTTGTCCTTTGACAAACCTGATAGGTACTTATATGAAACTTCAAACCTCTTGTCCTTTGACAAACCTGATAGGTACCAGTAGACAGTTAAACTCATTACCCTTTCCTTGCATTGCAGTAATCGGGTAAAAACAAATGTTCAAATCCAGTAGTATGCAGGTAGGTTTATCTAGGTGACCAATGAATTATGTATGAATTCATTTATCAATGGCTAGGTAGAATGTCATTGTAAAAGAACAAAGGTAAATATTGCAAGTAGATATACTACCATAGTTATTCTGTAGTTGTAGGTACCTAGTTTATGCTATAAATATAAATTATCAGATGTGGTGTCCTTGTCTCCATTTCGGAGTTGAATTAACCCACTACTTATGTAAAATAGATTAACACCTATAACTACATATAAATTGATAGATAAACACTTCATTGTGCAGACTACAAAAAGAAAAAAGCAAGCAGAAAAAAAGATTAGTTTTTTTACACGACTGACTGAATGTTATGTTTTTAGGATTCATGTATGTTTGTATGTATGTTTATATGTATGTGAAATTCTTTATTCCACCATAACATTTAAATGCCTGAACAGATTTAGACGTATGGCCTATCGTTATAATCCTTATATCCCCCGAGTAACAAAGTCTATTTTGTACTTACCACATCGAGAGTAACTAAGAGAGACCTAAGTAAGTAACTAAGTAACTAACTAAACAAAAAAAAACGAAGTATTGAATGAGTAATTCAAACAAAAAAAAAAACGAAGCAATTGACGAAGAAACCGGTGAACATACTTATATAAAAAAAACAGTCGAACATAGAACCTCCTCATTTTGTGAAGTCGATTAAAAATGCGTAATAACGTTGACTGTTTGTTTGTGGAGGTTTCACGCGATCACGGCTAGACGGATTTTGATGAAATTTGGAATGGAGCTTATGCCTTGGAATAAAACATAGGATACTTTTATCCCGGAAAATTGTAAGTTTCCAGGAAAACTGAAAAGTGTTGATTTTTCGCTGTAAGGAACGGTTGCCATGGAAACGAAATAACAAGTCTATCAAATAATATCAAGAGCATTGGTGCTATACCTACTTTTGCATTGGTTTTTTATATCCTAGAAGACCATAGGATGTTTTTTTCGCGATAAACAGAAGTAGTTATAGATATAAATCCTATTACATAACCTAATTTATAAATAAATCCCATCCTAACCTTATATGTCAATTTCCCTACGGGGGGCATTGGTTTGGTCCACACTGTATATGTACGAGTACATAGGTACAAACTTTCGCATTTATACCTATGTACATATACAGTATACAGTAGAATAGAATAGAATTATTTATTGACCACATAACTTGGTATGTTACACAAGGCAAGTCAAATAGTATACACTTCGCATACTTAATATTACACAGATTTATTAAGTAATAAAAATTCACACATTCACATTTTAAACGTTTTCTTTTTTGGTCGGACTGTAGTCTGATTGACAAATCTGATTGACAGAACTCAAATAATGAATCAAGTCAAAGTAAAAATACGTCGAATAGTTTTTTTATTATTTTGTGAAAAGTGAATCTTTTCTTCCAAGAGTCGGGAGAAAATTGGATGAAGTGAAGCCATATTTATATTCTCTTTGAGTGAAGCGGTTCGAATATCGCGCGGTAGATTACTTGAACAGGATAGAGCCGAAAACTCACAGATACGAGTTCACGTTCACTCTCTGTACCGAACGTCTGACGACCGACGAGATTCGGATCGTCGTATCGACGAGGATAAGATCATAGAGCCCGTGATTGAAGAGAGGAGGAGGCATTTGAGCGACAGGCAGTGGGGTTGGGGTACACCCCAACCCCATGCCTGTCGCTAAGTGTTCTAAGTGTTTTTAACGAAAAAACACTTAGAATAATTTTAACGATAAAACACTTAGAATAATTTTAACGATAAAACACTTAGAATAATTTTAACGTAATAAACACTAAGAATAATTTTAACGAAAAAAACACTTAGAATAATTTTAACGAAATAAACACTTAGCTCAATTTTAACGAAATAAACACTAAGAATAATTTTAACGAAAAAACACTTAGAATAATTTTAACGAAATAAACACTTAGCTCAATTTTACCGATAAAACACGATATCTTCGTTTTGGATGACAGCTGTCAAATTTAAAAGGGCTATAACTCCAAAACTATAGATTCTAGACTAGTAGTTTCTGTACAGAAGTGATAGATCTCATCAAGATCTTCATTTCACATGACAGCTGTCAAACTTAAAATGGCTATAACTCTGAAACTATTGACCGTAGACTAGTAGTTTCTTTACGAAAGTGATAGACCTCATCGAGATCTTCATTTCACATGACAGCTGTCAAACTTAAAATGGCTACAACTCTGAAACTATTGACCGTAGACTAGTAGTTTCTTTACAGAAGTGATAGATCTCATCGAGATCTTCATTTCACATGACAGCTGTCACGACCCACATCTGCTCGGACTGGTGAACAATCTCCAAAGGGATATTTCTACCAGCGCGCAAGCGCGTAGAGCAACCTGAACCCGCAGATAGAGCGGTATGTATGTACATTTTTTAGTTTTTACTTTTGTATGGGAATTTCAAATACGATGCAAGCTTGGAACGCACAACACTGCGTTCAAATGGGAGGGGGGCCATTGCACACGTAAACGAATTCACATGCTTGATCGAAACAAACGTCATCACCATCATCATCATCATCATCATCATCATCATCAGCCCTTGGCAGTCCACTACTGGACATAGGCCTATCCCAAAGCACGCAGTAGAGCCCGATCTTCGGCTCTTCTCTTCCTACTGCTGCCAGCCACTTTGCGTATATCGTCACTTCCACCTAGCTGGAGGGCGCCCTTAACTACGTTTACCGAGTCGCGATCTCCACTCAAGAACATGTCTACCCAACGGTTATCAGTCCTTCGACAAATATGACCATTCCACTGCCACTTCAGCTTACTAATCCTAAGGGCTATGTCGACAACTTTGGTTCTCTGCCGGATCACCTCATTCCGGATACGATTTTTCAGACACAAACCAGCTGCGTACTTATAAGGCTATTCGGTTGTATAGGGTACTTTCCCTCCATTGGTTTGGTCCATCCTATATATTAGTTTGTTACGACTCAGCGCTAAATAACTGCACTATTTTGATGGTTCTTTAGGACCTGAATAAATAGAATGAACGAACTTTACCACTGCTTTTTAAGTAAGGTTTATGCCTAGCATTCAGTCATTCACTAATGCATGCACTTAGCTATTCCATGGCTAATGTTGCCTTACTAGAAGGTTCCTAAGTACTAGGGGGAAATGTAAATAAATCTATGTTTTATCACCCGCATCCTGCAATTACCATTAGCTACAGAATAACTAGTAGGTAGCTAATGGCTGCGGCATGCTACGACGTAAGTTCTAGGCTCACTTGGTTGTTTTTCTATTTAAGACTAGCAGCGCCCCACGGCTTTGCACGCTTACAACTTCTCCCCTCTCCTCACACCTCCTTCTACCCCTTCCCATCTCCCTTCCCTCTTCCCCTCCACCCTTCCCTCTCCCGGCCCTGTACCTCTAAAACCCCTAACAACAACCCCCGATTCCGCCCCACAAACCCCTCCCATAATTTTATTTTTGTTTGTGATTTACATACTTACATTTCCAATGCGCAAAGAACCTTCTCGAGACCGAGACAAACATCGAAATCAGTGAATCCGTTCTCAAAATATAACTTTTATGCAGTAGCCATGTCTTGATGAAAATTAGAACGGGCTATCACAATTAAATGCGTATATAACATTTGGTGTCTGTGCTGTTAACTGTTGAGGAGTTCCCTAGTCAGGACATAACCCTGAGTGCAACAACCATGTCATGGTAAAACTTAATACCGGCTATCATAGTATAAGGCGTACACAAAATTTCGTGACTTTGCTGGTGACCGTTAAAGAGTTCTTTTAACTGGAGATAATCCTGGATGTCGATTCAGGTGATGTTAACCATTATATAACATCGTTGATGTTAACCATAAAAATGCATTGTCATTAAAAACTGAACCAACATTAAAAAAAAACAACTCCATGGGATAAGAGGAAGTGGTTCTAATTAAGCTTGCAAGATTGGACCTAAACAAACATATTACATACATACATTGCAAGATAAACAAAAGCTTTAAAAAGTCGTATCTATACAAAATTTATTAGAAGATGAATTTCCTTCATATTTTTTTTTATTATAATTATTATTCTGCTATATGAGGTGGACACAAATCCAACAAATCAAAGATCACAAAAATCGGCCCAGCAGTAATTCCTGAGTTGTGGAGTGGAATGTAAAACAACAGTACATACGATAGTCGAAGGACTATATACTGTGGTAAAACTAATCCGACTTAGATTCGTATAATTTAGAGAACTCGTGTGACAAACGCTTGCGTGTTTTAAAGATCGCCAACGGCACCTTGATTCATTTTGGAATACTAAAAGCCAAAGAAATAAATGTGAGTATATACGTGTACATCTTCATCAACAGCCTATATTTGTCCAGTGCTGGACGTAGGCCCGTCCTAATGCACACCACAGAGCTCAGTCTTTAGCTCCCCTCATCCATTATCTTCCGGCCACCTTTTGCAGGTCGTCACTCCACCTGGCCACAGGGCGTCCTACAATACGTTTGCCTAAACGTGGTCTACACTCAAGAACTCATGTACTCCAAGGGTTAACGGCTCTTCGGGAAGTGTGACCAGCCCACTGCCACTTTAGCTTGCTTATCCTTTGAGCTATGTCGGTTACCTTCGCTCTCCGTCGGATTTCTTCATTACGAATCTTGTCCTTCAGAGAAACTCCAAGCATAGGTCTCTCCATAGCTCTCGGAGCGACCATAAATTTGTGGACTTTGTTTGACCGTGTGCCCACGTTTCGCCTCCGTAGGTCATGACTGGTAGGACGAACTGATTGAAGACTTTTGTCTTCAGGCACTATGGTCTGGACGACGAGAAGACTTGACGAATTTTGCCGAATGCTGCTCAACCCAACTGAATTCTTCTGTTGGCTTCCTTCTCAAAGTTGTTCTTACCTAATTGCAATATTCACCCAAGATAAATATATTGTTGGACAACTTCAAGAGGTACACCATTGACTGCAATTAGTTCCGGGTCAACAAGATCGTTAAACATGATTTTGGTCATTATCTTTGTTCATTACTTTGCAAGTCTTGCAGCGACTCCACCATTAGGACGATATCATCGGCAAATCGTAAACAGATGAGATGTTATTCCCATTGATATTAATCCCCATTCTTTTCCAATCCAGCGTCTTAAACATATCTTCCAATACATTAGTGAACAGTTTCGGGGATATTCACTACCCTGCGTTGTTGGATATGCTTAGACTGCTGGTTATGTACTTGGACTCAAATAGTCGCGGCGTCATACAGAAACCTGAGCACTTCGATGTATCGCCAGTCTACTTGACACCGCTGCAAAGACTCCAGAAACGCCCAGGTTTCAACGTAGTGAAAGGCCTTCTCATAGTCCACAAAAGCAAGGCACAGAGGCTGGTAATACTCTTCATACTTTTGTATTACCTGCCTCATCGTGTGTATGTGGTATATGGTGCTAAATCCTACGCGAAACCCAGCCTCTTCAGGAGGCTGAAATTCATCAAGTCTTCTTGCGAAACGATTTGAGATGACCCTTGAAAACAACTTATAGACGCGTGGCTCAAGAGTGAAATAAATATAGTTATATAGTTCTTTTAAAGGGTTTTATCTCCTTTTTTAAAGAAGAGTACTACAAAACTCCTGCTCCACGCCTCTGGAGGTCTCCCATTGTCAAGAATGGTGCTAAATAACCCGTGAAACTACCGAAGTACGGGTTTTCCTCCTGCTATCATGAGCTTCGAAGTTATACCATCCTCACCGGGGGCCTTTCCATTCTTAAGTTGTTTGAGCGCCATCTCAATCTCGTCTAGGCTGACGTCAGGCAGTTCATCAGTGTAGTGGCAGTTCATCAGTGTAGTGGCAGGTCAGTATTGCGCGGGAATCCTCTGTACTGGGTTTGGGTCTAAAAGCATGCAAGTCGTACAATCGGCCATAGAAGTCTTCGATCACAGAAAGGATCTCCGGCTTAGAGACGACGGTTGTGCCATTATTAGTCTTGAGCTTCGTCAAATGGAATCTACTCAATTGCTGGGCGAAGACATTTAACCCCCGATTTAGCTCAATTGCCAAAAAAAATGGCGAGTATTTGAGCATCTGAGGTCACGTCGCACTAGCTTACTGTTTTATTTATTGACATCCCCATTTTCTGACGGTTTGGCTTGCTGTTGCTCCCGTCGTTTGACCATAAGCCGAATAACCTCATCCGAGATTTTAGACTTCCTGCCCGTACGCTGCAACTGACAAAAGCTTCCAAGGCAGCGAATCGATTTTCCAATGGAACTATTCTGATCCAACAGCGGCATGGAGCAGGTCGGGTCGGTGCGTAGACTTCACCAGGCGGCATATTTCAAGCTTGTGGTCGATATTCAAGAAGCTGAATTCATCAACAAGAAGCCTTCTTTTTCCGAAAAGTTGACTAGCATTTGCACCCTGTGATTCCTGTCTCCATAGCCGTGAGAAACTATTTTAGATTTACTGCAAGTCTGTTCTCCCACTTTGGTGTTTAAGTCTCCCATGATAACGTTGTAGTGGGCCCTTGTGGTGTTATGTAGGGCCGAAGATATATCTTCAAACATATCTTCTACCTTATCATCAGAGTGTGCCGAGGTCAGTGCGTAAACCTGTACGAACTTAACAGTGCGGTCAGCTTAAGAATCAGGTACGCTACCCTGGTCGACACACTTGATACTTCTACAACATTATCAATGAGGACTTTATTGACGAGGACCTCAGGCCACTTTGAGACCGCTTATAGCCCTCTCGGAAATAGAATAGGTGGCCCGATTACAGGGTTACTGCATCCTCCCCCTCTCTTCGGACTTAACATAACCCTAAAATGTGCCACCTGATCTTCATAAGTTCCGTCTTGAGATGCGCCATGTGCTTGTCAAGCCTAATCGTTCGTCCGTTGTACGTAGACAGGGTCAGTTGTTTTGATTTTGGGTGGCCTACGGTAGCCTGGAGATTCTTCGCACCCCTTGCTGCCCTGCCATTTCCATGACCGCCACCTTGGTCAGGACTAGCAGGGCGACCAGGAACTGGGGGCAATTTTTTTGGTTGTTTCTTGCATAGAGGTTTTGCTCATAATCACCACGCTGGGCATGCGGGTTGACGATCACAAGGCGTAGCTTCTCGCACCGGTGACGCTGCTGCTCGTCACCGACCTGTGTCATTTGGCTACGCTAGTTTTTGGGATGGTTATACCGCCATCTGTCTGTCACCAGAGCCTCGTTCGTTATCCAGCAAGATGACCGCGTGCAGGTGAGGTTGGCTTGGAGCAGTAAGATGTTAATTCGCTCCCGAAACATCCCCAGAGTAGATACGGCGAAAAGTAAATCTATGTAAATTAATTACAATTTAAAAGGTTTTTTTAATGTAATCTGTAATTCTGGGCATACTTATTTAATTTACTTACTGACTTACTACGTAGTAAATACTTACAAACTCTTTATTCTGTAGCGCAACTATATATAAAAATGTCTGTAACTCCTTTTTGGATAAACCGATTATGATTTATTTTATTTTATTATATTTGGGGAGCTTACAGTTATCGTTACAAAACAGTCTTAAAACAAAACATAGGAAAAGCCATTAACAAGCCTCCACAGGTAGTAAAAAAGTACATTCGAAGAAGTAAAACAGAATGATACAAATAAATAGGTAGGCAAATAATAAACTACGTAGCTGCTCGTTACATGAAAGACAATGTTTTTTTTTTGTTTTTTCATTATACTATTTTTATTCATAAAAGCCTGGTTAATTGAAGACAGCTTGCTTGTATAAAAATCAATAGAGGAGTGGACTGATTTAACAAGTTTATTAAAAGCTAAAGACGATCATTTGTTTTTGCGATATTGAATGCGAATGAATGGTGTGTGGAGCAACTTTCTGGGCCTAGCGTGAGCACATATAAACTTATTTAGAAACTAAATCGGGACAATCGATCTTGGACTGTGCTATCTTCATATGCAACCTCAGGTCGGATATAATACGACGAGTAGCAAGTAGAAGCAGATGGAAACGGGCACATCAGTTCACATATTCAGAGCGAGGAGTTTTAAAGAACAATGGCGAACTCCCATACATACTTTTATGTCAGTCAAAATCACGGCATCTTTAGACAAAAAATATCGCTAGTAATTCAGCATCATTTCCTGAGATTGTTAGTCTAAGTTTTTTTTTGGGGAGGCCAGGTATAATTGTTAATAGGCTTCAAAGTTTTGTTGGTTATGTTACTGTTAATGACCTTTGAAACAATTCTTAGAGATTTTAATTATTTTATCCGCTTAATTAGGTAGGCTAATTAGGTCCGCTTTATTAGGTACTTATGCGTGATAAATATAATGTTTGAAGATATTGTAGGTTACCTATTCAATTACCTATCTAGTGTAACAGACCAGGCTTTTGAATAAGAATTATTTTCAATTTGTTACTGCCTGGCGAGATTACATAACAATATGTTTAGATATGTTGCTGCTGTTTCACTGTGCAAGGAAACAGTTGTCCTTTATTAGCACAAATATTTAGCAACAGTTCCTTACACTAAATATTTTATTTACAAAAACCTTTGTTTCTTTCTTATTTATTGTTCAATACTTTAACCAACACGCCCTATGTATATTATATATATAGTATATATATAGGAATAATAATATATATAGTATATATATTATTATTCCTTTAGGACCTGGATGACTGGTAGATAATGCTGTTTAGCATTAAGTCCTTCCTTGTACCTACACTATTTTTGTGCAAAAGAACTAAATAAATTAACATACCCTATCTTCCTCTATAAACTATAATGCATTGTATTCCCTTTGCTACGAGTATTATGTTTTGTGTAGAGGTTTTATATTGACGTACCATTTTGTTTATGGCACAGTCTATATTATTATTCTGTTTATCGCAAGGAGGTTGAATTACGCTTACTGTTAAAAGATTAAACGACAGGAAGATTAATTCAACCTCCTTTGATTTAAAAAAATCAGATGGGAATAAAGCGTAATTCAACCTCCTTTGGTTTAAAAAACTGGGTGGGAAGTATTCTGTGTTGACAATTTTGACATCCAAACCGGAAACATCATTGTATTACATATATTTTTTCACTCTATGGGCAGGCAACAAGGCCGGTTAAACATTGTAGGAAGGAAATTAAGTTACAATTTCATGATTTTTTAAATTGATTTGTTAACCTGGGGTTTTCTAGCTTACAGGCTATGTTGAAAAAACGTAGAACAGTAATTACTTAAGTTCTGTAGAAATTATATGTCAAGACACTGCAAGATTTATCGTATAAAATTCCGCCCATGTTCTTTATATCCTAGGTACTTACCTAGTGTTTTTTTTTCTGAATTCGTTCGAACCTATGGTCGTGGACAGCATAATTATGGTTCCAAACTTGACTTGCGTACTCCTTGGAGTAAGTGGCTAAGGACGTAAGCACAGTATAACATTTCAGAGTTTTCATCGTTTTAAATGTTTCGTTACGTTACGCATAATGAAACGTAAGGCTGATGATGCTTTTTCAGCAATGGTATCAATGTGATCATTACTATCTAGACAAACACCAAGATCTCTAATAACAAGCACACCATGCACTTTGATGAAATAAAGATAAAACCCCCGCAAGAATCCAAGAAAAACAAACGGAATCAAAATCCAGCCAGTGGTTTTTGCGTGATGAAGTCACACACAGACAGATAGACAAAAATTCTAAAAACGATATTTATGGATTCTACTACTTTTTTTTAAAAATTATCTTCCATGTACAGATTTCACCTTGGTTACAGTTTTATTATATGTGTTACCGACGATCTGTATAATCCGGTATTCTATACAATACCTAGGCAATGTGTAAAATACCTAAAATGTTAAAGTAATGTATGGAATATTATTCATTTTATACCTTGCCTAGGTATTCTATACAATACCGAATGCGCAGCCGCCAATGTGTGTAATCTGTGGTTGTCATGATACCAAAGGTCAAAAAAAGTGATCATACTCATTTAACACCTTTCAAGGCTAAAAAAAACACGAAGACACCGGCGGGAGCGAAGCGTAGCGAGCACCCGCCTTTGTCTTCGTGCCTAGTCTGTATTTATATACTCGTAGGTACCTATCCAGGTGGGTATAAAATGAAGAGGATAGGTTAGATGACATTGATGAAGGCCAAAAATGTCAAAATCTATTTATTTCAATAACTGCTTTTGAACCAACTCTATACAATCCCTAGGAACTGTGTACATTACCTAGGTAAAGTATACATATAATGGACAATAATATTCATATTTCATACATAGCCTAAACGCCCCAGTTATTCTATACATTGCCTAGGTATTGTATAGAATACCTGAATTATACAGATTGCCGGTGACATATGTACAGAATAGATATAGATAGGTTTATGACTCACGAGTAATGCTCATTCATGAAACCTAGATATTTTAAACATGAATCAGAATAACAAAACAGGAAAACCAACTTTTGACCCAATACTTTTTCATTCATACAATCATACAAAATTACTTACCCCATTACTTCATTTAAAACTTTTTTTTTTTTACCTACGTGTATTCAATTATAATTCAGTTTCAAAAAGTTTAAATTAATTATAATTTTAATGTTAACTTATTTTTATTACGTAAGCACAAAGTTTCATAATTAAAGTAAGTATGCTATAAGTATTATTATGTTATAATAAGTTATTCTAATTCTGCGATTCAGGTACTTATCTCTAATACTCTGGTTAGTTTTTACTTATTGGATATTATACATTACTAGTATTCCCGCCCGCTACTTCGTCCGCGCGGGCAACTGTTTATCGCGAAAAAAGGCATCCTATATTCTTTTAGGATATTAAAAACCAATGCAAAGGTAGGCATAGCACCAATGCTCTTGATGCTTTGACAGATTGTTATTTCGTTTTCATGGCAACCGTTCCTTGCAGAGAGTAATCAGAATTTTCCAGTTTTCCCATGAGAACTTTCAATTTTACGGGGTAAAAAGTATCCTATGGTTTATTCCAGGGTAAAAGCTGTCTTCATTCCAAATTTCATCAATTACGTCCAGCCGTTATCGTGTGAAAGCCCCCGAAACAAATAAACAAACAGACAACGTTTCACTTTTATTATATTGGTACAGACTTGTTATTATTTTATTTTCGTTTCGATGTCAATCGTTCCTTACAGCGAGTAATCAACATTTTCCAGTTTTCCCGTGTAAACTTACCATTTTCCGGGATAAACAGTTTTATTATAGGGTATAAGCTATCTCCATTCCAAATTTCATCAAAATCCATCCAACCGTTATCGCGTCAAAGCCCCCAAAGAAACAAACAAACATAACGTTTACCTTTTATATATTGATGTGGACCACATCACAATAAACACATAATTCATCACATCACATCACATCACATTAATATATATTATAGAGTGTAGCTACTGTCGTAAACAGGCCAATCAGGGCTTAGCGTTTTAAACATACATACTCTCTTAGCGAGCGGAAAACTTCCTATGCGCGATGCAAAACTCCATACATTAGAACTGACAGTCCATACAAAACGTTTTAAAAACCGATTAGCGCCATCTATCTTTTATCTTTAGCAGTATGTGTGTATGTTTGTTACTCCTTCACGCTCAAACTGCTGAACGGATTTGGATGAAATTTGGTAACAGGATAGCTTATATCCTAGGTTAACACATAGGCTACTTTTCATCATCATCATCATCACAATCTACGTGGGTGAAACCGCGGGGCATCGCTATCTATAAATAAATAGCAGTACCGTGACATACTGACTGACTGACTGACAGACAACGCACAGCCTAAACCTGATGAATGTAATTTGGAGGGAAGATTCCTTTAGTACCCTAGAACTGGGCTAAGGAGTGGACTGGCTCAATATTAAACAAATTAATATCTAAACTTAAGAAGATACCCAACAAGCAAAATAATCCTAAAACGAATCCTTATAAGAGTATTGCGCTTATAAAACCCTTATAATGGTTCTGTTATTTGCTACAGGATTTGTAATAGAATAAAGAGAGGCTGTTTGACTACAAGAACGTTTAATCCTATATTTAAACTTATAAGCGTTTATAAGATTATTATTTTTGGCTATTATAAGCTCAATACTCTAATAAAAACCAAGAACAAGAGTAATCATACTGAGGAATAGTTACTCTGGTTACTTACACTTGTAAGTGTTAGAAGGTTATAATGTATGGCCAGTTTAAGTAAAAGTGTCCTATATGAGCATAACATAAGTGTAAAGTTACTTGAAACCATTTACACTACTTGGTTTTATGACCCCTAATAAGTTAATTATGTGAGTTCATTATAAGTATATGAGTTTCATAAAGGCATGTTGTAAGAGTAAATCCATTTGATAAAGTCATAAGCTTATTACTGCATACACTAAGATCCCATGTTCTTATTAAAGACTTATGGTTTGCTGTTATAAGCATTTAAATTCTTAATTATCTTCGTCAAATCCCCTATAAGGTTCTTTACGCTTGAGACTACCGTCATAGGCAATTACTATTATGATATTGCAAATGCTATTTATGTACTTTTGTCAGCTATTTTGATTGTAATTATTTGCAAAGGCCCGTGTATCGAAAAAATGGATTTAAATAAATGGAAGCGGTTTAAAAAGAGTAGTTCTTATACAAGAAAAGTGAAACATAAATATCAAGAAATGGTAAAAATGTTGGTTTTGTAAGTGCAGCAGCTGCCAAGGACTGTATCTTAGAAACTGGTGAAGGTTCTGCACAAAATATTGAAAGTTCTGTTTTAATGAATAGCAATTTGTGCGACAAAGAGTATAGTGACAAATTATTGAGCGAGGATGAAACTGATATTGAAGAGCAAATTTCAGATTACGTTAAAAATATCGAATTGCGTAATGATATTAAAAATGATTTTTAGAATTCAATATCTGACATGCCGCACTAAACTCATTATTTGAGATTTTAAATAAGAGAATAAAAGATGCTTTACCCAAGGATGCACTAACACTTCTCGATACAAACAAAGAAAACATGCATGTTAGTGTTTCAGCTCCAGGTCTTTATTGGCATAACGGCTTGACTAAATGTTTAATGTTTCTTACCCATTAGATGAAATTTCTCTTAGTATAAATATCGACGGATTACCAGTTTACAGAACTTCAAGATATCAATTTTGGCCAAAAACACTTCACTGGCACATTCATGTCATCTGTTAGAAACAAGCAACGTGTTACTTCCAAGGCCATTTTAAGTTCTTTAGGGAAATCCTTTTTGCTAAAAAAAACGGTCGATAGTCAAAAACATAACTATCTTCTTATTCAAACTGAAATTTTAGAAGGTCAAACTAAAAACTATAGCTATATACAAAATACAAGTATATTATGGTTTCCACAAAGGTATTGCGGATCCTTAAATAATAAAAACATGGCGAGTGATGATTCTGTCATAGAGTTTGATCCGTGCCGTCTCAAAACGAAATGTTCTTATAATGGTTTGGTAACGCATTTCAAAATGCTTGCTTTAATTAATGGCGACCGCCTTTTACAATGGCTTACTAAATTATCTTATACAAATATGTTAATATGCTGATTTCAAGAGGGGCGTTCAAATTTCAATCTAAAACATGATACACCTGATGGAAAATACACGTTCCCCATGAGAATGCATGTCGTAAAGATAAAGAAAACTAACATAATACAACACCACACTGGCAGACCATAATATTATATCAGTAAATTGAATACATAATTACCTATTATACTTTTATTTTCTATTTTGAATTGTCCCACAACACACGAAAGATTATGTTCCACAACTGTTTAAACATTTACTTGTCGAAGAATCGCGGAGCGCGTAATAATCTTGTTTGGTTCTGTAAGCTACTTACAAGTATAGTATGTTTTGTAAGAGTAGAGAGTTTTACATAATCCTATTACAAGGCTACTATATTGTAATAGGATTGTACATTGCAGTCAGCCAGTGCACTATAGATATGGTACAAGTGCAAACTTACCTATAAAGTGGGCCCTTTCTCGTGCTAGTAAGCGCTTATAAGTTGGTTATAAGTGTGGTAAAACGGTTGTCGTAGGATAATTATAAATCTGCTTTTTGCTTCTTGGGTATGTACCTAGGTACCTCCTTAAAACACAGTCGATTAAACAAATGGAAGGTCTTCTTATTCTTATTGGAAGTGGGGGCGGTAAGGCCTACACTGACGTCCCGCTTGGGGTGTTTTGTGCATTCCCCCTGCCAGCCTCTACCCAAGCCATCCCAACTCCTTAAAATAGCGGAGTGTGGCTGGCACAACTGCTCCAGTGACGATGGTGATGGCTGTGAATGAAATTGGTGAATGAAATTGAGATGATTGGTTTCAGTCGGAGTTACCATATTATTATTTTTTGTTATATTGTAACCTTACTTTTTCTGTCCCTATGCCTGGTCCAGCCTCAGTCGCTACGGGTCGCGCGATGCCTGCGCCTTTGTCACAGCAATTGAGGGCTGCCCTCCCTCCGCGACTCCAGGCTCTAAACTCTCTAGCGGTAGGACAGATCAAGAGCACGGCGTGTCGGGGTTGACAAAGTAGGTTCTGACTTCACGTTCGTTGTAAGGCCACTCTTACTTTTAAATTATATGGTGTAAAATGTCGACATTTTGAATACAATGCCATCAATAATTCTACAATTAATATGTCTGAAACTATTCATTTCCGACGGTTAAAATTTTGCCAATCGTTTTCTTATATTAGTAGAAACCTACAATAAAAATTACAACATCCTAGATACGAGTATAAGTGAATAGCCAAACAAATTGTAATCCATTCTCATCTTAATTATACAACGCCTCATAGAAGCTAAATCATCAATATCATCTTCATTCAACCTTAGATGCAAACAATTTCGCAACAAGAGGCGTGACTGAATTCCTACAACATTCGGCCGTGTCATTGGGTGCGAATACCGAGAAATCGCCAGCGTCAAAGAGCAAAACTTTACTTGCCAGTTA
Source organism: Alsophila aescularia (assembly GCA_946251855.1). Classification (NCBI taxonomy): domain Eukaryota; kingdom Metazoa; phylum Arthropoda; class Insecta; order Lepidoptera; family Geometridae; genus Alsophila; species Alsophila aescularia. The sequence continues at coordinate 47,783,909 of OX276380.1, forward strand.
CCACAGTCCCTGGCTGTCGGATGTTTACAAGTGGCACGCGAGGCCTTCGCCATCTTCGCTGTATGCGCCCGCGCCGCAAGCCTAGTTCGCACTGAGCTAGTACTTTAGTGGAGTAGCGAGTAATTTAGTCACTAAAATACTCGCACTCGCCCAACAATCGGTCACACTACGGTCGAAAACTGAGGTTTATGCAAGATGGACGAGCTACATACAACGCAATAAAGTGGATAAATTGATAAAGCTTATTGTCATGGCTATTTTAGAAGAAGTGGATAAATAATTTTGTATAATAAAGAATAAAAGCAGTTGGTATGAAAATTGATTAATAGAAGAGATGAACTAGGAGCTTGTTTTTGTAAACTGGGGACTTAACATTCCACAAGCATACATGTTGCAAATATTTAAAAGCAAATTTTAAAGTAGTTTCTTCCCTCCAGCTAAAATTCATTTATTCGGTAGCTATTAAACTCTACGAAAATGACAGGTTCGGAATTGTTTAGCTGATGTCGATGAGACAGTGAGCAGTGACGCGTGGCGGGTATTATAATATAATAAATAAAAATAAATATATAATAATTATTTTTGACAAAAACGTTAACAAGCGACTTCAAACGCTCGTACTTGGCGAACACTCGAACCAAATTTTTCTAATTATTGGAACTGGTTAAAAAACTACTGAACCGATTTTGATAAAATTTCTATGGGATTAATTTGAAAGTAATCCTTGCAAACAAAAAAATAATTTTCGAAATCGGTTCACAAATTACGGAGTTCTGAGGTTACAAACATAAAAATACACACAGGTTGAATTGAGTACCTCCTCCTTTTTTGAAGTCGGTAAAAAAGAGAACTAAATTGATCGACTCGACTAACTCACTAAATACTCGACTATTTCATTGTTTGGACATATTTAGCTACTAAATTACCCGCCACTCGACTAAAATACTTGACTATTTCGTTGTTCGGACATATTTAGCTACTAAATTACTCGCCACTCGACTAAAATACTCGACTATTTCGTTATTCGGACATATTTAGCTACTAAATTACTCGCCACTCCACTAAAATACTAGCTTGGTGCGAAAGCGCTTTGCGGATCCAGCGGAGGCATTTCAGGCTAGTACGGGCAGTCGCGGTAAGACAAGCGCACGCGCACAACGCAAACCGCGTGCTTCCGTGCTTAAGTGCGCATCGACGCGGACGGTTCGTGATCGTGCTAACGTGTTGCGTGCAACATGAAGTTACACATTAAATTCTTCGGTAAGTAAAATGAGCACTAGTGATTTTAAACTCAAAAACGACCAAAAGTTTTGTAATCGGAAGAAATTAATTATAATTAATAGTTCAACTTATAACTAGCAGATGTTGAGTTGAGTTGGAAACAATAAGCGTTAATTGATTCTGGGATAATGTTATTTGCATTAGCGCAGCAGTTTCTGAATTTTCGCAGTTTTTTACTATGAATCTAATGACATTTATATTGTGGTCCGAGTTTGTTTAGCCTTCTCATTTATTGACACAAACACTGTTTTAAGTTGTTGGTTGTTGTTGTTATAAAGTGAGCGGCGAACGGCCGTCAACTTTCCGCACAAAACCTGTACAAATCAGTTTCAAAAATCATAATTCCAACGTGCATTTTATCAAATTAAATTAGTTTAAATATTAAGGATAGTAGGAAGTAACTAGTGAAATTATTATAGAAATACAAAAACCCGAAAGCGAACAAAATTATTGAGTACGAGCTGTCCGCCCGCAAAAATAATCACACTAATATTATAAAGGCGAAAGTTTGTATGTAAGGGTGTGATTGTGTGTATGTTGTTACTTCTTCACTCTTAAACGGCTGAATAGATATGGATGAAATTTGGTACGGGTGTAGCTTCTAACCTGGATTAACACATCCGATAATTTTAATCCCGGTAAAATGTATAGTTCCTGAGGGACGCGGATGAAACTGCGGGGCGCAGCTAGTATTTATATAAATTTAATGTATCTCTTTTACTTACATATGTTACTTTACTTTAATAGTTGCAATTGCAACATTAGACTATAGTATTAACATAAACTTGAATAATCTAAAATTGTTTTTTAAAGAAGCTTAAAAGCATATTGCTAATTTGTTGTTTGTTTGTCGTATGAGATAGTGCTGGCCTCTGGTGTCAGAAGTTTATCAAGCCGCCTGAGGGCCTCTGACATGACTTAACGACTGCTATTAATCAATAACAGCCGGGACCGACAGCTTAACGTGCCCTCCAAAGCACGGAGTGATTGAAAATCGCACATAACTCAGAAAAGTCATTGGTGCGGAGCCTAGGTTTTGAACCCGGTATCGTTGGATTCTAAATTGCACTATAGAACCGTTAGGCCACCATCGCTCAAAGACGCTTCGCTGAGAGACAATATTCTGGCTCGACCCACATCTGATCGGACTGGTGAACAATCTCCAAAGGGATATTTACACACACCAGCGTGCACCTCACTCGACAGTTTTTGGTCATTATTTTGTTCCTTCAGAAATACAATATGGCAGCTATATATATATATATATTGGTTTTCTTGACACTTCATATATCCTATAGCACTCTCGTAATCAAGACGAATCCAATGATACCTCGTTTATCAAAATCAATCAAGCCGTTTAGGCTGTAGGATGCGCCTAAGAAACGTACAAACATACAAACAACCAAACAAACATACAACCCAAACACATAACCCTCCTCAGTCAGGTAAAAATACATTATCTGCTTCTGGAACATGACTGATTAGGTGTAGATAAATCTTTACCTATAAGTAAAATTAGTTGTAGGTAATTAATTAATGATGCATGTTTGTTTTTGTGTTATCTGTCTTTAATACTTATCAACTAATAGGAAGACGTTGGTACCCGGGATACAGATTCTGTGGTCCGGCTTCTAACATACCATGTAAATTATATCTACTAAATCAATTGACAACATTTCAAATTTTTAACTTTACTATTTTATTATTTTTTTTGAAGAAATATTGAAAAATAAGATATATGTATTTTTTCTATTTCTAATCTAAGCTATTTTTTCCGAGACATTAATTATTAAAAAGTAGCTTATTCTAAAAGGACGTAACTGCCAGAGTTCGGTGGTATGAACAGGATTACCGAAGCCACATTAGAAAAAAAAAACATTTATATATCTGTCAAAGTCAGGCTCTAGCGTTTTTTTTTCTTTACAGGCAACTGTATTTTATTTTACATGGAAGAGATCGCTTTTAGCGATAACGCCGCCCATTGTACACATCTTCTGCTATTGTTCCTTTATTTTTTGTTGATTTTGTTTGTGGTGTGTGCAATAAAGAATGTATCTATCTATCTATCTATACCCACATGATGGATATATCTCGCGAATGTATTATGATGATGATTTATTGTATGAAAAATACACTAAGACATTATTAGACCTTATTAAGTTTTACTTTTACAAAGAAAGTAAATACCACCATAAGCTGATCTTGCGCAAGCTCTACTTGAATGTAGCCGATTTAAAAAAGTCGTGTCCGGAAAAATGCTAATTCAAAAGTCATGTGTGTGCAATCATAAACATTCAGTATCGCATCGTGTAACTTCCGAATTCAGCAAGGTAGATATTATTTCCTACTAGCAAATTCAGCGAGGTAGATATTATTTCCTACTAGCGAATTCAGCGAGGTAGATATTATTTCCTACTAGCGAATTCAGCGAGTTAGATATTATTTCCTACTAGCAAATTCAGCGAGGTAGATATTATTTTCTACTAGCGAATTCAGCGAGGTAGATATTATTTCCTAGTATTATGTTCTTGTAGGGTATTAAAAATCAATGCAATAGTAGGTATAGCACCAATGCTTTTGAAGTTTTTTTACAGACTAGTTATTTCGTTTCCATGGCAACCGGTACAGCGAGTAATCCAAATTTCCAGTTTTAAAAATTTCAATTTTCCGGGATAAAAGGTATCCTATGTCTTATTCTAGGGTATAAGCTATCTTCATTCCAAATTTCATCAAAATCCATCCAGCCGTTATAGTGTGAAAGCTCCCCATACATACAAACAAACAAACAAACAAACAACCAGACAACGTTTCACTTTTATATATTTGTATGGATATAGGTGTTGTAATACTCGCTGTCGCTTGCGTGACTAAGTTTGTTATTTTTACGACTACCATTTTAAAAATACAGCATTGACATGAAAACTACTGACGTTTTGCATGAAATCCTTTTGTTAACGACCCAGTTCTTTGCATGTTGTAAGTACCTAAGTAAATAAACAAAAAAAAATATACATCGGTGGATGGAGGACCAAATCATACAAGTTATGTATGGGTATCATCCAAGTGCTGTTGTGACAAAATATCCTATAAGCATTGTGTGATGATGACATGAAAGACTTCTTAAATCCGCATTAAAATGTTATACTCTAAATCTGTTAGGTGTTTAGAAGTTAGTAGTGCAAGCACAGAGTAGGTACAGTTACAAGCATAGACCTAGAATCAGAATGGACGGAGGGAAAGCTAAGGTAGCGTGTCCGTTTTACGCTGGTGTAATTTCTATGAAATTTTTAAATCCTTAGTTAATTATCACCACGAGTTTATTTTATGTCGTTAATAATGTGCCAGTAAAAACATACCTGTGAAATGATAATTCCGGACCTTTTGCTGTTCTTGATGGACAAAACACAGCACAACACAACATAGTTTCACTATTTTGCTAGAATGTCTAGTTAAAAAAAAAAAAATTTGAGATGTTCAAAGATATTTTAGTAGATTTTCACTTTATAAGCACACGGGCTGCAATGTTGTGGCCTCCTAGGAGGTCAAAACTGGACATGAGGCGAATGAATGGCTGGCGGAGCTACAGCTCTATCCATTCTGATTCAACATCCATGGTTACAAGTATTAAAATGTCTATGCAAGTAATATTTTACATAATTAGTCATGTATCAATACCCCGATACCTACGCAAAGTTGGCAAATTATTGAAGCTAGTAAAAAATTTGGCATAATATGGCATATCGTTAAAAGGGGGATAGACCAGATATGTTTTTAAAATAATTCTGAGAGCATGATTGCTTTAAGTTTTTTTTAATTGCAATTCAAACTGGAACTGGAACTAAAGATTTTGTTTTACTTCTTTGAGTCAATAAAAATAACTAGATGTTACTTGCAAGTAATTTTGATTTTAGTTACAACATTTCTTTGGAGGCTACACCATTTTTTTAAATTCAAGTTTAAATGCTGTTTTTTTGGGATTTATTACATAAAATTTAAAAGTAGACATAAAAGAACACGTGGGGCCAGACAGTAATGCTTTAAGGAGATAGCAAAAGACTCCTCCTCTATCAGCCATTTTGATTTGGCAAAAGATGCACCAAACATATCCACCTGTATATAAATACAATTAGTACATCCAGGGCCGCGCCAACCATTTTAGCAGCAGCCTCTGTGAAACCTCTGAAGCGTCTCTATAATGTTATAAAATTTTGGTAGCCAAATTAACAGTTTAAGTTAAAAATGAAGGGTAATAGAAAAATGTGGAGTCTCGTGCGCAAAGACCGTATTTTTGCCAATGTTTTGCAGTTTATTTTCTTATGTTCAGGACTAAAATTGATCTTCTGAATACATGAGAACACATACAATTACTGACATGCATAATGAAGTGTATGAATCATTAATAGATTTTCTGATTATATCAAAACAGAAAGTGTGTTTCATAAATTTATCGATATAAAAAAAGTGCTCCTATCCGGAAAATATGCAATATCACAAAGATACTGTGCATTTTTTTCAAAGTCAGGGGGGTGCAAGTGCAAAAATTAAAACTTAACCTCCCTCTTTCTGGCGCCCAAGCACGTATTTTACAAGATTAAATTAATTATTGAAAATAAATAATTTAATCTTGTAAAATACATTACCACAGAATAAATAATAGTAAAAAACAATTATTTATACCACTTAGCAATTATTATCATTTATTATGCTAGGTACACTTTCCTACCCGTATATATACGCAAGATTATTTTATGAACCAATAGGAAATATAATATGTATAATATATATTTGTATGTCTGTTATGTGTAACACCGGCGTCGAATATAATTATGCCCTGAGTGTATTCCGAACGCAGTTTTATTCATTCGTTTGGACAAACTTAATTCAGGGTACTTTTTACTTGATATTTCAAATGACGTAACTACAACTTCCGCCCTTACAAATTGCCATGCTTCCGTCGTTTCACGATTTAACAATTTTGTCACAAAACACGCTAGATTATCGCGCATCGCATCAAACACAAATTCAATAAAATATTTCACTTTAAGTTAAGTTATAAGTACCTAGGCTACTTTTCCACCGGGAAATCATGTCCCGCGGAAAATCAGAAAAACTGCGCGTAGAAGAAAGCTTCAAAACAAAACTTAGGAACACTAAAAAGTACCTGCAAAAAGTAACATTCAAATATTTCTTCATTTGTAATTGTTTAATCAGCATGCATTTAGGTTCTGGCGATAGGGTCATATAAAACGTTGCCAAGAACTTTCTAAAAAGCTATTAAAAGCGATCTACGAGTAATTAACATAGCATTACATTTACCTTCCTGTTAGCAGTGTAGTGTCCGGCATATTAATAGGACCTTCCCACTCGCCCCGCGGGTGCTGTGAGACCAGCTAAAGGTATTCAGGAAATGGGTAGCAGCATGCTCCTGTGTATAAGGTGATTCTTCGGGCCCCGATGTTCGATGTCCGGGGGTTTATGTCAATAAACTCTTTAGTTAACTTTTTTTTCAGTGGTATCTTATATACGTATTTAACTGGGATATATATCGGTTTTTCTGTCATGCTGTTTTTCATTTCCATGAAAACGTATGATAATATCTTAAAATCAGTCAACTTTATATTTATGAGTGACTACATCAAAAGAGAATTAGTTGTTACATTAACAAAATTTGACAAATAAATTTTACCTACAATATACGATATGTCCGCTATAAAATTCATATTACTCTGGAGCGCGCTTCAATCAGTTGTATCATAGTATTACCCTTATGATAGCAAGCAACCACTTGTTAATGCTGGCACTTGTTGATGGGAGCAGTGGACCTCCACCGGCTGATTATGTGATGGTAATGTACCTTCCTTCTATAAAATAAAGGCACCGCGACATCTTGATGTAAACCCCGCGTTCCACACTCGTTCAAAATTACAGGAAAACAACAACATTTATTATTTCGCAATACATCCTTCAATGCACCGATGCATGATCCCTTGGTGAACGAACTGCAGGCTTGCAGGCCGGTTTTCGTAAATGATTCGCGAATTCGCATGTCAAGCACGAAATGAATCATGTTCATGAGGCTGTATGACAAATAGGCTACACCGTTACATGTAGCTACATGTAACATGTAAACAAATTGTGCAGTGTACGCAATGATTATATTTGATGATTATATTTTATATTTGGTAAAATCTCATTGAGTGTACGTCCTTTATGACGTTGATTGATGTTTAACAATTAACTGTCTTTTAACCATTGACATACCTTCAGAATACCTACGCCATATCTTTATAAGGGCAGTCTCTACAAAAAGTTTAGAAGAATAATGGAGGCATCTCCAACAGCAACGAACAACTGGCTTTACAGAAATAGATAATTTTCCTGCTGATGCTCATTATCGTTTGCAAAGCGACAAGTTTACTATAGCTACTTTCTTAAAATAGAAGATCAACTCGCAGCTTCATTAAAAAACAAATTACGAGCGAAGGTCCTTGCACGGCGCGCGGCGCTGCCTCAGGCTAATGATGCACCATAAAGGGCATACATAAAATCAGGCAAGCACCCCAGTATTAAAAAATTGCGACGACGGCGACGCTAACAACGTGTTTTACATTGTGGCTGAAGCAGGATGGCCGGACTCGTAATTATCATTAGCGTCTGGCGCCAATGCAGCGGAGGTAGACGGCGCCAGGCTCAGCATTCTTGCACTTTCACCGCGTCGCAGATTCTCCAGAATGTAAGTATAAGTACGAGTACAGGGGCCGTATTCAGCTAGAAAATCTAACCTGCACTGCAACGTGATCGCTATGCGATCGTTACCTTTCGGTGTGGCCATACTTAGAAAAAATAATTAACTGGAGAAATAATGGGGGATGAAGGTTTGGGGAAGTGAGGAAGGTGAGGGGAGGGTAGGGAGAAGTGGACGAATGGTGGGAGAAGTCGGGGAAGCGTGCGGGAAGTGGGGCAGGTGGTGCAAAGACTGAAAAGAAGGTTGGGGGCAGAGTGGGAGAAAGGGGGAATGACCTTTCCTCCTACCCTCCCCTAACTATCCCCAACCTCACTTCCTCAAACCTTCCCCCACATTTACCCTGTTTTTTATTTTTTCTAAGTATGGTCACACCGAAAGATAGCGATCACGTTGCAGTGCAGGTTAGGTTTGTTAGCTGCATACGGGGGCAGGCCACTGTCAGTACACCGTTACGCAAAGATCGTAAGTCCCGCCACTCTAAAACAAAGGCGTAGCTCTTTCAATCAGTGAAACGGTCATTTTATTGGCATTGCTGTGGAAAAGTAACGACTATTTAAATTTCCATTGCAATATCTTTAACGTTTCTTGTCACCATTTAAGCCCGTTATCTCAGTAAGCATACTAGTAATAGTTTTCAGCAAAATTGCTTTTGACATTGACTGTTGTCTGCGGTTTGACTACAAAGGAAACATGAATATGTTAAATGTTTATCTTGTGGTCTCAGGTTCGATTATTCGGCTTTTTCCATAACAAATCATAAATAACTCTTTTTATTATTGACAATACATATAAGTGCACACTTAAATAGAGGATTCGATCCTGACCTATAACCATGACAACAAGGTAAGTAGGTATGTCATGGTCGCAAGTTCAAATCCTACTTCATGTCTTTTTCCTTTCCAATATTTATCTCAAAAACTTTCCTTCGGTAATATTCCTTGATTTAATGTCTGTCTTAGGTAGCACCAACTGCTGTTATAAGTAACTTGCAAGCATATGTCACATCGCTGTATTTTTCTAAATGCTATGTAATTGAATTACCTTTAAAACGATTTGTGGAACTGGTAGGTAAGTATATACTAGGTAGAGTACCATGGGACGGTACAAACCAGTAGTCATAAATATCTATTTTATCGTGTTGCTAGACATGGAGGCACTGGCAAGTATTTAACGCAGTGCTATAGGTATTAATCGTCAGTTTGTTATTTTCTCGTCTGATTACTTGCAATTTGTTTTGTTTGAAAGAGTACTATCAAAGAGACAAGTAAGAGTTCGCCAATGATCTGCTTTCTTCTAAGCGTAATGGCGGCTTCATGTAGGTCTGCAGTAGAAAAATAAACAAAATCTCTGACAGTTCATGGACAGATATGATGATAAAATCGACGACGATTCTCGTAGCATTGGAACATAACTTTGACGATCTACGAGTGCTACGACAATTACCGTCGATTTTGCGAGTTGGCTTCCAGAAGCGCGCACGTGCTTACGAAACTTCTATAATGTTTTTGTCGTAGTCGGGTTTTAGTTAAACTACAACTTATTTAAGTTTTGTAAATGATAGAGATTTTAGCTTTGTAGTCCTTCCTGAGCTGAACTATCTTCAAAATCTGAATGAGACCATACTATTATTTATTCTGGGATGAGACATAGTTCCATATTTTTTTGGGAAAATTGGTCGTCGCATAAAAGAACCTCATGAAAATCGGACGATCCGTTAAGGAACAAAGTGGCAACGAACACACACAGGAAATCCATGTCAAGCGCATTACATCCCTCGTTTTTCAGTCGGAAACAAAAAATAGCATAGCAAATGGTTAGGTAAGTTTAACCTAGTAAACTTATCTAACATATTGTATTTCTGTTGTACTGATCTACCTTTTGTTACAAGTAGGTACAAACAAGTCCTGGGTGGAAATTCTGCATGATTACACGTTGGCGTCAACAATACGACACACAATGTCGCTCGAACCCCGCCCGGCAATTGAACTGCCTCGATTTATGTCGTCACCGGTTTCGTTGTTGAACTACGAAGCAATTTGACCCGACTGAGGAAGGTTAAGTTTGTATGTTTGTACGTTTCTTAGGCGCGTCCTACAACCTAAACGGCTTGACGGATTTTGATAAATGTGGTATCATTGGATTCGTCTTGATCACGAGAGTGCTAGAGGATATATTATTAAGTGTCAAGAATACTAATATGACGGCTTACAGCTGCCATTTTGAGCAAAAAATGACCAAAACCTATCGAACGGGGTATCAAAATACAGGTATTTAAAAGACCTTTTCAAAAATATATAATTTTTAATACTAAACAGTAGCAATTTTCTTTTAAACTTTTTACAAGATTTTCAATTTTAGATTATTCAAGTTAATGTAAATACTATAGTCTAATGTTGCAAATGCAACTATTAAAGTAAAGTAAAATATGTAAGTAAAAAAGAAACATTCAATTTATATAAATACTAAGTGCGCCCGCGGCTTCACCCGCGTCTCTTAGGAACCGTGCATTTTTTCGGAATAAATAGTAGTAGCCTTTGTGTTAATCCAGAGTACAAGCTACCTCTATAACAAATTTTATCCAAATCCGTTCAGGTGTTTAAGCGTGAAGAAGTATAAAACATACACATACATACAAACTTTCGCCTTTCTTGCGGGCTGACCGCTCGTTGTCCATACATACAAACTTTCGCCTTTCTTGCGGGCTGACCGCTCGTAGTCCATACATACAAACTTTCGCCTTTCTTGCGGGCTGACCGCTCGTAGTCCATACATACAAACTTTCGCCTTTCTTGCGGGCTGACCGCTCGTTGTCCATACATACAAACTTTCGCCTTTCTTGCGGGCTGACCGCTCGTTGTCCATACATACAAACTTTCGCCTTTCTTGCGGGCTGACCGCTCGTAGTCCATACATACAAATTTTCGCCTTTCTTGCGGGCTGACCGCTCGTTGTCCATACATACAAACTTTCGCCTTTCTTGCGGGCTGACCGCTCGTTGTCCATAATTTTGTTCGCAGTCGGGTTTTTTGAATTTTAATAATAATTTTACTTGTTAAATAAGTAGGTATTATTAGTTGTTTGAACGAACAATTTCAAAACTCAGAGGCACGTGAAATCCACTCCACCTCACCAAAAACACACACAACACAACACACACACATGCACTGGTGTTTTAAGGTCACTCATAAGGGCAAAGAATAAATAATACAAGGGGGTATTTCTATTCCTGAAGATCTGAACATACCTGAGACCTCATTAAGTATATTATGGATTCCTATTCTTTCCAAAATAAGTAGCATGATATAGTTTGCCTGGACCCTATTTCATAAAACTATAGTAGGTTGACACTGTACAGTGACAAATGTCAATCAAACCGACAATTGTCAGTCAAACTATAGAAATGTCGTACATTTTTGTTATATGAAACGCAGGTTTTGCGTATTCTACTGACATTTGTAGGTTTATTATGATTTGTCGCTTTATGAAATAGGGCGCTGGTCAAGGGCATGCTGAATTCACGCAAGAAATGCAAGAATACATAACTACATAATAATTATCTACCTAATAGATACACGCATCAAATTGTTATATCGATCATCGAATTTTATTCCCAAATCCAGTCTAAGATCTACCCGTGTTTTAATTTTGAGCAGTTGAATACTTTGTACATTTTTTACTTGCGTTATTTTGTGCATAAATTATTCTGTTATTTTGTTTGTACTATAAGAATTAATGAAGTTCCTGGGTTAATATTTTTCGGCTAAATTAAGTAATCGTGACTCATCATTGTGTTGTTGATCATTATAACTTTGAGGTCATCTGGATTTTTAAAAACATTTTCATTAAATTACAAATGATGATGGTCTCGTGCTTCAATGGCGTAGCTAAGCCGCCTTTGAGGCCACGGTCTTAGAAAAACTCGATATTTTGCAATTAAAGAATATTATGGACTAATTAATTAAGAAGGTAGGTAGTCAAGTATAAATAAGCCATGGTAACATGATACCCGACGACTTGAAAAACACCTACCAAATAAAGCAAACAACACAATGTATGTAATTGAGTTTTGTGTGTTGTTCAGCTTCAGACTGCACCCACACTACTGCCTCACATACGAACATTGAGCTCTATTGTCGTACATAATATCTCTATGAATAATAATGTTTTCTTTTGCAATGCGTTTTATATATGTATCTAAAGATGCTTTCACTTAATTATGCATTGTTTTTACGGCGATGCAAAAGAAGGGTTATGTGTACAAATTAAAAACTTGTTCCAACTTTGTCAAGCGAGGTATCAATCGATTCGTCTTCATCGCAAGAGTGTCGTAGGCTATTTTTTTCCCGACCGTAGTTTTATTTTAGTCTTGTTGGAAACGCGACCTTGGTTTATTTATCAGCGATAAAATGCGTTGAAAGGTGCATTTTATTTATATTAACAAACAGAAAGTTTCTGTTATCAACAGGATGTTAGGCATGGTTTGCTAAAGGAAAATAGTAGACACTGGCGCAGGTGGAGACAGGCCTAGTATTCTTCGGCCGCAAGGTTATGGTTATATCCTTTTGTTATATTTTTACCCGACACGGAGGGTTATGTGTTTGGGTTGTATGTATATTTGACTGTATGTTTCTTAGGCGGCTTGATGGATTTTGATAAATGATCGTGAGATAATAATCGTGTAATGTAAGTGATCACGAGAGTGCTATAGGATATATGAAATGTCAAGAAAACTAATATAGCGGCTTACAGCTGCCATATTGTTTTCCGACGGAACAAAAAATGATCAAAACCTATCGAGTGAGGTATCATAATGAAGTTCTTAAAAAGACTATATCAAAAATATGTAATTCATAAAACAGTAGCAAATGTAAAAGACATTTGCTACTTACAAAATTTTCAATTTTAGATTATTCAAGTTAATGTAAATACTGTAGTCTCATGTCACAAATTCAACTATTAAAGTAAATTATGGAAGTAAACTTATTTAAAATATGTAAGTAAAATTAAATTTACATAAATAGTAGCTGCGCCCCGCGGTTTCACGATAAAATGCGCGTGCATTTTTTCGGGATAAAAAGTAGCCTATGTGTTAATCCAGGGCATAAGCTACCTCAATATTAAATTTGAGCCTAATCACTTGTATGTTTGTATGTTTGTAACCGACTCTTTTGGACGCTATTTTGACCCACTTTAAACGGTCAGATTTCATTCAAATTTTGCTGTCAAAGACCGATGACAATGCAATAATTCGAAAAAAAAGTAGAAAATAAATAATAGTTTAAAAAACTAAAAAACACGCTTTTTATAGAAAACCAACCTAAAAAATAGAAAATAAATTTTAATAGTGTAAATAAGAAAAAAGTTTTATTTCAAAGCGTGAAGAATTAACAAGCATACCCTTACAAACATAGAAACTTTTGCCTTTATAATATTAGTGTGATTATTTTTGCGGGCGGTCTGCTCGTATTCAATTTTTTTTTTCAATACTTTTGTCCGAAGTCGGGTTTTTATATCGTTTCCATGACAACCACAGACCATTCTCTGATGGCAACCGTTCCTTACAGTGAGAAATCAACATTTTCCAGTTTTCCCGCAGAATCTTACAAATTTTCCGGGATAAAAAGTATCCTATGTTTTATTCTAGGCTATAAGCTGTCTCCATTCTAAATTTCATCAAAATCCGTCCAGCTGTTATCGCATAAAGGCTCCCCAAACAAACAAACAGACAACGTTTCACTTTTATATATTGGTATGGATGGATTTTTACTTGTTTATATTGGATATCCCGCGTTGGAAGAATGTACCTATAAGTTTTAACTTTTAGCTGTTATAATCATAAATGCAATTTTTAAAGCTTTGATGCTTTCGACACATCTAATTAATTTATAAATAAATTTAATAAGCCGAATAGACCATACTGGGGCTGAATGTACAGCGAAGGTACCTACCCCACCTGTCCACCATTTTTTTGGTAAGTAAACCATATGCCTTACAGCCAGTAGGTATTAGTATAAGTAAGATCTCGGAATTAAGTCACTTTTATGTTATATGTCAGATTAATTTTATCTATAACTTGTCTGATTGATTTCACTTGCATCATTAGAATTATTTCGTCTCCGAACTAGATCAAGCGTTCAATGTGTCAAATACCGGCTTTCGCTTTCGCCTCACCTCCATTTGTTATTGATACCAATAATACATTATTACATATAAATAGTATTTTTTAATGATTTTAGCATTAACCTCATTAATGAGTTTTTTTATGCAGATAAATTTTTCTTTTTTTATAAAGAAGAATTTGACTATGCGGGCTTGAGTCCCGTCAGAGATATGCCAATAATTCCTATTCATATAAATGTATGATGAATGGTTAGGTTGGCCGCTAGCACAGTACATATATAGTACTATGACAGACTATATATGTACTGTTCCGCTAGTCTCCAAAATTCAAAAAAAGCGTAATGGAAATGGCGTAATTTTAGTACTGTTGCCAAATTTATTCCTCTTTATTAGAAAACAAGCAAAGCAAGCGCCCCGCATGTACAATTTTGAGGGATAAAAAGTATCCTATGTTGATATTTATGGTTACAGTATCTATATAAAAACCCCATTAAAATCAGTCCAGCTGTTATCTCGTGAAAGCGCCCCAAAACAATAAACAAAACTTTTATATATAGAGAGAATCGGCGGCCAGCGCACAGAGAAAACTATGAGCAATGTCAATACCTCTCAAGATTCAGAAAATATTTAGTTAAAATACTCGAATCTTTCACTAGCACCACGATGACTCAACAATGTAGTTCTGAAGATTGATTCAACAAGCTCACCCAATACCTGCCAAACCCAAACCTCTTCTTAGTACTAGCAACGACTTAGAAGACATCGCCTTAGGCCTTATCTCTACGTATCGGTCAACTTAACTGGACAAAGTATAGAAATGTGGTGTTTAGTCCATTGAACCGGTGTTTGCCAACCTGACAGCTGATATTGACATTGTATTCGAAAGTTAACCTACCGCGAATACTTACAGGTTCCTTCGAGGTCGTACATGTCTAACTAATTACATTTTTATAAGTATTTATGTTTACGTTACTGGACTTGTTTCTATTCCGCATCGTTGTAAATTCGCGTTGCAAGTGATTATTTTGATAATACGTTTCTGGTCCATCGAATATCACAATAACAAAATATTGTATGTTTTTTTATTTTTTATTTGTGTCATTTAATTTCAAGTTTCATTTTTTTTTATTTGTGTAATCAATTATGGATTTTATAATCTGAAATAAATGAATTACTATTATTAAATTGGATGAGAGATGAGCGGGCGGGGTATTAGCGAACAATTATTGTATCAGCTATAATAGATTATTTTTTATGAGGCGTTAAAGGTCGTGTTTTTACAGCATCGCGACGCCTAAGGTAATTACATCACCACGCAAAAAGTATGGTTTGAGGTGATATTTTAATGTCATCATTGTATTGTATACTGCTTTAACATTCGGCTCCGTGAATCCGTTGTCCGGGAAATCCAACCAGAATATGAATATGGAAAGAAGTTGAATCTCCGTGCAACGATATCTCACCTGATATTACATGGATCAACATCAAGTTGATCCATCTAATATCAGGTGAGATATCTTCAGGCTTCAATGTCAAGTTTTCGTAAGTTTAACATGTGATAATATCCGGTAGGACTAACTTTTAGTGCCAAAATGTCGGCCTTGGATTTGAACGTATCCGAGGAAGACCAACGAATATTACATATCTACAGGTTGATGAGGATATCACACTATTATTATATTATATTTATTTATTACTAGCTATCCCGCCCGCGCGGGCTACTGTTTAACGCGAAAAAAGCATCCTACGTTCTTCTAGGATATTAAAAACCAATGCAAAAGTAGGTACAGCACCAACACTTGTTATTTCGTTTCTATGGCAACCGTTCCTTACAGCGAGTATTCAACATTTTCCAGTTTTCCCGTGAAAACTTACAATTTTCCGGGATAAAAAGTATTCTATTTTTTATTCTAGGGTATATGATGAGACCGTGGTCAAACGATTGCCTAGAAAGTGACAAAAAATAAGTTATCTCCTTTCCAAATTTCAACAAAATCCGTCCAGCCGTTATCGCGTGAAAACTCCCCAAACAAACAAACAGACAACGTTTCACTTTTATATATTGGTATGGATATTAGGTATATTTATTTTATGTTATAAATAAATCAGAGAAGTTTAGCCACAGTCGTAGACAGGCCAATCAGAGTTTAATAATATGAATACTCTCATATCGAGTGGAAAGCTTCGCGCAATGCAGAAATCAATCCATACCATTTTTTTTAAAGTGAAACGTTTTCTGTTTGTTTGTTTGGGGAGCTTTCACGCGATAACGGCTGGACTGATTTTGATGAAATTTAGAATGGAGATAGAACCCTGGAATAAAACATAGGATACTTTTTATCCCGGAAAATTATAAGTCTCCACGGTAAAACTGGAGAATGTTGATTAACGGTTGCCATCACAGAATCTCTGTCAGTTTGTGGTTGCCATGGAAACGAAATAACAAGTCTGTCAAAAAACATCAAGAGTATTGGTGCTATGCCTACTTTTGCATTGGTTTTTAATATCCTATAAAAAAATAGGATGCTTTTTTTCGCGATAAACAGTTGCCCGCGCGGACGAAGTCGCGGGCGGGAAAACTAGTACTTTATAACTGACAGTCCATACAAAAAGTCTTAATATGCATAAAAAACGATTAGCGCCATGTGTGTGTATGTTTGCTACTCTTCACGCTGAACGGCTGAATGGACTTGGATGACATTTGGTACCAGGAAAGCTTATATCCTGGATTAACACATAGGCTGCTCTTAATCATAAACCACGCGGGCGAAACGGCCGCGGCGCGGGGCACAGCTGGTAATTGATGTTGTTTAAATAAGACTATGAAAAAATGGCAACAAAAAACCCCCTGCGAAGTTTTTACTATTAGTTATTATGTGGTACCTATCGCCAATATTACAAGGTCTTCAAATAATAAAAGAAACTTGGTCGAGCGCCAAACATCTTTAAAGTTTGCCTTCCATATTTTATTCATAACATTACTTCAAAAGTATTTTATATCTTAGATGTTGGCACACAGCTGGCGATCGCCTCGCCCCTCATTCTATGACTTGGAGGTATTTACCGACTAATAATAAATATGAATAGCAAATTCAAGAATATAAAGTATTGTTTTGAAATGAGAATTCTTAAACATTGAAGCCATTTACTTCTCAAAGGTTTTTTGTTATAGGTTCGATGCTCTGGGTTTTTGTGTGATACATCCTAGGCAGCAGCAAAAAAGGCAAATGTGCGTGAACTTTTAAATATTTTGCCAGTTTTGCTCCGCACTATAATATAGCCAAGTACCTATTCTAAATAATTATACGCAATACAACTTATATGGTCACGTTTTAGATCCAAATTATGTAGTAAAATGTGTGTATGAATGCGATAGATAAATGCTCTAAAATAATTATCTTTTTAGAATATCCATATAATATTTTAGTCTAAAATATGCATTTTTAGAATATGCATATTTTAGACCATTTTTAGCGCCTGTTTAGTGATAACAATGACATAATAGAAGAAAATAATGATGGAACATTTTGAAGAGATCCATTCTCAGACTACCCACTGCAAAGTATCCTCCTTATCATACCTATCTTAAACCGTTCTTTTCCAGGTCCTTCTCTTCGGTGTTTGTCACTGCTCCATTTCTTTTCCAGATGTGATCCCGGCCCGGTTCAACGTGGCTCTGATGATGTTCTTCGCGTGCTGGGTCAACTACATGCTGAGGGTCAACATGAGCGTCAACATCATCGCTATGGTGCCGGACGAGTCGGATTCTACTTCGTAAGTCAGCACTGGGTTTGGCTGGTTACGGAGATGCTAGTGACCCTGACTGCGAAGCCAAACGGTCGCGGGTTACAATCTCAAGGTGTAAATGAACAGATATGTTTGTGTCCGATTCATAGATGTAATATTCGCATCTATATGTATGTTTATTCGTTATCTAACCCATAGTTTAT